>OY744521.1:58937523-59542523 GCA_963556195.1 Sepiola atlantica
ATGCTACGGAGTTTATGTTTTAAATTATGTTGTTTGTTTTTCTTTATAAATTATTAACTCCGCCAAGGATGTTATGTATTTAGTCGAATTTGTAACGATGCATGTTTGTTTATTTATGCCCACATCCCTTGACCAATCGTCACAAAACAAAATATCGATTACAGTCTAACTTTGAACTGATTTAATTGTAAGACATCTAGGTCAAAAGTTGAGGTCACAAAAAAGGTAAAAGTCACAATTTTGGCAATAACTTCAGTTCTGTTCACTTGCTTGGCTCATATTGTAGCCAATTAAGTCTCACATCTTATATGATCTTGATCATGTAAAGTTCGATAAGTTTGACAGAATTTCAACTTATGTTGTCAGGCAGAGGTATGCAGTTTTCCAACTGACATATGTTCTTGTTAATAATATTATCTATTTTTGTGTTAAATTTCAAATGTTATGAACAAAGCGTTATATCCACTAGTGTTTAATATTATATAGCAATGGTGAAGTATATAAATAAATAAATTATATATATATATATATATATTAATAATGGAGTTCATGTATCTGTCTGTCTATCTGTCTATCTGTCTGTCGCCGAAACTCCAGTGCTAATTAGCAAACAAGAACAATGGACTGAAAACAATCAATCAGGATCTTTTTGATGGGTTCACTGGATTCTGCAGAGGTAACCGACCTAGTTGGACTCTACATACTATACAATCTCACAAAAGACATTGACATTAAAGACAGAGGATTATACAGATATGATGGTCAGAAACTCAAACAGACAAAAGTATGAAAGAGTAAAAAGATTATTTGAAAAAGTGTGGTTAGCAAAGTATGACTTACCCCAGCCAGGAATGGATTCATAAAGAAACAGAACCTGAGTGAAATGGCTAGTTATAGCAAAGACCTCCCATTAGTTCCTGATCTCTCTGGCAGAAGAGCTCACTGCTCATTTGCATGAGTGCAATGTTACTGGCAATAAAAGGGGAATATTTTGAAGGAAGTGAGGACCATGAGCTGGTGATTTGAGTTGGTGACTACGTTGGTGTGTGCGCTGGATGAAAGACTGTTCGGAGAGATATCATTTGGCAGAGCAAGACATTTTGTTGAGATAAGGAGTACGGACACAAGGAAATCAGGAGAAAGAAAAATATAATTACAAGCTATTTCGGCGAGAACTATGGCAGGAAAGAGGATCAGCAGTGAAAGAGGGGGATGTTGTAGCCTGGATGAGCAAGGTAAAACTTGTCGCTAAGTTGCAGGATATCGCGGATGTAGCCAGCTTGATACCGCTGTATCTTGATGGTGATGCTCTGGCCCTATATTTGGAGATGCGGGAGGAGGATCGGTTGTCTGCAGACGCCATTGAGGAGAAGTTGAACGAAGCCTTTACTGAAGGATCATTTGTGGCATATGGCAAACTAAGCCATATGGTGTGGACCGGAGAGTCTGTCGATGTTTTCGCCAACAACATCAGGAGGTTGGCGGGACTAGCAGGATTCAATGGAGGAGGCCTTCGACAGATGGTTAAGATGGCCTTCATCAATGGCTTCCCAGACCATATTTCCATAGCTCTGCAGCAACTGCCTGGTGTAAATACCATGGAGGTGGCGGAGTTGATTACACAGGCTAGGGTGCTGGCCAGGCAAAAAGAGCGTGAGCAGGGAAGCGTAGCTGTCACTCAACGAAGCAAACTGCAGCAGGAGATTGTGAAGGACAAAGAACCGAGAGGGCTGTGGCAGAGACCCAGGTTCGTTGGCAGATGCTACCGATGCCAAGGGCCGCATATGGCGAGGGATTGCAGGGAGCCGAAGCTGAAAGTCACGTGTTACCGCTGTGGGAAAGTCGGCCATATCAGCAGATTCTGTCCCCAGGGAAACGGACAGGGGGAAGCCACTGCGCCGGTAGCTACCCCACTTATTCAATGAAGGTGCTTCAGGGTACGTCGCCGCGAGTAGAGGTGACTCTGAATGGGCGAAGTGCAAAGGCCCTTGCTGACACGGGCTGTACCTCAACACTTGTCACCAAAGACATGGTTGACACATGCAATGGGACCAGCAGCATTACGGCAGTTGACGGCAGAGAGGTGAAGTGCAATGGCACAAGTGTCGTTCGGATGATGGTATGTGGGATGTCACTAACAATCCAGGCGATTGTTATTAACAAAATTGTCCCGGGTGTCGATGTGGTGCTAGGGATGGACGCAATTGCTCGATTAGGGGGCGTCACATACATAGTAACACCGTGAGATTTGGAGGACATCAAGGGGCTGCACGTGTGCGATCCGAAAAAGGTGGCAGAGGAACAGGAACGGTCGGGTCAGACAAAAGTTGCATGATAGAGGACCAAGATTTCTCTGCACACTTTAATGGTGAGAAATGGACAGTTAAGTGGGCATGGAAGGGAGAACCTCCTGTACTAAGTGGAATGCTACGAGCATACGTTGTGAGGAGGCGTAAGAATTGAATTTGAGAAGGAGGTGGACCGTTGGATCTCAGAGGGGATTTTAAGACCATGGATGGAGAAGGTGGAAGGCGTGCTGCCGTTAATGGCGGTTGTTCAGCCCACAAAGCAAAAGGTTCGGCCAGTACTGGACTTCAGGGAGCTGAACACATACGTTGCGTGTCACACGGGAGGCGATGTGATGGACGTGTGCGGGGAGTGGAGGCAGATGCAGAAGGCTGCGGGGATTGTGGATTTAAAATCTGCATACCTACAGATCCACATTTCGCAGGAATTCAGGAAGTACTAGCTGGTCGGATACAAAGGCCAAACATACTGCCTAACTAGGTTAGGTTTTGGCCTAAATTCTGCACCAAAGATCATGGCGGCGATCCTCAAAACGGTGCTAAGCAAGGAGGACGCAGTCAGAAGAGCCACCAGTTCCTACATAGATGACATCATGGTGGATGAAACGGTGGCAACTGCAAAGGACGTAGTAGAGCACCTCAACGGCTTTGGGCTAATCGCGAAACGCCCGGAATCGTT
Organism: Sepiola atlantica; assembly: GCA_963556195.1. NCBI lineage: Eukaryota > Metazoa > Mollusca > Cephalopoda > Sepiida > Sepiolidae > Sepiola > Sepiola atlantica. Next base: position 58,940,509 of record OY744521.1, read on the forward strand.
GGAGGGGGGAGCGGTGTTAGGGCTCCAACTAAGGAAGGACCAGACATCATCATCATCATCATCATCAACCGGTTTATTTGTTGAGACAGGAAAGTTAGTGTTCCGGAGGGGAAATGAAATCCCGGAGGTGTCTGAAAAACTGAGCAGGCAGGAACTCTTCTCGATATGCGGAAGACTGGTGAGCCATTACCCGATTGCAGGATGGCTACGGACTGCATGTAGTTACATCAAAAGGCGAGCTAGTGGAGTGAAGTGGGAGGATGGAGTTGATAAAGAGACTGTGGACATTATGAGAGAGATTATTGAAGAGGTGAAGAGGGAGGATCCAGTGAGAGGTGTTTGGCACGTACCCAACAGTGCAGAAGGTTTTGTGTGGTGTGATGCAAGCAGTATAGCAGTGGGGGTCACCTTGGAGATAGGTGGTGTCACTGCAGAAGATGCTGCTTGGTTGCGGAAGAAGGACGACGTGTCTCACATAAATGTGGCGGAACTGGATGCGGTTATGAAGGGCATCAACTTAGCCTTGAAATGAGGGCTACAGAATGTTGAGGTGAGGATTGACTCAGCCACTGTGTTCTCTTGGGTCCAGTCCGAAGCTACAGGAGAAAGGAGGGTGAAGACGAAAGGCGCCGTCGAGATGCTCGTGAAGCGTCGATTGATGACGTTAAGGGAGCTGATTAGGGAATTTGATCTTCAACTCAGGATCAGTATTGTTCCCTCAGCGAAGAACAGAGCAGATGTGATGACGAGGGTGAGGAAGACCTGGCTCAAGGCGCCGAATGAGTCGGCTGCTGCAATATGTGGCTTAGCTGAAGACACTCCGAAGGATTTGCATGACATGCACCATTTCGGAGTGGATAGAACCTTGGCCAGGAAAGTATGAAAGAGTAAAAAGATTATTTGAAAAAGTGTGGTTAGCAAAGTATGACTTACCCCAGCCAGGAATGGATTCATAAAGAAACAGAACCTGAGTGAAATGGCTAGTTATAGCAAAGACCTCCCATTACTTCCTGATCTCTCTGGCAGAAGAGCTCACTGCTCATTTGCATGAGTGCAATGTCACTGGCAATAAAAGGGGAATTTTTTGAAGGAAGTGAGGACCATGAGCTGGTGATTTGAGTTGGTGACTACGTTGGTGTGTGCGCTGGATGAAAGACTGTTCGGAGAGATATCATTTGGCAGAGCAAGACCGTGGTAACATTTTGTTGCGATAAGGAGTACGGACACAAGGAAATCAGGAGAAAGAAAAATATAATTACAAAAAGAGATGAAAAGGTTAAGTCTCAAAGTGAAAATAACATCAAACATAAAGCTAGTTAACTTCTTAGATGTAACATTCAACTTAAACAAAGAAATGTACGAACCTTATACTAAGGATAACGGTAATCCAATTTATGTCCATTCCCTCTCAAATCACCCTTAAACGATAATTAAACACATTCCCAAATCAATTAAAAAGAGAATCAACAACAACTCCTCTAATGAGGGAATTTTTAATGCACGTAAGGCCTTTTATAATAAAGCACTAAAAGAGAACAGATACAAAAACACCCAAAGCAAGTATATTAAAACTACAACGCACAACAATAAACATAAAAATAAAAAAGTAGGAAGGTTATCTGGTTTACCCCCCGCCCCACCCCCGGCATTTAATCACATGGTTAAAACTAAACTTGGTCCTGCACTTCCTTTCCAATAATATCCCACACAAAATCTTTAATAAAAACACCCTCAAATTGAGTTACAGTTTTGGTGAAAATACTAAATACTGAATTAAATAATAAAAAAACACAAAAATTAAGCATGAATGTCCCCTGCAGCAAAATTGCCTTTCAACCCAGAAAAATACTATATAGGCATGGCTGATAATACCTTCAAAGAAAGATATACCGGCCATAAATGCTCATTCAATAATTCTGATTATTCAAAAAGAACTTCACTTTCTATATACCACTGGGAACTAACTAATAAAAATCAATCATCAATAGTTAAATGAAACACTATCAGAAAAAACAGTACCTGTGATTCCCTAAATACACCCTGTTACCTATGCTTAAGTGAAAAACTTGAGATAGTTAGATTTAGTGACAAAGGTAAACTTCTAAACAAAAAACAGGAAACCTCAATTAATTGTAGGAATAATAGATGACACCTTCTTAGTAATATACATATAACCTCTTGAACCAATGTTACTATTAGCAAATAAAATAAAAAACTTAAAACTATTAACCCTAACCAAACCCATCATTCTAAAGTCTCTACCTAATTCCCTAAAATTAATAACCTCAATGCAATACTGACCCTCTGAAACATGGCAATACTAGGGCCACTGTTATAGATAAAAATAGAGAACATATCTATCCACCTACTAAAAATAGAAAACATAGTTATCCACATATTATATGTTATCATATCATATATTATTTTATTGTCAGTATGGTTATTACATTAAATTATTCTATTATTATTACAATTATAATTACGATATCCTTATTAATGTGGTTATTAATATCATTAATATTATTATTACTATTAACAGTGCGGCCACTATTATTAGTTTTATCACCTTCTTATTTGTATTCTTATTCCACCATCATTTCTCTAGTATCATTATTGCCCACAATTATTATTATTATCACTATGATTATTAATATCATCATTACTATAATCTCATCCGTATTCTTTAATCCTATTCGATTATTACTATAACTAATATTAATTTATTCCTCACCCCTTATGATTATAATTATTATTATTATTATGTCAGTAAACTTTTGTTCATTTTTAGTTAATTTTTGTTTATTTTCCCATTATTTTTATGATTGTTATTTTTTATTATCAGTAGCGACCAGCTGTTCTTAGCTAAAATAAATAAAATATAAAACAAAGTGTAGTAACAAAGATAATTGATGCCCGTCTCCCCCCTTTAAGTAATAATGGAATGTTCTACATTCGTGTATATTAAGAGTGAATGTTAAAACACTAATTGTCGCAGTAAGCCACAAATGGTTAAATAAAGCTTATCCTTAAGTTATATTCGGCGTCCAGTTTTTATTACAATTTATTTAACCATTCGTTATGGAACGTTACTTGAAACCCGATCGTCTAGACCTTGATACGGCCGACTCGGAATCTACTGACAAATGGCGGCATTGGAGAAAAATGTTCGAAGGATTTCTTACAGCTCTACAGTTATCTTCAAACGCGGCTTTAACAGGTACTGAGAAATATACCCTTCTTTTACATCATGTCTCTACTGCTATTTATAGAAATTTATCTGAATGTGAAAATTATGAAACTGCGGTGGACATTTTAGAAGCCATGTTTGTCAAGAAAAAAAATACTATTTTTGCTAGACATTTACTTGCTACCCGGCGTCAACAACCAGAAGAAAGCCTTGAACAATACCTTCAGATTCTAAAGACGTTAAGTCGCGAGTGTGAATTTACAGCCTTAACTGCGAACCAAGCGAGAGATGTTTTTATCAGGGACACATTTATTAATGGAATACAGTCCAACCAAATAAGACAAAGACTACTAGAGAATAAAGACCTAGACTTGCCAACAGCTTATGAACACGTTGGACATGGCACAGAAGCAGTCTGTCTTCTATTTACAACCCGATATTTTGGGAGCTGCTATCGTAGCCCCTCCTCTGCATGTTCAAAATTCTTCCATTGTTCAAGATGCTGCCACCCCCCTTTCTAACGATCACGAACAACTTATCACTGCCGCCTCAGCTGGATCCACATGCTACTTTTGTGGCCTTCGTATACATGCTCATTCGTCCTGCCCGGCTCGAGATGTTAGATGCCACAAGTGTGATAAGCAGGGACATTTTTCGAAAGTTTGCCGGTCAGCTTCTCAAAAAAAACGTTCGGCTACTCTTGCTACTGTAGCACCAATTACAATAGCAGCTGCATTCCCCGGCTGCCTCTCAAAAACAATCGTGAGGATAAAAATCAATGGATTGACTATTCATGCGCTTATTGATACAGGCAGTTCCGAAAGTTTTATTAATGCCAGTATTGTAAAAGCGAATAAATGGGAAATATTTCCTTGTTCCAACCAAATATCAATGGCAAATTCATCTTTATCATCCCATGTACTTGGATATTGCATGGTTAACCTGAAACTAAAAGGAAACTCCTATCAAGGGATCAAATATTCAGTAATGAACAACCTCTGCTACGAAGTGATTTTGGGTCACAATTTTCTAAAACAACATTCATGCGTTGAAATTCCTTTTGGTGGCCCCAAGCCGGTTCTAAGCGTATGTGGACTAGCAGCTGTCAAAGTGCGGCACCCGTCACTTTTTACAAACTTAACTCCTGACTGCAAACCAGTAGCAATAAAATCAAGACGCTATTCAGAAACGGACAAACAGTTCATAGCAGCAGAAGTAACAAAACTACTTAAGGAAGGAATTATAGAGCCAAGTGAATCTCCATGGCGAGCCCAGGTCCTCGTAACAGCCACTGAAAATCACAAGAAAAGGATGGTCATTGACTATTCCCAGACCATCAACAGATACACATTACTCGATGCCTATCCACTGCCTCGTATTGACGAAATGATTTCTAATATTGCAAAATATCACACTTTCAGTACTTTGGATCTCAGAAGTGCCTACCATCAGGTACCTATCAAGCCAGAGGATAAGCCCTACACGGCATTCGAGGCCTGCGGTCGCCTATATCAGTTCTGCCGAATTCCTTTAAGGATAACAAATGGTGTGGCTAGCTTCCAGAGGGTAATAGATGAAATAATCTCCAATGAAAAATTGAAGGGTACTGTTGCATATATAGACAATGTCACAGTATGCGGACATAACCAAGCTGAACATGACCACAACCTTAAACGATTCATGGCTGCCGTCAAGAAATATAATCTGACTTTGAACAGTGAAAAATGTTCCTACAACTTGAAAAGCATCAAATTATTGGGATACATTGTCAAAAATGGCACCATGACGCCGGATCCCGAGCGACTGAAACCGCTAATGGAATTACCAATCCCTGGAAACATGCCCTCTTTACGACGAGCCCTCGGTATGTTTGCTCACTACTCCCAATGGGTTGCGTCTTTTTCAGAAAAAATACACCCATTGACACAAGTATCTACTTTTCCGTTGTCCTGTTCCGCCATCAGAGCATTTCAAAACATGAAAAGGAACATTGCTCAGTCTGCCATTTCTGCTGTGGATCCTTTTATCCCTCTATTAGTTGAGACGGATGCCTCCGACTGTGCGATAGCTGCCTCACTGAGACAATCCGGTCATCCTGTAGCTTTTTTTTCAAGAACACTTTCGAGATCCGAGCGACGACACTCGGCAATAGAAAAAGAAGCGTACGCCATAGTTGAGGCATTACGAAAATGGAGGCATTACTTAATCGGCCGACATTTTGAATTAATCACTGACCAAAAGTCGGTCTCGTTTATTTTAACCCAAAAACAACGAGTAAAATAAAAAACGAGAAAATAGCGAGATGGAGAATGGAGCTTTCTTGCTACTCCTTTGACGTCACTTACCGCCCTGGTAAGGAGATTGCCGCGGTCGACGCGCTTTCAAGGGTATGTGGCCTGGTAACTGGCTCAGATGATCTTCAGTATATACACAGGGAATTGTGTCACCCAGGTATCACAAGAATGATTCACGTAGTCAGGAGCAGAAACTTGCCATATTCTGTTGAAGACGTAAAAAGAATTACGAACTCTTGTCGGATATGCGCAGAAAATAAGCCCAGGTTCTACAAACCTCCTCCAGCAACACTCATTAAGGCCACACAGCCTTTTGAAAGACTTAACCTGGATTTTAAGGGCCCTTTACCCTCTAAAACTAAAAATAAATACATGCTCACAATAATAGACGAGTACTCAAGATTTCCGTTCGTTATCCCCTGCCCAGACGTAACGGCTGCAACAGTAATTCAAGGCCTGTGCTCCATTTTTGCCGTTTTTGGAGTGCCTGCATATATACATTCAGATCGTGGGTCTGCTTTTATGTCGGACGAACTCAAGCAGTTTCTGCATGAACGAAGAGTAGCTGTAAGTAGAACAACTCCTCACAATCCTCAAGGAAACGGACAGTGCGAAAGATACAATGGTATAATATGGAAGACAGTACAGTTGGTGGCAGCAAATCGCAATAGTCCGATCTCCGATTGGGAAAGTCTCATCCCCATGGCCTTATACGCTATTAGGACTCTATTATGTACAGCGACAAACGCTACCCCACATGAGAGATTCTTCTCGTTCCCACGACGAAGCTCAGCAGGCACATCACTTCCCTCGTGGCTTGCACAACCTGGCACAGTTTTATTAAAACGCCATGTTCGTCATAGTAAACATGACCCATTGGTAAGCGAGGTAGAATTAATCGAAGCGAACCCTCAGTATGCACTGGTCAGAAATTCAGAAGGATGGCAATCTACTGTCTCCTTAAGGGATCTAGCCCCAGCAGGAAATGTATATGAACATAGAACTGCTTCAGATGGATATACAGCTCCGGTTCGTGGAACAAGTCCGACCCACTTAGGTGATCGTGTGCCAGATACGTCAAGTTCAGAGTCCCAACAAAACGAATCTGAATATACTAACAGAGTCGTCTCTGACTCTAGTTCGGATGACAGATGGGTACCACGAAAGTGGTTTCACCCAATATCTGAGACAGATACTCAATCTTCAGACACCAAGCGACCGAAGCGCCGTAGAAAACGAAAGCGATTTGGAGCAAGATATTTTAGCACTAAACCAGCCACACAAGACAGTCCCGAAACGTCGTCAGGTCCCGAGGAGCCTAGATTAGAAATGGATGTCGGGCACGAACAACCAAGACGCCCTCAAAGAACCCGCAGGAGGCCAGGTCGATGGGATGATTTTGTTCCCTACGAATAAGAAGATAGATGGGGGAGAATGTAGTAACAAAGATAATTGATGCCCGTCTCCCCCCTTTAAGTAATAATGGAATGTTCTACATTCGTGTATATTAAGAGTGAATGTTAAAACACTAATTGTCGCAGTAAGCCACAAATGGTTAAATAAAGCTTATCCTTAAGTTATATTCGGCGTCCAGTTTTTATTACACAAAGTAAAAAAAAAAATTAAAAATTAAAATAAATTTAAAAAATAAAGTGAAAAATCAACCTAATTAAATCTAAATGGCTACCTCCTCCCACCCTTACACTAAAAAGAAGCACTGTTCAATCAACTTTTAATAAATATCGACGGTTCGATGCATATTATTCAAACATGAGATAGGCTTGAAAGTGTGCCACTGGTAATTGACCCCTTTTATTTTTAACATGAGTTCACAAATGTTTATTTCCAATTTTCGACCGTTTCAAATCTGACCACGTGACCCTCCAATCTTAAATTTTGAATTTCGTTTTTTTTTCTCTTCTTTTTCCACTTCATTTTTCCCAAATATGATCTGAGGGAAGGACCAGATTTTCTTTCTTCTTGATGAGATCTGTTTCTAACAGCTGTTGAGCAATAACATCGACATGCCAGTGTTGCGGATTATGTACATGTCTGTATAAATAAATATATATATATATATTTCAAAAATTATAATTATATCATTTTATATATATTTATACCTCAAGCAAGACATCGGATTTACAATTGTTTAAAAAAATCTATAGTAAACAGAAAATTCAGGTAATTTACCCTAAAACCAGACCCTTCTCATCAGAATGTAGGAACAAAATGTAAGCAGAGAAAATTGAGGTTCATCAACTGGGGGGAATAAGATCCGAAAACCATAGACTCAGAAAACTGTTCATAATTCACTCCAAAGGAAGATATGGTAATACTCTCGGAAACAAGTTTAAAGGACAAAAAAACATCTAGAAGTCAATCAAAAAAACAAATTTGAAAGAAAAAGTAAAAAAAGCAGATATCAGTTGATTATCACTTCTATACCGATGCCACAGTCACTGAAGAGTTCCGAAAATGGGAAATAAGTAAGTAAAGTTAATTACATTTAAATTGCAATGGTTCAAGATAATTAAGTTTAACTGATTTTAAAACTAATTTGTTTTTTTTTCAAAACCTAATTTAAATTATAAGTGTGATAACTAATTTACAGTTGAGTCCAAAGAAACCCTTTCCTCATCCACTAGAATGGTCACATTGGCAAGGCTGTTGACAGATATGAGGTACATGGTGAACATTGTTTTAGGGTTCAAAACATCGAAGGTGAGAGATTCCTGGAATTTATTATGGGCAACAACATGGTGATCAGTAACTCATAGTTCCTGAAGAAAGAGACCCATCTCATTAGTTATGAATCAGGAGCTGCTAAAACACAACTGACTACTTTTTTTTGAAAAAGAGAAAGCTGGATTAAGCAGTGAATATAATGCAGTAGAATGTGCAACCCAGCACAGGATTGTAGTATTCATTTCCTGAAACATGACATAAGTCACAACCTGGAAACAGAATAACCAGAACATGAAGAAATTTCAAGACTCCTGGGCTGAAATAAGCAAGGATAATCAGGCAGCTAATATGGTTAAGGAATGTTGGTGTCAGCTCAAGGATAGTCTTCTTAGTCCAACCAACTACGTTTGTGGACACACTATAAATTGTAAGTGGTGGAAAGAAACCTGGTGGTGGGATGAAGAAGTTAACACAAGGCCTGTAAGAAAGGAGTATACACAGGCGAAGCATGATGCTAAGAAAGTGGCATTCTCAGCAAAACAAGCTCACATTGATCTGAAAGGAAGTAATATCTGAAAAGTTGCCAAGCAGATAAGAAGGGAAAATCAAGACATTGTAGAGGTGTATGTGTGGTTGATGGTGGAAAGCTTATCAAACGTTACTCAACATTGAATTTCCCTGGAACCCTGACCTCTATAAGCAAAAGCAACCAGTCCATGGTGCACCAATGAAAATCAGACTTGACATGATAGAGATGGCTCTGAAGAAAATGAAAAATGGAAAGGCAACAGACCCTTCTAGAATTGTTGGAGAGATGCTGAAAACATCAGAAAGCTTTAGTTGTCAGACCTGTAAAATGCCATGTGTGAAGAGAGTGTGTCAGTTAATTGGCAGAAAACACTACATCATCAACTGCTATGAGATACTCAGATAAAAGGCAACTACAGAGGTCTAAATTTCCTTGAGCAAGCGATGAAGGTTATCAAAAAATGGCAGACAGCATCATCAGAGAACAAGTTCACATCAATGAAATGCAATTCGGCTCACACATGTAAAAGGCATGACTGATGCTATATTCATCTTGCACCAGATGCAGGAGAAATACAAAATGGACAAAAGGCTTTTTATGGTGTTCGTTGATCTGGAGAAAGATTGACAAAGTCTCCAGAGATGTACTATCGTAGATGATGTAGAAACTTAGAGTACAGAAGTGGCTCATCCGGCTAGTACAATGTATATACACCAATTCTAGAAGCTGTGTACGTGTAAATGACGCATACACAGATGACTTTAGCATAAAAGTCTGCATCCATCAGGATTCTCCTATTCATCATCATTCTTGAAGCCCTTTCTAGAGAGTTGTGTACAGGATGCCCATGGGAGTTATATACAAATGACCTGATAATCATGACAATGGACCAATTACTTGAGAAATTGAAAATATGGAAAAGTGGAGTCTAAAGAACTGAGGGTGAATCTTTCAAAGACAAAAGTGATCATCATTAGCCAAGAACTACAACAGCTAAAAGATTCCGGTCAATACCCATGTGATGTGTGCAGGAAAGGAGTATGATCCAATGCCATACAATATAGTCTATGTGCATTAAGTGTCCACAAAAAGTGTTGTGGCTTGTCCAGAAGTTGACCCCACCAAACCCCGACTTCCTTGACATACTATACATATTGGGACCTTTTTGCCTTCCATTTGTAAGTGATTTGAATATGCCCTTTCTGGAGGCAGGCCAGTACTACTGTTTGTTATCTGCTTTTGATGGTTTCAATCTACTATTCTCCAATGGTGGTGGTGGTGGATTAGTATTATTATTATTGCTTTTACTATTTGTACTCACTAGGAGTTCTCACACAGGTAATCATCAGTGACTGCTCACTGACAACAACTGGTGGTATTCCCTGGAGTCTGAGTGACAACAAGTCTCTCCAGATTTCCAGTATTCTCCACCTCTTTTCGATAGCCCCTGCAAATAATCTTGCAGTATTGCAACAGCCATTTACTATTGATTTCTCGCTGGTAAGGACCATTGGTCTTCTCTGGGATTTGGGTGGTAAAAAGCCTCCCCAAGGTCACAGCACTCTTCGCACTTCCAGTGGAGGTCTGGTTTGTGCTGTCCCTCCTCGGTCTTCTCATCCTCCTTGACTCTCTACAAATATTTTGTGTGGTGTCAGCCTAGGCTGGCACCATTTTTTTTTTTGGGGGGGGGGGGGGGGAGAGTAGGTAGCGAGGGAGGAGAGCGGAAGGACGGGGGAGGAGAGCAGAAGAGCGGAAGGACGGGGGAGGAGAGCAGAAGAGCGGAAGGACGGGGGAGGAGAGCAGAAGAGCGGAAGGACGGGGGAGGAGATCGGAAGAGCAGAGCGGAAGAGCGGAGTGGAAGAACGGAGCAGGGGAGGAGAGCTTATGGTGTTACTTGCAGTTTCTGTTCATTGGTTTGTGATGTGGTGTTCTTTCTGCGGTTTTGTTTTCTTCCTGTTGTAGATTTCATGTGACTGGTTACACTTCGTAGCTTATGCGGGTTGGTTTCTGCATTCAAGGATTTTCCTTAAGATTGCAGTTGTTTTGATCATTGCCGTCCTTTGTATGGTTTTAATGATCACTTTGATTCTAATTTCTCCCAGTCTTTTTTCCAGGTTTTTTTTGGATTGTTCCTAATGCTCCTACGATTATTGGTATTATACTGACTTTCTTCATGCTCCATATTCCTTTCAGTTCTCTGGCTAGTTCCGTGTATTTGCTTTGTTTTTCCGTCTCTTTGATCGTCACTCTGGTCTGCTAGAACGGTGAAGTCTATGATTTTGCAAGATTTTTCTCTCTTGTCGATTATTATAACGTACGGTCTCCTTGCTTGTATGAGTTTGTCTGTTTGTATATCCATATCCCAGAGGATTTTGTGTTTTTCGTTTTCTAGTACTGTTTCTGGTTTATGTTTGTACCATTTGATTGCGTATTCGAAATTCAATTAGTGACACAGTTCCCGTACTGTACTGCTTTTCTCACACAGTCATGTCTGTTCTTGTATTCTTTTTTGGGCAAGTTTGCTACATTCACTTATTATATGATTTACTGTTTCGTCTCTTTGTCCACACAGTCTGCATTTACTGTTTTCCTGAGTTTTATCTATTTTAGCTTTAATGTAGTTTGTACTAATCGCATTGTTCTGTGCAGCCATCAGTAAAGATTTCATTTCTCTGGTCAAGTGTCATTTTTTTAGCCGTGCCCAGCTATTTTCGTTGGTTTCTTCTCTTGTCAGTCTTCTGAAGTGTCCATGTAGTTGTTTTTATTCCCACTTTTTTTTACTTGTCGTTTTGTTTCTGGTTCTGGTGCTTCCTGAGTTGCACGTTGAAACAGTGTCTCTTGCTGCTGTGGTTAGCCTTTCCGTGTTCTGAGTTATGTATTTCTCCAGCTCTTTTTTGAGTCTTCCACATAATCTTTTATACTTACCAGTCCTCCCCCCCATCATTTCTTTTCATGTAGGGTCTGTCCGTATTGTCTTTTGGGTGTAGTACGTTGTGCATGGCTATCAATTTTCTAGTCCTCTGGTCAAGGTGCATGAGTTCTTCTTAAGTCAAGTCTATGAATGGTCCAGAGTATCTTATTAGCACATCTGCCCAGATGTTTATTCCTTTTACTAGATTCTTGCTATATAATTTCGTTTCTAGGCGCTTTCTTGTTCTTCATAAATATTCTTTTCCCCATTTTCTTTTTCATTTCTGTAGATTTGATGGTGTCTGTTTCCAGAACTCCCAAATATGTGATGGTATCCTGTTCGCCTAGCGCCCTCATTTCCTCTTGGTTGGGGAGTTCCATGCCCTCTGTTGTCTCCAGTTGTCCTCTTTTTATTTCTAGTAGTGCACACATTATTATTATTATTATTATTATTATATCAAGTCTTAAATTCAGAACTTTCCTCAATTTTCTATCAGCAAGAATAGTGGGACACCAAACTCCACCCCCATTTTCTGATCCATTTGTGTAGATAAATAGGCGATCTGAATAATTCATTTTTATGTTAAGAATGTTAGAATGATAAATAACTGGGTTGGTTTTGGTTTGTTTTGTGGGTTTAGTATTATTTGAGTTTTTTTTTTTTTTCGATCATCCATTAAAGAGTTTCTGATACAATGTAAATACATTGTATTCATCTGGTTCTTCTAGACAAGTTCTTTTATTCTTAAACTGAATGATTTGATAACCTTTTCCTTGAAAAGCTCAGTGTATTCTGGGTGAAAAGTGCTATTGTAGGTTGTATCTAGTAGACATGATGACAGTTTTATGTAGTATTTTCGAGTCATTTTTTGTGTGTTGATTATAGAGTAGGTTCATTAGCTTCAGTGCATAGGCTTTCTACTGGTGAGGTGTTATATGTTCTGCTTAAGTCCTTGATGATGTATGATATTTAGTAGCTTCAGATATGATTTTTTAGATGCCCCATATATACATCAGTCATAGTTCAGCTTGGTGTTAATCAATGTTATATATAGTTTTAGTAGGGTTTTCCGATCTGCTTTCAAGTCAGTGTGTCTTTGTATTTGGTCTTCAGGTTTTGGCTGTGAGATAAAATGACAGTTTGGTATCGAATAGGAGACATAGGAACTTGTGTTGTTTCATAGTGGGTAATTCAGTGTTTTATAATTTGAGTACAGGGTCATTACGGAGTTTACAGTGTTGACAGAAATCAATACTTTTAGTTTTTGTTTTCAATTTGCTAATTTTATTTAAGAATAATTATAGTTGTCTTTCTATTGTGCTATGTTTTGAATTGAAACAGACAAGAACTCATCTACATCTATTCCATGATTTATGTTTTTTGACAATATTATTAATTTTGACATAAAACAAAGTAATCGACAGCCTGCTGTCTTGTGATATTCTTTGAGCATTTTAGAGTCTGAGAATATTGATCTGATTCAAAAGTTTCTATCCTTTAAGAAACTGGTACTGGTACAGCTTTTGAACCAGACAAAGCCGAACTGTTTTTTAAACCCGAACCTAGTCGGTTTTGTCTGATTCAAAAGCTGTACCATCCTGTAATATGGTCATTCTGCCTCTCAGACACAAGTTTTTCATGATACTGTATCTCCATGCTAGACATGCTGATACATGTTCTTTTTGAATAAAAGTCTCAAGTCATACTGAATGATCTGTAGTACTTTTATAGTTTTTAAACCCTGATTGATACTTATGTTACTCTCCACTTTAGGGAGGACTACAAACACTTTTACGCAACACAATAATAAAAAAAAAGATTAAAGAAAAGTCAAGGTCCCAGGATTCTGATTTAAATAACAAAAAAAAATACAGGGAATAGGTGATCCAATTCAAAAATACAGGGAATAGGTTCTCCAATTCAAGAAACCGGTGAAAGTAAAGGAAAAGCAATCAATAAACAAATGCGAAATAACATCAAGTTAGAAATTCAAAATATTTATTTACATAAGTACAGGAAAGAAATATAAAATAAAAGATCAAAATCTAATACGGGAAAAAGGTGTTTAAAAATTTATCTAACCAACGAGCAAAATAACACATTTAAATATACAATATCAGTTTATGAGAGAAAGTGGGATTTCAACTTATAGTATACTGGTGGGCAATTCAGAAGGTAAACCACATAAGAGTTAAATAGTTCAAAATGTAATAAAGTTCTCTCCATATGAGAATGCTGGTAAAATGATCAAGAGTCAATAAGCAAAGTAAAAGCCAGGGCACAGAGGTATCGAGTTCTGGATAAAAGGGTTGTCACTACACAATCTTCCTCTGAGATCACAATTAGAATATCAGGTTGGTAACCGCAGTCAGTAGGAAATGAGTTGGAGTATGATGTGTTTACTCCAGTTTGTTGAGTGAGAATGGCAATGGCATTTTATCAATGATACAAGTTGGCATGGGTCAGAAATCATTTCGATAATTCAAATTCAACTTTTTCTCATTCACAATGGAAGAAGAGTCAGAATATTCAAATTGTTCAAAACAGCATTTTCCTTAACTTAAAAATCCAATCTTTTCTATGAGACGATAAAAGCTTTTTTCTCCTCATCTTCATTTTCTTCTTCTTCATTCGACTAACGTTTCGGAAGAAACTGTAAACCGTGTCCCCACTTTAAGACTTATTTAGCTGTCGGTCATGTGACACAGTGCATAGGTGGATTTGTGCGAGCGTATGGCCTGACAGCCAATTCTGGTGAAAAGGTTGTATGCACTTAGAGCTAAGTGCATTGACCTTTACTCAGTAGGGTATCAAAATCGACAAAATGTGGCCGATGACAATATAGGATTGGCAGGACATTTTACAAGAAATAATATGTATTTTTTCTCGCCTGTAAATTATCTATCAGCTTCCTGCTTACAAACTGAAATATGGAAATAAAATGGAAAAATGTATACATGTGCTCGGTCAGTATTTTGTCTGCTAAAATATGTTTGTAAAATCTTAAGTTCGAATAGTGGTACAGCATGACACTTAGTAATCAGGTTGTTGATCTCCAAATATCATATCAGTCTATTGTTTATCATCCTTTCAAATGTACAACTGGTTAGGGCTATTGGACTATAGTTTGAGAGTTTCAGTAGATTTCACGTCAGTTTTAGGATTATTGGGATTGTTTGTAGGATCTTTTGTGAATTTGAGTATTGGAATCACAGGTTTGGTATTTCAAAACTGTATGTTATCTGGGCCTGTTGCAGTATTGTGCTTTTTGATTACGGTTTCTTGGAGTTTACTTATGGAATATGATTGGTTATATTTTTCCTAGTTTTTGGATTAGAAGTTTATTCTATTTTTTTAATGTTTTGAGATATCTGATTTTGGTTTTCATTAACAGAGTTTTGAGCAAAGTTCTCTGCCAGTAGATTTGCTATATCATTCATGTTGGTAGCAATTTTATGGCTTTGTTAGGGTCGGCTAAAAAAAATATGCCAACAATACTGGCATCAAACAGCAACCTTTTATTACCAAGACAAGGTTTCTCATTGGTCATGATAGCCATGGGTGATAAAAAAAAAATATCTGGAACTTATTTTCTTTACTGACATCAATTATCAGCAACACACTTCTTCCCTCTCACCATGAGGTTAGCAACATCTTATTTATTTTTAATTTTAAAACTACACACCATAAGCATTAAACATCATTTTACAATATATAGTCTCACGCCCAGGGTGGAAAATTGTGCTCTGTGCATTCTTCGCCTTCTTATTTCTATCAACTTCATGTTTAGCATTCACATCTTCATCGTTCAAACAGCCCATGTGTCTTAAGTCCAAAATATGCTACAGCATCCCATCAATAGTCAGGTTGTTAGGGGATTGCACCTCAGTAACCACTCCTCTTATCCACTGCATCATACACCATGAATTCGGTAGCTTCATCTAAACCTCTTCTCCTATTTAAATTCTGGCTGGTGCTTGCTCATTTATATTTGGGGATGTATCTCTCGGATGCCTCCATTCATAGTTAAAAATTGATCTTTGCGGCACTGTGTTCTCTCTCTGTCCGATCTTTGGCGCCATGTTGGAAAGGGTATTTTATTATGCTGCCAAACTTCGCTTTCATAGCTCTTAGGCACATTTTATTCCCATGGAAAATCTGTTGAACATAATTCTGGGTTATGAAAGTTGTCAGCTTTCTAAACAGTCTATACAGGTTCAAATGCCAGTATCCCGACAAGTGTAAACCATCTTGCACCATGTAGTTGTGCTGTGACATCCTAAAATGTTGGGGTCATATAATGGAGTATAAGTACCATTTATTTAGGTTTAAAGGGTCTAGGCAGAGTCTGACAGAACTGCTGGCCTTAGTCTAACACACAAATGAATTCACCTATGGCATTGGTTCTGTCACTGGAGATATAATGCCTTGGATCATCAGGGAGTAGAGCTCTTTGAATTTTTCTTTGAGAGCAATTGGGCTCTGTCGGGGTGAGTGCACGACTGATGTTACTGTTGGGTCCGTATGAATAGTGTATTCACCAGATCAACAACTAATGAATTTGAGTTTGTTGAAAATTTACTGAATGATTCTTTCTGTACCTTGCTTGTAAATCTCTTTTCAGAATCGATCTTGACATTCAAATAGGTTTTCTACCATGATCACAGTTTGTCTGTGCCTTTTTTGCGTGCAGGAATCATGTCAGATTTTATTTCTTAATTCAGCTGTACTAAACCCAACTACTGTGATGTTTAGAGTTCCAGTAATATTGGTCCTCTGAAAAGACAAAACGCTTGAAAGGATGATAAATAAAATTTATCATCCTTTCAAGCGTTTTGTCTTTAGGAATTTTTCTTTGTTTGTTTGGGTCTGTTTTCATTGCTTTTGGAATGGGAATTACTATAGCTGGTTTCCATTGTGAGAGAGTCTCACCTTCGTTCCATTTGTCATTGTGTATTTTTAGGACTTAATTTAGGAATATTAAGGGTAAATTTTTCAAGAAGTCATAATGAACTTCGTCTTTGCCTACAGATGAGATATGTGTTACATTCAAGGCTTCCTTAAGTTCAGTCATGGTAAAAGTTTGGGTTGTAGGTTACTTTGTTATGAGTTTTGAAGTTGATTTTTTTCTTTTTCTTTATTCTGTCTGATCTTTTGGAAGTTAAGATTTTTCTGAAAAGAGTCTTTAGCAAAGTTATCTGCAAGCATATTTGCAATTTCTTCTTCGTTAGTGGCTCCTTTATTGTTTTGGTGTAATTGATTTAATGGGATGTTAGAATATTTGCCTGATATTTTTTGTATCATTTTCCAGGTTATTTTAATTTTAGTTTTGTTGTTGAGTTTGGATACAAAGTTCTGCCAGGAAGTTTTTTTTGATTCCCTAATAGTTTTTCATGCTTTAGCCCGACAGTTTTTAAAAACTGTTAAGGTTTTCTTTGATTGGATTTGATTAAAATTTCTTCAGAGCAGCACGACGTGTGCGTATGGCAGTTTGGCATTCATGGTTGAACCAAGGTTTTTTTGTTTGTTGGAGTTGGAAGTTTTAGGTATACTTTCTTCAGCAATTGCTAGAAGTGTTTTGATGAAATATGTTACATAGCCTTTGTTATTATTTGATTTGGGAGGGAGTTTATTTTGACATAGAATTTTATATTTATCCCAGTTTGCTCTGTTTAGATTCCAGTATATGATTTTTTCTGCAGTTTTGGAATTGGGTTTTTCAAAAATTATTAGAAAGTGATCACTGCGACAGGTATCATTGAGTACTTTCCAATTGAAACTTAGGAAAGTAGTGGGGTCACATAATGTGAGGTCTAATTAACAATATGAACCTGTTGCTGGGTGAAGGTAGGTGTATGTTTTTTTCATTGAAAAAACATAAATTCCTTTTATTGATTATATTTTCTATAATTTTGCCTTTTCCATTGCTTGCCTTACTTCCTCAAATTTGATTATGACTATTGAAGTCGCCAGCTAAGATATAAGGTTTGGGAAGTTGTATGATTAAATTATCTAGCTCCATTTCATTAATCTTCTCTTTCAGATTGTTATTTTTATATGAAGAGATATTGATAAGGCAACTGCCTGTAAATTTGTTTTTAAAGGATTTGCTTTTGGGATATCTTGTTATTTACAATAATGGCGGTGCTTCCTGAGGCTTTGTCATTACTATTGTGGATATAATTATATGAGGTATGATTTTTAATATTTAACAAGTTTTTACCTTTGAGGTGAGTTTGTTGAAGTCAGATAACTACTGGAGATAAGTTTTTCATGAGTATAAGTAATTCTTCATAATTTGATTTCATACCATTGTAAGATCTTATAAGTCATGGATGAGAAACTTTCTATTTGTCTGTGGGATCTGGTCCTCTGTTTCCATACCCTCTAGTGCTTCTGATTTATTTTTTCTCTTAAGGTTGATTGAGATCTGGGGTTTGTTGGAAAAAAAAAAAGTAACATTAAAATGTTACGTTTTTCTTTTATATTCTTCTTAGTGGGTGAGGTCGGTGTTATATCACTCGGTCTATTGGTGTGGGTTGTTTCTATATTTTTCTTTTCTATATTTAGCTCAGTTTGTAACTTTTATTCTGTTAGATCCTTATTTTTAACATTATCCTATGAGTATTGTCTTTTTCTTGTGGTTGGGTTTTTGATAATTGTTTTATTTTAGCAACCGGTTTCTCATATCATTGATTAAATGGAATAATTCTTCAGTTTTTATTCTCTGTAGATTGTTTTTGCATACTTGGTACCTTTGTTTGTTAACGATTGATTCAGATTTTTTTGTTATTTCTGCATAGGTCTTTGTTTCTGAGAAAGGAATGTTCCTAGTATACTTTATTTTTGTAATTTCCTTTTCCTTCTTCCAGACTTCACATATTCTGGAGTTTGCCATATGGTTCCCATTGCAGTTTATGCACCTAGGTTTTCTTTGGCAGTCTGTGTGCTTGGTGCCCTCTCCATATCTTACGCACACTGGAGGTTTTTTGATAGTTGTCGCAACGTAAGGGGTTAGGTATGTACCTTTCAACCTTTATTTTTAAATATCCTATTTTGATCTTGCTAGGAGTATTTGGAGTGTTGAAAAAAAGCACATATGTGTTTGTCCCAATAGTTTCCCCATTTTCCTAATATTGATACATTTGACATCAGTTACTTCTTGGTTTAATAAATTTGTTTTTATTTCTTCCAATGGGCCATTTTAAAGTTTGTTACATTTTATAACTCCTTTTGAGGAATTTAGATGTGGGTGAAGGTAGGTTTTTATTTATATATTATCAAATGTTTTCCATTTTAGGATTTTTTTGATTTGGGCTCTTTGGTTTACTTCAATGAGTAAAGTATGATTCTGTAAATTTTTTTTAATATGGTTGGTTTAATGTTTTTTGAGAAAATCTTTTCTATCCTAAATGGTGATATTTTCTTAATTTCTTTTTTATCAATTGCTTCCATTATGACATAGATGGGAGTGTTTTCAAATATTTTGGGTTTAAATTCTGATGGGGGCTCATGTTTGGGTTTTAAATCCTCATCAGAAGTGGATAGGTCAGAGACCTCTGAAAAGGTTCTCTTTTTGTTTAGAGAGAGAAGAGGGTTATTAATGAAGTCATAAGTTTAAAAGATATTTTGTTTTATTATTCTTGCTCCCCACCCGCGTCGGAGCCCTATGTGATACGCAACCAGGAGGGAAACCCAATCATCCTGGTGCTACGGGAATACAGGGATGGTATACTTGATCTCAATGGAGAAAAAAACGAGCACCTGTTATTCCTTTAATTTCGCAGGGGGAGTTTATAGAGAAATGTTCAGAGTATTACAGCCATGTCACCATTCAGATCACCTTAATCAATTGACTCTCAGCCATTGCCTATGATCAAATGGTTATCAATAATGGGGCATGACATGACCAGCTGGTTGATCGGATAGGCCTCTCCGACTGCCTGTAAGGGCCAAAGTAGACCTCTATGCTCCCGGATCATCATCTGCTCAACTACCAGGATCCCGATCCCAGGCATTGCAGGTCGCCACTCCAGGCCAACAGGTGGCTCCATTGAGACTTCTGTTCTCTGCAGGGGGCAGTCAACATATTCTGACACCCTGCAGACAGGGTGAAAGGCCTATTTAAACCATATATGGGACCTTAGACAAGTGCTACCATTTCAGGTCAGAGTGGACCTGGGAGCAGTGGTGAATGAGGGATAGAGTTGAGCTGGAGCCTCCCCATCGGATGCAGTTTAAGGTCATATGCTGGACATTTTCATTGCATGAGAAAAGTTTTTTCCTATGCATGAAAACCTAATGCAAATATATAATTTAGGTAAATAAATGTTGCCGTTGTAACATTTTATCCAGAATACAAAATTAAAGGACAGCTCAAATAATCTATATGTATATTGCTTGAACCTTTCAAAAACAAAAATTTATAGAAAAGATAGTTACTTACATTTAAATTCAATAAAAAAAAAATCAACTTTTCTGAGGATTGAAATTTGTTTTTTTAAATCATTTTATCCAAAATAATGTTTGGTTTTCAATATTTTGTTAATTAATTTTGGAATATTTTAACTTGACAGCATATATAATTGCAAATTATATCTAAAAATTAAAGTTGATAAAATATTCAAATTTTACTGACCGTATCACCCAACATAAAGGATTCCATTCCTTTAAGTGTAGCATGTTCTAAATGCACAGTGGTACTATTACTGTTGATGTACTCTTCAAAAATCTCACGGGCCTTTTCATGGTGTTGGCTCTGAAGAAATATGAAAATTCTTAAACATATAAAACCAAAAATAAACAAACAAATAGTAAACGATTTCACATTTTATCTAATCTATTCAAGAATCCAAAAAGAAGAAGCATAATTTTTAAAGAGTTTAGTGAAGGCAGCCAATGTTAAAAAAGACACAAAATACTTTAATGAAAAATATGTATATATATTACAGTTTCATATGAATACAGAAATATGAATATGATATGACAAAATTTTTTAAAAAACTTTAAACAAAGGAAAATTATTATCTAATGAGTCAGTGCACCTGGCAAACCTGATGCACACTTAATTTCAAAAGCACTCCTCATGCATGGAACAGAAAGAGAAAATAGTTTTCAATATAAGAGATTAGTGCAAATACAAAAACGACTTGTGCATATCTATCTAGACACACATCTTATGCATATCTACTTTAGTGGGCATATCTACCTTCACAGATATGCACATACACCTTGGTTGTCTGTCGTATTTGACTATGTCAGTCCTGCTTCCGCAACCAATATGGCTGTACAGTTTAATCCATGATCTACACCATCAGCTACAAGCAAGAAAACTGAGTGCACTTACACAAAATGTAGATCAATTTGGTTGTATGCATCACTTCAGCCATCACTGGTTCCACTGATTATTTCAGCCTTTTTCAGGGTGGTAGCCACGACACTGACTGACGCAATGATTTTTGAAGAGTCTTTTGAAATAAGTACTCAGTTATGCCAAATTATCTTTAAAATGCATTGTAGGCATTTGATATACACACACTCACTTAAAAATAACAAAGACCATCATTTTCCTTAGAGCTCCTTAAACTGACAACATCAATTGAGTCATCAACAACAGAATTAATAGTAACAGTATTTTATAATAATTTGCCAATTGCGTGACAATTACTTGAAAAACATCTACAAGGTTTTCTGTTAATGTGCCATCGACCTTCAAGTGTATGCAGCATATTAGATTTTGAAAAAAGACTTGGCCTATTTTGGCTGACAATTTAATGTACCTGTTAAAGAATTTTGTTTTAGTTGTGATAAAGAGGTATAAAGTTGAACAAAATATTTTTTTAATTTCTTTGATGATTTCAATTCTTTGCATCAGGAATTGAACTAATGATTAGAATATATAAAGAGATAAAGAGAGAGAGAGAGAGAGAGAGCTTATTGCATCCTTTTAGATATTTATGATGCGTCAAGGATTCAGGAAGTTTACCCAACAGCATCTTTCTATATATAATGGCTGTCTTTTCAATAACAAGCATCAACTCACTAATCCATGCTGCTGCTTTTATGGTCTATAGAGTTCTGCAATCGTAGCTATACTTTTTTTAAATAAACCAAATTAAATCTCTTGCATAACTATTATTGCAGCAGTTATATTTCTATTTTTTATATTTTCCTTCTACATTAGTTGCTTGTCTCTTCTAAAAAACAAGTCTAGAAAAACATTGACATGTACACTACAACATATCAAACTCCACTCACTAGTGAAATTAGCATTACTTGCATGCAGTCAGCCTTGGTCCATCATAACAAACACGACTTGGTCATTCTACTACATTGCTCTATTGAGATGACAATTTTACCCATAGTTGTGAGAAAGAGAACTCAATAGTGTCATCTTGAACATGACAATCTGTGCCTCACAAATAATAAAACCATATATAAATTAAAGTGAATCTATTTCTAGGAGCGTAGTATTTCCCTGCATAAGGTTAAAAGTAGTAATAGGACGATTCCAATATTTTTCCTGATTCCATTACAATTACCGATTCTTTTCTAAATTCCCGATTCCGATACAATTACAGATTCTGAAAGAACACGGTATAAAAGTAGTCAGTACTTATGTACCAAGTAATCACCTGCATAACTATAGACTCCCTATCGAAAGAGTTCATTAAATGGCATGATTTAATCTTATTTATATAGAAATTTTCTGATATTTGGAACTTTTCTTATCACAAACTTTTTCCTAAAAAGAACAATGCTGTTAAAATGAAATATTACAAAGTTATATTAAAAAAAATCAACTAACAATTTATTTACGTTAGTTTTTTTATATAATTTTGTGCTAGAACAAAATCTATACAAAACGAATATGTTCATTTTTTGTATCTCACAGATAAGTTATAAAAAAACCATACACATTGTATAACTTGTAGATTAATCAATTTTTGTGATAAGATTTTATGGATTTTTTTTTAATGGAAATTGCTCCAGACAAGGCATGAAGCCACTTGATGTATCCTTACATCAAGTGGCTTCATGCCTTGATAAAAAAACACCAAAAAAAAAAATACTACTTCAAGGTCATAAACTAGTCAACGATAAATGCTAGATGGATAAATTTCAACCCAGAAAACAGCAACTCTTCCCTCTTTGTTAGAAACATTGCATATGGAATGTGAAGACTAAAGGACAAAATAAGAGAAGCGAGAGTTACGAGGCTGCTGAAAGTAAACCCAAGGCCCACTTTCTACTCTCCTAATTTATAATGATCCTTCCGACAAATTTGTTGCCAGAGAATTTGACCCAAAATAATTCTACCCTAAAGATTTTGACTCAGCTGATATATATTTTTTTCTTAACCATGAGTTTTTTTGGGGGCCAGATATTTTTGTATGAACTTTTAGGACATTGATTGAATATCTGACATTGAATAAATTGACAAACAATTTATTGATATTTTTCGGTCATCTTATGGAAAATATTTTTTCTAGGTTTGGCAAGATAGGAAGATTTGATAACTATGAAATATCGATTGAAAATAAATTTTAGGACTGTTCTGGAGGTAGATTTAGAAGGCTATGCTCCCTCCCTTATAGTTTTAAATAGAGGCTAAGCTCCCCCCCCCCCATTGTTTTCAAGTTAAGTGTTCTCATATTCTTTTCAAAGTTCAAATTTATATACGTTAAAAATCAAATACAAATTACACTTTTATTTCAATTAATATATATACTTAACGGCTGTTCCGAAAATTTTTTACTTTTATTTATTCTTTTGCTTTTATTCTCAGTTTTTTTTTGTTTTTTTTTTTTTGGGGGGGGGGGTATTAACTGTTATGGTACCTACCTATAATGAAATTTTAACCCTTCCATTCACCCTAAATACTGGGAGCACCTGCTCCTCAGTGTAATAAACCCCAGTATATACTGGCAGTCAAGACCGACGTACAACCATTCTTGTTTCTCTGTTGTATTATATTTTCTTCAATATACTTGTTTTCTCTAAACCCCGAGTTCATGTTTGCATTCCGGACTCTTTACAGGACCACAACATTAACTAAATTATTTTTTTTAAATAGGATTTTGCAAATTAAATTTACTTGCCAATAACAGGAATGAAAGGAAAGGTTCTGTTATTTAATTGAGAACGTGTTTCCTTCTCCTAAATTAATTCATAAATTAACCTTAACTGTGTCTGATAAGTAAAATTTGTATTTTGGTGGCTTTATTATTTTCTAGATGTAATTGAGATATAATTGTTAAATAATATGTATGATATAGTTAAGTTAGTAAAACAAAATTGTAAACAAAAACAAACACGTTTTTCCCCAATGTTTAGTTAACTAAAGGTACTTTTATTTCTTTTCAAACAAATATCTTTAAATTTAAGCATTATAATTGTTGGAAAGTGGGGAGTCGTTACCAAATCTACCGTTACTGAATTTTCCTATATATCTATTCATATAAATTAAATTTTCAACACATTGGCAATATTATAAATAGAATCACCCCTAGAGTAAATGTGGAATTGTGGTGACGGAAATGATTCTAGCTAAGAGAAAGATAGATATTGTAAAATAAAGGATGACCAACGACTCCACTTTCCAACACTCTTGATGGCCTTGTGCCATGTTATATTTTTTTAGCAAATAAATAATTCAAAGTGTAGTATCTGTTCTGATACTACACTTTATCTTTTGTCATCGGAGGAGAAATCCTTCTAGACTGAGGCAATTTTTATTTTCTCCCAATTTAGAGTGCCTCTTTTTGGAGAGCTGGATTCCCCACATTACAAACTGACCTTGTGTCTAACTCTGCCTCCGTGGGGAGACAAGTAAATAGGATGACATGTAATTAATAACACCCTTAACTAAATCACTCCCCTCCAAAATGAGATTCTATTTTTCTAGGCGATTATGTGTAAACACTCTGAAAACTTGGCAGAAAGAAGAAAAATAACAAAAAAATTATTATTTTAGAATTTAAAGTGGGGATCAGTTTTGTATATAAATTTCACGTAAAATAATCCTCATTTCCAGGCCATTCTAAATTTTTAGGGCTGTTCATTAAATTTTTTTTTACCACTAACCCTAAGTCCAACTGGAAAGGTCATAAAACCCACATGTCATCGCTTAAAAATGTAGCCCCCACTCCCCAAAAATGAACAGAATTTATCTCCCATAGCCACTTTCCTAAAACGCTAGAATGACCCAGAAATAGGGGTTCATTTTATGTTAAATTTACATGTGAAACTGATCCCCTACTCTAAAATCTAAAAGAATTGATTGTTTTTAATCCCGTCAAATTTTTCAGGGTGTTTACACGCAATCGCTTAAAAACAGTAGAATCTCATTTTTGTTTGGGGGGGGGGGGAATTTAGCTGAGAATTTTCATCTACAATAATAATAATAATACTTATAAGTTATTGTATAAGAATCTACAAAGAAAACAATTCAAACTTTCACATTACATTAAAATATAAGTTTAAATATGAAACAAAAAATTAATAAAAACATGTTAGTAATTCATTTTTAATTCATAAAACACATTTTAAATTTCTTTAAAATTGTTTAAAAAAAGAAAATGCACTTACATTTCTATGTTGGCAGGCAAATTTTCAGTCTTTCACGTAGTCTGAAAGCAGTGTATTTGTGTCTTGTCAGTGGAAGAAAAATGAACTGAACTGCCAAACGGTTTCAATAATCATTTTTATCAAGAATCATTTTATTATTAGTCTTTGATTTGATTTCCTTCTATCTCCATCCCACCCAACTTTTTATATATTTAGAAATTTATTTTTACAACCAGTTAACAGACACAGAAACTCAAAATCAAAGAAAGACTGACACCAAAGTGTGGTCTCGCATAGAGCTGTGAAAATCTTTAAATTTATTAATTAATTTATACCTAATTCAACTCCAAACCAAGCATTTGAAAATGTACTTAGTTTTTTTTTTCACACTTTTTGGCCACTTCTTATTAGGTTTGCCAATGCTGAAAGACTAGCCCACATTTAATTTTTTTGTTTTTTTTACACAAGTAAAATAAATTTACATTGTATTTATGATGTTATTATGATGTATATATTTTAATTTTACTTGTAGTTTAAAAACAATGAACATTTATTATTTTATCATTCCAGCAATGGAAAATTAAGTTAAACATTTTTTTTAAAAGAATCGTTTTTAGAATCACAAATTAGGCTTAAATTTTTCCACAAAAGTTCTGATTTTTCTAATTTACGATTCTGATTAATCATTCTAACACTAGTTAAAAGTCATACAACTAGAAACGACCAATAGAGAGAGAGAGAGACAATTTACAATGAATAATATCTCAATTGAAATAGATCCTCAGAACAGATCCTCACTTTAGGTGTTTGCATTGTGCCAGCGGCGCAGTAAGACCAATAGATAACAAACCACTGATGGAAGTGTATACTGGTTACGACAAGCTGGAAGTAGTGACAGAATTCTGTTACCTTGGAGACGTGCTGTCATCGGGTGGAGGCTGCGAACTCGCAGCAGCTACACGTTGCAAGTCTGCTTGGAGACAGATTAGAAAGCTGCTATCAATTCTGACAAACAGACACCTGCCAGTAGCTACAAGAGGTTGTATATACTCCTCATGTGTCAGAAATGTGATGGTGTATGGCTCCAAAACCTGGGCTGTCTCTGCCGGCACACTAAAGAAACTGCACCGTAATAACAAGGCAATGGTCAGATGGATCTGTATGATGAGGCCTGAACAGAGCATGCCTTTTGGGTCTCTACTTACGCTGGTCAACTTGGAAAGCCTCGTGGACATCATGCAGAAGAGCAGACTGTGTTGATTGGGGCACGTTGAGCACAGCAATGGCTGGATTGCTAAAGCCCAACAGTTGAACGTGCCAGCAGAGAAGACCACCTCTGGCAGACCCAAGTTGTCTTGGGAGGACGTGATCAAACGTGGGTATGGATTCCGTCGGACCTCACCAAAGACAAGAATGAAGAGGAAGACTTAGATCAAGACTAGACAATCAGGCCCCACCCTCATAAGAGGATTAATTGTGGCCTGATTCAACAAATAAACCGGTTAATGATGATGAAATACATTTTTTTTTCGCTTCTGTTTTTAACTTTTTTCTTTCCTTTTTACCTTTTTTCTTTCACTTATTTCTCATCCTTTTTCTTCACATAAGCTTTTCCATTTTATTATCTTACCAAATATATTTTTTCCACAAGTCTCTCTCTCTCTCTCTCTCTCTCTCTCTCTCTCTCTCTCTCTCTCTTTCTCTTTCCTTAGATGAGCAATACTGTTTGCTATGTTTCTTTGACCATCTTATTTTTTATCTCCGTTGAAATTTCCTTAATATCTTCAGAGTGGGGTTTAGGGTGATGGTTTCATATGATACTTGATCCGGATTTTCTTCCCTTATGTGTTTTTGTATTTTTTGTTTAAGTGTTTTATTCCTCGTTTTGTATTACATCAGCCTGATTTGATCAACACATTCATGGGAAATAAAAGATATTTTACTTACCCTGTTAGCCTGTTTAAGATCTTCCACACAATTCCAAAACCTTTAAAATAAAAGTTAAATGCTGATGGTTATTTAAGATTATCAATATATTAAGATACCTGTCTGGACATACCAGCATAACAATTGTTAATATATGTTAAACTTTCTGTAAATCTGGCAAAAACACAGAAAAGAGAGAAAGTACTACAACAAATACAGCTATTTACATATTTTCCCATTATTAATGTACAGAGTGGTCAAGACAAATTTCATCATTTTTTTAATATTCTTTTATTTCAAAACCATTTTAAGTATTTAGTAAAGTGCAACTGATAGCTGTTTCTGTGCACTATTCGTGGCTTTGAGAGCTGGAGACCATGAACAACTGAAAATATTGGAAGAGAGTAATCTGTATCATGATGATTTGCCATGAATTCAAAAAATTGGAAGCTGCAGCTCAATGTTCCTTGAATACCTTGAAGTTTATGAGATGTGGGCTAGAGAATTGCGACGGAGATGTGGCTAGCAGGAAAGATCATAGCAGGTGTTCTGACTGTGTCCGCATAATGAATTTCATCTAAAGCTATAAAAAAAAAAGAAAGTGCGGCAAGATCCAGGTAAGGCAATGCAGATCTTGTCGAAAGAGATGGGCGTCGGAGTGATGACTATGAAGAATCTTGTCGAAAGAGATGGGCGTCGGAGTGATGACTATGAAGAATCTTGTCGAAAGAGATGGGCGTCGGAGTGATGACTATGAAGAATCTTGTCGAAAGAGATGGGCGTCGGAGTGATGACTATGAAGAAAGCGCTGATCAAGGATATTCGCTACTCTTCGTTCAATTACTCAATACCAAAGCCCAAAAGAACTCCTTACAAAAGCCAAGAAACTTCTCAACAAGGTCAAACACCCAGTCAAGCTAGGGACGCTTTGATTTTTCTCAGGATTAGTTGCACAACATGCAGAACAACAGGTGGCTAGCCTACAGTCTGCACAAAGTCTTACACATTATGAAGATTGTTCCCTCAAACTATAATGGTCTTTGGATGCATTTCAATCGATGGTCACCTCGCATCTGTGAAAAAGGACTTAGACTCAATTCAGATGGCTATATTGAGTTGCTATCCACTGTTGTCAATCACTGTATGGAAAGGGTTGCTGCGAGAAGCCATACATATGGCAGCAGAACTAAGTTATGTGTCATAGCTCTGGAAAAACTCGGAAGTAGATGCCTAGGAACTTCCACAACTTCACTAGTCTCAACATCTGCCCCTTCCTTGAACTTGCTTGGTTGCAACCTCATGAACTATTATGTGTGAGGCACAGTTGAGAAGACACCAATTGTACATCACTTAGAACATCAAGGACAAGCTGATTGCCAGGATCAAATTGGTTTTCAGGCCTCTCAAAGGATACAGTAAAGACTGTGTGCTAAAGATTCAGCCTGAAAGCCAGTGAAGGCTCAAACTGGCTTCTCCAAGTGAGCTACATTCAGAAAAGTTTTTTTTAAAAGATGCACTTTGAATTTTGTGAATACATCAATTATTAGCCAAGATACGTTTTTTTCTTTGCTTTTCTAAAAAGAATCAAATTTGTCTCAAACACCCTGTATAATAAACAGGCATCTTTGATTTTTCATGATTAAACTTTATTTTTTGATCTTAGCCATGTAATTTTTTCCATACTTGTATATTTCTACCAAAGATTATTCTTCAAAAAATGTATAATTTAACAATCTTGATGCATGTAAATATATTATTTTCTAATAATAAAAAAAGAAATTGATTGTTATCTGAAAATCATTTCATAGAAATTCAAATATATCTAATTTTTGCCATGGTTATAAAATAGTTGTAATTAATGTAATATGAAATAAATGTTAATGAAAACAATTATAGATATATATTCATATTTATAATCTCTTTCTATATTTTCATAATTGGAGAAAATCTTGTTAAACTCACTCAAGCAAGGAATGGTGATTATTTCGCTTTAAAAACTTCAAAAAGAATAGTTTTGCAGCAGGAACATCCATAATGACTTTAAAAGATAATACCTGTCATTAAAAGAAAATATTAAAAAATTAAGTAGATTTTAAATTTATCATCAAATGTTTAAATATTACCAAACGCTCATATGAATGATTGTTGAAAGAAAATATGAGACAAATATTACAAACAAAATTGAAAATAAAAACTTCATTAACAAAAATAATAAGCAAAAAACATTCATGTGAGTGTAAAACGTGACGAAGCACATGTTTCCAGTGTTTTCGGACATGTTAAGAACTAAGCCAATTCGTCTTCTATATGATGCCGTTGAGCCTTTCCACCTGTGCGTTCCCTTGTTGGGTGGTATAGCATGGTTTTATGTGTGACAGAAGGCAAATATTCTTTGAAATTAAACAATTCCATAGGTGTTGTTGGTTGGTGGACTATAGAAGTAAGGTTTAATTAAAGCAGAAACCGTGCAAGAAGTACAAGTTTTCTTTACATTATCTGTTGATAAAGGGAGTTACTCCAAGATGACATAGTTGGATATCAACAGGAATCAACGTAGAAATGGACAAATAGGTGTATCAGAAAGCACATTCTCCCAATCGGCTAGATATATTATTGTGTAGCTAAATGTTGCAAATTACTTCAATCTCAAATTTTCATTTTTAATTTTGCTAGACTTTTTACAATTGAACATAAAGACCAATAACTTCTGTTCAGTATGCCAAATAGCATTTTACCTCAAAATATCCCAAACGAATGTTTTATTTTCATTATATTTAAAAATAATTTATGTGAACACATAGATATTTGAAAAACATAAATAATGGTACCAAATTTATTTTGGTAACTCAATTAGCCACCAAATTATGACCATTTAAAGTTCATTGGAAATTAGGAATTTGCCATCTTGTGTCCAGAAGCCAATTTTCAGTGTATAACTAGAAATGCAGACTTCAAACAAGTGAAAAATTCTTACAAATGTAATGTCATCTTATGGTAAGTGAAAAATAATTATAATGGAAGCAATAATTATTAGATCAAACCAGTATAAATATTAGACAAAATCCTATTACCTCAACCCCCAGAAAAAAAACCGTACAAAAATCACATGAAAGCACAACTTTGACTGTTTATATAGGTTTCATTTCAACACATTAGAACCTTCTTAATATGATTTATAGCACATTAGAGATCAAGTTAAATTTTTCTTTTAATAATAAAACAATTTAAAAAAAAAACACAATTTGATAATGGGCAAAAGTGGATAAAAAAATAAGTTATTGAAATTGCTGTAAAAAAACTAACTTGAAACTTTACCAATTTGTGATGAGGAATTCAAAAACAAGTTTTTGTCATTGATATATTTTAACTTGAGTGAATTCAGTTTTTAACTCACAAAAAAGGGTAGAGATAAATTGACTTGTTTTATTCTCATCAAGTATTCACTGAGAGCAGCTTTCATCTGTACTTATTTCTACTGGTGTTGATCTTGACACCTAAGACTACTTTCAGATATTTCAGTTGGTCTTTCAGTGTTTCCAAGCCATTTCCTGAAACCAGTTGTATCTCTTGAACAGACAGGACCACTATGAATGCTTGATAACAGAGTTGATGATTCTCTTTTTCACGGAAGCAGCTTGAGACTCTGTTTCCTTCTTTTGTCTTTCATTTTGTATAATTTTTTCTTGGATTTCACAAAAACTTCTTGTTGGGGGTGTCTTTGTCAAAGATGTTTTGCATATTTTCTTGAAATGTTAAGAATGGACTGGCATTCAGTTGATGATATTCTTTCCAACCAAGCTGCCATCCAGTCATGCAACAATAATAACCAATAGAACATAACCGAGTTTCAAAGAAATATTAAATAATAAACAAGAAACTCTCTTCGTTTCTTGTTTATTATTTTATATTTTTTTAAATAAAATTACGTTTTTATTTGCACATGACTGGTTGCAACTAAAAATGTTTTGTTTATTTTTTTAATATGAAATATACCCAGTCTAATAAAAGAAAATGAATGTTCAATGTTGAATATAGTATTGAATAAAGAAAAGATGCATATTTTCTTTTTCTTATTTTGTTAATGCACTAAAAAATATATTCTCAATTTATTATTTTAAACAATGTACATTATACAACTTTTAATTAAACAAAGAAAATAAAACTCATCTAAGAACTTTGATATATCATAATTGAAAAAAGTGGATTTATTTGTGGCTTTATTTATGTGACTTGCACAATATGTTTGTTGATGTTACATTGAGTTGTAAATCTTGAATATGGGGGATACCTCCAGTGTTATTCAGTGCAAAACATGATTTATAAGCATATTAATAAGAGATTAACAGATTATTAAAGACGGGATATTTCTCTATAAAAAGGTGTAATTTTCACGATTTTTCGAATGAATTTCATTGAATTTTTCATTCACTAATGTTTTCAACTTGGATTTTCTTTTAGAAAGACAACTTAAAAACTTATTTTAAGCCCACCATATTGAAGAGTAGTCTTTTTCGATTTTTTAAATGCACAATATCTTGTGCATTAATTTGAAAAACAACATTTATTCCACATAAAAAGTAGTTTTTTACTGAAAATAGTGACCTAATTTGAAATAGCCTGGTAAAAAACTATTAATGGCTCAAGAAAAAGAATTGTAAAGAGAACATGTTAAAGTTTGTTGGCATTCAAATTTTATCAAAATAAATTTAAAAAATAAACGAGATATCGCAAGTTGAAAATGAAGGGAATTTCACTATATTTGTTTGTTTTTGCATGCTAAACCAGGCCGGTTTGTGATACCTACTCAAAAAACAAATTTTCTTCTACAGAGTTTAGAGTAGTTTATTCTAGCTCTTTCTTTCCTGTAAGCTTCCAGTGCCTTCTTTTCTATAAGTAATTTCGGTGTTTCTATTGAAGGCCGAATCTTGTCTAAAAATTAGTGGATCTACTTAAGTGTAATAAGCAAACATTCCAATTGCCCTTTTGAAAGATCCAATATTTTCAGAGGAGAAGGTTCTTTTAATATGCAAAGCCTTTCAGGTTTTATAATTCTACACATTTAATTCCCCACACATTGAAAGAACACACTGCCACCAGTTTTCAATATGCTAAGATTAATTTTCACAAGAATTTCTTCACATTTTGGTCATGCTATTTCAAAATTCTAAGATGTGTGGCAACATACTACTAATTATTGAGGCATTTATTTTAATTTTAATTCCTGAGCGACTCTTTTGATAAATTAACTACATGAATCAAGAATGTTGTTCCATTAATGATAAGTGCATCAGAATGGAGAAAATCTCTGTAGTTAGTACACTATAGAATTTGCACTGACATGCATAATGTCCTTTTTGAAAATATAGGACAGCTATCATGTAGATAAGAAAAACTACATAACAAATATGCCGTCTCATTTGTTAGGTGGCAGTCACATCTGGTTCATTATATTTTTCATATACACTTTTGAGTGTTCAGAGTCTTGCAACCATCTGTATTGCATGCGAAGCTATGCCAGCAAAGAACACCTCTCTTATAGATTTATTGCCATACTATTTTCTCAGTAAGTTGCAGTTTTTGTACAAATTCTCCAACTTCCTGAAGAACTCGTCCAGTGAGTCTCCCAGTTTCTGTCAGCTTGTAACTAACAGAAATCTAGCTAAGACTTTATTTGATGTCTTAATGAACTGTATAGAAGTATCAAATTCTATACACTTTTCTATGTATTCAAAACCACCAGACCGCATACAGCTGAAGAGTGTCTGGTATTTACTCAGTATCCTGTTTTGATAAACGGCAAAGTAATTAATAAGGTGGTATGCCAATGCAGGTAATCTCTGATGGCTGTTAGAAGATTTGAGTCAATATCCAATGATCTTGGTTTCTATGCCATTTCCATGCTAAAATAGGTTGTTGTTTTGTTTTGTTTTTCTAATCAAATAATGACACTTAATAAAAACTAAGTCTTACTTGGGGCTGCTAACTAAGCTTTAATCAATTAAAACTGGCAACAAGATTGCACCAGAGTTAATTTCTTTTTAGTGTATCACATTAGTCACAAGGTTTGTTCTTATATTGCAGAAAGCTTACAAAGATGAAAATAAATATGATGTAAATAATAAATGTTTTATTTTCATCCTTTAAAAGTGCCCAGAACTTTCCAGACAACCCAATAAAACTAAAGAAACAAAAACTGAAATAATTATAGAGAAAGAAAGTTTACTTATTACTTATTTTTCACCCTGTTGTTTTGCATTCTTTCCATAATAGACATTAAATGGATAAGGATTTTATGACTATTGTTGTGCAAAAATCAAGAAAACCTTTAAAAAGGTCCACATTAATGAATGTAACGATAGAAGATGGTCCAATTATAAAAAGAATTTACCTTTTGTCCTGGATGTGAAGATTTAGAATCTACTTTTGATTTTTCTTCGGAATGATATTTATAATCAGGTCCTCCAAGCGCATGAAGTCGTTTCTCACAAGTAGACTTGGCAACAGTCAGCTAAATGAATAGATAATATAATATGTGATAGGAACAAGAAATCCTAAAATAATCCTTGCTGCAAATTAAAAATTTTCAAATTAACTCTGCCGTTTATATCAATAACTATACTTACTTACATTGTGGCACGAGGCAGGCAGACTCGCTCTTTTTGCATGGCCAAATGAGACTAAACCGAGACAACTCAAAATACCTTTTCTCACGCTATTAAAAGAGGTAACGTGTTGCAGAGAAGATACATAGTTGAAGAACCGCATTGATGCCCCTCCTTCCCTCCCCATCCGGATTGAAGTGATAACCGACCTTGTTTTAAAAGGTTGAGTGAAGGAGTACGACACATTCAGAGGTTAGAATCATACAAACTTGTTCAGTTGGCAGTATGATAGATGGGCAAAGAGTGGAGGTGGGCGCCATAATTGACTCAGGGTATGTGGATTCTCTCTTGAAGTTGAATCCTTTCTTCCTTTTTCTGGTTGAATTCTTTCTTCCCTTCCTTTTCCTGTGTAAATAATTCTGTTGTGAAGTGAAAGGTTAGCCTCGTTAATGGCTAGTTAAGCTTCTTTTAACATTTTTCTTATATATAAGTACTTTCTTATTCTTATGCTAATTAGGTATACTGAATTACCAGTATCATTACATCTCCCTGAAGCGTAATGGTTTTATGCCCCTAGTAGCTCTTGTACTTCTTTTTCTGATAGTTTCATTTTCAAGATTACCCCCCCCCCCATCTCTTTCCCTTATTTCTTTCTCTGAGAGATCTAGATCTATTCCACTCTATGCTGTAACCAGAGTTATCTTCTTGCATTATTTGATCTTCATATAAATTTTCAAACTCATTCTGGCCTGCTTGATCATGCAATATTCCATCTTCTGGCATTTAATTCTGTTCTAATAATTCAGTACATTCAGAAGGAATCGTGATTTCTTCATTTAGCTATTCATATTCGCCTTAGGGCAAATTATTTGATCTGTATGGTCTGTCACTCTTTTCTCTATTTTTTATAGCTTTATTGTGGTCTTTTTGCATGATAAATTCTGACCTTTCTGGACTTAATTCTTTGTTCTTTTTGTACCACATGTGTTTACTTGTGGAATAGGATATCGATAGCAGAGCTCTAATTTGCCTTCCCATAAAAGCTGATGGGGTTTCATGTCTTTCAGCATGTGGTATTGTGCAATAGCTTAAAAACAACCTTGGTAGCAAAACTTCTATATTTTTTTTGCTAAGAACATGCATTTAGTCCTGTTTTTACGGTCTGCGCCATTCTTTCTGCTAACCCATTTGATTGAGGTGATATGACAGTCTCTTATATGGTTTACACCCTATTTTTTTCAACCATAAACAAAGATCTTCATCACAGAACTCTGATACATTGTTGGATACCAGGGGTTTTGGTATACCGTTTCTGGAAAATATAACCCTTAGAATCTGTTTTATTATAGAACCTTTCTTATCTGGCACACGAATTACTTCAGACCAGTCTGAAAAAAAGAGTCTACTAGTATTAATAAAAAGTCCCACTCCAGTAATGTACACATGATCCATATGCACACGACTCCATGGCTCCACTTCTCCGGGTCATGAATGTAAAGTAGTCTGTGTAAAATTTCTTAATTCTTTTACATTTTTTACATCTTTTTATATATTCTTCACCATCTTGTGAATATCCCGGCCACCATGCTTCTTATTGTATTTTTCTTGTGTGCCTGCTACTCCATAGTATATATCATCATGTACACATTTTATCACTAATTTTCTTTGTAGTCCTATTACAAATCACTCTATTTTCTATCATTAATTTATGTCCTATTTCTTTGTAGGGTCTTTCTGCCCTGGAAAAATTTCCCCATGTTTCTTCTTATTCGTTTCTTCTACTTAGCATTGGATAATGTCTAGTTTCTGCAGCCATTCTATCTAAAGAGAAAATATCAGTCTCTACCCAATGTAAGAATGTATCTTCAAATTCTTCTGTTTTATCTTTTGAATCCTTGTAAAATTGCAATGTTGAAAGTGCATCTACATGTAGTATTGAATTTCCTTTGACATATTCTATATAAAAATCAAATGCCATTAATCCTATTGCCTATCTTAGTATTCTCGATGTCATGAATTCGTCAATTCTTTTCCTGGATTGAATATAAACTTTAATGGTCTATGATCTCAAAATAAATTTTTTCCCAGTTAAAAATTATCAGGATCTAGTCGTCGTCCACACAATAGCCAATACTTCTTTCTTTATATTTGAATAATTTAATTAAGTGTTTGTTAGTCTTTTTGATAAATACATTATCGGACGTCTTTATTGTGATGATATTTCTGATATTTAATGTTCACTTGCATCTCTGGTTAACATAATGTCCTTTTTGGATCAAAGGTTTCCATTATCCATTTCTTTGCTACAATTAATTTTAATCTATTAAAAGCTTTCTGTTGCTCCTCTTACCAGATGAATTCAACATTCTTTTTTCTTAATTTTGCGAACGGTTTAGTTAGGTCCATATATTTTGGTAAATATCGCCTGTGGAAATTTACCAATTCTAAAATTATTCAAGTTCTTTTTTATTTGTAGGTATAGATATTTTTAGTATTTTTTCTATTAAGACTTGGTTGGGCGACATACATTCTTTGGAAATGGAATAGCCTAAAAATTATATTTTACTACTATTGTTTAAGCATTTCTTTTTATTAATTGTCATTGTTATTAATTTATTCAAGATGATGTTGGTTTTCTTTTTTAATTCATTTTCACTAGTAACAGACCATATATTTCTATATCTTCTCCTAAAACCTGTTTGATGGTGCTTGCTGTTTTCATTCCATATGGCATCCTTTCCCATTTTAGTATTTAATATTGGTGTATTTATCATCGTTACTTCTTTAAAGTTATTATTTATTGGTATTTGGTGATATGCCATTTTCAAATCTATTTTTGTAAAAATGCTCATTTCTGCCAATTAATGTAATGCAACTTCAACAAGCATATTTTGTGATTTACGGCTATTTTATAACCTCAATATATATGTATGTCTCCATCTGATTTCCTCAAAACTACAATGACAACAAATGTACTGGTAATTTTCATGCTTCATAATAACTTTCTTTTAATTATAACTCGCTTCATTAGTTTTTAATTTTCCAGTTTTTTCCATTTTTATCTTATTAATTAATTTGACAGAATTTATGTTAAGTAAATCGTTTCCAAGAAGTTTGTAGTTCTTTTTACAAAATGTAACAATTACATGTATTACTTCAAATCTATCTTCTAACTCCAAGGAACCTTTAAAGTACCCTTAAGTGTTTTATAATAAACTCATTAAATTGGTGGAGTTGTAAATTGCTCCTTCATAAAGTTAGTTTTCCAATGCATTCCCAGAAATTTTTTGCGTTACCTCACTGCTGGTACTCATTTGCATATCCGAATCGAAGTTGTTAATTTTAACTTTTAGATCAGAGGTCAAGATACCCAGTAGTAGAAGAGATACATAATACATCTTTCAAAGAGAGAAGAATCAAACTGAAAGAAATATTCACAACCTACTCCAAGGAAATGGACCACTATTTCAATGAAAAAATTTGCAGAATTTGTGAAAGAAGAAGGATTTCACCATCACAGAATAACTCCACTGTTTATGAGATAGCTGTACTAGCATATTTACTACTGTCTAGCTCATATAAGAGCTTCGGATTGATTAATAGTGCTTATAAATTTGCTTGTATATAAGTAGCGTTTTAATCCTGTCAAAACCAAGAGTGGGGAAGCAAGGGAGATTGTTATTTAAGATATGTAATCGGCCACCACAAATTTATTTTAAGTATAAATTGCTAAAGCTATGTTGTGATACTATTGTGGCCTGAAGGGTGTATCTTGGTGTGAGCGTGCCGTGGAAATATCCCAGGGTCGAATACTGTATCTCGGGCATCAGATGTGATGCTATCGTGCGATTTTGCATGTCGTGGAGATATCCCAGGGTCGAATCTTATCATCCTGGTATGGTGCCGCAAGATCCCGGATGTCAATAATCATATTCCCATTCGAAGGAGCAGTGCTTGTCCATTGGCTACACTGTATTTAAAATCCTCAAGACGTCTCTCTTGAAAACGCTGTTCAGATGAGGGGGTAAGTGAGCCTTCTGTTATCATGAATTCACTACAGAGACTGAAAACGAATACAATATTCTCTTTTTTTATTAAAAAATAGAATTTATTTCTTCACTCCATTTTACAAATTGATTTATTGGGCATTAGTGCATCTATTTTTCCTCATGAAGATTTAGCAAAAACTGAAGAAAAAATTGCAGTGATACTGGCAATTCAGTGCCTAATTAGCATAAGAGTAGGAAAGGACCTATGTATAATTCTCTCTCTAAGAAGAACGTTAGAAGCTTGACTAGTCACTAACAATCGCTATTTCCATGGTAGGTGATCAACTGAGTCCCCCCTGTAAAATATTCACAAGAACTCAACTTCTTACCGTCACTGCCAAAAAATTTTCCTTTTTGGAGTTTCAATGAACCTTTCATCTATGCTTACCTGCAAAGTATAACATGGTTGCGTTCAAGTCAAATCTAAATAAATACTTGTAGAGAAAAATAATCAAACTTTGTTCTTTCCAGCTATCTCTATGTATAGATCAGAATCCAACTGACAATCTCATTAACCCTTATCCTCAAGGAACACGGAAATGCATATGTGTGGCAAATTGGTGGGACACTTTCTCATGAGTGTATGGCTTCAAGTTGTGACAGACTTCATCAAATGTTGTGCTACTACTGTCACACAGGACTGGGATGACAAAGTCAGCGATTCAACATAGGATAGCAGACACTCGCCTGGGAGAGCACAAAAGAGCTGGATGTGATAGTGGACACAAGCTCACTCCACTGGCTGTGGGAGTGGTTCTTCATGCAGATGGAGCTATCATTGAGGATGTGTACTGCTGCGGCCCGGCAAAGGACATCCAACATGTCAACCTGGCAGAGCTGAATGCC
Source organism: Sepiola atlantica (assembly GCA_963556195.1). Lineage (NCBI taxonomy): Eukaryota > Metazoa > Mollusca > Cephalopoda > Sepiida > Sepiolidae > Sepiola > Sepiola atlantica. The sequence continues at coordinate 58,979,107 of OY744521.1, forward strand.
GTGCTGAGAGGAGTCAACCTCACGCTCAAGTAGAAGGTCAAGTGTTACACATAAAAAACAGACTCCCTTTGCGTGTACAACTGGATGACTAATGTACCCACAAAGTTTCAGCTGAGCACGACAGCCATAAGTAAGATGCTCATAAGGCGGTGACTGAGTATGTTAACCTCCCTTATAAAGGAGTACACCCTTTTAGTCGCTGTAGCACTAGTATTTCTGACTAGAACCAGGCAGTTTCACTTATGAGAATTCCTCAGTGGTAGCTCAATGATGTGCAGAGACAGACTAAACACACACAGTTAGTGTTTGCTTTTGTCTCAGGGAACCTGAGCCCTATAGAACTAACCAAAGTTCATCAATACAGTGGACGTAGGATCAATTGTCAAAAGCGGCAGTAAAGGAATTTAGCGACATGTCAGTCAGTAGACCCAGCTCGGGTGTGATGGCAAAAGGGTTTGGTGTTAATCAAGTATGAAACCAGTTAGACATGGACATCATGGTGTCATTTTTTTTACACTGATCGATTGCGACAACCCTTCACGGTTTTCAATCTGAATTCCAGTCAAGAATGTGACCGATAATGACACTGCCTTCTGCCATCAACAATTCAGATGATTCATGAATGATTGGAGTGTCTGATTCCGACCACAGCGCTTGTACAGACCATCTTGAAATGGTATCATAAAAAGGTGTCATCAGACAGTAAAACAGATTGCTGCAAGAAAGAGCTGCCATGTTATGATGGCTGCATATGTGATAAAATGTCACCCCAACCTAGAAATGATGTGTCCAGCTCATCCGTGCCCTCCAATTTGCTGCATTTATACCAGATTTGAGTGAAAAGAATCAATGTTGTGCTCCCTCTGGACCAGCAAAAAATTTTTTACAAGTTACAAAGCGGGAGACAGTCTGTGATCGTTGATGGCATGCCTCATCACGTGGGAGACGTGTTACCACGGCTCAATTTAGCACCATTAGTGGACAATGGCAATGATATATCATCAGAAGAGAGTTGAATGTTGAGAACTATTAAGTCTGCACCATTTACTGCCGTGTCAAGACTGAACCAAGTGCCGATCTGTTAAAGTCCTTTTTTTTATATTCAACACAACAACAACAATTACAACAAAGGCGCCCTCTGGGCCAATCAAAAACTTCACCCAATGGCTGTAACTTGATACATTACATTCCTCCATTCTTAGATGGATCATTAAACATAGTCTCTTAACTTAAATGGAGCTCTCCTTACACGCTCAGATCTCCGAGGAATAGGCGATGCTTTCTGTTTGAAGTCTATAGGTTCCATCACCTGTTTTAATAATTCAGGAACTCCTTCTTCCTCAGTAGACTCCCTTGTACTGGTTGTCACCATGTCCTCTGCGGCATCATTCATATCAGTCAAATTCTCCTCTGGGACCCGGATTGTCCTTTTAATGATCTGGTCTGAATGTCTCCGTGTAACTCCTCTCTTGGTCTCTACCTCAAAATTGACATTACCCAACTGCCTCGTAATGATGCCCTCCAGCTACCGTTGACCAGTGCCAAAATTCCTCACAAGGACTGGATCATTCACCTCATGATTTCGGCACGGTGTCATGATTTTAGTACCCTTCTCCATTTTGTAGTTATACACCCTGCTCTTAAACTTGTTTGGCTGTAACAGATGAAAGGCTGTTCTTAATTGTCGCTTGAACAGCAATTCAGCTGGAGGAACCCCAGTTACTGTGTGTGGAGCTGTCCTGTAGTTAAAAAGGAATCTGTTGACTTTTGTTTCAAGAGAAGTTTTTGTGTCTTTGTCCATCCTCTTCATTGTTTCCTTGAATGTACGCACACTGCGTTCAGCCTGGCCGTTGGAAGAGGGATGATAAGGAGCTTGATACATTACAAGAACCAAGTTACAATGCAAGCAATAGTGGTCTCACGTTTGAGAGCGAGGGAAAGGCAGGACCAACTTTTGTTGAGCTGCCTTATTCCATGGCTGAATCAGACCCCAGTATATATGACGATTTGGCCAGAAAGGAGGAAGTAACTGTCCCGCTACAGAGGAGGACTGCTTGGATAAAATGACAGGCCACCCACTATCACCTGTGTGATCATATTATCAGGGTCGGGGGGGGGGGGGGCACAATAGACACGAGAACTGAACATTTTCAAAGCATGCCAGTTATTTTGAGTGTGAAGTGACCATTTGCTAGAGGGGAAAAAACTCATGTTTAGATTTATGGATTTTATAGCTGTTACTAATTTGTATGCATAGGCACCAACCGAATTTATAAATATGGAATAAATGATGCAGTTGCCAGAGCGATTTAGGCAGCTAAGTGAAAACATTGGTTTTGGTAATTTTGTCAATGTTATGGTGCTATATGAGCGGAAATTCCTCCTGAAATTTGGACCATTATTGTGACCTTATTAAAGCTAGATTTATATACATTTTTTGTTTCTTACACATTGGTTAATTGAGCTCTAATCTGTCTACTCATTAATGCAGACAGGTTTTTTAATCTATCTGCATGTGGTTTTTGTTCTGTAACTCAATTATAGTCTGGGTAGAAAACTTTCAATTGTCTCTTGCTGAGAAAAAAATGGCTTCAATCCCACTTTTATTAGTTATACCATTTGTTCTGCAATTCCATTTGATTGCAGATGGTATAGGAGGGGATATATGGGATACAACAAATATTCCTTAGCCATGAACATAGACTTTCATCACCAATGTCAAACACTAATATTTTTGGTGCACTATTTCTACTGAATATTATTCACAATATTCATTTTACTGTACTAGTTTTCGCTTTTACTCAAAAAATTTCAGGCCAGACTGAAAGAGAGTGGAACAATATCAAACATAATCCAACTCTATTAGGCCATATGTGTAATTCATTCTGGCGAAAATTCTTTATGCTCACACATTTAGGACATTTGCGTACATAATTCTCCAAAAAATCTGTTTCTCATAGCCAGATGATAAATGTACTTGTTAGTAAGGGATTGTTGGGTTAGCTGAGGTCAGAGTGTCAGGTGTTAACGGATGAGCATCGCAACCAACACTGATGACGGAAAAGGGTCAACAGGCAATTTTATGAATTCTGTTCTTAGAGTTTAAATAAAAAGCAAACTGCTAAACATACGTCCAACATTGTTGCTAAAGAGATAAGGCCAGCCAAGAAATAACGGGTAATCGTGATTGACAGTTGAATGGATGAATGAAAATGATAGATTTATGAGTTGGTCGGCGAATTTGGACAGCATCACCCACTAGGAAAAGTAGTTAGAGTATAGATGAAGAACAAGTCGGGATGCCGGACGATGATAGGTTGCCTTGATGGATTCGAACCTCAATGTAATGAGCCACATTTTGTAGCTCAAAGACTCCCTTTCAATTTCCTGGGGAATTCATGCCACTTGATATGAGATAGAGAGCTCAGGATTGAGTTATCTGATTTGCCGACTGCATAACAACTAGAGTTACTGAAAATACTCAGGTTAACTCTGAACACCAATCCAAAAGAATTAATTCAAAAAATATGAAGCTGATGTTTATTCATGTACAGTTGAGTTCTTGTACTGATGTTAACATGTACTAGGCTGCATGTTTTAGTGGTGCATGCGAATAGCAGACGTTGCAGTTGATAGATGCTCGGCCAAAGGAATAGAGGAGCACAGAGGAAATTGAAAATGTCTTTAATTTTATATTCGGCCATCTAAAATCTTACTTCTCTTTGAAAAAAATAAGTGCTTCATTAAACGGGGAGTCATGCTGAGACCGGCCCACTTGAGAAAAGCAATGTTCGCAGATGGGCTCCATGATAAACCCCCTTGAGTGGACTGTATGGCAGTTATCTCTAGTGGATATCTCCAGTAGTCAGCTTTTGGGTGATTAAATGACCACTGAGAAAGACTATAATCCAAGATTTCCGGTCAGGAGAATTCTTTGTTGCAGAACTGACTAAATCGAACAACAACCTTGGACCGGCACAACAAGTGGGACAATCGTGGCCAGTGCAGTGAACGCACTCATGCATGTTCATATCTGGTGCTGTGACCAGGATTGACCCTGAAAAGGCAGCAGACACCAAAGCACACACAGGAATTCACATCTGGTGCTTAAATGACTGGGATCGATTTTGAAAGACAACAACTCACAATAATTCTGTATAACTATAACTGTAGACGAAGCAGCTGAGATGGAACCGAGTGTGACAATAAAAGGTAGGTCTGAAAATATTACGTCTCTTATTTTGTACTGTTTCGTTGAAAGTCCCTTTTTGGTTTTGCTTTCATGAATACTCTTAGTAAATTGGATTTTGATTAGGATTTAAATTATTTGTCACTCAACCCCGCAAAAAACGTTGTTGTAATTAAAATAAAATATTTGTTTTGAATCGTGTCTGTATTTTAAAAATTAAAAGGAAACGATAATTTCTATAAAATAAAAGAAAAAGAAAAAGGAAATTAAAAGAAAAGGGAGAAAAAGAAAGAAATAACAATACCATTTAGTAGACAAATACACATGCATAGATTAATATTTATTTGAGGTTGACGACAACGGGGAGATGGACAACAAAGGAGGAGGACGGAGAGAAGGAGGGACTAAAGGTATATATATATGTGTGTGTGTGTATATATACATATAATTTATTTATTTATTTATTTTTTATTTTTTGATGTGTTGATATTTTTTATATTTATAATATAAAACTAAAAATAATACAATCACCTAAATAATAGTGTAATGGATTCGTCCAAACACTTTAAAATGCAGCAACATTTTTGTAAGTAACGGATAAATTTTATTAGACAGACGAACAGCACAGGTAAAGAAAAATTTTTTTTTTTTTTTTTTTTTTTTTAAATAACTAATATAAGTTAGCAAAACATTTATATGGAACAAAACGTAGATTTAGTATAAGGAACGTTTATGTTTTTGTCTTTTAAGGGAAGTGGGGTCTGATCAACTCTGCTGGGAAGCCATGAAATTAAATACTGTCTTGTTTTTAAATTCCCGAAAGTTTTTCATGGTAAACAACTGATGATCCCTTAAAATAGTGTTAGAAACAAACTAATATAATAACTGTTAAAAATAAATCGACTTACATGAGTGATTTTCCACTGAAAGACTTGGGACTATAATTTTTTTTTTTTTTTTTTTTTTTAATATAGTTTTAATGGTTGAGAAACTTCCGAGACTATATATATATATATATATATATATATATAGGTGTGCATATATATAAAGAGATATATACAAAAAAAAGGGGGGGGTCGATAGTAAAGCAACAGGTGAGGGAAGAACAGCAATCGAGACATCCAATTAAAAGATTAAAACCTGGATAACACAACATTTTGTCCCACACACTGGTTGAACCGAGCAAGATATTGCTTCCAACCCTCCACATCAAACTCTGTCTCATGAAGAACTTTGTAAAAGCATTAGACAGGGAAGGTGGAGGATTTGCTTTCCTCCATCAGAAGTTCCAACAAAAAAGCATGGAGAAAATTAAGGCAGATATATTTGATGGTCCTCAAATAAAGGAACTCATGAAGGATACTAGTTTTGACGAACTCTTTGCCGGGTGTTCCCTTAATTCAGTCATTGTAAATTTCCTTGGCAACTACAGAAGTTTCCAGTATCAGAATGTGGTTGATGAGTCAATAGAGAATTTTTGCCAACTTTGTGTGCGCATGTCAGTGAAAATGAACTTCCTCCGATCTCATCTGGACTATTTTTCCAGAGAATTTTGGAGACTTCAGTGGAGAACATGGTGAGCGCTCTCACTAAGATATCAGTGTTATGGAGGAATGCTATTAAGGCCAATTGGATGTTAACTTTCTGGCCGACTACTGCTGGTGTCTAAAGAGTGATGCGCAGTCTGCTCAGCACAAACAAAGTCCCTGAAGAGACCATTCATCCATGAGTAGTTTCTTTAGTTTTTAGTTTATTATATTCTTTTTGCTATCTATTCAAAATACTTTGTAAACATTCTGTGAATGAATCAGTCTAATATTTTCAATATTGTGTTTTATTCACCTACAAATAGATCAGAATTTAGGATATTTTTAATGTGCTAATATTTCATTAATCTGATCTGATTGAGTAAAATGAGCATGATTTTTGGATTCAGTGCAAAAAACGGGCCTGAAATTATGTAATATATGTTAGACCTTGAAAACATCGCAAACTAGCATTATCGGACATAGATATGGTGGCACTGGCTTGTGACCATTCTGAAGAAGACGCTTCAGACTGCATCAAGGAATATATGGATCACAATCTCACGTGGCTCAGCTAGAAGCTGAGGTCAGCCGCCAATATGGCAGCAGAGCCACTATATCAGAAGCTATGAGGGACCTGGTTCGAATCTTCCCTGTGTGGGAGGATTCGGACGCTGGCAAAGACAGCACATAAAGAACCGGACAAGATAAATGACCCGGCTTTCCAAATGTAGTTGGCAGAGTACTTTACAGACGCCCTCCTCAATACCAAAATAAGAGACGACGTAGCCAGAAAGGCCCCAACCAGTTTGCATGTAGCGTTCAAGGAGGCAAAATAGAGCGAAAGTCTAATAGAAAGGCTAGATAAAATAGATAGCGAAGGTCGGTGGGGATCAGTGGATGAAGAACAAAGAGGCCATTATAGGTGGGAACACACCTGGATAGAACGTCTGCACCAAGTAGACTGGGGGCAGGGACCATCCAATGGAGGATATTGGTCACGGGGAGATAGAAAGTATATCCCAACCCAAGGGAGAAGAGAATTGATCTGTTACGTGTATAATGGGAATGGACATATAGCCATGGTGTGTCCAACCAACGTAACCCTGCAATCCAAAGCGATAGATCAGGGCGGACCCAGATGTGTTAAGTGTAGGAGCATGGGACATTGGGAGAGACAGTCCATGTACCCTGATAGAAACATAACTAGAATGGGGCCAGCATCCAATGAATGGCTGAATTCTAAGACTTTAAACTCCAGAGGGCCACCTCAGTAAATGAAAGGGGAAGACAGGTGGACTGAGTAATGAATATTAAAGGAAGGGGAGTTGTTGGGCCTGTAGTGTGAAGGTAATAAGATGCATATCTGTGAAAAAACTGTATGCTATAGACAGTGTAAGCCCAGTATTTATGAAGTAATATCTGAGAGGGAAATGATGTGTGAGGTCAGAGTAAATAAAAGAAAGATAGAAGCCTTGATTGACATTGGATCATTAATCTCCATACTAAATAGTGAAGAGGTTGGAAGACTAGGTGTGGGTGCAATAAACCTAAAGCCCTCCAACCTAACGGTCACCCAGACTAACGGGAGTGAGATGAAAATAGAGAGAATCATTCAGTGAGTGTACATCTCACCTAGTTTAGAGAGGGAATTGATATTGGGAGGAGACTGGCTCCAGAAGAGTGGAATGGCGATCACATTTGACCCCTCACCCACATTAACCTTAGGCAAAGAAGACATCTTGTTAGAAGTGAATCTAGTATCTTCATCGAAAGTGTTGTCGGAGAGTGATATTAAAATACCTCAACATACGGCAATAACCAGCTTGAGTAAGTTTGAGACACCAAGCGGAAAAAGAGGCAAGTTATACCAACAGTTCCATCCAGAAGGTGATGGGGTTAGTGTGCTAGAAAAGGTGGTAGCCGAAAGGGAAACCTTTAATAATAGTGAATGGGCTAAATAAGATAGTGTGGATAAAACCTGGGATGGGGCTAGGAAAGGCGGAGGTTATAAAAATAAATACTCAAGTAAAATATGAAGGAAAAGAGGAGAGACAGGCTACGATCCAGATTAATGAGACAGAAATACAGGTCCCAGACAAATATTGATCCAGGTTACTACGATTGAGGAACAATAATGGTGTCATAGCAAATTCAGATAGGGAGTTAGGTAAAACCTAAATGGCAAAAATGAAAATAGACACCCAGGGGCACCCCTGTATAAAAATTAGACTCTACAGAACATCATTCTACAAGTAGAGGCTGAAGTTGTAGAGAGATCCCAATCCCTATGAAGTTCCTCCATAGTGATAGTGGAAAAGAAAGATGGAGGACACATATCTGTGTCGATTTTAGGGATTTAAATAAAATTACTAAGTCCACACCTTATCCATTGCCCTTAATTTATGATATACTAACTCTATTAGGGAAACCTACCTGTTTCTCCACCCTTGATTTGAGAGCAGGATATTGGCTGATCACTATGGATGAGGCCAACAGGGAGAAAACAGCATTTGCTTGTCATTTGAGGCGTTATCAGTTCTGAGTCATGCCATTTGCCTTGGCAAGGGCTCCCAGCGTCTTTTAGCAACTTATGTTCATTGTACTAACTGGCCTGGAAGATTTTGCCATGGCCTATATAGATGACATACTGGTGTTCTTTAGCGATGCAGAGGAATATTTTAGGCACTTGCAAATCATATGTGATCGATTGAAGATGCACAAGCTGAAGTTGTCAGTTCTTTAGGGATGAGACAAAATATCTTGGGTTTATCATAAATAGCAGCAGTGTAAAACCTGACCTAGAGAAAGTGAAAGTAATAAGGTCCATGCTTAGACCTCGCACAGTGAGATAGGTCAGCGGCTCCATCGAGGACATGGGCTATTATTGAAGGTTCATCCCTGTATTCTCTAGGATAGCCACTCTCCTGATAGGCTTAACCAAAAACTATGCCCGATTCAACTGGACAGATGATTTCCAGCATTCCTTTGATGCACTCAAGGATCAATTGACAGCCGTATCGGGATTTAGGCAGACCCATGACATTATACACTGACGCAAGTGACACCTGTGTTGGGGCATGTTTAACCCAACACTGTCCATAGCAGGATGGATTACTGGAGGGCACAAAGAAATCCCAATATACTTACTATCCCATAAGCTATTGTCGCCAAACAATAAAGATGGCCAATTATCAAGAAAGAATTCTATGTGATAGTATATCCCTTCAGAAATTATTATCTTGATGGGGCAGAATTTGTGATTAAAACAGATCACAAACCGTTACAGTATCTGTTCGAGGCTGATTGGATGAACAAAAAAAATACAACAATGGGTGCTACAGTTGAGAAACTGCAATTACCGCATCGAATACCTCTCCAAAAGGGAAAAAACAATTGCAGATCTGTTGCCCAGAATTCCCAACTGATTAGAACAAGAATCACTAAACGTAGAATCTGAAGTGGATGATAAAGCCTACTGAATCAATGTAATAAACTCACATGAAATAGTAAATAGACCGGAGTTGAGTGATTCCTAAGATGAAGAAGAAAGAAAGGTATTGTTGCCGAGTATTGGGAGAGTAGTAGAAAAGTATGGTCAAGATGGTGAATTAAGGACCTGTAAAGAGGCTGTTCTGAAAGGAATGTTAACGAAAGCAAGACCCAGTAAATATAAGATAATAGATGTGATATACTATGTATCAAATGAGGATGAAAACTCAAAGCTCAGGCTATACGTGGCGAAGACATTTCAGAGGCACGTGATAGAACAATGTCACGTGAAAATGGGGCACATGGGGTAAGATAAAATGTTTGAACTAATCAGTTAAAAATATTTTGGCTTGGTTTGTACAGGAAGGTGATCAACCATGTAGCTGGTTGTATGATCTGTCAGGCCAGGAGGGGGAAGCGCAATGCAACCTCATTGATAGAAGTGGAAGTATCCTCCTACCTATTTGAGAAGGTTAGTATGGATGTATCAGAGCCCTATACATACACACTCAGAGGGGATGTCTGGTCTATCCGTAAAAGGAAAGTTCTTGAAAAATAAAATTTATGTATTCTCCACCAACTGCCAACTGCCTTTTGCACATCTTTCTCTCTCCACTTCACTTTGTTCACTGAGCAACAACAGCTCTTCAATCAAGAGTACAGTTTTTATACTGTTAAACCACACCCCTATGCAAATTGACTCCCCACCAGAGCCATCTAGTGGTTAGAGACTCCAAACAGCCAATTTGCAAAGGGGGGATAACTCAAATGGCACTTAACCACACGCCCCCTTGATCTTCAAGATCAATAATTGGTTTCATAATCCGCCATCCACGTCGGCCGTCTTCGTTCACGTTGCGACCTTCGTACGGGTTCTTCTTGGGGGACTTCTTCAACCTCTTCATCTGATGGTAAGGTAACTCTCCGTATATCTAATATGTGACGAGGCACTCCGTTAACTGACACGTTGTTTTCAGATAGTACATCAGTTACTGATTCCTCTTCCCCAGCGGGTTGTACATCTGACGTTCGGCGGTTTCACCCACACTTCCTCACCCACAGTGATTTTCGCTTGCCCCTGTTCAACTCTCTCCATCATTGCCAGTGGATGTCGCCATTCATACGTGAAGACAGATCGATGTGGCACTGACGTTTCGTCTTGGCCAACCTTCGGTGCCATGTTATACCAAAAGACCGCTTCTTGGGGCGAAATTTGGCTTCTTGCTGCCATAGCTTTTATAGTTCGATGGTGTCTCTCTATGATTCCATTGCCGCTTGGGCGGTACGCTGCTCTAAAATATTGCCTAACACCCCACTTATCACATAGCTCCCTAAAGACCTCTGAGCGGAAGGACATCCCGTTGTCCATTAGGACCTCTTCTACTGGCCCCCTCTCCATAAACACCTCCTCAACAATTCTCTTTATATCTTCTGCTGTTTCTGTTCTAATTTTTCGCCATATTGCTACTCTCCCAGGTCCACAGTCAATCATAGTTAAATACAGTTCATGGCTGTAATGCATGATATCAATGACCAGTCGCCTCCAATTGTCTGTTACATGCAGCTCTTCTTTTTCATGCCTGGATGGCGCAGGGTCAATGGACTGACACTCCCTACAGTGTTTAACTACATCCTGAAAATCTTCCATTGCGATGTTTGGATTCACTTTTCTTGCCAGATATAATGTCCTTCTCTTACCAAAATGATGCATATTATGCAGGTGCTTTATTTCATCTACGATACAGCACACCGGAGCCACATCTTTCTTCTTTCGTAACCAAGCCTTCTTCACTCTGGTCAGCACGTCTGCCTTATTTTTCTGTGATGGAACCAATGTGACGGTTACTCTCAGTTTGAATTCTCTGATCAAGTCTCCAAGTGCCCAGAGTCGACGCTTGATAAGCATCTCAGCTGCTCCTTTGGTTCTGATCCGTTTATCTCCCGACACTTCTGACTTAATCCACGATGCCACTGTTGCTGAGTCTGTTCTAATGTCCACTGTTTTGTAGCCCCCATTTCAAAGCCAGGTTGATGCCCTTCAGTGTGGCTTCAAGCTCCGCAACATTGATGTGGGCGCTATCATTCTTCTTTCATAGCCAGGCAGCATCTTCAACAGTTACACCTTCTATTTCCAACAATGCTCCTAATGCCAGGCTGCTAGCATCGCTCCATATCACCCCTTCCGGGCTCCCTTTTACATGCCATTCTCCCTTTACAGGGTCCACCTTTTTTACTTTCTCGATCACTTCCTTTATCATGTGGAACACCTCTGGGTCAATTTCATTCTCCCATCGGTCCATACCGGTCTGCCTTTTAATAAAGCTGCATGCAGTCCGCAACCATCCGACTATAGGATAATGACCAACCAACTTCCCGCACACAGAGAAAAGTTCTCGCTTAGTTAGGCCGTCCGTGACTTCAGGGATTTTGTTCCCTCTTCCAAACATCAATGTTCCTGCCTTATTCCACTGTAATTTTAATCCAAGAGCCATTCCATTTTCTAATGACTCCAATGGCTTAGCTGTCAGTCCAGTACATCATCGATATAAGAACAGCTGGCTCTTTTCACTGCATCGTCTTTGGACAACAACATGGCCGTCATAATTTTCGGTGCAGAATTCAGTCCAAATCCTAGTCTGATCAAGCAATAGATCTGACCTTTATATTGGACCAATTGATACCGCCATAGCTTCTTGTCCACATGGATTTGAAGGTAGGCCGATTTTAAGTTCACGATTTTGGTTGCTCGCTCTCTTTTCCTCCACTCCCTCATGACTTCTTCACATACATCGATTCCATCTTTAGTGTGGCAGGCCACATGCTTGTTCAACTTTCGAAAGTCCAATACTGGCCTGACTTTCCTCTTAGTAGGCTGAACCACTGCCATGAGTGGCAGAATTCCTTCAACCTTCCCTGACCATGGTACTAAAATTCCTTCGTCGATCCACCTCTCAACTTCCTTCTCAAACTGCGGTCTTATCTCTCCTTTTAGCGTGCTTTCATAGCAGCTAATCCGATTTGTCAACACAGGCAATCCTGTGGTCCATTGCCACTCTACTGTCCACTTGTCACCATCAAAATAGGCTCGAAAGTCCTCATCCTCAATCTGACATGGCCTGGGTTTTGTCGGCCAGATGGCATTATTATTGTTCGCACTTCTTGATATTCTAGTTTCATACTGCTTGCCGAACTTCACTTTACTCTTAGCAATTATAGCTCCTCCCAGTCGGTCGATAACATCCAAGCCCAGTATCACATCAATTCTCCCAACGAGCGTATCCAGCACAATTACTCAGTCGTAACGGTATATTTCTTACTATAATCTCAGCATCAGTCTCTCCACAACACTTCACCTCTCTGCCATCTACTGCTCTAATATTGCTGGCTCCATTCCAAAAGTTGACGACACTTGTCGTAACAAGTGTAGTTGTACAGCCGGTATCAACAAGGGCTCTTGCTCTTTTTACGTTGACAGTAACCACTATCTGTGGCAGTACACTCTCACACGCCTTTTCAGAAGTAAAGGGGCGACTACTGGCGCAATAGCACTCCTTTTCTTCGTTTCCCTGAAGTGAAAGGCAATTCCTACTAATGTGCCCAACCTGGCCACACCGGAAACAGATAACACCCGGCCTTGGTTCACTACAGTGGGACCCCTGACATCTAAAGCATTTTCCAACAAATTTACGTCTCCTCATTATCTGCACTTCTTCACCAGACTTGTTTGTGGTAGAGGTTGCAATTGCCCCCAGTTCACTAGGATGTTTCGCCATCACCCTGGCATGCCTCAAGACCTCCTCTACTTCCATGGTTTCAATGTCAGTCATCCTTTGTAGTTCTATTGAGATGCGGTCAGGAAAACCACACACGAGAGCCATTTTAACTGTCTTTTCAAGACTTCGTCCCGTATATCCGGCCAATCCCGCTAGTCGCCTTATATCTGCCGCATATATGTCCACCGATTCTCCGGTCCAGATTACTCTTCTGAGCTTGTTATAAGCCTCAAAAGCACTCTCCGAAAATGCTGTCTTTAATCTTGTTTCAATCCTATCGGGATCTGCCTGGTTCACATTCCCCTCCAAATACATTGGGATCAATGTCGCAACGTCATCAATCTTTTGCAGCTTCGCAGCAGCTTCAGCTTATTAAGCCACGTGACCACATCGCCTTCTCCTTTAAATGGCCTCAAAATGTCACTGCTAAATTTCACTCGTTCGCCCATTTTCACCGAAATAGCTTCTGGTCTATCCGTAAAAGGAAAGTTCTTGAAAAATAAAATTTATGTATTCTCCACCAACTGCCAACTGCCTTTTGCACATCTTTCTCTCTCCACTTCACTTTGTTCACTGAGCAACAACAGCTCTTCAATCAAGAGTACAGTTTTTATACTGTTAAACCACACCCCTATGCAAATTGACTCCCCACCAGAGCCATCTAGACTCCAAACAGCCAATTTGCAAAGGCACTTAACCACAGGATGTATAGATAGTGAGTTTTGTTAACTGATTGATCAATTAGCTGGAGGTGTTTGCGGTGAAACAGTGGCCCACTTGTTGGTTAATAAAATATTCCCAAGATATGGGGCACCATTAGAGTTTGTGACTGATAACGGTTTGGTTGTTTTGTTTTATGGCATATCAACCCTTTTCGGGTTATTTAATGCTGAATCTGGTTATTTGCTTCAAGTTCTTTATATCTTCAAATGTTTATTTATAGTATTTGGTTTGGTTGTTTTGTTTTACGGCATATCAACCCTTTTCGAGTTATTTTATGCTGAATTTTGTCATTTTGGTAAAAGTGAGGGAGAAGGGTTAGGGGGAGAGAAGGAGGAAGAGGAGGATTGTTGTTTTTGGCTTTGCAGAACATGATTGAGTTTTGCAAAGAGAAAAAACAATAAAATATCAATGTTTGCTGAATTTTGGGTCAGGAAGCCGATATCTTCAGACAGCCTGATGTGTTAGACTGATAACGGACCTGACAACGTGAATGTGGTCATGAGCCATACCTTAGATAGCTTGAACATAACCCACATAACCACCTCACTGTACCATCCACAGAGTAATGCGAAGATAGAAAGGTTTCACAGGAGACATGTTGGCAAAATTATCCGAAAACGAAAATTGAGACTTGGTTTTGAATCAAGCTCTGGCTGCAGCAAGGTTGTCAATTAATGAAAGCAGTAAGTTTTCCTCTTACTACATCTGGGAGAAGAGCATCATAGAACATTAATTGAACTGCAGCATAAGGTTTTCGTACAAGCTAGAAAATAGAATATGCAGGGCACAGAAAAAAAGAAATCAGAAGATTAACGGGGGAAGGAAGTGGGATTAAGTGTGGGAGATCCAGTATTCTATAAGGCCCACTAGCGGCAAAGAAGATTCGCTCAAAGATGGAAGCCGTATTATAGAATAATCGAGCAGACTGAACCTGTGTCTTTTGTGATCTGGAACCAACTAGCTAGAAAAGCCAAGTGCGCTCATGCGAATGACCTAAATTAGCAGAGCTAAGGCCATGGAGCATGCCCAATATAACCACAAGGGATAGGCCAGTTCGCTGAGCTGTATTGGCTAAACCAGAGGCAGGCATAGAAGGGAGTGTAGTAGTAGAACTAGAATGAAACAGAGAATGCACAGACACACCTGGAGCGAGCACGAGAGGAGCGAACATGAGGGGGAGCTTGGAAGAATGAGAATCAGCAGACGAAATCCCATTGAGAAGGAAATGGAGAAATGATTAAGATTACCTTAGCGAAATAAAAAGGAAGCATTGGGATGAAGATGCACATGTGACTAGGGAGAACCAAAAGTAGTGAAGTTTACAGTTATCGGATACCTCTGGGGCCTTCAGTAAATGGCAGGTCAACATTGTGAGAATTCCTGTGAGGGTGACTAGAGACAATTCCTGGGGACACGTTGCATATGGTTTGGGAGAGTGCACACTCCCGACGGTGCGTGGGCATTGGACTCAGCAGATAGTCTCTCTCATTGTCTTGAGAATGAAGAAGTAATGGGGTCCAAGTATGGAGGACGCATAGGATCCTGCAGAAGCCCTTTGACTCAGTTGCTCTCCTGTTATCTTTGCAGGATGCCTTGCCTGAGAGCACTGGTGCTCTTCCTGCTGAGGCTTGGTCACAGGTACACAACACCCTTTTCAAAAAGACCAGTAAGGTAACGATGACAATATCTAAATGGGTGATTACTTTTGTGATCGACCTAAAACCCTATGGGATATTTGCTAAAGAAAATGGGGGTGGAGATCGACCTCATCCAAAGCACAGGTGAGAAAATATCAGATGAGTACCGGAAGTACATGAAGGTTATTCAGGGCTACTTTTTATACTTAGGCAAGAAAGATTAGTGTTGAATACAGGAGGATGAATGAGTATTTGAGAGAAATACAGTCACTAAGGAAGAGAGAAAAACCGGCGGTACTACTAATTGTGGGCAAGGCACTGAACATACTTTTCGGGATGCTGTCGGGAGGGGATATAAAGACAATTAGGGGGAAATTAAATACGTTAAGGATAACCAGAAAAGATTGGCCCAAGTCGCAAGGGAGAGTGTGCCAATTCTGAATGTAATCAGAGTGGATTTGACTAAGAAGAGGCAAAGGATCAACTGGTTGACCATGACGGTTGGGGTGGGAATTGGGAAATCTGATGAATGTAGTTGAAATACAGCTAGGAGAGCTGGGGGCATTCATTAAGAAGTATGTCCAGTTATCAGCCATCAATGACTGATTGCGTCACACGTCACGGTCGTTGCTGTTGATCTTGGAACATGTGCGGGCATAACTCGACATGTTATCTCTGGAGCACCTGTCTCCAAGTATAGTGACCCCAGAACATCTGAGGGATCTGCTATTTAAAATTCAGGCCGAATTGCCTCATCGACTGAGGCTACCGGCTGATCCAGTGGGCAGGCTATGGCACTACTATAGCTCCCTTGGATGTGCCACTGTGATGGATGGAGATAGACTGTTGGTGTTGGTTTCCTTAACACTGTTTGACAGAGAGAACACCTTCAAAGTTTTCGAAATAATAAACCTACCCATTCCGTATCCCAGCACCAATAAAAAGAAGGGAGTGGTGGCTAGACATAGATTGAAAACTGAGGATGTCACCTTCAATGTGGCTCAAACCCATTTTATGTTACTAATCCCTGAAGAAGTCAGAAGATATTATAATTGGTAACGAATTCAAAAGTCTATGACTAGACTTCAAACGTGTAACAAACAAAAAAAAAAACTCAGTAGAAGCACAAAAAACCCTCTGTGTAACTTCGAGCTCCAATGAACGAAAACAATTCGGCTCACCACAGAATCTCACTCGACACTCACGTTTCTCCTCTTCTTTCTTCTGATTTTCTTGTCTTTTTATTAGCAGATTTTTCCTCAGTTAATTCCACTTAACCAATCAGAAAAAACATAATCCGCTGGCTCACTATTTGTCATGATAATTAAATCTATTATTATTGTGCAGTAACCAGTAGATTTGTTACTATGAGGTTGTGAGTTCAATCCTCACTAGAAAACTAGTAAGCCAAAACTTATTGCCCTTTCCATCTGCAAGCCAGGCAAAGGCGGACCCTCTTACTGCGGGGAAGAACTAAGAACCTCCACCGCTCGATTTTGGCTCAAGATCATCAATTCCGCCCCAGATATAGGCTGGGTACCCTGGGAGCATGCCCTGTCAGGAGTCTTATTTACGTGAATAGTGGTCATAGGTTATGTGTGTTAGGTCTGTTTAAGGGAGATGAGGAGGCAATAAAAGTAAACTGCCAGGTGAAATTGATGACTAATGAAATACTACCCCAGGCAGTAGGGGTGTCAGATGTGATATGGGCAATAGCACTAGAACGGAGTATAGCGTTATCCAAAGTGTGCAATAAGGATTGAACCACCCTTAGTCTGCCGATGGGATACGCAGCCTTAGAAGAGACAGTATCTCTATTACTGTATGATCAGGCAGAGGAAAGATATGAGACCCAAGACTCTCTTGTTTCTTGTAAGCGTGTCAACCAATAGACCGATTTGTGGGAACCATTAATTGCACAGTTCCCTAGAACCAAGGCAACTGATATTCCCAAACTGTTAGGTCCGGATAGGAAGTTTAACCTGTAGTAATTAGTAGACAAACTAAGAACGGTATCAGCCGGAAACCCCACCAGTGATGGACTGGGGATGGACGCAATGGTGAGGTCCTCTCTGACTGGAATCATAGTGATTATAATCATGATAGCCCTGGTGAAAAAAAGAGGGAGTCGAAACTGAACAAATGTAATCCTAGTGGTGCATAGCAACAGAGTGGAGGAACGACTGAAAGTAATTGAGATCTCATTGATTGTCGGGGACGATGGAAATTCAACCAAGGACACACCTGCTGATCTACCTGTCGGACAACAAAACCCAGGTGAAACTCAATTGTGGTGAATTTCTAAAGAGAAATAAATCAGTTTTGCATGTGCATGTGCATGATTTTACAGCTGTAAGTGAGGACTAGTAAAAGTACAAAAAGTGTGTACAGATTAAAAAGAAAATAATTAACCCTATCATTAACAAGAACAAAGACCAAAAAAACAACTCTGTTTTGCATGTGCATGGTTTCACAGCGATAAAGGAGAACTAGTAGAAAAAAAAAATAACAAAAAAAAAAAAGAATGAACCCTATTGTTAAAAATAAAGAAAAGAATGTAAAAAGAAAATGAACCACTGCAGATAAAAAGAAAAGTAAATAATTTTGAGAAAGATTATGCATGCTTTAAACGAACATTACATCCTGGACCTTTTATTGATGAACTGTTGGAATTTACAATTGAACTTTTTTTCTCCTTCCTCAAGATTGTTCTGAGGTGATTTTGTTTGTTCTTTTTCAGCAGGACTAGAGCTCAATGAGTAACTCAACGAGTAACATTTTTCTTACATATATACAACATCATGTAAAGCTTAGTTATTCAGAAAAACATTCCATATTTCCTTCAAAAACATTTTATTGACAGACAATTGGTTTTGCCCATTTCAATATATTTTATGATATACAATGCAGTGAAATGCTGCAAGAGGAAGAGCAACAACCCCGGGCATCGGGTAGAGGGGGCCACCGGGGAAGAGAGACATTGTTACACTTTTGTCTGCAGAGAGGGAGAGGAAAACAGGGGTGAAGAGCCACAGGCAACGTCGGATACCCCTGCTAGTCTATAACAGGAGAGTTGTCTGTGTGTGCGTTTGTATGTCTGCAAAAGGCTCCCAAAATACTCGACAAACCCCCATAAATTTATATTTTCTTAAACAGCGACATCTCGGGTGCATAATATCTCAGAATTAGAAAAAAATATTTATCCTTTGACGGCCAACTGAACCAGTTTCTGTAATGGGGACTAGCTTTTCCCTGCAGTTTCCAATGTATTTATGTACTAATTTAGAAAAAAAAAAACAATGATATTATATAGTAATTTGTAAAAACTACACGTCATTCCTAAAATTCAACCGGAAGTGACATCAGAGGGAGTATGCAGGTGGGGTGAGGTAGGGGGAGGGGAAGAAATTCAAAATTAATAGACGCTAATTCTTGGGAAATCAATATTTAAAAAACAAAAAAGGAAATGAGTCAGCATTTTTTTTTAAATTTTACATTTTAGAAGACGCTGCCCGACACTAACTGCTACTACTCTGTCACTTTCTGCCGTATAAAGAAATCGCCAACTCATGATTCAAAACAGGAAATGAGTACATATTGTTTTTATTTATAAATTTTAGTAGACGCTGTCCACCATTACATGCTAATATCCGCCACTACCCCCACTTTCCGCTAATGTCCACTATGTAAAGAAATTGCCAACTCATAATTCAAAAAAGGAAATCGGTCAGCACTTTAAATTTAACATTTTAGTAGATGCTGCCTGACACTACCTGCATATATCTGCCACTACCCTGCCACTTTCCGCAATGTAAACAAATCGCTAACTCATAATTCAAAAATGGAAATGAGTCAGCATTTTTTAAATTTTAGTAGACACTGCTCACCCCTGCTCACCATGTAAAGAAATCGCCCCTTCATAATTCAAAACAGGAAATGAGTATGCATTTTTTTATTTTGTAGATGCTGCCCGCTACTACTAAGCGACTGTCCACCACTGTCTGTCAATAACCGTCACTGTCTATCATGTAAGGAAATCGGCAACTCATAATTAAAAACAGAATAAGAGTCAGCATTATTTTAATTTCAAATTTTTGAAAGCACTACCTGCCACTGTACACCACTGCCTGCCACTGTCCGTTATGTAAAGAAATCACCAACTCATAATTCGAAAAAGGAAATGAGTCAGTATTTTTTAAATTTTAAATTTGCCCGCCACTTCTCGCCCCTGCCCGCCACTGTATGCCATGTAAAGAAACCGGCACTTCATGTTGTCCAGTCTCGATCTAAGTCTTCCTCTCCATTCTTGTCTTTGGTGAGGCTCGACGGAATCCATACCCAAGGCTCTCCTATCGTGTTTGATCACGTCCTCCCAAGACAACTTGGATCTGCCAGAGGTCGTCTTCTCTGCTGGCATGTTTAACTGTTGAACATAATTCAAAACAGGAAATGAGTACGCATTTTTTACTTTTAGTAGACGCTGCCCGCTACTACTAAGTGACTACCCATTACTATCCACCATTATCTGCCACTATCTTCCATGTAAACAAATCACCAACTCATAATTCAAAAAAGGAAATGAGTCAGCAGTTTTTAAATTTTTAAATTTAGTAGACACTGCCTGCCACTGTATGCCATGTAAAGAAATCGTTACCTCATAATTCAAAACAGGAAATGAGTACATATTGTTTTATTTTTAAATTTTCGTAGCGACTGACCGTCACTACCTGCCATGTAAAAAAAAAAAAAAAAAAAAAAAAAAAAAAAAAAAAAAAATCGCCAATAATTAAAAACAAGATATGAGTCAGCATTTTTTTATTTCAAATTTTTAAAGATGCTACTCGCCACTGTATGCCATTCCCTTCCACTGCCCGCCACTGTCTGTTATGTAAAGATATCGCCAACTCATAATTTAAAACAGGAAATGAGTTAGCATTTTAAAAATTTTTAATTCTAGTAGACACTGCCCGCCATGTAAAGAAATCGTTAACTCAAAACAGGAAATGATCAGCACTTTTTAACTTTAAAATTTAAGTAGACGCTGTTTGCCAATGCCCGCCATTGTCCGCCATGTAAAGAAATCACCAACTTATAATTAAAAATAGGAAATGAATCAGTATTTTTTTAATTTTACATTTTACTAGATGCTACCCGCCACTGTTCACCACTATCCGCCATGTAAAGAAATCGCTTACTCATAATTAAAAACACGAAATGAGTCAGTATTTTTTAAATTTTCATAATAATAATAATATAGTATTACTAATGTTAAGGTGTATATCTTATGGCAAAAGTGCTCAATACAATAGATAGAGCAGGTATGTTTAAACACAGTGTTGCCTGGGATAAAGAACTTTATTATTTTTTATAATGTTGTATACAAGAAAAGGTATTGGCGTTGCCATGGAGTCATAAAAATAATAAAATAGTATTACTACTGTTATCTTATGGCAAAAGTGCTCAATACAATAGATAAAGCAGGTGTGTTGTCCAGGAGCAATAAAATTGTCATTATTAACATTAATTCTATTTATACTTTGATTTTAACTGTACTTTTTACAGTGCTGTGAAGGTTTCTTTACAATAGTGTATTTAGTAAGTGAGGGAGTTACAAAACTTTAGCTAGAGTTACAATGATTGTTGCAGCTAATAATTTGTAACTACTTATTTCACATGTAGTAACACAGACCTAACAGTTAGCAAACCGGTTGCCATGGTTATGAAAATTATTACTGATTTTTACTTTTGACCTACTCTCATGATACTCACTTGGCCTTTTGGCTAAGATCAAAGTGTAGTATCTGTTCCGATGGATACTACACCCCATAGACTGGTATTGACTTGGCCTTCGGGGCTTGATTTATGCCGGTCTATGGGTCTGTCCTGTGCAGTTCTAGGGGGTCCACCCTCCCAGGCTTCGCCTCCCCTCTTTGGGGAGGAGTAAGTTTATTGCTTACTGCCTGAGGCGCCCTTACCGGGGAATGCCGACGGGGCTGCCCAGGCAATTTTTAAACCCCACTTTCCCGACCCGACCTTGGGTCACATCTTACTTATGGGAGTAAGATAAAAACTGGCCTTGTGCCTAACTCCTGGAGAGGAGTAAACCAATACTCTCATGATTCAGACATAAATATTACTACCGACTACTAAGCATGTCTGACAATTCAATGAAATCTTTTAAGTAAATTTTGTACTTGAAAATATCAGCAATAGTCACAGATGATCTTCCCTCCCAAGTATTACCACCTCCTTTTCAAGGGGGGGGGGGGGTACAGGTTTATAGCCTGTCACCGGATTCATTCTAATCCGTAAAAGAATGCTGATGGGTCCTAGCAGGACATTTTCGGACGAAATTGACTTTTGGCTGTCCCTTAAACTAATAACTGACTTCTACTAATTTGGTTATGCACAGAGTGTGAATAGTTGCCATCTTTTTTTATTGCCACCCGAACTTATGGTTAGTGTTAGGATATAAGGAAACAGTGCTTTTTTGTTATCTAGAATTTATCACAGCTGCTATGGTAACAGGAGGCCATCCTTCTAGTCATTACTACCTCATTTTGGAGGAGGTTATTACCTGTTGCTTGATGCGCTCTCATCCGTGAAAAAATATCAAGGGAACAAATCAGGATATTTCGGAACAAAATTGACTTTTAACAGGTTTTTTACATAAACTATGCACGCACCATTTGCATCTTTTTTTTTCATATTTCCTCCCAAACGTAGGGTTAGTGAAGGGCATGTACATTTTTTCCATTTTTATCAAATATTGCCTTCCTTCCAATGTGTGTATAGACACAATTACTTACTCCACACCATTTCAAAAAAATAATTTTCTTGCCTATATGTAAGTATTGTGCTGCAAGAATGCTTTTGTAGTTATGAAATAATACTAATGTTTAAATGTCATTTATTAATTTAATGTTTACAAAACACTACAATTAATACTTATAGCTAAGTAAAAAATCGCATAAAAATATTAATATGGAGTTCAGAGAGTAGGGTTTCCTGTTTTTTTTTTAATTTTCACGGGCAATGTCCATGCACAGGTTCTGCTAGTAAGTGACATTTACTCTGCAAGTAAAGTGACATTTCCCCTAATTTATTGATCAGTAGAGCGCCATAAACAGTAGCTACATATAAAATTCACTTCATATGTGATTTAGTTTAATTATTGGTATATATTTAATTTTTTCTTTGAATTTTATATTTTGTCCAATCAGCATTTTTCTCTTTAATTACTAAATTCAGCACGGGAGTAGGAGTATCTAAGCCCCCACCCCACCTACACACAGTAATAATTCTTCATCCTTCAACTCATAACATCGTAAAAGAAACATGATAAAAATCCACTTAGAGCCACTTTTTCATATTAAAACATCTGTCTGCACACTTCGTATTAATCACTACGCCTATTAGCAATTACATAGCTAAAAAAAAATACTTTTTAAAAATAATACGCAAACATACACAATCTACATTCCCATGACATTCTGAGAATATACATAACAAACTGTCTCCTACAATTAACATTACATACTATTTTTCACTTGTTTGTAACGGATGAGAGTTTCAGTTTTTTGTCTACTTACTGTCAGATTTGTAGTTTTCTTGATAAAACAAACTTGTAGAGGAATGCACTTTAATCAACTAAATTACAACAGCTAACAGTACAAAAATATATACATTTATTTTAAACACATTAGCAACTTTTACATATTCCCATAATGTTCAATGGTGGAGAAAAGAGGAAGAATGCACATTCATCATAGTAGCAGTTACTTACTTTGCACAATCATTCCTTATGCACAGCTTTGCACAAGCAAATACTAGTTTTTACCAGTCAGTTACCATAGAAACTGGGTTTAGCATCACATGAGAAAGTAGCTTAGCACGCAAGTCAGTTTCCATAGAAACATACGTTGATGCATTCTTAATTATAAAATAAACATTTAAATGTTCATTTTTATTTATACATTTACTTTCCTTTTATTTTTCATTTTAATTCAAATCTAATTTAGATTTTACTACTTATTCAAATCCAGAGCCAGTCTTGCACAAAATATTTGCTTACTCTTCTAATTTTCTTAGAAAAATTACTTTATTTACAAATACTTTTATTCCTATAAAATAGTACCTTCCTGCCAGTCTTTTGTATAGACACTATAATTTAAAATTCCCTTCCATCCGCCCAAAATTTTTAAATACAAAATAATCCTTGCCTCTATGCAAATATGTTACTGCGAGGATGCTCTTTCTTAGTTATGAAATAATACAAATGTTTATATGTTATTTATTATCATATTTACAAATTTAATTATTAAAGACAATAATCAATACTTGTAGATAAAAAAGAAAAAAAAAAAAATACTTATATGGCATTCAGAAGTGGGATGAGGAGTTTCTTGTGTTCTTCATTTTTCCCAGGTAACGCCCATACACAGCTCCCACTAGTTCCACATAAAATTTTGCTTCTAACAAATTATTCATGTGATGCTTATTTTTAAGCTTCACCAAACATTGAACTATTTTGACTAATTTATAAATTTACATCGATCCACTGTTAAAAATTACCTCCCACCCCCTATTTTTTTTTTTTTTAATTTGTCTAATGATCCAGACGTAAGGCTTCTGGAATAAACTGTATATAATCCGGTAATGGAATTAAATTAACTTTCGTTCGGTGTCACCACCATGAAAAATCTCAATCTCCACTGTTCACTGCCTACTGCTCACTCTCTGCTGACCAGTAATCAACTGAACTCTTCAATCCAAAAGATTAGTTTTCATACTAATAAACCCACCACCTATGTAAATTGCCTACCAACAAGAGCCAGCTATGTTTAGAGTCTCCAAATCGCCAATCTGCACAAATGGGAGACAACTCAACTGACAACTAAACCCCACCACCTATGCAAATTATCATTAAACCAAATAACAGTGTTTTATTTAATTCAAAATTTGACCCCAGAAATTTGTCCATAAAAAGTTATGCGTAAGACCCAAGACATTATTTTACATAAAATTTCAATATTTTTAAATTTTATTGTAGGTTCAGCCCCCAAATTAGCTAATTCGACTTTCTATTAGGACATAAAGCAAGTCTCAATTAAGGATTAGTGTTCTTACTGAAAAATTTTAATTAAAAATTAATTTATTAACTGTATCCTGCAAAATTTCCATCATTATTCATAGAAGCAGAATATGAATCTATACCTTGCTAATACATTACTCATAATATTCTTGGTGGATTTATTAGCAGGTAACATATGGGGCTATCAGAAGCAAAACATAATATTCTTGTACTCTTCGGACTGATCATCGCTTGGACAAGAATGTATGTGCATGCATTTTGTCCCCAATATTAATTCACAGTCTGCCTGAATTGAAGTGTATAAGGAGAGCAAAGTTGTAAAGAGATCTATTTTTGAACAGCGGAATCTCTAAAACATGTAGTGTAGTATCTGTTCAGCTGTTTGTAGAGGCAAGAAATGATTGCAAAGTAGTGATAGATAAAGCAAAGAGAAGGTATACAGCGATAACCAAAAAACGCATTCAGTCACAGAAACTAGGTACTCGCGATTTCTGGAAAATTTATAATAGTGTGATGAACAATGGACAATCAACAATTCCCCCGCTATCTAATCACAACGATGTTGTATGCACGGCAACTGATAAGGCTGAACTACTTGCCCAGCGTTTCGCCTTAAACTCCACTCTGGACTCAACAAACCACCCCCTCCCTAAATTCCCATTGCGGACTGAAGCCACACTTGAGAACCTGGTCATCACCCCGTCTCAAGTGAGAGACATCATAAAACACCTTGACACCTCTAAAGCCTGTGGGCCTGATCTTATACCAGTAATAGTAATAAATAAATGTTCTGCTGAGCTGGCACCTGTCCTCTCCAAACTATACAACAACTGCCTTACTGAATCTTGTTTCCCTGATAGTTAGAAAATTGCCTCTGTGGTACCAGTCTTCAAGAATTCTAGAGATAGAACTGATCCTCTAAACTACTGCGCAATCAGTCTACTCCCGATCTTTGTTAAAATCTTTGAATCATTAATCAATCTAGCGATAATCAGGCATCTAGTTTATGCTGAACTTCTTTCTGATCATCAATATGGATTTAGACAAGCACGATCTACTGCAGATATCCTAAAGGTCATCTCTGAACGCATATACCAGACACTGGACAAGGCACGTGAAGCTAAGGTGGTAGCGCTTGATATATCCAAGGCCTTTGACAAGGTCTGGCATGATAGGCTTCTTATAAAACTGCACTCATATGGTATTACTGGACAAATATTTAATATAATTAAATCCTTCCTAACAAAATGAAAGATCCAGGTTGTACTCGATGGCCGTTCTTCTAAGCAATATGGCATAAATGCTGGTTATCCCAGGGATCTATTCTTTGACCTCTACTGTTCCTGATTTTCATAAATGACCTCCCTGACGCCATTGCGACTGAGATAGGAATATTTGCTGACAACACCACGCTCTACTCTCGGCATATGGGCAAAACCGACGCGCACATATCTGAGGCAATGGCTAAATCCTTAGAAAATGACCTCCAGTCTGTAGTGGAATGGGGTCAGAAATGGATAGTAACTTTTAATGCCGCAAAGACAATACTACTTTCCTTCAATAACTATAAGAAACCTCTTCAACCATCGATTGTCATGGTAAATAGCACCCTGCCTGAGAGTTCATCATTCAAACTCCTCGGCCTAACTTTCACAGATAACATGAATTGGAATAAATACATTGTAAACATTGCCAGGGCTGCAAAGAAGGTGGGCTCTCTCTACCATGCTAGTAAACTTCTCACACCTGACATTATCCTATATCTCTACAAAGCCACCATCTGCCCATGCATGGAGTATTGTTGCCACATCTGGGCTGGTGCATCATCTGCTAGACAAGGGCCAAAAAAGAGTTGCTAACATGATAGGTCCTTCACTATCCATCAAGCTCCAGCCTCTGTCCCATCGCCGCAATGTTGCATCCTTGTGCCTGTTTTACAAGTACTTCAATGGATTGTGTTCTAATGAGCTTGCTGCTCTGGTACCCCCACGACATAAATTCACTAGACCAACCCAACAATCTGCCAAATCCCATCCATACATTGAGCTTTCTACTCCAAAAGCTTCTTTCCTCGTGCTGCTGGACTCTGGAACTCCTTCCCTGCTTCCTGCTTTCCTGACATTACTGACATGCAGAAATTTAAAACTAATGTAAACAGACATCTCGCTGTGCAGTTCCTAATTTAGGTTGACCCCCCCCCCCCCCCCACCCCTTTTTTCTCAGTAGCCCCTTACATCTACAGTGGTGGCTTGGCTTGTTTGGGGTGAACTATGATGATAAAAAAAAAATTAAAAAAAACAGATTCTGTCTGCCACAATGTTTCTTTCCACAAAATGTGAGCCGCAAAAAGAAAATGTTGCATTCTGTTGCCCATTTGAATAGCTTCCATGTTAACTTATAAAGCTAAAGAGATTCATGCCCGCTTCTTTGTTGATGTATGATACTACCATGAAATTGTCCCACCTGAGAAAAATGCTTCTCTCTCTGACCTGATATAAGAACTGCACCTGAACAGCTTTTTGCTCTAGTTAACTCACATGGTTCTCCCTCTGATATTTATTCCATATTTCTGCCATCTGATAAGTGTTTAAGTATACTCCACAGTCCATTCCAAACACAACTGGTTCTTCTTAGAACAGCACAATTACTTTGAAAATGGTCTCTTCTTGCCCACCATTTGGAGTAATTCATTAAGAAACAATTGATGGAAATAATCATTTTTACATTATCTTTGTGAGGCAGCCACCATGACAGTAGATAAAACTGGATTGACCTAATATTAGAATGCTATGCCTCACATGTAAATAAGCCAATAGAACCAGATCTATACACAAAGTCCATTCCTACTAACTCTTGCTTTCAGAAGCTGCAGTAGAACACTAGATTAATGCTTAGGCAAATATCCTATATTAAACCCATAAGCTCTACAGAAACTTGTTCTCAACATCTGTTGGATATTTTATTGCCACTTCCAAATTGAAGTGAACTCCTAGGTTGTCTCTTGCAAAGGTAACAGGTGAGATTTGCGAGCATTTATTACGAAATCCAATCTTTGGGGGAGGTGTTGTCTCATATCTAATTGCTTCTTGAAATGATGCAATGCTGTTTCTAGTTTCTGACCAGACAACCACTCAGGTACATAAAAATAGGTATTTGTCTTGATCTTAGAAAACCTACTAATGCAAACATCAGTTTTCTGAACATCCTAGGCACTACTTACTGTCTTGAATTGATAGTGCTTCCCTTAAAAAGTAGGCCTTTTCTCAAGATTTGATAAATAGCTTTGAAAGTTTCCATTTTGAATTGTGGAACTAACAAATGAAGATCCATACTTCTCAAATTTAATATAGGATATTCGCCTAAGCATTAATCTAGTGTAATACTGCAGCTTCTGAAAGCAAGAGTTAGTAGAAACCATGTTTTGCTAGTGAACATGAGTTCCCTGCTTCTGGTTTCTGTTGCTAATCCAAACTCAATTGACATCTGTATAGTGTGTTAAAATTGATAGCAATTATGAGATTTGCAAAGAATTTTAGATGGTCCTTGACATGCTTAAAGAGCCATGCTTTAGGAAAATTGTTCAGAGATGACTACTTCAAAAGAGATAGACAGCATGTTTGAATATCAAAAAATCTTGAAGCTTTCAGATAAACTATCATGTGACTTGATGTGAACTTGTGACATTCCCCCCTCCCGCCATGTGTTGGCTTGCCATAGTGATTTTATTGACACTATTCCATAATATGCCTGAACCAGAAAATTCCAGTGAGTATACAACAAATATCTGTTTCTGCATCAACTGAACCACTAGATGCATGCATGATCATTTCAGATAACTGAGTTACTACAGTTGAAGTGGTGGGCATGGGAATGGGTATTTCTTAAGTTAAAGACTTGAAGTGCTATGGAAAGTAAAGGTTGAATGTTACTAAGACCATAGTGATGATCAGTGGTTGTGGTGTTTGAAATCTCCTCAAAAGAGGAAAGTTCTCCTGCTCAGTTTGTGGAAAGGGAGTCGGGTGCAACTCAGTCCTTTGTGGTATCTGTAAGTATTGGGTACACAGGAAGTGCAATGGAATTACTGGTAAGTTGAGACAGGATAACGAATTTGTGTGCAAGAAGTGTAAGAAAATGGAGATGAATGAGAACTCAGATGTGGAGAAAGTATATCTGGATGGTGAAGCTATTGAGAAGTTTTGTTACCTTGGTGATACCATTGAAGCACAGAGTAGAGCAGGTGCTAGTGTAATTGCAAGAATTGGAATAGATGGAGTAAGTTCAGGGAACTTTTGCCATTACTAACTAGCAAAGCATTACCACTGTCAACCAAACGAAGAGTCTATCAGGCATGTATACGCAGTGTGATGATGTATTGAAGTGAAACCTGGCCAGTGAGGGTTGAGGGTATGCATTGCATGGAGAGAAATGATATGAGAATGATACAATGGATGTGTAATGTGAGTCTTAAAGACAGGCTTAGTTCTGATGACCTTAGAGGAAGATTAAATATAGACAATATAGGGAGATGTGTACAGAAGTAGACTTAAATGGTATTGCCATGTTGAAAGAATGGATGAGAGTTCTTAGGTTAGTAGAACAGTTGAGGTAGCAGGTTCAGCTCGTAGGGAAAAGCCAAAGGAAACATGAGAAGAAGTGATAAAAATGAACCTGAGGAAAAGAGGGATGAATAAAGACTTAGTCGTCTAAGTTATTACATCGAATATGACGATGATGCTATTTAGTTTCTTAATATTTTTATAGATGACATACCTGGTTTATGTAAGTTTTCAGATTCCTCGCTTTTAACAAGTCTCCTTTGGACATACTCTTCGGTGCACTAGCTTTATCTGCAAACAGAAAATGAGTGACATAGTTTTCACATTATTCCAATAGTTTCTTTTTAACTTTAAACTTTATCAAATTCTTTGCAATAGTTAGAAAAGTAACAGTCAGATGATGTTATTATGCTTTTTATTGAAGCAACTCTAATGTCAGAAATTTGATGGATCAGGTTTTGTCAAATACACATATATTAAATGCAGTTTGGTTTTATGCCTGCGGAAGTACCACTGATGTTATATTTATCCTGAGACAAATGCAAGAGAAGTATCTTGGTAAGAAGAAACTTTTATGGATTTAAAAAAGGCTTTTGACAGAGTGCTAAAAGATGATGTCTGCTAGGCTTTGCATAAATTAGGGGCAAAGGAGTGATTGGTAAAAATTGTTCAGGCAATGTACATACATGCTCTAAGTCATGTTTGAATAAACAGAACATTTAGTGACAGTTTTAATGCGAAAGTGCGAGCACCTCAAGGATCTGTTGCTTTTCATTTGTGTTCTAGAAGCATTGTCTAGGAAGTTTTGTATGGATTGTTCAGAAGAGATGCTTTACGTTGAGGATTTAATGCTTGCCTGTAAAACAATGGAAGGTCTACATGTTAAGCGAAAGACTTGGAGGTATACTATGGAAAGTAAAGGTCTGCAAGTGAATGTTATGAAGATCATAGTGATGATCAGTGGTTGTAGTGTTGGAAAGAGGAAGTTTCCCATACTCAATTTGTGGAAACGGAGTTGAAGAGCAACTCAATCTTTTGTGGTATTTGTAAGCATTGAGGTTGTCCAAACATGTTCTTACCTTTGTGAACCCAATTGGAGCAGAAGGAGAAGCTGGTGCTAGTGTGATAGCAAGAGTTAGGATTGTATGGAATAAGTTCAGGAGAATTTCTGCCATTACTAACCAGAAGAGTATTACTACTGTTGACTAAGAGAGGAATTTATCAGGTATGTGGCCAGTGAGGATTGATGACATGTGTTGCATGGAGAGAAATGATTTGAAAATGATACAATGGATGTGTAATGTGAGTCCTAAAGTTGGTTTGGTCACATTGAAAGAATGGAGTAGAGTTATTGGGTTAGTAGATGTAGAACAGTTGAGGTAATAGGGTCAGTTGGCAGGAGAAGGCCAAGGAAAACATGGGAGGAAGTGATAAGGATGGATTTGACAGAAAAAGGGATAAAGATCTGGCCACAGATAGGTTACTTGTGCTTGACACAGCATTCATCCGGAGTGGGTTGAGCCAGCTCCATCCATCCTTGCCACTGCATGCCTCATGAAGGCCGACCAAACCTGATTTGGTGATCTCTTGCTACTCGCTGTTTCAACGAGAACTCCATAGATACGGGGGTCCAGGTTCGGTTCCAGGTTAGCTTTAACCGTCATTAGCAAGGTTTTTCTTTGTCCACCACATAACTTTTTCCAACTCTGTAAGGAAGTTGGGGCAATTACTTCGTATGACCCAGCCAGCGCAGATGTCTCGTGAGGATGATTTGTCGGAGGGAGTTAATTTTGCAGCGGAAGCATACAGTGTTGTTTGAGAGGACATGTGGCTATCAGACACAGGGGATGCAATGCAAGCAGTGGTGATCAAAGATTAACATCTTCCACTCTCATTGGCCAGGATTCACTGCCATAAAGGAGGATCATCCGCACAAGCACTTACTTTGGTGTTGCACTTTATCTCAGATCTTGGCATGAGCCGGGAATTGAGTCGGCAAAAGGCATGCAAGGTTAAGTCATGCTTTGATGTCAGCTCCACCTAGACCCATGGCTGTGATGATGGTGTCAAGATATTTAAAACTTTCAACCTTATCAAGAGCATCAACATTGAGGATGATGGGTGTTTTATTTGTTGGGGTGAAGAAGTATTTATCTTCAAAGCATTTATTTTCATCTCAATCTGCAATGCAACATGCTGAAGCTCATTAATAGCAGACTGGACATCAGCAAATGTTTCACTGAGTAGCGTGATATTATCTGCATAGTCCAAGTTCTTGATGACAAAGTTGCGACCAACAATGACACCAGGAAACTCTTAAGGCATTCGAAGTGACCTAATCAATGGCATAATTGAGAAGTGTTCACAAAAGAACACATCCTTGCTTTATTTTGAAGGGTTCCGAAATCTCACCGTATGTGCGTATACAGGATCGTGTTGAGTAGTAATACGTTTTAAGAAGTCTGAGAAGTTTAGGCGGAATACCATCTGCTTGCATTGAATAGGGTGCCACAGTCTAGAGAGTCGAATACAGTAGCGAAATCAATGAAATAGATGACTGTTCTTTGCTGAAAGCACCAACGATATTCAAGGACTCGTCTTTGAATAAAGATTTGATCGGTGCAGCCAGAGCCTAGACAAAAAACCACTTGGTTGGGCCTTTTTCTGGAGGCTTGTTCCGATTGGAATTATCTCAGAAGAATTGAAGTGAATATTTTAGCAGACATGTTGATCAGACTGATACCATGATAGTTGCTGCAGAAATGCTAATCACCTTTCTTAAAGAATGGTACCAGTCTTGAGCGAGAATTTCAGTCTCCCAGACCCGGTTGATATTGTGATAGATGGCAGGCCTTAGTATGTTTGCGCTGTGTGTGAAGATGTCAACAGGGATGTTATCTTTGCTTGCAGATTTGTTATTTTTTAGACTTTTGATAACAAACAACCCCTTAAAGTGTGTGTGTGTGGGGGGCGGGGGGGGGAGTTGTTAGGCAGTCATAAGGAGTTGGATTGGCATGAATACATAGGAGCAGTTGATGGGGGCTGTTGGTTGTGGTTTAACATATTGGTGAAGTGATCTCTTCAGCGGATGAGGCGTTCATTTAAATTGGTGAGTGGTTCGCCATTCTGGTTCAAGATGGTTTAGTTATCACCCCAGCTTGTCTTTGTGCTCAAACATAGGAGGCTGTAAAGATTACAGGAATCTCCAACAGCTGAGGCCTGTTCCATGGCTTCTGCCACTTTCCTACAGAATGTATTTCAACCAGCGCAAGCAAAACGAGTAGTGTCATATCATAGTTGTCTGAAATCGTCACATTTGTTGCATCGGGCTTGTTTTGCTTTTTCAGCAATTTCATTTGTTTGGCCCCGAGATCCAATCTTTGTCTTTTTGCTTGGTGGTTCCGAGTCTCTCAGGTTATGCTTGACAGTTTGCCAAAGCTCATTTGAGATAGAACCTTCAAATTGGTGTACTTAAAGACCATTTAATCAATTGGATAGATCTAGGAGACATGCATTATCAGTTTGTTTACTTTCCAGTTTAAACATGTGGTATTTGAGAACTTGACGGCCTTGAAGTGAAGATGTAGTTTAGCCCGTCTCAATACATGATTGGAACCGAATTCATTACCGGTTTCTGTGCCTTGGAATATTCAACAAGCAAAGACGCTCAATGACCAGTGGCATTTAACAAGAAAGTAGTTGCTTTGGTTTGCTGTGACACCATCATTGGAGTACCAAGTAAATAAGTGGCACCTTGGATGACGCATGCTGGATATGGTCATTTGGTTTGTTGCAGCAAAGTTAACAAGTCTTTCACGATTAGCACATTGGTCTCCAATCGCAAATCGTCACAGAATATGACTGTTGCTGATGTTGCCGACACTTCCATAAGCATTACAATCACCTGCAATAATTAGAAGGTCATTCGAAGGAATATTATCAACAGTAGCCTGCAAGTCGTTGTAGAAAGAGTCTTTATTTTGATCGTCAGAATTAAGAGTGGAAGTATAGATGGGAATGACACTGACCATTCAAGTTGATACGGGCAAGATGAACGGAGATCGGTTCCCAGATTTCTTGAAGTTTTGGAACGAAAATCAACAACAATAGCAATTTTGCTCTTTGTTAAAAGAATAAGTAACTAAAATATTCCTGGCCTTTTTTAACAATCAAAAAATATGTTCATTTCTTGATGATTTTGAAAAGAAAAACAACAACAGCATAGAAGACATCCTTTAAATTTGGATCTATTTTTCTCATAGGTTAAATACTTTTTTTCATTTATTTCATTAGGAAAATACCCTTAGAATATACAAATTGCTACATTATATCAAATGACATTTACGGAAATTAATCTAGTACCGATACTTGAAATATGCTGAGAAAAGTTATATATTTAATTTTTAGAATGGTGTTATCAATCGGCTAAAATGTTCCTTTAACTTCTGCATATCCTCGAACAGATCACAAATAATGTAATTTACATGTCCTGAAATGTAATGGTAAGCAGATATACTTTAGTGTTTGAATATGAAATTCGAATTAGAAAAAAATGAAAAATAAACTCAATGATACAAAAATACACATCTCTTCTATTTTACCTGTACAGATGCCTTGGGATTTCTTCCAATTATTAATTGTTGTGGCTTGCATAATTTGGGTGATTATATTGTACCTAAAAAATATACAAAATTATATTGAAACTAAAAAAATATGATAAATTATACTGAAACTAAAAAATATAAATTATACTGAAACTAAAAAAATATGATAAATTATATTGAAACTAAAAAATATGATAAATTATATTGAAACTAAAAAATATAATAAATTATATCAAAAATGATATTGAAACTATAACTAGGTATCCACAACTGTCCTGTTTATGCTGCAGAAATGCGTAAAAATAGTGAAATCTTTGTAAAATTTAACTTACGATATCTCGGCTGATTATAAGGGGATATCTATGAAATTAGTATGTAAATAAAATTTAATCTTTCCTCTTTCTAATGATATCATTTTTTTTCTTGTACGATAATTAGTTTTTTTTACAGGTTGATTTAAATTATGTAACTATTTTAATGACAAATGTGTTTAGTTTTTTAAACAACACATTTTTAGTTCTATTTTTAACGTCTGTGCCGTTCACAATATTAATTATTAAACTTTGAAAAATCATTTGATTCCATTTTATAAAAGAAAGGTCATTCTTTAATTTGGTAGGCGAAGTATAGAATTTTAAATTAATTTTCATGAAAAATTTCC
The DNA here is from genome assembly GCA_963556195.1 of Sepiola atlantica. NCBI lineage: Eukaryota > Metazoa > Mollusca > Cephalopoda > Sepiida > Sepiolidae > Sepiola > Sepiola atlantica. Next base: position 59,013,362 of record OY744521.1, read on the forward strand.
AAGTTGAAACCTTTAGTGAATAAAGATATAAAAATTTAATTTAAAAAAAAATTGTCATTCATACCATTATATAAAGCAGGGTTTATCCAATAATAATCAATAGAATTAATTTTTTTAAATCGTTACACATCGCGAACGGCTTAGATATAAAAAGAACTTGTGTTTTGAACTTTTTGCCATTTCTCGAGTAAAAGTTGAACACACCGAACTGAAATTCAACTCCCTCCTACCAATTCTCTTGCCTACATATATTTTCCTTGTGTGGGAAATTTCCCCGTGTGCGGCTGACTTAGGGTTACTACTGCATTCATCAAGCAAGTTCGCTAACCAAGAGATGGGACGATGAGACCATGGATACCTCTCTTTGTCAAATGCTGGTGGAAACAACTGCAAGAGTATGGAGCATTCATTCTGTTAAAATTAAGCTGTTTTTTTGTGGTTGTTTCAGCAAAGAATTAGCGTTCACTGGGAAAAATTCAAATTGCGAATTCATCGGGTTTTTCTGCCATGCGAAGCTGGTAATAACTGGTAGAGCTTACTTTTGTGTGTTTTTTATTTTTCTTGTACTTAGCGTTCATACAAAAGACTCTTGTGCGAGATAAAAAATGTCAGGTTGAAAATATGTCTCTTGTATGAAGCCGGGTATTACTGGTTAGGGTTCAACTTTTGACACCTTGTTGAAATTTTTAACGTCCATGCAAAGATTCTTGAGCTAAATAAAAATTGTTAGGTTGTTGATTTGTCCTGCACGAAGCTGGGTTTGAATTACCCCCTTTTTGTTATTTCCTTTGTCTTTCGACTGAGTAAGATTTTTTTTTGTTGGCTGGAGTCGTTTTTTTTGTTTTTTTTTAAATATATTTATTTGTTTGTCTAATCTTTTCTGTCATTTCGTTGCTCGTTGTTCCATTTTTTTGTATGCCTTTTCTCGTCATGGAGTGTTGTTTGGCATTTAAAAAATTTTTTTTGTATGCCACGTGGTGTACAAATATTTTCTATCATTCTATTTTTGCGTTGTTAAGTATTTTCTTTTGTTTTCTTTTTGTTTTTTTATCGCAAATTAAAAAGATTCCTTTTTGTTTTGTAGATCATTTTTTTTTTGAGAAAAGGAATTCTTGTTTTGTAGAATTCATTTTACGTTTTGTGAAAAAGGATTTTTTTTTGTTGTGTGTAGGCTTGTCTATGTTTTTGTAATTATTTTTTTCTTGTTGTTGACACCCTAACAGGACTGGCATGCCTAAACACAAAGACGGCTGGTGAAATGCTGGTGAGGCGGCGCTTGGAAACACTAGTCACTGGTGGAGGAATACACATTGACGATTGATGTGACTCTGGTAAAATCCTGCCGAAACAAAGCTGACAGTCTCACCAGAGTTCCGCAAAGATAGTTGGGTATGCCATTTTCTGTCGAGTAGCTTGGGTGTGTATTTGAGGTTCTGGTGTGCTTACGTTCCGTCAGGTAATGGCATTGTGGCATGCAGTCACAGAAGCATAAAAACAATTGTGGCTAGGAAAAATTGCTCTGCGTTGGAGGCTGTCTACTGGCTTAATGTTACACTGAAGGACAACCTCTCACCATCATTTAATGTCTGACATCTACTGACTTGGGGAGAAAAAGAAGAAAGGAGAAAGAGAGAAGTAAAAGACAACGTCAAGTCATTTGTAAGTCGTATTATTTTTTTATTGAAGCATCAGAGAGATTGTTGGTTTCATCCAATGGAATGGAGTTTTGGAGTCCGAGTGATAGACTTCCAAATCCCCTTTTTCACCATCTTTTCTTTTAATTAGCTTAAGGCCCAGTGCCACTCCTCCATCAAAGGGATTTGGGCGGTTTTGCTGTTAGCTCAAATCTCTTAAGATGTTCCACAACTTCCTCTGTCGATCCCTTTGTCACATCTATCATTATGTTATTAATGTATGAATCAGTGGCCTCTTTTATCTTATTTCTTTTGGACTTAATGTTTCACCAAAAATTATGGCGGCCGTTCTAAAAATTGTGTTAATACACAATTTTTAGAACGGCCACCATAATTTTTGGTGAAACATTAAGTCCAAATCCTAACTGTGTCAGGCAGTAAGTTTTTCCTTTATAACAGACCAGCTGATACTGCCATAGTTCCTTTGCCACATGTAACTGCAAGTAGGCAGACTTAAGGTCCACAATCGCAGTTCCTCCTGCCAACCGCCTTCCTATTCTTATCTTTTCATCACACACATCCATTATGTCGCTCCCCGTATGACATGCTACAAAACGGTTCAATTCCCAAAAGTCTAATACTGGCCTGACTTTACTTTCTGTGGCCTCGAACACTGCCATTAATGGTAACACACTTTTTCCTTCACCCTTTCATAGTAAGAGAATACCGTCCACTATCCATCTTTCCACCTCCTTCTCAAACTGAGTTTTTCTCACTTTCCAGGGAATTCTTGTAATACTTTACTTTGTTCTGTAACACTGGAGGCTTTCCCATCTATTTTCATCTCACTGTCCATTTCTCTACATCAAAATCTGCCTCAAAGTCTTTGTCTTCAATTTTGCAAACATTCAGCTGATGGGCAGCTACCGCACAGTGTATGTCTCCAAACTTCACCTCAGTTTTGCTTATAGTCACACCTCCTATCTCATTGATTATATCCATTCCAATTATGATGTTGATCCTGTCAATCATGTGATCCATTATAATCACATCCATTTTCATTCCAACTCCACATACTTTTATTTCCATTTACTTCAGGCTTACTTACATTTTATGCCCTTTCCATCAACCGTTTTCTCAGTGCCACTCCTGTCACACCCACTCACAAGTTTAGAATTGAGTAAAGTGGTGGTGCATCCAGTATCAACAAGTGACATCATTACAGTATTATTCACTGCTACCGCTTTTATTAGAAGAGGCCTGTACTGCACCTTCATTCTGTTGCTGGGGTAGCTACTTGTGCAGAAGCTCTTCCTGGCTCGTTTCCCTGAGCCTGAGAATAATACCTCGCAATGTGCCCAAATTTTCCACACCTTACTCTGGCCCTAGGTGGCTCTGTGCAATCTTTAATTAAATGCGGTCTTCGACATCTAAAGCACCAAATGCTGGGTGATTCTTGCTGAATCTTACATTTCTGAACTCCATAATTTCCTCTTCGCACCAAAATAGCTTGTAATCCAATAATAAATTTAAAGCAACTTCTCAATCTCAATCTTTATTCTCTGCTGTTAATAACATAACTGCTGTTTTCTCAATGCGCTCTTTCTTACAACAGTAGCTCTCATATACAAATGAATGCCATCTATAAAAAATCTACCAAGAACACAAGTTCTTTTTTTCTCTGAATTTCGAGTGCAAAACAGTCCACACTTCAAAGCAGGTAACTCTTTATTTTTCATTCCATTTTTATCGTACTCAACTTTAATTTCTTTGTATCTTAAATCACATTAGTCCATTGCGGATTAATGTTTCTATCTAATCTAATGAGTTGGTCATTGGTGACTTGATTCTGTCGGAATCCACTTTGCTATTTGGTTAAGATGCTATGTTTCTCCAGATACCAAGTCAAATGTACATCGTTTTGCATACGCAGCTTGTTAAGGTGATGGGGCGGTAGTTTGTTGGGTTGAGGTAATCATTTCCTGGTTCAGGGATTGGAATGATGGTAGCTTCCAGCCAGTGTTTTGGAAAGTTATTGGATCCCCATATGTTCTGAAGATCGATAAAAGAATTGTGAGGGACGTATCTGGTAGGTGTTTCAAGAATTCTCTTTCATCTGGGCAAGTTGCTGTGTTTTTTCTCTTGTTTATTGAGTTTTTTAGTTCTGCAACAGTTGTAGTGTTTCTTTGTTCTTATTTATCTTCCTCCCACAAGGTAAGATGTGACACAAGGTCGGGAAAGTGGGATTTGAAAAACCAGCGCCCGAGAAGGTGAGCACTCTGACCTACAAAAAATGCCTGGGCAGTCCTGTCAGCATTCCCCGGTAGGGGTACCTCAGGCAGTAAGCGATAAACTTACTCCTCCCCAAAGAGGGGAGGCAAAGCCTGGACCTCCTAGAACCGCACAGGACAAATCCACAGGCCGGTGGAATCAAGACCCGAAGGCCAAGACGATACCGGTCTATAGGGTGTAGTATCCATCGGAACAGATACTACACTTTGATCTTGACCAAATGTGAAATTTGAGTTTTTCTTTCTCTGCAGTCTTTTTATATTTTTGAAATTTTGAGGTGTAGTGGTCGGATGAAGAGTTTTGGCTGAATTCTGCTGCTATTAGGTTGACTATTTCTTTTTTATCTGCAGTTTTCTCTCCATTTAGAGTGTTTAGATATGTTATTGGTATTTAGATTTTTCTTCCACTTATTTTCCCAAGTTTTATTTATGGGAGTTTGGCTATTGAGTTTAGAGATGTAGTCTCACCAGGTTTCGCTTTTATTTTTCTTGATTATATAGCGAGCTTTTGCTTGGGTATGTTAGTACTTTTGGAGGGTTGAGTTTAAATAGCTGCAATATTTTTCTTTGACAACTAAAATTTTGGTGAAGGTTCTGGTTCGGGTTTGTTGAGTATTTCTTTGTTTATTAGTGCTGAACATAGTTTATTGAATTTAATCCAATCTGCTTTGCGGATTTGCCATTTTTGTTTTGTCTTCTCTGTTGTAGGATTTTTTGATTTGAGGAATATTGGGAAGTGGTCGCTACCGCACTGATCATTGTGGACTCCCCAGTGAAAGTCCATGAAAATTGATGAAGAACATAAGGTTAAATCTATGGTTGATGTTGTTCCGGTGCTTGAATGGATGTAGCTGTGTGTTTTATTATTGACTAGACATAATTCAGAGGATTTTAATATGGACTCTATGATTTTTCCGGTTGGGTTAGTGTCATTGCATCCCCACATTTTATTGTGAACATTAAAGTTCCCCATTATCATGATAGGGGTGGGGAGTTGTGTGATTAAGTTTTGGATTTCAGTTTTGTTTACTTTTCGTTTGTTGTTTGTTGTATAGATTGAGCAAATGGTTATTGTTCGATGGAGTGCTTTTATTGCTTCAAGGTTTGTTTGCGGTGGTAATATCATGTGGGGTATTTCATTTTTGATTATAATTGAAGTTCCTCCAATAGGTCTGTTGCCTTTTGCTGATCTGTTTGTTTGGTTGTAAATGTCATATCCTTTGAAGATAATTTTGTCAGTCTCTTTGAGGAGAGTTTCTTGCAAGCTGATCATGTTGAGGTTATATTTTGCCATTAAGCACTTTATTTCCATATAATTTGGTTTTACACCTCTGCAGTTCCATTATATTAAATTTGTTTTAGTAAATAATTTGAGTTATGGTTTAGTTTTAGTATTTATACTTTGTTTTCGGGGAGGGGTATGATTTGTTTGTAGAAGTTTGGGGGTATTCATCCAGTTCCATTTTCTCTGGTATTTTTTTTTTGTTCCTAGTTCTTCATTTGAGGGTTTTATTTCTAGTTTGTGCAAAGATTGGGATTGTTGTCGTGATTTTTCAGATTCTAGGCTTTTTGATTTGTTTTTTTAAGGCTTTTTGAGTTTCTCTGTCTTGAATTTCTTTCTTGGTTTTCAATTTCTACCAGTTCAAATTTACTTTCATTTTCAATTAATACCGTTTCTGTTTTCTGTTTGTTATATAGTTTCTTCAAAGGATGTTTTGTTTTTGAAGGTTGTTTGAGTTGAGATTTTCTTTGGTTTATAACATCTTTGATCTCGTCGATCTGGAATTGGGGATTTTCTTTTGATCGGATTCCATGTTGGATCTCGTTGTCAGGCTGACTAAATTTTCCTTTAATATCTCTAGTAGTGATCTTAGTTCTTTCACTAGGTCAGATAGGTTGCTTTGTGTCGTTTCTTGTTTTTGACTCAGCTTTGTCTTTCTGGCTATATTTGCATATGTTGATGCATCCAGGGAGCTCTCCACTATCTTTCTTGCTTCTGGGTATGCTAGGTTTTTTGTGTATTTAATTGAAGATATTCTTTTTTCTTTTTTCCAAACATCACATTTTTTAAGAGTCTGCTACATGATTTCGTTTGCAGTTTGCGCAGTTTGAAGGTAGTTTGCAATCAATGAAATCCACAGTGTCTGCACAGTTTTTACAAGTTGGTGGTCTGGTACATCTTTCCTTGTGGTACCCGAACTTTTGGCAGCTGTAGCATTTCAGAAGATTTGGTATGTATACTTCCACTTTTGCTATAAGCTATCTAATTCTTATTTCGGTGGGGTTATTTTTTTTTTTGGGGGGGGGTAACATTTAGAATCTAAGTGTTTTTGGGGGTAATTTGGTTGGTTGTTTTTTTATTAATATTCTTTGGGCTTCTGTGACACCTTGTTTTGATAGGTTGTCTTTTATTTCGTCCAGCATGCAGAGGGGGAGATCTAAGCTTCTTACCACACACTTTGAGGAGTTCAAGAAAGTGTGGGGTAGGCTTTTATTTTAAGGTTATGAGAATGATTTTTCTTCAGTAGGATATTTGCTGAAGTTTTATTTGGAACTTCTATTAGAATGGTGTTATTTCTTAGCTTTTTTATTAATGTTTTTGTGAAGGATCTCATTGTTTTTTTCGAATAGAGACAATTTGGTAATTGGCGTGTTCTCCGTTGATTCCAAGAAACAAGTTTTCCTGATTCGGTTTTGGAGCATGTGGTCTCTGAGCTGTATTAGATATGGGGTCTTTTATTTTTGCTTGTTGCCATGAGTTATTAAAATGTGGCTTAACAGACGTGGTTTTCTACTAAAGAATCCTTGAAAAGCTGAAGTATATTGACATTTTTTTCTTAATCTGAGCCTCTCGACTGCCATCACCATTTTCTTTAAACAATCCCTTGCCTTCTTTTCAATTTTACCCTTGCGTTTTTATACCCCGGGAAATTAACCATTCTGCTTTAAAATTTCATCTTCCTTGCTCCCCCACCCTCCTTGGAGGCCAGTAGTGGGAGATATTAGGGTGAAACCTGATTGCCCTATTATCCCCAGAATACAAGAAAGTTATACTCGTACTGATTTTTCTTGGTTTTCACGACCCATTTTTAATGAAAACGTCATTTGTGGACCTTATTTGTAACAGTTTTTCCTTACCAGTAGATTGACCCTAACCAACATCTTCTAATACTTGCTTTGGTCTATCTTGTTTGTTAGCTAAAAGTTAGGCGGGTTTTATTTAGTGTCTGATGGTATTGTATTGTTTGAGGTAAATGGGTTTTATGCAAGTTAAGTATTTAGGGCTTGACGTGACTAACCGATTGATCAGATTGGGCCTCTCCGACCTCATGTCTAGCCGGAGTAAAACATCACAGGTTGCCACCCATGGCCCCATTTTCGGTGTGGGGGTGGGGAGTGGATGTAGTCAGCGAATTCTGGGCCCACCAACAGGGCACTGGACAGTGGACAGTATTGGGAGATGTATGCAGAAGAGTAGACTTCAATGGTATGGCCACATTGAAAAAAATGGATGAGAGTTCTTGGGTTAGTAGATGTAGAACAGTTGAGGTAACAAGGGTAGGCCTAGGAGGATGTGATAAAAATGGACCTGAGGGAAAGAGGAATAAACAAAAATTGAGCCAAAGATAGATTACTTCAGAAGTGTAAAGTCGAACAGAATGAAGGAAGAAAGCGACCACGTGTTTGCGCGTGTTGTCTTACCTGCTGGGATGATCGCGGGGAGGGCGGAAATTAAATTAATGGCGGCTGTGGTTTTTTGTACGATTATTGAGCGATGACGTCAGGCCTCACGTGACTGTTTTTCTGACCACCGATTGGCTGATGATGAACACTTGGACAATAAAAGGAGTATGTTCAGAAGATCAAAGGAGTGTCTATCAACTGCATCAGTGTGATTAGACGTCCGACGTGCGTGTGTTAATCAACTGCCGTAGTTGCGTAGTTGCGAAACGAATACAAGCTATTTCGGCGAAATGGGGGAAAAAATTGACCTCAAATTAATACCAGAGTTTGATGGATCGAACCCGGTAATTGACTGGGTGGAAAAGGTGGAATTACATTGCCTTTTGTCTGGCGTAAAAAACCTCGAACATGTTGTTCCTCTGCGCTTGTCCGGCGGCGCCTTTGCGGTGTATCAACAGCTCAGCCATGAGGGCAAACAGGACTACGAGAAAATCAAGGTGGCACTGTTCAAGGCATTTGCGATTGACCCCACCACTGCTTGGGAGCAACTTGAGGCAAGGACCTTACGTCCGGGCGAAACGGTCGACATGTACTTGGCAGAGCTGACGAAGTTGACAGTGTTGTTTGGTGGACTGCCTGAGCGGGCCTTAGCATGCAAATTCCTAGCGGGACTCCCGACAGGAGCGAAGCAACTACTACGAGCTAGCTCAAGTGCAGATTCGCTGCCCCTTAATGACCTAGTAGATCGGGCCAGGATTGTAATGAAGAATTACTCCGAAATGAGGGAACCAGTAAGTGCTGCTGCTCAGTCCACACCGAATGATAAGAAACCGTATCAAGGACCCGGTCCACGTGGTGGAATCGTATGCTACAGATGCAATGGACAGGGCCACATCGCAAGGAACTGCCGGCAACAAGCAATGGCTGTTCGCTGCTACCGGTGTAAGGAAGCTGGCCATATAGCTCAAGACTGTCCGGGAAACGGAACCGGGGACAAGGTGTCAGCGTCGACCTCTTCCCCACGCAGAAATTAAATGAGACGCTGCCGATCATCCCGATATATATCAACGAAACACTGTGCTCAGCACTCCTCGATTCCGGGTGCTCCCGCACTATCGTATGTGCAGATCTCTGCCACATTTGGAGAAAGAAGAACGTCAGAGTGACTACCATCAGTGGAGAGACGCGCACATGTTGCGGCGTGGGCGATGTAACTATACGGACGAAAAATGGAAGCTCCGCTAACCTAGAGGCGCTGGTAGTGCTCGAAAAACCCCTGAGTTTTGACCTGCTCCTAGGATATGATGCCATCAGAGCCCTTGGTGGTGTCCATATAACGGTGACAGGGGCGGTACATTTTCAGGAGAAAGCCCCAGTGTGTGCTGCGCTAAGGATCGACCAACCAGACTTCAGCGTCGAATTTGACGAGCAAAAGAGGGTTTGGACTGCCTCATGGAAGTGGTCGAAAAACAGTGAACCAGCCAAACTGCAGAATGGAATAACTGAATACCATGTGCCCGACCACATGAGGCCCGCATACGAAGAGGAACTTCGCAAATGGATCGAGGATGGCTGGCTAATTCCCTACCCATACAAAAAACTTGGACCTCCTAAGGGTCTGATCCCATTAATGGCGGTCGCTCAGCACAACAAAGCCAAAGTCAGGCCGGTAATGGACTACCGAGAACTGAACTCGCATGTCGATGCGTTTACAGCTGATGCTGACGTGTGTGCTAGCAAACTACGAGAGTGGCGCCAGATGGGTTCTAATGTGTCCCTGTTGGATCTGAGAAGGGCATATCTGCAGGTCCGAGTTAACGAGACAATGTGGCCGTTTCAGACGGTAGTGTTTGCCGGTAGGAGGTATTGCCTCACAAGACTGGGCTTTGGGCTGAACATTGCGCCCCAAATAATGAAGACGATTGTCAATGCTGCATTGTCACAGGATAAGACCGTAAAAGAAGGGACATCAGCATACCTTGACGACATATACGTGGATGAAGACATTGTGCCATCATCACGTGTGAGGGCCAAGCTAGCCGAACTTGGACTGATGTGTAAGGATCCAGAACGCTTGGAGGATGGCACTCGTGTCTTAGGGTTGAGCGTTCAACAGGAGCGAGGGACCTTGAAGTGGGGGCGCGGAACTGCATTTCCTGAAGTGCCCCATGTCCTTACGAGGCGGGCTATATTTTCCCTGTGTGGAAAACTGGTGGGACACCTACCAGTAGGTGGATGGACTCGGGCCGCGACAGCCATCATGAAGAGGAGGGCGAGTGCAGTTACCAAAGGTTGGGATGACGAAACGGTGGACAATTTGTTGCAGCGCATGGTGAAGGAGACCATCACAAGAGTCGAGCAGGAGGACCCCGCTAAAGGAGATTGGTGCGTCCAGGGAGACAGGCTAAATGTGTGGGTGGATGCGAGCTCCCTCGCGATCGGGGCGCTATTGGAGATGAACGGGTCCGTGATTGAGGACGCCTGCTGATTGCGACCAATGGATGATGCTGCTCACATCAACCTGGCGGAGTTGGATGCGGTAACAAAAGGAATAAACTTGGCATTCCAGTGGAAAGTCAAAGAATTATGCATACACACAGATTCGCTGTGCGTATACCACTGGATACTTGACACACTAACAGGCAAAGCGAGAGTGCGCACCAAGGCGGCTACCAAAATGCTAATCAGACGAAGGTTGGAGACAATAAGGAAGTTGGTGGAAGAGTACGACCTATCGGTGAATGCGGTGCTTGTCACTTCAACCTGCAATCTTGCCGATAGACTTACCCGTGTGCCCCAGAGATGGTTCGACGCAATGAAGAAAGAAGCCGAACCAGGGTCTTTATGTGCTGCCTCTGTTGAGGAGACGGATAAAATCAAGAAGGTACACCATGACAGTGGACACCCCGGAGTGAGACGGACGTATTATTTCGTACGCTTAACCAACCCGTCAGTGTCCAAAAGCAAAGTAGAAGCAGTGGTCAAGGAATGCCAAATATGCCAGTCAATCGACCCTGCTCCCACCAAATGGCAGAAAGGTCGGCTGGAAGTCGACGAGAATTGGAGCCGACTGGGCATGGACATAACCCATTATGGTGGTCAGCACTTCCTCACACTGATCGATTGCGGACCAACAAGGTTTGAGATCTGGCGATTATTAACAAGACAGGACTCGGCTAGTGTCATCCGTCAATTAGAGTCCATATTTTACGAGCGGGGGCCACCTGAAGAGATTCTCACTGACAACGACACAGCCTTTTGCGGCGGAAAATTCAGGCGTTTTGTAGACGAGTGGGGGATCCGGCTTAGACACATGTGTGCATATGTACCGAGTGGCAACGGTATAGCGGAGCGGTGCCACCGAAGTGTGAAGAGGATAGCAGCAAGGAAGCAATGTACGATTGCAGAGGCAGTATATAGGTACAATACGACACCAAAGGATGACGCGACTGCTGAAAGTGCACCTGCTAATGCGATACATTGCTATCGAGTGCGTGTTAAGGGCATTGACGCCTGCCTGCCTAATCAGAAGAGGACGCAAGGACGGTACAAGTTGGGGGACGCCGGTTGGGTAAGGCCTCTCAGTAACCGATGTACGACCAGTTTCAGAAGAGGACGGATCACCGGCATAATTAGTGAGCAGGCTGTGCTGGTTGATGGTACTCCACGGCATGTGAAGGATGTCCGGCCCGCCCTTGATACAAACCAAATATCGAACAGCGAAAGTGATGAATCATCCAATGATGAAATGTGGATCCGACCTATGCCCCATTGCCGTGATGACATGGCTGAGACCCTCAGCACAGATGGCGATAGTTCCAGCGCCACTTCTGAAAGCCCCAATGACGATGGAGCCCAGCTTGATGGAAGGACTGCTGGCAACGTTAATGGCGACAGATCTGTTACCCCTCCTGAGAGCTCTGATGAAGATGAAGAAGTCCAGCTAATCCCCCTCCGTAGGAGTGCCCCTAACAAACGACCGCGGCCGCAATGCCGCATGTGTGATCTTGAGACCAGAGGGGAGTGTAAAGTCGAACAGAATGAAGGAAGAAAGCGACCACGTGTTTGCGCGTGTTGTCTTACCTGCTGGGATGATCGCGGGGAGGGCGGAAATTAAATTAATGGCGGCTGTGGTTTTTTGTACGATTATTGAGCGATGACGTCAGGCCTCACGTGACTGTTTTTCTGACCACCGATTGGCTGATGATGAACACTTGGACAATAAAAGGAGTATGTTCAGAAGATCAAAGGAGTGTCTATCAACTGCATCAGTGTGATTAGACGTCCGACGTGCGTGTGTTAATCAACTGCCGTAGTTGCGTAGTTGCGAAACGAATACAAGAAGTTAATTTCTTAAAGACCTCGCATAGCAAATTCGTTTCTTTTCCTTATTTAAGGTCTGCCAATAAAAAATCGACTGTTTTCATCTGTTTTTTTTTTTTAATATATATTTCAGAGTTAACATCAAATTAAGTTATGGTGAATTCTGCCCCTCCAAAAAACCTTGCATAGCAATTTCTTTTTCTTCTTTTTTTATTTTTTTTTTATTTAAGTAGCAATTTTTTGAAGAGTATTGAAATTATTCTTGATATTGCCCCAATAACATGTTCCAATTTGATTATTATTTATAGAATTAATAATGAGGTCTTTACCATACCTAACCTTGCATAGTAATTATTTTTAATATTATTTAAACTCACTGGAACCCTCTGCAAAACAAATTATGTAGCAATTTCTAAAGGGAGGGTAGGGGAAACAATTATTTAATCTTCCCCTATATAATCACACATTGAAATATTCATTATTATTTATAAAATTAATAATTAAATAACAGACTAATCAGATAAAATAGCAACTTAAATTCAATATTTTAATTAATGATAGTCATGATTTCTTCAATCAATGTCAGCAAAATAGGTGACGTATTCCTATGATCCTATACTACACTTGAACCTTATTTGAAAGAATGTTGGGGTCCAACCAAAAGACTCCTGAGCAACATCGGGTAGGGACAGCTAGAATACAGATTCTATTATTGGATTCTAATTAAAAGAAAATATTTTATGGCAAATCTATGATTGACGGTAAAATACTGAAATAAAGTTGAATGTCAGTAGAAAGAGAAAAAACTAACTTGATATGTTTAAGGTATTCAATATCATCACAGCTCTGTATCATTTTCACAAAATCCTCATAAGTAGCAGCATAAGTATAAGACTTCCTTGTTTCCTCACAGAACTTGGTCCGATAATCAAGATATGCCAACAATTTCTCATTCAAGTATTCTGGATCACACAGCATATCAATAGAAGGTTTGAAAACTGAAATAACATTGCAATAAAGTTGTATAGACAAGTGCAATTGATGAGCATATAGTTTAGATGAGAAGAGCTCTTTCAAATAAACTTTTGATCAGATATCATAAATTTTTGATCAGATATAATAAATGCAGCACCAAGTACAAAACTCATAACACAATTATGACTTACAAGAAAATTGGCGTTCATAAAAGATACTGGATTTGATAGGATTAAAAGCATATTTATTTAAGTAATAAATGAAACTAGGAAGCTGATTCTTATAGGTTCTAGTGAAATACTAAATAGAAAATGTCAATAATTATTTAAATGTGAGGAATGATTATTATGAAACATTAATTAGTGAAATGCATAGAATGCAAAAAGTGGCTTATATGTATATGAAAGGTATATACAGGGTGTTTGAGACAAATTTGAAAAACTCATACCTTGGCCAATAATTGATTTATTCTTAAAATTTAAACTGTATCTCTTAGAGGATCTTTTGCCAAATACAGCTCACTCAAGGTGGGATCTGAAGATGGAGCATGTAGCCATCACTGTGTACTTTGAGAGATGCCTAAACATTAGTTTGATCTTGGGAATCAGCTCATCCTTAGTGTTGCAGGCACTACATTGGTGTATTTCTCAACTGCACCCAATACATAAAAGTCCATAGGGTTGCAATCAGGCGGGTTGGAGGTGAAGTCATGCAAATTCTCAGACAGCCACTTTTGGGATTTCCCAGAGGTATGATATGGAGCTAAGTCCTCCTGCCACATGTATGGCCTTCCTGCAGCCACACACTCCACCCAATGCTTGATCCCAGTGGACAGCAACTCAATATAGTCATCTGAATTGAGTTTGAATCCCTTTTCAAAAGATGTGGGGCAGCATGATATTGTTTTGCTGGAATACATGCAAAGACCATCACAGTTTAAGGGAACTTGGTCTTCAGGACATACAGAACTTTGTGTGGACTTGTGCATTGTGCAACTGGTTCTGAGAAGAACCATAGCATCCCCAGCTTGACTGAGTGTTTGACCTAGTTGAAGAGTTTCTTGACTTTGATGGTGAATAGTTGGCCCTTGTGACTTATATGAGGAATAATGAAGATCCTTATTTAGTGCTTTCTTCATAGTCCCCCTTCCAACGGCCATTTCTCTTGCCTGGATCTTGCCACACCTTTTTTTTAAAGCTTCCCGATGAATTTTGTTGTGTGAACACAGTCAAAACGCCTGTTATGAACCTTTCTGCTAACCACTGCTTCCACATCTCTATTTCAATTTTTCAGCTCACATCAAGAACTTTGTGGTATTCAAGGAGCATTGAGTTGTAGATAAGATTTCAAATAATTTAATCCAGCTTAAAAAAAATTGACAAAATTTGTCTTGAACACCCTGTATATAAGTATATATAATATCAAAATAATGAAAGAACTCCATATTTGACGTTCGTCTCTTTATCGATTTTTTTTTCTCATCCATTCACTGATGCAACACCGTAGAGCCGCAGCGTTTTTTTTACAATGGATATTTATTTTCGGCTTTCCATCATTTAAAACATCAGAAAACTATATTTAAAAAAAAAAACATTTTATACATACATATATATATTATATATATATTAGTGGGGGCCTAGAAATACCTGATATAGTACACAGGCATGATGCTACTCTACTCAACGAGATGAACCCGTAGACTTTGTTAGATAATCTATCTATGAGACAGAAACTCTGATATAAAACCTGCGCTCTACATCGTCTCTCAGTTATCTTGCTTCAGCTTGTAACTGAAATCAGGCTTTGTAGAAGGAGAGTGTGCTCTGCATGTCCATCTACATGTACAGATATTCTTACAAGACCCACGGTGATAAGACTTGTAGAAATAAGTCGGGCCTGCTAAACAATCTGCATGACCACAACCGGACAATGCAATCTTGTAGGGATGGCCTTCTTTTGTAAAGGAGTGGCAATCATCATAGTATTATTCAAAAGGTGTAAAAGGGGTATTAGACCTTAATTGGTGAACTGAATGGAAAGACAAAAAATTCGAATGTCCTGCATATATGAAAGGAATATATATATATATAGAGAGAAATTATTAAAAATGTGTGTAACATCTTTCTTTTAACACCCCTGTCTCTCCCTATACCTCTCTCTTAAGCCTCAGTCATACGAGGCGACTTCGCTCGCCGTTACTGCAGTAGTGGCAAGTAGTAGCAGCCTAGTCGCATCGTGTGACCAGTTAATCGCAAGTAGCAAATTTAACTTGCGACTAGTTTACTAGCCACGACTAAAGTTGAATATGTTCAACTTTGGTCACAAGTAGCACGTGATTTCATGATCTTGTGACCTAGTATTGCAAGATTTTATAATCACGTGAACTGGTATCGCACGATTTTATGATTTTTTTTGAAGACCTACTAGCGGCTGCTACGAATCAATATTCACTTC
This sequence comes from Sepiola atlantica, assembly GCA_963556195.1. NCBI lineage: Eukaryota > Metazoa > Mollusca > Cephalopoda > Sepiida > Sepiolidae > Sepiola > Sepiola atlantica. Next base: position 59,028,723 of record OY744521.1, read on the forward strand.
ATATAACCTCACAGTCATGCAGTTTGTTACCATGACAAAAAAATAAAGTTTGAAGTGGTCAGCTAATGAAATCAGTAGATTTCTGAATATCTTCTTTTTTTTTTTTAACATAGTTCACCCCAAACAAGGCGGGCCGCCACTGTAGACGTAAGGGGCTACTGAGAAAAAAAGAGGAGAGAAGGTTGGGAGGGTCAACCTAAATTGGGATCTGCGCAGCGAGATGTCTGTTTACAATAGTTTTAAACTTCTGCATGTCTGTACTGTCAGGGAAACAGGGGGCAGGGAGGGAGTTCCAGAGGCCAGCAGCACAAGGAAAGAAGCTATTTGAGTAGAAGGCTCTCTGACATCTGGGAACCTTCACAGTGAATGAATGAGATTTAGTTGATTGTCGAGTTTGTTTAGTGAATTTACGTTGAGGGGGCACCAGGGTAGCCAATTCATCGGAGCATAATCCATTGAAGTATTTGTAAAACAAGCACAAGGATGCTACATTGCGGCGATGGAACAGGGACTGGAGCTTGGTTGACAGTGAGGGACCTATTAGGTTGCCGATTCGTTTTTGAACCTTGTCAAGGAGGGAGAGACTAGTAGATGATGCCCCAGCCCAGATGTGACAACAATACTCCATGCATGGGCAGATGGTGGCTTTGTAAAGATACAGGATAATGTCAGGTGTGAGGAGTTTACTAGCACGGTAGAGGGAGCCAACCTTCTTTGCAGCAGCCTTGGCAATGTCTTCAATGTATTTGTTCCAATTCATGTTACCTGTGAAGGTTAGGCCGAGGAGTTTGAATGATGAACTCTCAGGTAGGGTGTTATTAGCCATGACAATCGGTGGTTGGAGAGGTTCCTTGTAGTTATTGAAGGAAAGGAGCTTTGTTTTAGCAGCATTAAAAGTTACCAATCACTTATGACCCCAATCCACTACAGCCTGGAGGTCATTTTCTAAAGATTTAGCCAATGCCTCAGATATTATCGAGTCGGTTTTGCCAACATGGCGAGAGTAAAGCGTGGTGTCGTCAGCAAATAAACCAATCTCAGACACTATGTCATCGTCATCAGGGAGATCATTTATATAGATCAGGAACAACAAAGGTCCAAGGATAGATCCTTGGGGTACACCAGAATTTATGTCATGTTGCTTAGATGAATGGCCATCGAGGACAACCTGGATTTTTCTTTTGTCTAGGAAGGATCTAATTATATTAAGTAATTTCCCAGTAATACCATATGAGCGTATTTTCAGGAGAAGCCCTTTATGCCATACCTTGTCAAAGGCCTTGGATATATCAAGCGCTACTGCCCTAGCTTCTCCTGCCTTGTCAAGTGTATGATACATGCGTTCAGAGATGACCGTTAGGATGTCCGCAGTAGATCGTGCTTGTCTAAATCCATACAGGTGGTCAGATAGAAGTTTAGCATTATCTAAGTGCCGTACGATCACTAGATTGATTAAAGATTCAAAGATTTTAGCAAAGATCGGCAGCAGACTGATTGGGCGATAGTTGTGAGGATCGATTCTATTCCCAGAACTCTTGTAGACTGATACCACAGAGGCAATTTTCCAGCTATTGGGGAAGCAAGATTCAGCTAGGCATTTATTGTAGAGTTTGGAGAGAACAGGGGCCAGTTCAGCAGAGCATTTCTTTATTACTATTACTGGTATAAGATCAGGCCTACAAGCTTTGGAGGTGTCACGGTTTTTTTATGATATCTCTGACCTGGAATGGGGTGATGACCAGGTTATCAAGTGTGGCCTCAGTCCGCAATGGGAATTTGGGGAGGGGGTGGTGATCTTAGTCTAAAGTAGAGTTAGAAGCGAAGCGCTGGGCAAGTAGTTCAGCCTTATCAGTGGCCGTGCATACGACATCATTGTGGCGTGATAGTGGGGGAATCGTTGATTGGCCATTATTCACTACACTATTGTAGATTTTCCAGAAATCACGAGTACCTAATTTCTGTGACTGGATGCAATTTTTGTTAACTCATTATACCTTCTCTTCGCTTCACTTATCACGGCCGTGCATTTATTTCTTGACTCTATAAATTTATGTCTATTAGTAGCTGACTTATGGCAGCCAAATTTACGGAATGCTTGTTGCCTTTCAGAAATGGCAGCTGCACATTCCGAGGTGAACCATTGAGGTGAGTGGGGCTTGCTAAAGAATTTTCGCATGGGAATATAGGCTTCAATGCCTGCTTTGACCCATTCAGTTAATTCGTTTGCACACTGGTCGGCAGGGAGTGAGAAGGTTTCCCTCCATGGGGCGTCACTGATGTGATCTCTGATTGACTCGAAATCAGCCTGCTTGTAGTATCCCGTTGTTTTGAGCAACGGTTCATCAGCTTTTGGACGACTTTTTAGGGTGATATGTATCATGAGCACAATGTGATCAGCATTCCCGAGTGGGCTATGAACTTTCGTCACACAAGCCTCGGGCATTGCGGTCAAGAAAAGGTCTAGAAGTGAGGCTTGTTGGTCTACTCGATCGGGGATGCGGGTTGGAAAATCGACAGTCTGAGAGAGGGAGAAATTATACGTAGAGTTGACGGCTGTGTCAGTAAGGCTGGAGAATCCCAACCAGTCGCGGTGGTGGGCATTAAAATCCCCAAATACATGTATCTGGGCATTCGGGTCAATTAAGAGTGCTCTATCTATGCTTTCAGAGACAGAGTTTAGCAGAGTACAGTCCTGGGTCAACGAGGAGCGGTATAAGAAATATAAGTAACTGACGCTGTGATGTAAAGTCAATCTAAAGCACATGTAGTCTTGGTCATCTGATTCTAACCTATGTTCTCTAGTCAGGGGGAGGGTGCATATGTTTGTCAGAGTCTTTACGGTAGAGTGGGAGGTAGTCAGTCATGTCAAAGTGGTGAGAGGAGATTGAGGATTGAAGGTTAGTTTCACTTAGAGCTAGGATATCCGGGGAGTTTGTCAGGAGAAAGGTTTCTACGTCGTTGATGTTGCTTCTAAGTTCCCGGATATTTGTGAGGGAGAGCCTCAAGGGTGGAGGGAAAGTGTTTTTTGTTGAATGTCTGGTTTAGGTTTGCTTTTATTTTTTTGTAATGACATGTTTTGATTATAGAGTGGGTTGGCCAAGGTGGGTACTTGTTTAGTGCCAATAAGCTTACACAAACAGTCCATTAGTCACGACCTGGTCCATGGGGGTTGTGGCCTCAAGAAAGCCCACCGCAGATAATTGCAGGGTCCCTTTCCATGCGCGCTATGGCACATACAACTACCCACGGTATTATGCAACTGATGATGGAGCAGCAGTTCTTGGCGCTACCCAAGAGTTTGGGCTCCTTGCTTTCAGTCGGAAACAGCAGCCAGACAAGCTGTCTAACCTGTACCCTCAACCTGTCGGAACAAGAGAGACCCAGACTGGTCATGTAAGACTTAGTAACGAAAAAACTTTCCCAAAGTTGCCCAAATAGAGAGAAAGAGAACGGCATTCATTGTCCTAATAAGGAAACAAGGCTAGGCACTGAGTGTTTAGAGGCGTCCCAGCGCTATTACCTCTGCGCCTTACTAATAAACAAAGAAGGAGTGCAAGGGCCGGCGATAGGCAGGACCTATCTACTCCTTAAGCAATTGTAGGTTTGAGATTCCAACTCTAGGAAGGTTGTCGATCAGAACTAATGAGGCCTCCGTCCCCAACGGTTTACTGCCACGGCGTAAGTAGCTGGTAGCAAGGTTTTTTGTCAGAGATTTCCTTCTCTTAGATGGATGGCCTTACCAAGGTCTTACGGGTCCAACACTCCGAGAGGGGTAAAAATAGCCAGCGCTCGTGTACTAGTCGGGTATTTCCTATCCCCCGCAGGTTAAAAAAAATTCATATATAATGCACATATATATATACACACACACCACATGTAAATAAAAATATATATATGTACATAATAAGTTCGTTTTATAATAAAGAGGAAACTGAAAGTTAAAGATAGGTTTCCCTCTCGCAAGTAAGTATAAATAAGAGAAATGAGAAGGAGAGGCAAAAAAAAAAAAACTACAGGTCAGCATGGGATTCCAAGATTTCTTCAGTGGGAAATCAATAGACAGGGCATAAGGCACTATATATCAATAATTAAACACATTTAAGTCAAACACAGAATTTAGTACATTCATATAAGACACATTTAGAAAAAGGTGAGTACTAGAACATGGAAAAAAAATAAAATAAAGAGTAAAGAATAAAAATAGGAAATAAAAGAAAATGCTTATCTCCATCAGATTGAGGTGACCTTTTCAGTCGGTCGTTTGGTCTCGAAAAAAAACAAAAAACAAAAAAAAAACAGAAACTACGTAGGTTTGTGGTATACAAACAATATACAGTATATGAAGAAAAGAGTACAATTTTAAATATTTAATCAATGAGGCTGGTTTTGAGATTCCTGGCAAAGATAATTTGAAAAAGAAAATAAAAAAACTTGAAGGATGCATATATGAATGAAATTAATAAAGTTAAGAAATCTATGAAAATGAGAGCAGGAACTGACAATGTTTATAAACCAAAGCTTGCTTGGTTTTAAAAAAAAATTCTGGTGCCTGATCCGCAACATATCTGCGCTGTAAACAAAGGCACGGAACTGCTAGACAGGTAGTCGTCTCATGTGACCAGCTCAGTCGCTGCGACGGGTACTCGCTGCTACAAGTAGCGGCAAGCGAAGTCGTGTTGTGTGACTGAGGCTTTAATGTATTAAAAATAATAATAAAAATGTAAGAAATTCATCCAAGCTTTCAATGTTAAAGTTATTGATGCCAGGTAATGCCGAGTTTCTTATCGTCCACCTTCTACCCCTCAACACTATAATTAATCATTTGTTTTAATGTATTCCAAGGCAACGCAGAGTTTTGTGTCTTCCATCTTTCTCAACAGTTTCTTAGATTTTTATAATTATTATATAATACATTAAAACAAAAATGTGTTTCATTATAGAATGAAACACATTTTTGTTTTAATGTATTAAAAATAATTATCAAACTCTAAGAAATTCACCCTAGCTTTCAGTTTTTAAGTTATTGTTCCCGGATAACACCGAGTTTCTTATCTTCTGTCTTTTCCCCTATTTCATAATAGTCTTGAACACTAAAGAATTAAGGAATTTAGCACGTTCTAATTCAGTATATACCACTTACCAAGTGTAATACTAGATCATGAAAGAATGTTTACACACACCTGCTCTATCTAGGGTATAGAGCACTTTTAGAATCAGCATATACCACTTACCAAGTGTAATAGTGTATTATTAAACACACCTGCTCTATCTAAGGTATTGAGCACTTTTGGTTTAAGCATAGATCACTTGCCAAGTGTAATACAGTATTATTATTGCTCCTGGACAATGCTGAGTTTCTTGTTTAATATACAACACTATAACAAAACACATTGCACTTGGGCCATGCAGAATTTCTTGTTCCCCCCTGTCTCTCACAATTATCTGATGAGAAATGATGTTGATGAGGACAATAGTCTGAAGAGAATATTATTTGTAGAAGTGAAAGTTAAAAAAATAAAAAAAATAAAAAGTCTGACTCCCAAGTTTTACTGACAATCCTCCAAAACACGACTTTCGTCAATCGAGAAACAAAACGCCAATTCAATTTCTTTCTCCTTTTCTCATTTAACACTCGACGTATCATAATGTTATCGTCACACATGGGGAGGAAAGTTTCTACTCTTTTTATTCACCCATGCAAAACAATGGTCATTTGCTTAAGTGGACTTGTCCTCGCACAGAAATAACAAGATTATATCTTGTAATCGGAACACTCTGGGTTCAATCCCTGATGAACGACACACGGCTCTTTTATTTTGTGGACCCGCACGATGGCTGCTACATTATTGCCAAAGCTTGGAAACATTAAATAACACCTAAGGAATTAGCATTCCTTAAGGTTTAGTGATTTTTCCCAAATTATTACATAACATTAAAATTTCACTCTAAATGCCCCCTTCGACTAATTCTGTTTCAGTTTATCCCTCAAAAAATAGATATTTACAAAAAAAATTTTTTTTAAAATGTACCTATATTTTGTCCGAAGAAATGCTGAAAAAGAATATATCAGCTTTGTGGGTGTGTCTTGTGTAGTTTTTGATTTTTAACTGGACACACAGATAGACCTACAGACAGATGACTTTCCTTTATATAATAGACTAGCGGGGCTACCCGGCGTTGCTCGGGGTCATAAAAACATAATTGAAGAAAAATCGCGTGTGTAACATCTTTATATTAAAACTTCTATTTCTCTCCCTCTCTCTCTCTATAGCTGTCTCTTTATCTTTCTACTTGTATCTACCCTGGTCGCTACTTTTAAATTTTGCCTTTTGCGAAAGCTGTTTCTTCCCCACCATTTCATCCCACGTTTCACAGGGCAATAGTATGACTTATTTCTATAAAAAGTACCACCACTGTCTGCGCCTTCTATATAGGTACTTATAACCGCCCCGGTGTTCATACTATATATTTTGAATCCCCTCGTGATATCCTTCATCATTTTAACTCCCCTCGTTGTATTCATCATTTTCAATCCCCTCATAATATTCTTCATCATTTTCAATCCCCTCATAATATTCTTCATCATTTTCAATCCCCTCATAATATTCTTCATCATTTTCAATCTCCTCATACTATTAATCATTTTCAATCCCCTCATAATATTCTTCATCATTTTCAATCCTCTCGTAATATTCCTCATCATTTTCAATCCGCTCATGATATTCTTAATAAGTTTCAATCCTCTCATGGTATATTTCATCATTTTCGATCCCCTCATGATATTCTTCTCATTTTCAATCCCCTCATGATATTATTCATCATTTTCAATCCTCTCATGGTATTCTTCATCATTTCCAATCCTGTCAGTCTATTCTTCATAATTTTCAATCCTCTCATGATAGTCTTCATCATTTTCAATCCTCTCATGATAGTCTTCATCATTTTCAATCCTCTCATGATAGTCTTCATCATTTTCAAACCTCTCATGATAGTCTTCATCATTTTCAAACCTCTCATGATAGTCTTCATCATTTTCAAACCTCTCATGATAGTCTTCATCATTTTCAATCCTCTCATGATATTCTTCATCATTTTCAATCCCCTCATGATATTATCAATCATTTCCAATCCTGTCAGTCTATTCTTCCTCATTTTCAATCCTGTCAGTCTATTCTTCCTCATTTTCAATCCCCTCATGATAGTCTTCATCATTTTCAATCCCCTCATGATAGTCTTCATCATTTTCAATCCCCTCATGATAGTCTTCATCATTTTCAATCCCCTCATGATAGTCTTCATCATTTTCAATCCCCTCATGATAGTCTTCATCATTTTCAATCCCCTCATGATAGTCTTCATCATTTTCAATCCCCTCATGATAGTCTTCATCATTTTCAATCCCCTCATGATAGTCTTCATCATTTTCAATCCCCTCATGATAGTCTTCATCATTTTCAATCCCCTCATGATAGTCTTCATCATTTTCAATCCCCTCATTATAGTCTTCATCATTTTCAATCCCCTCATTATAGTCTTCATCATTTTCAATCCCCTCATTATAGTCTTCATCATTTTCAATCCCCTCATTATAGTCTTCATCATTTTCAATCCTCTCATTATAGTCTTCATCATTTTCAATCCTCTCATGATAGTCTTCATCATAGCTCTATCTAGGATATTGAGCACTTTTCTCTCGGACAACGCCGAGTACTTTGAAAATCAAGGAGGCCTCATGAGCACTACTGAAATCACTTAGGTATCCTCTCTCCTTCTGATCTGCGAAATAGTCCAAAGGGGAACAAAGATGGCGTTAAAATATTTTCCAAACCTATCACTACAGTAGCTCTATCTAGGACATTGAGCACTTTTCTCCCGGCCAACGCCGAGTACTTTGATAATCAAGGAAGCCTCCTGAGAACTACTGAAATCATTTAGGTATCCTCCCTTCTTTTTAATCGGCAAAATAGTATAAAGGGGAACAAAGATAGCGTTAAAATATTTTCCAAACCTATCACTACAGTAGCTCTATCTAGGATATTGTACACTTTTCTCCTGGACAACGCCGAGTACTTTGAAAATCAAGGAGGCCTCCTGAGCACTACGTAAATCACTCTTATCGATTCCATATCCTTTTCAGCGTAGATGCTGTTAAAATATTATCCAACCCTATCACTATAGTAGCTCTATCTAGGACATTGAGCACTTTTATCCCGGACAATGTAGAATACTTTGACAATTAAGAAAGCCTCCTGAGCACTACTAAAATCACTTAGGTATCCTCCCTCCTTTTCATCTGCAAAATAGTCCAAAGGGGATCGAAGATGGCGTTAAAATATTTTCCAAACCTATCACTACAGTAGCTCTATCTAGGATATTGAGCACTTTTCTCCCGGACAACGCCGAGTACTTTGAAAATCAAGGAGGCCTCCTGAGCACTACGTAAATTACTTAGGTATCCTCCCTCCTTTTTATCTGCAAAATAGTCCAAAGGGTAACGAAGATGGCGTTAAAATATTTTCCAAACCTATCACTACAGTAGCTCTATCTAGGATATTGAGCATTTTTCTCCCGGACAACGCCGAGTACTTTGAAAATCAAGGAGGCCTCCTGAGCACTACTGAAATTACTTAAGTATCCTCCCTCTTTTTCATCTGCAAAATAGTGCAAAGGGGATAGAAGATTGCGTTAAAATATTTTCCAAACCTATCACTACAGTAGCTCTATCTAGGATATTGAGCACTTTTCTCCCGGACAACGCCGAGTACTTTGAAAATCAAGGAGGCCTCCTGAGCACTACTGAAATTACTTAGGTATCCTCCCTCTTTTTCATCTGCAAAATAGTCTAAAGGGGATAGAAGATTGCGTTAAAATATTTTCCAAAACTATCACTACAGTAGCTCTATCTAGGATATTGAGCACTTTTCTCCCGGACAACGCCGAGTACTTTGAAAATCAAGGAGGCCTCCTGAGCACTACTGAAATTACTTAGGTATCGTCCCTCCTTTTTATCTGCAAAATAGTCCAAAGAGTAACGAAGATGGCGTTAAAATATTTTCCAACCCTATCATTACAGTAGCTCTATCTAGGATATTGAGCACTTTTCTCCCGGACAACGCCGAGTACTTTGAAAATCAAGGAGGCCTCCTGAGCACTACTGAAATTACTTAGGTATCGTCCCTCCTTTTTATCTGCAAAATAGTGCAAAGGGTAACGAAGATGGCGTTAAAATATTTTCCAAACCTATCACTACAGTAGCTCTATCTAGGATATTGAGCACTTTTCTCCCGGACAACGCCGAGTACTTTGAAAATCAAGGAGGCCTCCTGAGCACTACTGAAATTACTTAGGTATCCTCCCTCTTTTTCATCTGCAAAATAGTCCAAAGGGGATCGAAGATGGCGTTAAAATATTTTCCAAACCTATCAGTACAGTAGCTCTATCTAGGATATTGAGCACTTTTCTCCTGGACAACGCCGAGTACTTTGAAAATCAAGGAGGCCTCCTGAGCACTACTGAAATTACTTAGGTATCCTCCCTCTTTTTCATCTGCAAAATAGTCCAAAGGGGATAGAAGATTGCGTTAAAATATTTTCCAAACCTATCACTACAGTAGCTCTATCCAGGATATTGAGCACTTTTATCCCGGACAACGCCGAGTACTTTGAAAATCAAGGAGGCCTCCTGAGCACTACTGAAATTACTTAGGTATCCTTCCTCTTTTTCATCTGCAAAATAGTCCAAAGGGGATAGAAGATTGCGTTAAAATATTTTCCAAACCTATCACTACAGTAGCTCTATCTAGGATATTGAGCACTTTTCTCCCGGACAACGTCGAATACTTTGAAAATCAAGGAGGCCTCCTGAGCACTACGTAAATTACTTAGGTATCCTCCCTCCTTTTCATCTGCAAAATAGTCCAAAGGGGATCGAAGATGGCGTTAAAATATTTTCCAAACCTATCACTACAGTAGCTCTATCTAGGATATTGAGCACTTTTATCCCGGACAACGCCGAGTACTTTGAAAATCAAGGAGGCCTCCTGAGCACTACTGAAATTACTTAGGTATCCATTCCTCTTTTTCATCTGCAAAATAGTCCAAAGGGGATAGAAGATTGCGTTAAAATATTTTCCAAACCTATCACTACAGTAGCTCTATCTAGGATATTGAGCACTTTTCTCCCGGACAACGCTGAATACTTTGAAAATCAAGGAGGCCTCCTGAGCACTACGTAAATTACTTAGGTATCCTCCCTCCTTTTCATCTGCAAAATAGTCCAAAGGGGATCGAAGATTGCGTTAAAATATTTTCCAAACCTATCACTACAGTAGCTCTATCTAGGATATTGAGCACTTTTCTCCCGGACAACGCCGAGTACTTTGAAAATCAAGGAGGCCTCCTGAGCACTACGTAAATTACTTAGGTATCCTCCCTCCTTTTCATCTGCAAAATAGTCGAAAGGGGATCGAAGATGGCGTTAAAATATTTTCCAAACCTATCACTACAGTAGCTCTATCTAGGATATTGAGCACTTTTCTCCCGGACAACGCCGAGTACTTTGAAAATCAAGGAGGCCTCCTGAGCACTACTGAAATTACTTAGGTATCCTCCCTCTTTTTCATCTGCAAAATAGTCCAAAGGGGATAGAAGATTGCGTTAAAATATTTTCCAAACCTATCACTACAGTAGCTCTATCTAGGATATTGAGCACTTTTATCCCGGACAACGCCGAGTACTTTGAAAATCAAGGAGGCCTCCTGAGCACTACTGAAATTACTTAAGTATCCTCCCTCTTTTTCATCTGCAAAATAGTGCAAAGGGGATAGAAGATTGCGTTAAAATATTTTCCAAACCTATCACTACAGTAGCTCTATCTAGGATATTGAGCACTTTTCTCCCGGACAACGCCGAGTACTTTGAAAATCAAGGAGGCCTCCTGAGCACTACTGAAATTACTTAGGTATCCTCCCTCTTTTTCATCTGCAAAATAGTCTAAAGGGGATAGAAGATTGCGTTAAAATATTTTCCAAACCTATCACTACAGTAGCTCTATCTAGGATATTGAGCACTTTTCTCCCGGACAACGCCGAGTACTTTGAAAATCAAGGAGGCCTCCTGAGCACTACTGAAATTACTTAGGTATCGTCCCTCCTTTTTATCTGCAAAATAGTCCAAAGAGTAACGAAGATGGCGTTAAAATATTTTCCAAACCTATCATTACAGTAGCTCTATCTAGGATATTGAGCACTTTTCTCCCGGACAACGCCGAGTACTTTGAAAATCAAGGAGGCCTCCTGAGCACTACTGAAATTACTTAGGTATCGTCCCTCCTTTTTATCTGCAAAATAGTCCAAAGGGTAACGAAGATGGCGTTAAAATATTTTCCAAACCTATCACTACAGTAGCTCTATCTAGGATATTGAGCACTTTTCTCCCGGACAACGCCGAGTACTTTGAAAATCAAGGAGGCCTCCTGAGCACTAATGAAATTACTTAGGTATCCTCCCTCCTTTTCATCTGCAAAATAGTCTAAAGGGGATCGAAGATGGCGTTAAAATATTTTCCAAACCTATCACTACAGAAGCTCTATCTAGGATATTGAGCACTTTTCTCCCGGACAACGCCGAGTACTTTGAAAATCAAGGAGGCCTCATGAGCACTACTGAAATTACTTAGGTATCCTCCCTCCTTTTCATCTGCAAAATAGTCCAAAGGGGAACGAAGATGGCGTTAAAATATTTTCCAAACCTAACACTACAGTAGCTCTATCTAGGATATTGAGCACTTTTCTCCCGGACAACGCCGAGTACTTTGCAAATCAAAGAGGCCTCATGAGCACTACTGAAATTACTTAGGTATCCTCCCTCCTTTTCATCTACAAAATAGTCCAAAGGGGAACGAAGATGGCGTTAAAATATTTTCCAAACCTATCACTACAGTAGCTCTATCTAGGATATTGAGCAGTTTTCTCCCAGACAACGCCGAGTATTTAAAAAAATCAAGGAGGCTTCTGGAGCAGTAATGAAATCACTCTTACCGATCCCCCCCCCCCCGCTTTTCATCTGCAAAATAGTCCCAAGAGAAACGTAGAAGCTGTTATTCGGCATTCCCCGGTAGGGGCGCCTCAGGCAGTAAGCAATAAACTTACTCCTCCCCAAAGAGGGGAGGCAAAGCCTGGGAGTGTGGACCTCCTAGAACTGCACATGACAAACTCATAGACCGGCGGAATGAAGCCCCGATGGCCAAGACGATTCCAGTTTATGGGGTGCAGTATCCATCGGAAGATACTACACCTTGATATTAGCCAAAAGAAGTGAATTAATGTAATTTTCGGTAAAAAAAAAAATGGCGTCTAAAAGCTATGTTGAATTAGAGAAAAACGGTCTGGGGGAGTTTAAAATTATTTGTTGATATTCAAAACTAATGTATTAAGTTGTTAAATAGTATTATACAATGTTTGTTGAAAGAAAATCATAGTTATTATTACTTGTTAATTTAATAATGTAATTTAAACAGTGTCTAGTGGATAGACCGCTGTTCAGGTGTAGATTGGTTATAGTAAATAACCTCAAAATTTTGAATTTCGGATCCTTTGTTGGCCTTTTGGCTAAGATCAAAGTGTAGTATCTGTTCTCAGTTACGACATTTTCGTCTTCCCAAAGACCAAGCGTCCCGCTACCGGGCCCGTTGGCTAGGTTTAAAGCGTTTTCTTGCCCCCTTGGGGCTTTTGTTACTTTTTTCCTCCCCCTTTTGGGGATTTTTTCTCTTTTTTTTTATATGATCTTTCTAGTTCCTCCCCCGTTGGGGAGGCAGCTCCCACTTGGTTTTAGAGCTAATTTCTCACTTTCCTCTATCTAGTTCCAGCTCCCACTTGGTTTTAGAGCTAAGTTTCTTACTTTTTTCTTTCTTGTAGCCACTTTTTTGGCAATTAATATTAATTAATTCTTTTTTCAGAGTCTGACTGCTTGTCCCAACTTAAGCAGCCGGCAGGTTCGGGGAAGACTCACGTGCCTTTTGGCGACGGTCTCCCTGATTCCGAATCGGCGGGTTGTGGTCGGCAGACAGACACAGATTGAGATGGAGGCCCCCGGGGTCTCAAAAGCCAGAGCTGTCTTGGCTAAAGACAGCGAGAGGGGTGTGGCCGCGAAGGGCGCCCCAGTTGCGGAGTTGGGGAGTGTCGTGCCGTGCGATACTCCAGTTCGGTCGGGGGGGGGGGGGAGACACGCTCGAGTGCTCCCCAGGAGGTGTTGCCTCGCAGGGCACCTCTGGAGCTTTGTTGGGGAGTGTCGTACCGTGCGATACTCCAGTTCGGTCGGGGGGGGGAGACACGCTCGAGTGCTCCCCAGGAGGTGTTGCCTCGCAGGGCACCTCTGGAGCTTTGTTGGGGAGTGTCGTGCCGTGCGATACTCCAGTTCGGTCGGGGGGGAGACACGCTCGAGTGCTCCCCAGGAGGTGTTGCCTCGCAGGGCACCTCTGGAGCTTTGTTGGGGAGTGTCGTGCCGTGCGATACTCCAGTTCGGTCGGGGGGAGACACGCTCGAGTGCTCCCCAGGAGGTGTTGCCACGCAGGGCACCTCTTCATCGCGACGAGGGAGTGTCGCGTCGAGCAACAATCCATCGTTGTCGGATTTCCTTTTGGAAATGGAGACGCCAGCGGTTCCAAGAGTATTGGTGTCTCCGGAAGTTTTCTTCCAAGGGTATGATGATACCCCTTTTCATAAAAGTAAACTAACGAAAAGCCAGTCGTGGGACTTAAAGGTGGCGGAACAAAACTACCGCCCAGGTTTATTTGTAGGGTGCTCCTCAGGGGATGAAAGTCTATCAGGGGGAGAGGGCCCAAGTAAACCAGCTCACAGACCGGAAAGGAGGAAGGGGATCGCAGCTAATGAACCATGGCCAAGGCTGTCCAACTCTGGTTCGCGGATCCCCAATAAAAAGAAGATCGAGGTAACGGCTTCCGCTAAACCCACTGGTTCAGTGTGGGGGCCCAAACAGCAGAAGACTCCTGAACATTATAGGAGAGTGTTCGAGGAAAAATACAAGGAGTTCACTGAAGGAAACACAGTGAAGCTGCCTCCGGGAACGCTGGAAAAATTGAGGAAGAGGATCATCTCCTTCGTAACTTTGGACGCAAAGGCGAATGGGTTGGTAGGAGTCCTGAAGGAGAGAGTCATGGAAGCACTGGTGGGCTTGAAGATCCCAGCTTCCTATATCCTCAGGAAAAGCTTTGCAATGTGGGATGTGCTGCTCCCAACCCAGGAGGTAGCAGAAAAGCTAGCAATGGGCGGAGACGTAGTCTGGAAGGGCATGAAATTAAGACCCGAATATATGGAAAGGAGAAGCGCGTCAGTTTCGGTTCTCGGCGTCCCATGCTGCATCGACTCCGACCATCTGGGAGCGATAATGTCGCAGTATGGCGACGTCGAGGAGGTGGTGCCGACTCGCGGAATGCATGGTATTCTGACAGGAGAATACAGGCTGAAGATGAGGGTCAACCGGCAGGGGTTTCAGGCGATTCCAGCGCAGTTAAAATGCGAATCCTGGTCTATGTCGATCATCGTGGAGGGAAGAAGGCCACATTGCTGGCGCTGTCAGACGCCAGGGCATGTGGCAAAGGACTGCCCCCAAAGAATAACAGCAAAGCCCCCGGCGGCTGTTCCCCCAAAAGTGCCAGCCGTGTCGGCATCATCGTCAGCAGCAGTAGACAAGGAGTCCACAGAGAAGGGGAGGAAGCCCACCCCGACCCCTATACCAACCAAGGGGAGACCGATGCCTGCAGCTTTGAAGAGGAAGCTGACAGCCCTCTCATCAGAATCGGAGGAAGAGGGAAAGGAGGTGGAAGCAGCAATGGAGCCCCCCAAAAGAAAGGACCCAAAAGCTAAAAAAGTCCGGGAGTCAGCAAGAGAGGAGGAAAACATTAAATCTTTAGCCCCCTCCGAGTCAATGGAACAGGAAAATGTTCCTCTCAAGTTTTACACTCCCTTAAACAGCCCTCGGGATAGGTCCCCAGTGTCGGCGAGACAGAGGGAAGAGGAGGCTCCCATCCCAGTAGCGCCGCCGGCCTCTGAACCAGAAGGAGCTGCTGAGGGAGTCATGCCAGAAGTCGTTCCAGGAAGAAAGCAAGAGGTCATTCCAGAAGTCGTCCCGGTACCACCTCCTCCTACGCCAGTGAGACGGGAGAAGACTAGGAGGTTCCCCTTTCTGCCGGGGGTAAGGATCTGTGAGGCGGATTCATTACAGGTCCAATCAGACCTCAATGGAAGGCAGAAGCGATACATTAAGCAGCTGGAGAGCTTCACCCACGTAGGAGGAAAACAGGTGCAAGACCCCCGGAATTTTAAAAATGCACCCAAAATTATAACGTTTGTGAGGCAGGAAACCGGGAACGGGAGGGAGAAAGCATTATGGAGAATGCTTAGGGCGGCCAAGGACGCAATCCCGGAGCAACCCCTTATAGAAGAGGAGCACCCTTCATTTAAGGAAATTAAGTCCAAATGTAGTGGGAGGGTCCCCATTTATGTTCACCCCTCATTTTTTCGGGCTTTAAAATTAACTTTCCCCGTGGACGTGGGAGGTTTGGCACGAGACGGACGGATTTCGTCCGAACTGCTGACCGGCAGTCTCGGTCAGACCTTCGGCGTCCTCACTCCCGAGGACTTTAGCCCCGTGTGTGACACTAATTGATGGGGACCACAAATTTAAACTTGGCTTGTTGGAATGTGAGGGGCATGAGATCCCGAAGCAGGGCTGCTCGCGTGCTGAGGGATCTCGTGGCCCGTGAGGTAGATGTAGCTGCGATTGAAGAGACCCACTTCGATTCGTATGGGGATTGTGATGTGCTGACTGACGACTATGACGTCTACTCAGCATATGGCGATGCTCATAGTTGTGGCATCTCTTTGTTAGTGAGACGCACCCTGCCTGCGGCGGTGAGCGTTGTTCATGCGGATGCGGTGGGACGACTGGTCGTGGTCGATGTTGCCGTTGGAAACAGCAAGTTTCGGATCGTTGCGGTTTATGCGCCCAACATTGCTGGCGAGAGGGTTTCCTTTTTTCGACGGTTGGAGGCGTTCCTCAAGGGTCCGGAGCGAGTAGTTTTAATGGGGGACTGGAATGCCATCCTAGACCCCAAGATAGATAAGGTCGGTGGGAATAGAGGGTCGGCGAGGTGGGAAAGCAGTCTGTCTGACCTGATGGCCTCATGCGATCTTGTCGACAGATTTCGCGTTGATCACCCAGGGCGGGAGATGTGGACGTGGCATACTAGCGCGGCCTTCTGTCCGAGTACTTACTTGGACAGAATGTTAGTTAGAAGAGGCGACGTAGATTTCATATCTTGTCCCACGTTCACTTGGTTAGGACATTCGGACCATAAATTGGTTACGGCCCGGTTGAACTTAAGTGATAGGCCTAGGTTGGCTGGGTACTGGAAGTTTAATACCTCCTTACTGGAGATACGAGACTTCCGGGAACAGCTAACGTTACTACTCCAGCGGGGATTAGTGGGGGTGGTTATCGGGAGTAGGTACTGGGTTAAAACTAAGGCTCAGGTTAGAAACTTTTGTGTCCGCTACAGCCAGCGCCTCGCTCAAAATAGGGCTAGGACGCAAAAGCAAGTAGAGGATAAGATGACCCGGGCGGTGGCTGGGGGGGATCCCCTAGAGATAGCATTAATTACGGGGGACCTCAATCGCTTGGCTAGCGAGCGATATGAAGGTCAAGTAGTTAGAGCTAGATTAAAGAAAGTCTCTAACGAAGCCGTGAACGTTGACGCTGTTGAGCGTAAGGCTGCTTTACGTCGTGGTTCGGATGGGTACATTCGGAAGGTGAAAAACCTGGAAGGACATACCCTGGTATCGTCTCGTGAGATCTGTGAGGGGTTCCGTGAGCATTTGGAGGAACGCTTCACCCAACTGCCCAGACTCCGCGGCCAGGAGTTTGACAGCTATTTGGCTGACTCGCCCCGCCTCGAGGCGGCTCGAGCAGCTGGCTGTGATGGCAGGATTACGGAGGGCGAGATCGTTACTGCGTTGAAGCAGGTCGGCTTGAACAAATCTCCGGGACTCGATGGTCTGCCGTACGAAATGTATTTGAGGCTGTCGCCCATGTTTGTCCCAATTCTGAAGGATGTGTTTAACCACTGGTTTGTTCAGGAGTCAATCCCTGGACAGGTAACCAAAGGAGTGGTCACATTACTGAAGAAGAGGGACCAACCTGGTGGGGGAAATTTAGACGACTACAGGCCCATAACTCTGCTAAACACAGAGTTAAAGATTTTGGCCCGCGTTCTTGCGAACCGCCTGCAGGTTGTTATCGGTGATTTGATCAAGCCTGAGCAGAACTTTGCTGTGAAGGGGAGGTCGATTCAGAACAACTTGCATTTGATTCGCATGATCATAGAGGGGACAGAAGACGACGCTGAAGCCGCGCTGATCAATTTAGATCAGTCCAAGGCTTTCGATAGGGTCGACCATGGTTTCCTGAAAGCTGTTTTAGCGGCTGCCGGTTTTGGTCCGGACTTCCGCAGGTGGATCTCTATTCTGTATGACTCGCCGACGGCAGTGGTGCAAGTGAATGGAAAGAGGTCGGAATCGTTCGTTGTTTCTCGGTCGGTACGTCAGGGTTGTCCGCTGTCGCCCCTGCTCTACATCCTGGCGTTGGAACCCTTCCTTCGCAAATTAAGGGATGAGGCGACAACACCAGTCCTGCGCGGGATCGCTATCCCTCCTCGCAAAGCGCGAGTCAGGGTTTCCGCGTTTGCCGATGATGTCACCGTTTTCGTGTCGAGCCGTACTGACATTCGAACGGTGATTAAGGCGCTCGCTCGGTACGAAGAAGTGACAGGGGCCATAGTCAACCGCAGCAAGTCGAACGGCCTGCGGTTGGGTGCCTGGAGCGGAGAGACCGCTCTTCCAGGTGACTTCAGCTGGTCGGATGGCCCGGTTCGAATCCTCGGCGTGTGGTTCGGGCCGGGCCTCCAGCTGGAAAAGAACTGGTCGGAAGTACAGACAAAGGTCGAATCGTCGGTCCGGGCTTGGATTCGAAGGAAGCTTTCCTTAAAGGGCAGAGCGGAGGCGTGCGCCACTTACGTCTTTCCTCTCATCCTTTACCGGCTGTCTGTACTACCACTGCCTGCGGCCCGCCTTATCGCTTTCACGCGCTTACTCTTCTCGCTTCTTTGGAAGGGCCGGAAAGCGTACGTCCGCAGACAGGTCTGTACTCAAGTTCCGAGTGTGGGAGGCTTGGGGATGCCTGACTTGGCAAGTCATCGACATGCCGAGAGACTGGCTTTCCTGAGTCGGACTTTGATGGAAGACACTCCGTGGGTCCCTGCGGTCGGGAGCGCCTTTCCCAACCTCATACCCGACCTCTCGGTCGAAGGACGACGTAGGCCGAGAGGGGAGCCCTTGTTCTTCACCGAATGCCGGGCCGCGCTTAGAGCGCTGCCGGGGTCCAGTAACCTTGCCCGGTCTAGGAAGAGACTATATCGGGATCTAGTGGAGGGTACCGCTTCGGACCCACTTGAGGAGCGGCTTGGATTGTCGAGGGAGGAGGCCCGCTCCCAGTGGAATTGGGCGCCAGGCCAGAGTTATCTCAACAATTCTGAGTATTCTCTGACCTGGCGACTGGTTCGGAACGCACTGCCCCTCTATGGCAGATTATGCAGAGATGGTTTAAGGGACGTCCCCTTATGCCCGCGCTGTGAAGACGACGAAGAAGAAACGGCCGAGCACGCCTTCTTCACCTGCAGCAAACTTCGACATCTCTGGGGATACGTCAGGGAGGTGACGGCCCGCATCGACGCCGAGCAGCCGATGGTCCTGGATGTAGCATCTGTCATCAACAACGCAGCACCGCCGTGGTCTGGGGAGAAACGAATGGTGTTTCTGGCCATCCTAGCCGTAGCAAGACTAGTGACGTGGGTTACACGTCTTAATGAGGTTCATGGGGTTGGATCTGTTTCGGATCGGGATCTGGTAGTTTACTTTAAACACCAACTTAAAGTGAAGATCAGATGCGATTGGAAACGATTACATCGCATGGATTTCGATAGGAGATGGGTGCATGACACTAGTTTGTGCATCCGACGAGGCGCCAAGTTTGAGTTCGTGTTCCCTCCATAGTTATGGCACACGCGGTACTGGGTTCTACGGAACCCACCCCTGTAGAGTTTTTTTGATTTATTTCAAAAAACTGGTAACCTCTTAAACTAGTAGGAATGAAAGTTATCCTGTCCCTATTTTATTTTTGCCGGCACTAGAGAGCTTCCAAAGATTCCCACTTCCACTGTTTTATTTTGTCCCCGGTCTTTTGAAACCCTTGGCATTACTATCTTGGAAGACGCCATCCACCCAATGATCCCATTCCCGATGAATTTATTTTTTGAACACTCCTCTCTTAAGTTCCCACTCCCACTTAGTGACCGACCCGCTTGTTTTCGGTCTCGTGCCGGAAAACAGTGGGCGGTCTAACACTTAGTCATGAGGGAAAGCCGGGCCATACTAACTTTTCTACCATTTTATTTCGTTCTTTATTTTTCTTTCTTTTTGGGTGTTTTTAATATTTTTTCCCACTCCCACGATAATTCTTTTTTACATCGATGTTTTTTGGGGATATTTTAAGTAGGGATCCACCCACAGAGTGAATGCGGTATTTTGGTGCAAGAATCTAGTTTAGAGTCAGCAAATGTTCTTTTTATGTTGTTTGTAAAATTTTGTGAAATAAAAAACATTGAACAGCTTGTCTCACTTATCCCCGACCCCCCCTCCCCCTACATAACGGGCACTATGCCTAAGGTCTGGTGAGTTCCCAAGGTTTGTAAAATCTTCATCTGTAGATAAAGATGAGGGTTGTCCGAAGGAACTCACCTGCCTAAATAAATTGGCCTTTTGGCTAAGATCAAAGTGTAGTATCTGTTCTCGGCATTTTTGCCTTGAGATAAAGTGTATTATCTAGTCCTATCCGATAGGTGTCGGTTTTACACTCTTGAATCAAAAATCAGATTATCATTTTATTTTTTAATCCCTTTTCCTTTTGGGCATTTATTCTCCCCTAAAGTACAGGCTAATACGCTCCCAAGGATCGGGCTATTTCGCCTGAGGCGCCCGACCGTCGAATACCGATACCCCCCCTCCCCAAATGTTTCCTAAGGCGCCCCACCGGCGAATACCGATACTCCCCCAGATTTGGCCGGAGACGCTCATACCGGCGAATGCCGACATTCCCCCATCCCCAAATTAGGCCTGAGGTGCTCATACCGGCGAATGCCGACACTCCCCCCCCCCCAATTTGGCCTGAGGCGCTCACACCGGCGAATGTCGACACTCCCCCTCCCCAGATTTGGCCTGATGCGCCCCAACGGCGAATGTCGACACTCCTCTTCCCCTTAATTTCGCCTGAGGCGCTCATACCGGCGAATGCCGACACCCCCCCTCTCCAGATTTGGCCTGAGGCGCTCATACCGGAGAATGCTGACATTCCCCCTCCCCAGATTTGGCCTGAGGCGCCCCACCACCGAATGCCGACACTCCCCCTCCCCCAAATTTCGCCTTAGGCGCTCATACTGCCGAATGCCGACACTCCCCTCCCCAAATTTGGCCTGAGGAGCCCCGCCACCGAATACCGACACTCCCCCATCCCCAGATTTGGCCTGAGGCGCTCATACCAGCGAATGCCGACATTCCCCCTCCTCAGATTTGGTCTGAGGCGCCCCACCGCCGAATGCTGACACTCCCTCTCCCCAGATATGGCCTGTGGCGCTAACATCGGTGAATGCCGACATTCCCCCCCCCCCCTATTTGGCCTGAAAGGAGGAGGTAATGCCTGGAAGTATAACAGAACGGCCATAGTGAGGAAGGGAGGGGGGAAGGAATATTAGCGTCTATTAATAATTAAGAAAGAAAGTGTGGGAGTGAGAGGGAAAGAAGAAAGAAAGAAAAAAATGGTTGTAGTGTGAGTGAATTTCCTCCCGCCACTCCCTTACTCTGACGTCATATCTAGTTTATCGTGACTTTGCATTATTTTTCTTCTCAAATTAGTATAAATAACGTTGAAAAATCGAGTTAAAAGCCACCCCCCATTGGAGAAAAGTGCTCAGTCGACCCCGGCAGAGTTAATTTTTTTTTTCCGGTTCCGAGATATTACACGCGTCTGGGCTGGCCGGTCGGAATGATGTCACCCGTGTGACCGTGTGTTGGGTACTTTCGGAGGAGAAGCTTTACATACATACATACATACATACATACATACATACATACATACAGGTGACGTTTATATAATAGATGTAAAATATATTACCAAAAGTGTGCAATAGGTACTAGACAGTAATACATTTTAGCTACAGACAGGATTGCAAGAAACACAATCCACTTCTCCCTAACACAGTGTGTCAACATTGTCAATCACATACTTCACAGAATTGATGCGAGCCATCACCTCATTGACATACCTCTAGAACAGCTGAAGTATGCTACAGTTAAAGATGTGCTCAGCTGTTTCTTCCTCGGTGCTGTTGCAGTGCAGACACTAGGCATGTCCACTATGCTTGAACTGAAAATATGCCATTGACAGGTAACGCGTTCCAGACCAATCGCTGTTGGACCGAACTTGCCACACTGCGAAGTCACGGCTCTAATGCAAGGACATGAAGTAGGGGGGATAGCAGACAACCTTGATGCACCAAGAGACGCTTTCCATTCACCTGCACCACTGCCATTGGCCAGCGATACAGAATCAAGATCAATTTGTGGAAGTCCGGTTTAAAAACCGATGGTCATTCAAACAGATGACAAGAAGCGATGGTCGACTCTGGAAAAAGCTTTGGACTGATACAAATTAATCAACACAGCTTTTATCCCCTCTATGATCATAAAAATCATCTGATCAAATTGTTCTGAATTGATCTCATCTTCACAGCAGTTTTGCTCAGGCTTGATCAATTCCCAAATGACAACCTGTTACTTGTTTAATAAGATCCAGGTTCAAATATTCAACTCTGTGTTTAAAAGTTATGGGTGATATCACCCCTGTTGTTAAGGTCACTGGAAAAATGGTTAGATCTTTCTACCACTCCAGAAAGTATCTCACTCCTGACGCAATCCTCTATTTGTATAAGAGTCAAATACGTCCTACGATGGAATACTGTTGCCACATCTGGAGATGTGCCGCTCAGAGCAACCTTTCCTGCCTTGACAGAGTATAAAACCGACTTCGAAACCTAGTGGGGGATGTTCTCTTCCCTTCCCTACAGTCTCTTTAGCACAGAAGAGCGGTTGCCAGTCTTTCTCTACTCTTATTGTTATTTTCATGGTAGATTTGAGCTTAGTTGACTTATTTCTTCTTCATTTTCCTTTTATTTCTTCTTCATTTTCCTTTTATTTCTTCTTCTTCATTTTCCCTTTATTTCTTCTTCTTTTTCCTTTTATTTCTTCTTCTTCTTCATTTTATTTCTTCTTCATTTTATTTCTTCTTCTTCATTTTATTTCTTCTTCTTCATTTTATTTCTTCTTTTATAAAATATGTGCAGTAAACAAGCCAAGATCTTATCAACCTAAAAGTGAGGAAGGTAGTAAAAGCTACTCAGCCGTTGGAGAGAATATGTACTAGACTTTATGAGTAATATTAATGAAACAGCACTCATTCAAAAACAAACAATAACCACTGATGAATCAAGTGGCGCCTCTAGATGCCAATCTGAGTATGCACTTTTCACTACCCAAATGGCCGAAGATACAGTTTTACTACAGGACTTGGCATCGATAGGAGACAAATAAGAACTCTCAAGGAGGGAGAACCTAAGAATCTTCCTTGGGACTTTTCAAGTAGCCCTGAAGATAGTGGAGCAAAGAAGACCATGAAGAATCGTTAAACTTGGGATCTTCTATCAAGGAGCCAGTTGGTGCACAGAAGAGATCAAACCATCCGGATTATTCGGAAGGTAAACCAGTAACTTGACAAAACAAATAGAAACACTGCCAGACCAAATCAAGCTCAAGCGAGACCGAAAAAGAATTTCAGAATACTCCTGGCAATCTGTTATAGCAGCCTTATATAACCAATGAATTCCAGCTTGTTTTAGAGACTTGTTTCCTTTGGAATAAAGGTGTGGAAGAATGTGCTATAATCAACTACTCCGCTTAATGTTTTTATCCTAATTCGATATACTACTGCCTTCAGCAGAGTTTGATAAAGCTTTGAGATAAGCCAATCATAAATTATATTACTACTATTGATATTATGTTTTAAAAAAATGTTCATGCCTTTATTCATTTCTTTAGAAGAAAACAGAAATTTAAATGAATTGCTTGAAATCAGCCTCCAGCTATTATTGTTAGTTGTATGCTGATTAGGCCATCTATATTGAACACCATAGCTTGAAAACTTCTGTTGCATGTAATAATATCTTTATTGATTGAAGGAATGGTTTAAGCAAAAGTGGTGTAAACGAAAACTGATTATCAACAACATGTGGTCCCCCATAGATATGTTTACATCACTTCATTTAAGTATATTTTTATTAACAACAAATGAAGAGTTTGAACGCAAAATGCGATAAATCCAATTCGTTTAAATTGAGACCTTTAAACAATAAAAACACGAATATATTAAATCTTGACTTCGAATTTAAGCTAATTTTAATTGAAATCAAATAGAAATTATTTCGGGATATTATGTAACACATAGTTGTGGGGTGTCGTCGAGTGTTAAAATGCAACACTTTTTGTAGGGACAGTTTCATGATTTTGAAAATGGTGATTATCGTGTTTTGCATTCAAACTTTTCAAATCAAGACAATAAAACTCACTTCACTGTCTATAGCTATTACTTAATGATGTAGAAATATTAAACAAGGATTTGTATAATTTTAATTGTAAATTTCCCAAAAAAAAATCAAAAATAAATTTTAAGTGAATATTTATTTTTATTACTAAATTTCTGTTTTATGAAACACTAGCCGGACCCGTGTCTTGGTGTTGCCCGGGAAATTTGAGGAACCCAAGAAACACCTGCTTCCACCACTGAACCCCATATTATGCTACATTTTCATCAATGGTAATGTAGATATCAGCTATTGCTGGATAAACAGTGAGTGTTAACATAATGTTGACTTTAGTTTTTAAGTAATATGGAAAAAAAGAAAAAAATATGGTCTAAATTATATCCCCTCCCCATATTATTCCTAAAAAGAAACTGAAAGGAAAAATAGAAGAACAAACTCATCTTGGAAAATAATCGAACTGTTATGTATTGGTGTAGTTATATAAAATTGTAAGTGACTATATTTAGAATGTATTTGATGTGTAAATTTATAATAATTCAATATTTGTTTATTGTAAAAGTATATGGTTTAAAATAAAATAAGACTTTAATAAAAGTTCAGTTCGTACAGTTTTTGTTGTCAGTTATGATATTCCGTAAATATGTCGCAGAGTAAGCTAAAAAAAATGGAATGTTTATTTGAAGAAATTGTAGTTATATAATATTGTAAGCAAATTTAATAAGCATAATCCAGTGTTTGCATTTTGTAAAAGTATAAACTTTCAATGTTATTTAATATAAATGACGTTTATAAATTTTACAGCAGGTGTTTTTCTGTGAGAGAGTGATAGCAAGCGAATTAAGAATACGGATATTGTAAGCAAATAAGCATAAACCAATATTTATGTTTTGCAAAAATTTAAACTTAATTTAATGAATAAAATAATATATTTATAATAGACTCGGAAACTGTCCACTGTTTCAATAGTTGAAGATACAATTAAATTTACGGGGGCCCTTAAGAAAATCCTTATTGTTTTATGAATGTTATGTAGTATTTGATGTGTGAATGTACTATTTATAAAGTTAATAAATTAAGAAATTACAACTAATAAATATTCAGGGTGTGCTTAAAGTCAAATAATAAGTCTAAATTTTCTTACAAGAAAATGTGAATGATTATTACATATTTAAGCATCCATTTGAGCATTGTAAACAAGCTATGAAATAAAATTTATTTATCCCACAAAATATTGGAACCCGGTGATTTGAGTAGTGGTAAGAGGGCTTATGACTGACAGAGGGGTATCTCTTCTGACTATCTCTATGACATTACTGATAAAATCGAAAATTGTTGAATATAAAAAGAAAAGAATCGCTTGGAAATAAAAGTATTTTTTTATCAGAACACAAAATAATATGTGCACTATTAAGATTTTTTATGCAACTTTTGTTTATGAAGGTAAATACTGGTCAATTAATAGGGGAAAAATTTCACTTGACTTTATATATAAGATTACTGATTAGTAAATGAAGCATCCTGATCAAATTATCTTGAAAGAAATATGTTAATAATTATGGTTTAGAAACGTTCATTAGGTTGGGAGTCAAAAGAGAAAACAACAACAAAAGTTACTATAAAATGTGATTGGAAACTTATTTTAAAACTATCCTCATATTTTTTTTTTTACAAAAATATTCATAAATCAGTTTCAGTAAAAACTGACACCTAAAGTGTCCGCAAACAGACTTTTCCCCTATTCAATCAAGATGTTTAGTGGTAGTATGCTCTGGTCTTGCAAATACATTATGTATGTATGATGATTTATGATGTAACATAAGTAGAAAACAAGTAAATGTAGATAAAATGGTGAGGGGGCCTAAAACACTACTGAAATCCGTCCTTGCGGTCCCTAAAAGCTCCAGTCAGAGTGTTTGGAGATTGTGCTGGCCCTGGTGGACGGTAAGTGTGACCATTTAGTATTCTTACTAGGACAGGTAGTTCGCTATCCACACGAGTATGGTACATTTACGGTGTATGGTAGATGGAACTTGTGTTATGCCCCATTGACTACAAAATAAGGTATCTTGATAATAGCATGCCGCATTAGCATACACATAATAAGACTAGAGGATATACCAAATGGTATCACCGATGGGATGACTTTTATGATTGGAAGAACTTTATTTTGTTACACAGTTTCACAGCCCAAGCTAACAAATTAGCGGATAACAAAGTGACATGGAGTGAAAATGAAATTGTTGATCTCTTTCTAGCCACAGCATAGGGTTGTGAACCATTATGAAGATATGCCTGATGACATATCAAAGAGAATTGCTAGAGATCACCCAATCATTGACTTCAAATCATCAGGCTTGGTTGGCCTCCGTGAGGGACACAGTGGTAAGGATGGATGGAGCCGGCTCAACCCACCCCAGGGGGTGAATGCTGTTTCAAGTACAAGTATATAAATTTTAATTGCAAATATGTAAAATTCTTTAAATGCATGCAGCAGTAAAACAGAAATTGTTCCGACTTATAGACAAGCTGAAATCCAAACATTAACTAGACAGAAAAAAAATGTCCAACAATATTCGGAAAAATTGCTTTCGATCTGAATGTGACCTAACAAAAGATATAAATAATTCAAAGAGTAGAACTGAAATAGTTTCAATACAAAAACTGAATGAAAAGAATTAAAATAAATGGTATAACCTTAATGTAATGTAAGTAACTAATTAACTTTGTTAATCCCACTGAATTTTTTGGAATAGATCAATAAACGCAGAAATATTAAAGAAAAATTCATTTTAAACCGAAACAATTTGATTGGACTGATTTTAGGTCAATTTGATGAAACTTTTGGAAAAACAAAAAAACAATTCAAAATTATTGCTGTAATAGTTGTAGTCTGTATGAAATGTCACGGATGTTTGGTGAAATAATGTTTTGATGATGACTATGACAAAATCAATTAAAGTGAAATCAGAAACAAACAAAAACCTGTATGGTGAAAGGATATCAAGCAGGTATTTTATGGAAGGAAAATGTTAACACTTCATATTTTGAATCTTACAAATTATTGATTCATATTTTACTGACCCTTAGTAGTTGCAAAATTTTTTAAATTTTAAAACAAGGAATATTAGAAAAAAGTTCCACTTGGAGGAAGTAAATGAGCATAACGTCTTGTAGCAGATGGGGATTTAAGAACATGTGGTGACTTTAAAATAGGAGGTAATAACATCTTTTCTGATTCATAACTCATTCCAGACATAGAGACCCGTCATCCCATTAATTATAGGAGCAACAGGACTAATGAAAAAGAATTTCAAAAGCTATCTGGCGAGTATACCCGGTGAACTGAGTGCAAGAGAAATACAAACAATTGCACTTAAAGGGACGGTTAGAATCTTAAAAAGATCTCTAGACTGGAGTGTCTGAAATAGCTGGTGAATGTCTGGCATCTGATAGGATGCCCCATCCCCAGCAAAAATGGAAAGATAAGAAAATTTAAAAAAAAAGACCATTCTTCATTCATTAGTATGGTGTAGTATCTGTTTCTGGTGTTGGTGTTCATACCTACCAAGGTGAACTATGCCATTATTCTGGCATTTGGGTGCTGGCCTGTGCGGATCAAACACGTTTCTTGTCAGAATGAGGTGTGGTTCGGTTCGGTCCAAGAAGGTTTTTGCTTCCCCCTTGGGGAGGGTGCGGGTTAATTGCCAATTTCCTGGGTCATCTTTACCAGGGAATACGGATGGGTCCATTCTCGGCTATTTTTGCATTTACCCAAGAGCTGGCTATGCTTACATTAAAAAGCCTTGTGGCACATCGTGCTTAAGTGGGAAGCTTGTAAATACCAGCTTGCAGGCTAAGTACTAAGCAGTTTTATTATTATGTTAAAAGTGTAGTATTTGTTTGACTAAGATCAGAGTGTAGTATCTGATCTCATATACTGCACTCTGATCAAGAAAGCTATTTTTATGTGCTGTCTTTGCTCTGGGTAGCAAAGTACAGTTTTCTCTCTCTCTCTCTCTCGTCTTCTTTCACTTGGTCTTTCTTTGGATTGAGACATCTTTTTTTATGTACTAATGAGTCACCACTTATCAAGGCCCAATGATAATGAGTTTGTCAGGTGGACGATGAGACAACATGAAGATTAGTAACAATGTTTGAGACTAGCCAGAAATTAGATTAAGAGGACGGCTCAACAATAATTTGTTTACATTGGACTTGAAAATGGCCATGTTATAGTCAGCTGGAAAGCAGCCCCGTGGTTTTGTGTTCCACAAACGGATAGTTCTTGGAAGTTCTGTTTAGTTTTCAGCACACAGAGGAAGAAACTAAAATTATTTACAGTGGTTGTAACTAGACGAGTTTTTGTTGTAAATGTTTTATTTCATCTTTTTTTTCCTTTTATTTCTTCTTCATTTTCCTTTTATTTCTTCTTTATTAGTGCTCTGCAGGCTTCCATATTTTTATTTGAGTGTTTCAATAGCACTCTGGAGGCTGAGTTTCATTTTTTTCATTTAAATAACAAAAAGATAGCGAGAGGGGGGAGAAACTTGATTTTAGTAGTCCTGTGCAGCCTCCTTATTCTTAACAGTGCTCATTATCCTAGATAGAGTAGGTGTGTATAAATGAGATAAAGAACTTCTTCCTTTTATACAAGCTTCATAATCAGGAAATCAGTCAGCATTTTTAAAATTTTAAATTTTAGTAGATGCTGCCCACTACTGCCCGTTAGTGAATTGCCGTTAATTCCATTATCATTATTACTAGCAAATATATGCGACCATAGGGAGCATATTTTTGCTAGGCTGCCGCGTCAGAAATGAACGCTCACCCGTAAACCGATGGAGCCCCAGTCATATTTCTTGGGTGGGTAGACATTGATTTTCTTTGTTTCTAACCAAGAATATTTTCAGTTAAAAAAAGAAAGAAAAAAAAAAAAATTCACCCCCCCCCCCTCAAAAAAAATTTTTTTTTACACTCCCCCATGAATACTAATATTTTCAGTTAGAAAAAGTAAAATAAAAAAAAAATTACCCCCCCCCCAAAAAAAATTTTTTTACCCTCCCCCATTCATAGTTAAAAAAATTAGGAGGTGCCTCGGTAATATCAAAGAACTCATGTTTAAATATGCTATTGAAGGCGCCTACGTCATATCAAAGAACCAGTTTTGTTATTCTTCCAAAATGGTTACTCATTTAGTAATGGCCGAGATATTTGTTGCTTAACTTCAATTTACAATAAAACACCTAGTCTTATCAACGTAATGAATATGAAGAATGAAAACTGAAAAAATCCTCTCACGATGACGTCACTTCCGGAAAGAACCGGAAGGATGAGCCAGCAATTTAGTTTTCCAAAATGGTCACCCATTTACTAATGGCTGGGATATGCCTTGTTTAATTTTAATTTACAGCAAAATACCTCATCTTGACAATGTAATGAAAATGAAGAATTATAATGTGAAAAGAAATCCTCTCAAAATGCCGTCACTTTCGAAAGGATGACTTTGTAATTTTAACAGTACTCGCCATTGAAAGTATGGTTTAGAAAACACGCCGGTTATGAAGAAAATGGCTTTAATTAATTTTATGAATAATTTTTATTAATATCACCTTATCGGAAAATATTGTAAATACATATGTAAATTTGATAATAGCAGTTATAAGTGTATATTTGTAAATATGAATTTAATTGAAGGTTAAAAGGAATGACTTATGTAAATGACAAAACCCGTCTAGTGTCTGAATGACTTTTAATAACAGTATATAAGGAATTTGAAAATGTCCTTCGGGGCTTGATTCCACCTGTCTGTGGGTTTGTCCTGTGCAGTTCTAGGAGGTCCACCCTCCCAGGCTTCGCCTCCCCTCTTTGGGGAGGAGTAAGTTTATTGCTTACTGCTTGAGGCGCCCCTACCGGGGAATGCCGACATGGCTGCCCAGGCAATTTTTAATGGCCAGAGTGCTCACTTTCTCGGGTGCTGGCTTTTCAAACCCCACTTACTCGACCCAAGCTGTGGTCACATCTTACTTGTGGGAGTAAGATAAAACTGGCCTTGTGCCTAACTCCTGCAGAGGAGTAAATAAATATACTTTTTGGCTCTCTCGGGCGCTGGCTTTTCAACCCCCACTTTCCGACCCGACCTTGGGTCACATCTTACTTGTGGGAGTACGATAAAACTGGCCTCGTGCCTAACTCCTGGAGAGGAGTAAATAATACTTTTTGGCTAAGATCAAAGTATAGTATCTGTTCCGATGGATACTGCACCCCATAGACTGGTATTGTCTTGGCCTTCGGGGCTTGATTTACACCGGTCTATGGGTCTGTCCTGTGCAGTTCTAGGAGGTCCACCCTCCCAGGCTTCGCCTCCCCTCTTTGGGGAGGAGTAAGTTTATTGCTTACTGCCTGAGGCGCCCCTACCAGGGAATGCCAACGAGGCTGCCCAGGCAATTTTTAAATGGCCAGAGTGCTCACCTCTCGAGCGCTGGCTTATCTAATCCCACTTTCCCGACCTTGTGTCACATCTTACCTTGTGGGAGGTAGATAAATAACCTTTAAGTAAGATTCTTGACACGTTTTCCGTTCTAATCGCAGCCTCGTCTTGAAATTTTGTTCTTCTTTGTTTATTATTATATGTTATCTAATGATATTTAATGTTATCTAATCTAAATTAATTGATTAATAGTTTCCTAATTCTAAAGGTATAAAAATATTATGAACGCTGGCGGACTTAGTAAATAGTCATACTGGAGTTTCGGCTTCAGACAGAAAGACAGATACATAAACTTCATTCTTTTTCTTCTTCTTGGTGATGATTTGGGAAGACAAGGTGGATTCTTTGATACGACAGGAACACATTAGTTTTAGGAGCACACACACATAGTATGAGTTCTTTCAAATAACAGGTGCACTACATAAATGAACATGATTTTCGTTCAGAGGCACAAATGAACCATATGGGTTCTTTGATACGACACAGACGCATTAATATGAGTTCTTTTATATGACAGGGGCGCTACATTAATGAATGTGATTTTGGTTATGGGGTACAAATGAACCATATGGGTTCTTTGACACGACAGCGACAGATTAGTAAATTAATGTTTTTGTTTTAGGAGCTCGAACTAAGCATACTATGAGTTCTTTTATATGACAGGGGTGCTACATAAAAGAACACATTAATAGACCGGAAATGAGTCTGTATTTTTATTTCAAACTCCTTCAGTCAAAAAAAAATATATGTGATATGTGTACGTTATATGAGTACATATTTTATATGTGTTTAATGGTAAAATGGAATATATCCAATTGGTCATGGCCGCCCTACCTGACATCAGAAATTGCAAATCAAAAAAAAATCTTACATTATATTTTAGGCCGGATGTTTTTTTTTTTGCAAATAATACTTTGGTTTCACTAATTTGCTTAATGGTAATATAGAAGATATCCACTTGGTCATGGCCACCCTATCTGACATCAGAAAATGCAAACTGGTATTAATCAAACAAAAAAATCCTACATTATATTTTAGGCCAGATGTTTGTTATTTTATTCTTTTTATTTATTCATTTTTCATTTTTTTTTTTACATTCAATTTTAAGCATTCATGTTTTTTTTATTCATCTTTTTCATTAGTTTTTTATTTACTTTTTTTCATTCACTATTTTTCATTTTTTACATTCATTATTTCTCATTCATTTTTTTACATTCTCTTTTTCATTCATATTTTTAAATTCACTTTTTCATTCATATTTTAATTCATTTTTTTTTTATTCATATTATATTCATTCTTTCTCATTCAATTTTTTAATTTATTTTTTCCTTCATATGAATATCCTGGATAGAGCAAATAGTTACCCAAAAGTGCTCATAACGGTGCTCAATATCCTAGATAGAGCGGGTGTGTTTAAACGAAGTGCTGCTTAGCATAAAGAACTTCTCTCTTTTTTTAGAATGTTGTATAAACCCGAGAGCCATAATCCAAAGTGCTTAATATCCTTTATCTTCATATTATTGTTAAATGGGGGTAAGAACAAGAAATTAGTAATTTAGCAGGACTATATGTTCTACTCGGCATTGTCCGGGATCCAAAATTGTTAGATTAAAGTATAACTTTTGGGAAGGGATATATAGTAAATCTCTTCGGACTATTGAATTCATCAACATCATGTATCTTCTTAATATTTTCAAATGGAGGGGGAGAAGAAATTAAGAATTGACTATGACCATTTGTGCTTCTCAGCGTTGTCCGGGATCAATAATTGTAATATTACAGTATCACTTTTGGTAACTGTCATATTAAATCTCTTCGGACTACTCTCTTTTTCAACATCATTTATTATTGTCAAATTAGGAATTGCCAGAGACTATTAGTTCTACTTGGCATTGTCCAGGATCAATAATCATTATCAGTATCATTTCTCTTCATACTTTTATTTTAACGGTACTTTTGGCAGTTCTGTTAAGGCCTCCCTACTAACATTACAGTATTAAAAGAGAAAGGGAGAAAGATAAATAAACGATGTTACTTCTTCTAATTTGTTTTTTCTGACCCCGGGCAACGCCGGGTAGCCCAGCTGGTCAATAATAAATGACATTTAACAAAGAATAATTTTGATTGAGAGAGTGACTCTGAATATTAAAGGAATTTTTAAAGATAAACATTCACTATTAAGAGAATTTAATAGTCAAATTTAGACAAGCATCATCCTAGACATCATTCTTCATCGAATAAACAATAACAAGAAATAAATTTAAAATTTATTATTGTGCATTTTAGGTTCTAACGAAAAAGTTAAAAAAACAAAAAAAACTAAACAGAAAGTCACACACACCTGCCATCATATCCTATTAAAAATATTTTTAAAAAACAGAAACAATATAATTTCATTTAAATGACTAACAAAAGAATATTTTGATTTTTCAATATTATCCATGGCAAATACTAAAAATATACAAAGAATTTATAAATGACATAATTTACCAGACACAGTAAAGACTTCTCTGAGCAAATGTCGAACAACATGACACTGGGCATGACTTTTGGGTAGAATAACAAACATCACTGTTTCAGTTAAAAGTCGTAAAAATTCAACTTCTTTTTCATCACTTTCTAACCAGGGATATATCGTGTATTTATAAAGTGAAGTGGCTTCTTTGGACCTGTAGGAATATTGAAAACATCAAATAAAAAGCAGTATATTTAAGTTATTACCATATCACTTGATAAGATTCTAAAAGAACTATTTGTAGCAGGTTCATTTAATTATTTCATTGTGTAATGTGATTTTGATAATGTTTAAAGCAAAAATCCATTGTGAACACAATTAAGATGAATTGTAAAAAGTCTTTACCAGTCTGCTACTTGCATTTTCTATCACAAAGTTCTTTTTTTTTTACATTTTAAATAGTCCAATCATTTTAGTTGCATGAACAGTGTTATGCTCTTTTATCATTTCACCAAATTATATACAAAAATGTCTTAAGCTTTTTAAAAGATTTATAACTTTTTCAATTAAAGTAAAGCCATCTATAGTATTATCATTTCACCAAAGAAGAATCTAAAATTATACACAAAAATGTCTTAAGCTTTTTAAAAGATTTATAACTTTTTCAATTAAAGTAAAGCCATCTATAGTATTATCATTTCACCAAAGAAGAATCTAAAATTATACACAAAAATGTCTTAAGCTTTTTAAAAGATTTATAACTTTTTCAATTAAAGTAAAGCCATCTATAGTATTATCATTTCACCAAAGAAGAATCTAAAATTATACACAAAAATGTCTTAAGCTTTTTAAAAGATTTATAACTTTTTCAATTAAAGTAAAGCCATCTATAGTATTATCATTTCACCAAAGAAGAATCTAAAATTATACACAAAAATGTCTTAAGCTTTTTAAAAGATTTATAACTTTTTCAATTAAAGTAAAGCCATCTATAGTATTATCATTTCACCAAAGAAGAATCTAAAATTATACACAAAAATGTCTTAAGCTTTTTAAAAGATTTATAACTTTTTCAATTAAAGTAAAGCCATCTATAGTATTATCATTTCACCAAAGAAGAATCTAAAATTATACACAAAAATGTCTTAAGCTTTTTAAAAGATTTATAACTTTTTCAATTAAAGTAAAGCCATCTATAGTATTATCATTTCACCAAAGAAGAATCTAAAATTATACACAAAAATGTCTTAAGCTTTTTAAAAGATTTATAACTTTTTCAATTAAAGTAAAGCCATCTATAGTATTATCATTTCACCAAAGAAGAATCTAAAATTATACACAAAAATGTCTTAAGCTTTTTAAAAGATTTATAACTTTTTCAATTAAAGTAAAGCCATCTATAGTATTATCATTTCACCAAAGAAGAATCTAAAATTATACACAAAAATGTCTTAAGCTTTTTAAAAGATTTATAACTTTTTCAATTAAAGTAAAGCCATCTATAGTATTATCATTTCACCAAAGAAGAATCTAAAATTATACACAAAAATGTCTTAAGCTTTTTAAAAGATTTATAACTTTTTCAATTAAAGTAAAGCCATCTATAGTATTATCATTTCACCAAAGAAGAATCTAAAATTATACACAAAAATGCATTAAGCTTTTTAAAAAATTTATAACTTTTTCAATTAAAGTAAAACCATCTATAGTATTATCATTCCACAAGAGAGATGTTAACAAAATTATACACACAAAGTTATTAAGCTTAGTATCAGGATTCTAAAGAATCAGTTTGTTATGCAACACCAGAGAATAATAGATATTTATTGTTATGAGTTATCAAATTAAGATGGCCTCAAGCTGGCATTAATTTCTACTGATTCTTATGTTGTTCACATATTTGTCTATATCATTACCATCGAAATATATTTCATGACTTTGTAAATTTTTGTCGATGTTTTAAATATGTTCATCAATAAGCCTTTAACAATTTTATAAATCAAATATCAATAGGAAGAAACAAAAATTGTTAGAATACACTGCTAACTTTGAAAGCTATACAAATCCACAAGTATTCACATTTTCAACTACATACTGATAACATTCATAGCAATAGCAGTCTTAATAATAGGATAAAACCAAAATTAGCATTAACTTTTTCATTTCTAATCTACATACACATATTTATATTCTTACTATTAATATAAATTCCTAAAAGATTTACAAGAAAAATTTTAATATGATATTTTTTAAATTACTTACTTCTTAGA
The DNA here is from genome assembly GCA_963556195.1 of Sepiola atlantica. Lineage (NCBI taxonomy): Eukaryota > Metazoa > Mollusca > Cephalopoda > Sepiida > Sepiolidae > Sepiola > Sepiola atlantica. The sequence goes on from OY744521.1 coordinate 59,063,712, forward strand.
AGCCATTCGAATTTCTTTGAAATGATTATGTAATATATTGACAAGATCTTGGGTAATGAATTTCACCATATCTACCTGAGACAAACGTGTTGCAAGTTTATCAACCATAAACCAAATATCAGATCTGAAAAAGAAAATCAGAATTTATTATAGAGGAACAAAATTAGTCAAGAGATCTGAAAAATGAGACCGACTTTTTTTTTTTTAAATTGAATTAAATTGCAATAAAAAAAAAAAACATTGTTGGAAAAACAAACAAAAAAACAGGAATTTTTAGTCGTCATCATATTCCTCATTTCTGAGGGGACGAAGACAGGCTCTACGTGCCCCCCTCGACTAGTAGCTGAAAGCAATACCACCTCTTACGAGTCAAGGAACGCTTACAGTGAAACTAATGTCTTCAACCAGCCATCCCCCTCCGCGACAGTACTCTCACGCATCCTTTTCAGGACGGGCGACTCCGGTCGTCGAAAGTCAACATCTAGCAATTCTGCAGCTCAACATTGAAGGGCTAACTATGCCAAAGCTCGATGTCCTTGCTCAAATTGCCACCAACACCGAGGCAAACGTCATCCTCCTCCAGGAGACACACAAAGTCAGTGACACCAGTCTTAAACTCCCAGACTTCACGCTCGCTGGCTACACCAGCAGCAAACATCATGGCCTCGCGACGTTCGTGAAGAACAATGTACCATGGTGGCCTGCTAATCAGTCGACAAATGATGCCACAGTTGAGTGGATCAGTACGAAGGTGGCTGAGAATAGCATAGTCAACATCTACAAGCCACCTCCATCCCGTTTGGAGCCGCACACCATCCCGGATGTGCCGGCACCTGCAATTTATGCTGGTGATTTCAATAGTCGCCACACCGACTGGGGATACAACATCACCAACCAGGACGGCATCACTCTATCTGAATGGGCATCTGCTGTAGATGCCACACTCCTCTACGACCCGAAGGAGCCTTCGTCGTTCACCTCGGGACGATGGAACACTGGGACCAACCCCGACTTGGCCTTCTTTAAGAACCTCCCGCACCAAGCATTGCCGGAGAGACGCATCCTGAACCGGTTCCCTCACTCACAACATCGTCCATCGCTGATCACAACACCATCCTTGATCCAGCCAATAGGGGGAAGACCAGTCCGGAGATGGAACTTCCGCAAAGCAGATTGGCAAGGCTACAAGAAGGAGGTCGAAACATCAGTTAAGGCTCTACCAACACCTCGAGCCGACAACACCGACGATGCTTATGAAGCCTACACAGAGATGCTGCTAAAGGCTGCGAAGAAACACATTCCCCGTGGACGACGTACCAACTATATCCCTTGCTGGGACGAGGAATGCGAAGATCTATTGCGCCGCCACTCTGACTCCACAAATAGTGAGGAGAGAGCAGCAGCAGCTACCAGCCTTCTGGATAGACTAAGCACCAAGCGCCAAGAGAGATGGGAAGAAACGATCGACTTCACTCACTCGAGCCGGAGAGCCTGGCAGACCATCAACAAGCTCACTGGTCGTGCAAGTAAACCATCTCCTTGCCCAATCACTGCCAATTCCATCGCAGCACAGCTCATGAAGAATGGTAGCTTCCCAGATGCGGACAAGTACTTCACAAGAGACACCACAACCAAACTGAGGGATCTCCACATCTCACCGAGTGCCGACGCTGACCTCTCGGGTGAGTTTACGATGAGAGAGATGGAAGTAGCCACCAAACGCCTGAAGTCGAATAAAGCTCCAGGACCTGATAACATCCACCCGGAGTTTGTCATCCACCAAGGACGGAAAGCAACAGAATGGCTACGCCTACTCTACACCGTGTGCTACAGAACATCGCGGCTGCCAAAGATCTGGCGCCGAGCAAAGATCATCGCTCTGGCCAAGCCAAACAAGCCGCTCGATGACCCCAAAAGTTACCACCCAATCTCGCTTCTCTGTGTCCCATACAAACTCCTGGAACGGCTACTATATGCACGCCTCGAACCGGTTGTGGAAACCATACTACCTAAGGAACAAGCCGGCTTCCGTCGTGGCAAGTCAACAACAGACCAAGTCGCCTTGCTAACCCAGGACATCGAGAGCGCCTTCCAGAGAGGAGAAAAAGCCGGCACTGTCCTACTTGACCTCACGGCTGCATACGACACCATCTGGTTACGTGGACTCCATGTTAAGCTGTTGCAAACCATTCCATATCGACACCTGGTGAGTTTCATCATGGAGATGCTGAGTAATCGTAGCTTCTCCCTCCACACCAGCGACGGCCAACGCAGCAGACTACGGAGACTAAAGAACGGCGTCCCGCAAGGCTCGGTTTTGTCCCCGATGCTCTTCAACATATACATCTACGACATACCGACAACAACAGCCAAAAAATACGGGTACGTCGACGACCTAGTCATCCTACAGACGGGAAAAAAATGGGAGACCATCGAGGCTGGGCTCACTGCGGACATGACGACCTTGTCCAGGTACCTCAAGAACTGGCGGCTGAAACTCAGTGTGGGCAAGACCATGTCCGCGGTATTCCACCTCAACAACCGCGAGGCCAAACGCAAGCTTAAAGTGATGGTCAACAACACCGCCCTCCTGTTCGACGCCACCCCGACGTACCTTGGCGTGAAACTCGACCGCTCACTGACATACCGTCAACATATCGAAAAGGTGACAGCAAAGGTGACATCACGTGCTGCACTGATTCGTCGTCTGGCCGGTACTACATGGGGAGCTGCAACCAAGACCCTGCGGATATCCACCCAAGCACTGGTTTTCTCAGCGGCCGAGTACTGCGCCCCGGTTTGGTGCCGAAGTACCCACACCAAGAAAGTGGACGCAGCTCTAAACACCGCCATGCGCACAGTCTCTGGGACACTCCGCGCCACGCCGGCGAACCAACTACCGATACTCTCCGGTATTGCCCCACCCGCTATCCGACGAGAAGCGACTGTCCTGGCACTGTCACGCAAGGCCAAGATCGACAAGAGACATCTGCTCCATGACATCATGAGCAAACCTCCTCCACCAGTACGCCTCAAATCACGCTACGCACTCTCCCAGCACGCGCATCAGCTTCTGGAAACCGTCCCAGACACCACCTCAAAGCAGATGTGGACCAAGAACCGCTGGAGGGAAGATTGGCAGCAAGCTGACCAACACCGACTGCACATGTTCATCACCGACCCAGACGTCATACCAGGGGCTGAGCTGCCACGAAGGCAATGGACCAATCTGAACCGCCTGAGAACTGGTGTGGGCCGTTTTTCTGCCACAATGAGAGACTGGGGTCTGAGAGAGGGTGCTGCCTGTGAATGTGGCCACTCAGAACAGACAGTTACACACGTCATAGAGGAATGCCCGCTGTTCAAACCACCCAATGGCGAGCAGGGCATAGCGGACCTTGATGACGAGACGAGAACCTGGCTTGCCAAGACCGAGCTGCAGCTTTGAGGGAGCTGGCACAAGAAAGAAAGAAGGAATAAAAGGAAAATAATTTCTCAAACACATCACTAGATTTTATTTTGCTTGTTTTTGACAGACTTCATTCAGTTTTATTTTTATATGTTAGAAATATCTTTCATTGAATGATGATCTTTTTTTCTAAAAAAAAATGTGAAATAGAATTTCATCACTAATAAAAACATGACTGATAAATCTGAACAAGAAGTTTAAAGTTGAGTTATTTGACAATGAAAATTGCATAAACCTGTTAACTATTCAGTAACATAAAATTATCAGACATAGTGGAAACAATATATCCTTCAAGTTTATGAAGATTTGTTTCCGTTACATTATATAAATACAAAGTCAAAAGAGTTGTCAGATATACTCCACAATTTATATACATTGACTCAACAAATTCTGACAATTTGAGTATCAAAATGCTATGTTTTTGAAAAGTTATAACTTCTAAGATTCATGTCATTTTGAATTTTTTCAATCTAATATCAAAATTTAATGTGATGATCCTTAATTTTTAGTTGATATTCTGATTCTTCATGAAATAGGACTGTTTTGAAAAAGAAATCATAAAAATGATTGGAAATTAGCCAATAATTACTCCACAAGTGTTTCAAATAACGCATAAACCTTTTTCTATAAAAATAACCTACCTGTTACTTCAATCATCACAATATATATTAGGTATAATTAATTTTCATAAAAAATAAATAATGGCTATTTTGAAAATACAAAAAAAATGATTACTCGTTCTATCCTACAAATATGTGGAAAAAACAGTTGTCATAGTTTACATTACAAACAATACTAATACTTCAGCTGCTCCTGATGCTTACGTTCACTTGAATAGACACTGAATTATCTCTTTCAGCGTTACATGCAAAGGAATATCTATACATATAGATATTGAAACAAAGACATAACGTGTATTATTATTATTATTAGTGTTTATGATTTGGGGAGGTATTTAGGTACAATTTGATTAACAGCAATCATTTTCAAGAATTTCTGGTTATATCTTTATCAATATTAGTTGTAATTTAAGAAACTCATGTATTGATGTATCTATTAAAATTATTTGTATTTTTGAAAACTTTAACTTCAAAGAGTTTAGGTATTTTGAAAAATACTGCCCTTCTGTAAATACTAGTGTATTTTGTAACACAGGAAGATAATATTGATACTCACTTTATGAAGGAAGCAATTAACTGGTCATCTTTGCCAAAATCTTTATACCAGCTAATAACAAAGTCTTTAACAATTAAATCAATCAATTCTTGGATGGCTGAGTCCAAATTCCTTGTTGTCACAACTTTCTTAAAATTTTCCTCAGAAGTAGCATTCTTTGTCTGCAACAGAACAGTTTCAAACAGAAAATTCATTTTTTATAAATTAATATTAATTTTTAAAACAATCTCAATTTATTTTGCATAAAAGCATAAATAGATCCAACCACGTTAAAAAAATATTTTATATTTCTGATTTATGTGAAGATTTTTTTGTAAATGACATAACAAAATATGAAGAAATAGTTTTAATGAGTAATTGATTGTTTCTCTGAGTGGGGTTTTAAGATTGCCATTAACAAAGGTTTTAATGTAGGATAAATAATATTCTGCAGAAATATATGACCTCAAATTCACAGTTGCTCTTAGTCTTATCTCCATCCAAATGAGATAGAAAGTAGAATGGATCAGAGGAGAAAAAAGGCAGTGGCTAGAGCCACAAGTCAGGTCAGACTGAAATACAGTATTTCAACTAGAGAATCAGGGTGTAGTATCTGTTCTGTTTTCGGTCAGAGAAGTAGCTCTTCTAGACTTGAACAATTTTTTTTTTTTTCCAATCAAGAGTGCCATTTTCTGGGGAGCTGGATTCTCCCCATATATTAGAATACAGGGTAGAAAGTAAATATGGACAGTAGTTCAACTGGAGAATCATGGACACTGGCCAGTGAGATGAGAAATGTTGATTTTAAAGTAAAAAGAGAGAATGAATTCTCCCACCAGAATATACAATTTTATGTATAAACTGTGCAAGTTAAAATAATAAAACTAAAACAATATGAGACAGATTTTGTGTTTTGTTTTCCTACTTGAAAACGACCTTGGACTGCTGCAACAAATTGAACAAAATAACACAAAAGCAATTTTAAAACAATTTTTCATAATTTTAATTTTTGCACGATACATTGGAGATTACCTTGGACATATACTAAAAGAAAACATTCAATTAAATCCATATTGTTCGGTTTAATTTCATCATTTAGGGACAAGTTACAGTAACTAAAAAAAAGTTTCAGATCACTCTCTTAGAATTAGGTTATTTTGGTTTTTTGAAGGTTTTGCTTGACTTCAACTTTGAGCAGATTAAGGTTCTATAAACTATTACTAATATCTGTTGATTAGCATTCAATACTCTATGAGCTTTGGCACATTTCGTTTACTATTCTGATGATGATTAACAAATATAATAATAACAAAATATCTTTTAACTAATGTGATGATGATGAATAACAAGTATAATAATAACAAAAGATCTTTTAACTAATGTGATGATGATGATGATGATGATGAATAACAAATATAATAATAACAAAAGATCTTTTAACTAATGTGATGATGATGATGATGATGATGATGAATAACAAATATAATAATAACAAAAGATCTTTTAACTAATGTGATGATGATGATGATGATTAACAAATATAATAACAAAAGATCTTTTACCTAATGTGATGATGATGAATAACAAATATAATAACAAAAGATCTTTTAACTAATGTGATGATGATGATGATGATGATGAATAACAAATATAATAATAACAAAAGATCTTTTAACTAATGTGATGATGATGATGATGATAATGATTAACAAATATAATAACAAAAGATCTTTTAACTAATGTGCTGATGATGATGATTAACAAATATAATAACAAAAGATCTTTTAACTAATGTGATGATGATGATGAATAACAAATATAATAATAACAAAAGATCTTTTAACTTATGTGCTGATGATGATTAACAAATATAATAATAACAACAGATCTCTTTTAACTAATGTGATGATGATGATGATGAACAAATATAATAATAACAAAAGATCTTTTAACTAATGTGATGATGATGATTAACAAATATAATAATAACAAATTACCTTTTAACTAATGTGATGATGATGAATAACAAATATAAGTATAACAAAAGATCTTTTAACAAATGTGCTGATGATGATTAACAAATATAATAACAAAAGATCTTTTTTAACTAATGTGATGATGATGATTAACAAATATAATAATAACAAAAGATCGTTTAACTAATGTGATCATGATGATGATTAACAAATATAATAAAACAAAAGATCTTTTAACTAATGTGATGATGATGATTAACAAATATAATAATAACAAAAGATCTCTTTTAACTCACCTTTATTTTCTGGATCAGCACGCTCACCAAACTTGGTTTTTGAGTGGGTAATGCTGCATGATATGTTTGACCTCTCATTAGGAACCATTTCAGTCCAATAAACATTCCAAAAATACAGACAGAAATATAGAGAATGCCAAAAGCAACCATCTCAAAAAGACTATGGTACCATAGAATGGCTAATGTCATACTGCAGACACTTAATAGTAAGCTCCAAAGCATTTCCATTTCTTTCTAAATAAAGAAACCTGCAATAATCCCAAAAGAAAATCAAGTCAATTGCAAATTTGTATAAAAATCATTCAAAAAAAACATGTTGATAAATCTATAGAATCAATTCCCTTAATACATTGATCTTATTTAACTTTAATGGCCCAAAATTGTTGAGAGTTCATCTTTCTAGAAAAATTCTGTTTTATTCTTTTCTTAACGGCACCCACTCATAAAGTTTATATTTCGACCTTTTTATTATAACCATTTAGAGCATTATTAATTTAGAAAAGTAGGAATAACCTTAGAAAAAGAAGAATGAATAAGAATGCCTTTCGTAAAGGTTTTATCAGCTTAAAATATATACACGTGTTTGGCAAAGTCAATATGGCGGAATCCTTAGTTCCGGCCAAAGGGGAATAACCATGACTCATTTCCTGAAGAGTTACAGTAATTTATTATAACATTTTCCCCTTCAACAATAATCAAGTATGGAATTACAGAAGTTAAATTTAGTCTGTTCTGTACTAGGTTAAAAAGTCCTTATATTTACTTGGAAATCGCCGCATTCTGGACGATCTCCGCACTGACTCACAGGGATTTTTGTTCTCAGCATCCACATCGTGGCTAGTATGGATATGTTCAGGATCAGGTAAGGGATTCTTCTCCTCCACGTCGATATTGTTTTCGTCAGGTGGCGGTTCTTTATGGGCTTCAGGGCTTGCAGTATTGTTTTCATCGTGTTCGTCTTCTTGGTTTGAGGAGTTAGGGGCTAGGTCTCGCACATTGACAGTAGTTTCCGCACCAGAGGGTAGTCGTACATGAGCATAGTAGGGGTTGATGTCTAATAAGGTAGCAGGGGTTACTGGAGGGTCGAGCTTACTAGACTTAGTATGGTTTCTGACATATACTGGGCCTGGTTTCGCCCAAGTGGGAACAGAAGTTCCGGAGGAAGATCTACGACTATATTTGAACATTCTCTCATGAGGAGTCATATTGGTGGCAGTGCACAGTAACGACCTGATTGAATGGAGAGCGTTTGGTAGTATCTCTTCCCAATGAGGCAGTTTCATGTTGCTAGAGTGTAAGGTCGTTTGGATGGCTTTCCATAAAGTTCCATTGAGCTTCTCAACTTGCCCGTTACCCTCAGGGTGATACCTACTTGTTTTAGAGGTGGCGATACCTTTGCCACGTAAGTAATCTTTGATTTCTCCTGCAAGGAAGTCAGCAGCTCGGTCAGTGTGTATCATATCGGGCATGCCAAAAATAGCAAATAGTTGGTTTAGGCAATGGATCACGGTTTTACTAGTCATATCCTTACAGGGGAAGGCAAAGGGAAAGCGAGTATATTCATCAATTATGGTGAGTAAGTATTTGTTACCACGTACAGAGGTAGGTAAAGGGCCTTTAAAGTCGATGTTTAGTCGCTGGAAAGGTAATATAGCCTGTATGAGTGTTCCTTTGTTACAACTGGCAAATTTAGGTTTCAAATACTGACAGGAGGGGCACGAGTCTGTTATGTTTTTAATTTGTTCTAAAGAAAAAGGAAGGTTTCTTGTCCGGATGAAGTGGCTGAGTCGCGTGACTCCAGGATGGCATAGTGTAGCATGCAAGTCGCGGAGGTCTTGCAAAGTGTGCGTTAATGCAGAGATGCGAGAAAACGTATCAGCAGCTGTATTTTCCGTTCCTGGGCGGTAAGTAATGCTGAATTTGAATTGTGACAGTTCGATCCGCCAACGACATATCTTATCATTTTTAATTTTTGATTTTCTCTTATTATCGAACATAAAACTGACGCTCTTTTGATCTGTAATAACTTTGAAATGTCTCCCGAGTAAGAAGTGTTGCCACTTTCGAAGAGCTTCGACAATCGCAGCAGCTTCTTTTTCGACCGCGTGATGTCTAATCTCGTTCGGACTTAGTGTCCGAGAAAAGAATGCAACGGGTCTACCCTGTTGGTTCAGCGTAGCAGCAACGCAGTATTTACTGGCATCAGTTTCCACTACAAATTCTTTGTCCGGGTCAACAGTTATAAGGGTGGCATTACTTAAGTCGGTCTTCAGCGTCTGAAAAGAATTTAGAATAGACGGGGGTAGTGGAAACTCCCTGTTATGGTTCAGCGGCAGTATCTTATCAGAAAAATTTCGAATGAATTTACTATAGTAAGAGAACATACCAATTATTCGTTTTTGCGACTGTAGATTTAGAGGCGGTGGCATTTCAAGGAGTGGTTTTAGCCTCAGGTAATCAGGAGTAATTTGGTTGTTCTGGATTGTGTACCCAAGAAGTGTGATAGAAGTAGTAGAAATGATGCTCTTACTTTGGTTGAGTGTGATGTTGCATTTTTTTGCTACATTATAAAACCTTTGAAGGTTGTAATCGTGTTCTTGTTGATCCTTTCCGCATATCGTGACATTGTCTACATACACAAAAGTATCTGTTAATTTTTCTCTTTCTACAATGTCATCGATGCATCTTTGAAAGGCACTCACTCCGTTAGTGACTCCAAAAGGGATACGAGTAAATTGGTAAAGTTTTCCATTTACTTCGAATGCTGTGTATTTCCGATCGGCGTGACTAATTGGGATTTGATGGTAAGCAGACTTCAGGTCAAGTGTTGTAAAAACGTTGTATCGAGCTATGTCATCAATCATTTTAGTAATGTTAGGCATGGGATAGGCATCCAGTTCTGTAAATCTATTTATGGTGTCGCTGTAGTCGACCACCATTCTTTTTTTTTGATTCTCATTAGAGGTCACTAAAACTTGGGCTCGCCAAGGAGATATAGAGGGCTCTATTATGCCTTCCCTCAGCATTCTGGCAGTTTCCTCTTTAATAAAAATGTTGTCAGTGAATGAGTGACGACGAGATTTGGTGGCAATAGGGGTCGTCCGAGTAGAAAGATGAGAGAAGAGGGGAGGAGGAGAAATTTTGATACATGGAAAACTGTTACTCTTACCCATCGCTCCAATAACAAGTTCTTCCCTGGGACCGTCGAATTTCAACGTCACAGTTTTATATTGTTTTAGAAGGTCTTTTCCGACAATCATATCCGTGAACAGGTCCTTAATTACTTCCACCGTCATGGCGTGGTGGTTTTTACCGTTTAGAGAGATGTCAACAACAGTTTCGCCGATGATTTTAGCATGATGATTCGGGTCCGCCAATGCTACGGTTTTCAGTTTGGGGATAACAAAAAGTTTCAGCTTTCTTGCTGTATTTTTGCTAATGAACGTCCTCACGCTGCCGGAGTCTACCATAGCATTCACTACCTGCCCATTTATTTCGCATTTGGTGTAGGTGATGTCTTTGGCACCCGTTCCTAGTCAGGAGAGATTGGGTGGGGGGGGGAGTCCGGGTCGTACAACACAGCAGCAGGAGAGGAGGATGATCTACATACCTTAGCCCAATGGCCATTTTTTTTACATTTTCTACACTCGGCATTACGTGCAGGACACATCGCCCGTGCATGCCGTGTGTTCCCACAGAAGAAACAAATTCCTTTTTGTAATGTATTTCCTTTTACAGCGGCTAAGGGAGTTTCTTCTGGTTGACCTACGGTAGCTGTTACGCTCGGGTGGTAATCGAAGCTGGCCGTATGCTTCTCCGCTTGTTCTAGGGATCTAGCCACTGTAAATGTCTCTTGTAGTGTCGAGAAAGGTTTTTCAAGTAGGCGCTGACGGATAGACGAAGACGAGATGCCGCTAATGAACGCGTCCCGTATATATTGTTTTTTGTTTTCCTCGGCACTTACCGCTTGAAATTCGCAAGATTTAGCGAATACTTCCAACTGTTGCATGAACTCGTCGATGGTTTGTGTCGGTTTCTGTTTACTTGTCAGGAGTTGATGTCTGTTAAATACAATGTTTGTTGGTTTCATATAAATAGCGTCTAGCGTTTCTATGGCGCCGTTGTAATCCGTGGCGTCGCTTATGATTTCGAAAATTGTCGCCGAGACAGAATTGATCAATGCGAAAAGATTTTGCGCATTGTTTTCGATTTGGTCGTTATTTAACGTGCGTAGGTAATATTCAAATGTTAGTTTCCAATGTTTGTATATTTTTTCCGAATTCGGAGCAGTTGGTTCTGTGTTAAATCTTTCTGGCCGCAGTAATTTGTCCATTTTTTTTTTTTTTTTTTTTTTTTTTTTTTTTCTTATCTTAAGCTGATAAAATTGTATTGTAATGATAAAAGAAGAATGAATAAGAATGCCTTTCGTAAAGGTTTTATCAGCTTAAAATATATACACGTGTTTGGCAAAGTCAATATGGCAGAATCCTTAGTTCCGGCCAAAGGGGAATAACCATGACTCATTTCCTGAAGAGTTACAGTAATTTATTATAACAAACATGTTGATAAATCTATAGAATCAATTCCCTTAATACATTGATCTTATTTAACTTTAATGGCCCAAAATTGTTGAGAGTTCATCTTTCTAGAAAAATTCTGTTTTATTCTTTTCTTAATGGCACCCACTCATAAAGTTTATATTTCGACCTTTTTATTATAACCATTTAGAGCATTATTAATTTAGAAAAGTAGGAATAACCTTAGATTCTACCAATTGTTATGTTTATTCCTGCAAAAGTAACAAAAGCAATTTTGAGTGATACACCTTTAAAGCATCAAATAGAACTACAAAGCATCCAATATATTTGACTGGATACAATTCCAATGTTGATAACAGAGATTCATTATTCTAATAGAATACTGAATTTTTGTTATCAACTTTCTACTTCTCTCACCTGTATTTTCTTATTGTTTTGTTTATCCTTTCCAACTCAATGTTTTATCTGTTATGCAGTTTTATATGTAGATGAATACAGGCACCTTTTTAATGTATCACAATTTGTACATATTTCTCTGCTTTTCATTTCTCTCGTTTATAAACAGGCCTGATACGATCAGGCACATGGTTCTTTGTCCTCTGTCCACTTCCATGAGGTGGTCCATGCCTTCAGGTGTTTGCCAAATTTAACATTGAAATCAGGCTAGTCTAACTTCAGCACTGCACACACAGAAGCTGCCTCCTGATATTGCACAATTCCCATGTGTGTAATGTGGACATCACCTAAAAACTTGATGGCATCATACCAGAGTAGCAAATCAAAGTTCAATGGTTTATAACGCAAAATTAATGCATCCATCTTGATAGAGTTTCTGCCTACTGTGTTGATTACAAGTGTGCCAATTCCACAATATGTGCAAGTATCACCGTTTATTTTAGTTACCACAACTCTCTTCCTCTCCCAGGTGCTACACAATCCCTCATTCTGTTGATGCTGTTGTCTTGTCCTTAAACAATGTCAGGCCTTGTTTCACCAGTTTGCTTCCTACATTCTTTCGCCATGTAGCTTTGGCCGTTGCACCTATAACAGGTCATCTTTGTATTGATCCTAGTAGTAGATTGTACAGCCTCAATGAACAGTTTTTCTGAAGCACAGCTTTCCCAGGAATGCATAGATCATCGCTTTTTGCAATGCTGTCATGTAGACAGTTCCTGTTTCTTCCAGACATAGTATCCATGCCGAAACCTGTTCATTGGCCAAAGATGGAGGGTGTAAATGCTTAGAAAAGTGAAACTGATTCGGGCCAGGTTCTTTTTTGCCTCCTTAGTACACATCGCCAATCAGGCCTAATGGAATGACATGCTTTACCTCATTCAATTGGCAAATTTGTTCCACCCTCTCAAGTAGGCAACGACAGGGATAGAACTATCAAATTCTGAAATGAGCTTCAAATCTAATTCTGTCATTTTGCCAAAGTAGCTTGAAACTGGTTGGTAATAATAACTGAACACAATTGCCTTACAGCATACTCAAAGAATTTGTGTTTTCAGTAATAACTGCCTCCAGCACATTCAGGGAAATTATTAAACAGGGCACATGGAATTTATGTTGTTTGAACACAAGATACAATGTTACACACCTTCCAACACGCTTGCCAACTCTTTTTTCGCCTTTCTATTTATCCACCTCAAACTTTTAGTACACCCAGGCACGTGAATCTAACCATGTGTCCCACATTTAAATATTGTTTTTTGTATTCCAAATTTGCATAGGCAAGACAAACCCGAGTTCTTTTATACTGTTGTACTGGTATGTTTTTATTCTCATTACAAGTTGCTAATGTGTTTTGATCAGCAATGTTACAAATGGTGAGAATAGGAAACTGTATGGGAAAGCTGGGAATTGGGCTTCTTTATTCATTTCTATAGTCAAATGGCTTCTGTATGATACTGTAGGGATGTTTGTTGCCCACTTGCCAGTTCTTTTGAAACAGCATTTCAGTCTCATTAGAAATGTCTTCTACCAGTGGTGTAGGACCTTCCACACATACTGGTCCGAACAGCAGCTGCTTGTGTGTTTAGTTGTGATTCTGGGAATTGAATATTTATTAATTGTTGTATGTCTCACATATGGCTTGGATGGCTGAACACAGACATTGTTGCTTTTTAGTTTTTTTACTAGTGTTATGTTTAAACCATCTTTCTTGCTTTGTTTTTACATTTTTCAGAGTATTTGTGTTTTGATTCTGCCACTGAAACTTTCAGACATTATTTGTCTACCAAAGAATCGATGTTGAACTCTTGAGTTGGTACATTATGGAAATTCAGCAATCCTTTGCAGGAGGCATTTAACAATTTTTACTGCCACTTTCTATGGCACCATTGGCTTGACTGTTTTCCATAGTATTGTAGCCTATCCATGCCAATCTATGCTCTTGTATAGGCTGTATTTTCAGATTGTTCGCATGCAACAATTCTTCCTGTTTCCAGCTTGTTCTTTGAAGCTCATGCCTGCCTATTTGCCAATGAGATTACCTTTCCTGGATGGTACCAGAGTGCATAGTTGTAATGTTATGCATGCAAGAGAGGTTCTGCACTTATTTTAGTGACAGGGACTTTTAGTTGAGACTAGAGGCCTGTGATCTGTCAGGGTGGTCACTTCCATCCCATGAGTATAGTAATAGATTTTCTCAAGCCCATACACTACGGCTAGCAACTACTTCTCAATTTGAGCATATTGATGTTTAGTATGAAATGCCACTGTTCTGCTCATAAGCCATACTTGCATGCATCATGTTCATGTACCAATTCATTGTGGGGATCAGTCATAGTATGTAAGAACAGCTGAGTGTATAATCATTTCTCTCATTCCATTGAAGGCTGCTTGTTGGGACTCCGATCACATCCATGAATTATCCTTCGTTGTTAGATCTTTCAGGTTTGGATTAATTTCCCTACATAATTGGTATGTCCAAAAATCTGTAGCGAGCTCCCATGGTTTCCGAAACTGACATATTCCAGATGGGTTGACTACAATGCCTTCCTTGATAAGTTGATAAAGTGTTAATTAAGTGGATTCATAAAAAGTGTTACTTTTTATTTAAAATTACATATTTATGCTAAAAATACATTTTCCATGATGTGCTGTCATATTTTAGTTATTTTTAATTAAAATTATAATTTCGGCTTAAAATTGTTCAAGAATAGTAAATCAAAACCACCAACATTTCATTTTAAACTATGTTTGATATATCTTCTTTTTTTTTGCTTTTTTGTAATTTTTACTGTAAATGATTTTAAATTAAAACTTCTGTTTGAGAAATGTTTTCACATTCTCTTATTAAATTTTTGGTTCAAAATATTTTTTAGATGATAATTCTCTAATTTTTTTTATTGGAAATATTTTTTAAATAATAATTATCTTATATTTTTGTTGGAGATATTTTTAGATGGTAATTCTAATATTTTTTTTCTTGGAAATATTTTTAGATGGTAATTCTCTAATACTTGAAAAAATATTCTGAAGAGTATCCAAATTTATTTTTGCAATAATTTAATATTAAAAAAAAAAAAAAAAATTAAATTTAAGAATCTTTTTAGACTCCAAACAATTTACTAAATTTTGGTTTGATTTCTTAGCATACATAAAACCATAATTAATTTGTTTAAATGTGAATAGTATTGTTATGGCAGACAGAATCTCCATCCGTAAATGGGCTGTATGAGAACTGTCATAAATTAAAATAATAAAATGAAACATTTGATGAAGAGTCAAACAAACGGGTTTTATTTAATAAAAATTACAAACGGCAGTGTGTCAATATAGTCTGTCAGAATTGATTGTATGTAGGGTTCTGCTTGCCAAGGGCTATAGTTGTTGAACATAAATAATCAGGGTTTATTTACCCAGACTATAATTTGTCTGTATGTAACATGGGAGAAAGAAAGGGCGTGTGTGTGCTTGTGTAAAGTATGCTTGCTGATGTATATGTGTGTGCTTGTGTAAAGTATGCTTGCTGATGTATATGTGTGTGCTTCTGTTGCCTATTTAATCAGCAGCAATGATCATAGTTCAAAAGTGGAGGAAGAAGAGGTATTTATTCAGGTTGCAATGATGATGGTTTTCTGGTCATCGTAGAGAATGTGAAATCTTTTTATGGTGTTGTAGTTCAATTGGTACAACAGACTAAATTACTTTTTTTTTTCTTTTTTTTTTTTTTAATTTTAGTACTTATCCACGATGTATGATCTTCCCTCATGTCTGCTAGGGATTGTTATGTAGAAATAGCTAGTGTGGATATTTGGATATGGTGTGGGTTATATTTTGAGGAAAACAGCGCCACGGCTTAGTTTAATAAGTTCATTGACTTTCATAGATGAGTACTTTGATGAGTTTATTGACTTTCAAGTAGAAAATATTCCAGTTAATGTAGTAAACCATTCATGAACATTCCGAAACCTTGAGCAAAACAGACACCACATACTTTTATTTGTTCAAAGCAGTGTGTTTGTTTTGCTGTCAGTGAAAGCGCATGTACATATGGAAGCAACTACTGTAGTCTGACAGTATTCTCTTAATTTTTGCAACATTTAAGGATAAGGAAATTATTTAATTCATGTTTTTAAATTTGCACCAATCTATTTTTCTTTTTTCATGATAAAAGTAGTGTGACAAAACTTTTAATTAGAATGTTCTTATTTTAATTGTGTCTGAAACAAAATAACCTAAAGTAATTATTTAATATTGTAAAATTGAATACAAGTGTTAGATCCTCTAATATATAATTTAGTTAGTTGAAAATAATAGGAAATGGAAATCTGCTGAAAGTTTAGCAGAGGTTAAGTTGATGTACTTGAAGTGAAAATTACTTAGGCTGTGGTAACGTATTAAAATCGGATATGATATCACATGGCTTAAAGAGAAAGGGTGATAAAAAAGGGAGTCTGTTAGGAAGCACGCAAAGCATAGGTCATGTAATGACATGAGCTCACAAGATATAATTAATCAGTGCTTCTGATTTCTCTGTGGCTCCCTCCTCCACTGGTCAGTGATTTGCAATGAAGATCACGTTGAAATAACAAATTTGAATAACGTTTACAACTAATGACAAACTAATGAAAATATAGGCCTTGTTTTAAAGTCAGAGAAATATATCCTTAGTTGTCGAAAAAATATGCAAACGTTATATGAAGTTTTATGGGTAGTTAAACATTTTTAAGTTTAGGGAAATTCTAAAAAATGACACTGGACATTATTTGATAACAAGTCTGAACAACATAAAATTAGAATCATATTTCCTCATTACCTTGGATTGTTATGTCAAGAAGCAACTTTTTTTTTTTTAATATTAAATTGAGACTAAGCAAAATTATATTTTTCCAAAATTCAGTTCATTTCAATTGAATAAAAATAAAAATGTTAAAATCTGGTTATCTTTTTAATCTGTCAATGTTGGCCTTTCCCGTCATTGTGGAACATAATTTGCCAAGTGTTGGATTGTTCACCAACTGACAGGGAATGTGAAACTGTTGGGAGACAATTTAGTTTTATTTTACTGATCAACACGTGTGTTACGTCGGCTGTTGGAAAGGGTAGTTAGAGAATTTCACTTCAAATAATTTCACCTGGAGAACTTGACCCACTTGATATTTTTCAACCCTAAGGGGTTTTTGACAAGATATTTTTGTATGAAGTTTTAAGACAATTGGATGTTTGAATAAGTTTATTATTGACAAACAAACAATTTATTAATATTTTTCAGACATCTTATGGTAAATATTTTTTCTTTGCATTTAAAAATAAATTAATTTAATTAATTAATTACTGTTTTCATTCTAAAGTTTTTAAAGAAGCAAACATTTCTTCGTAAATAAATTTAATTAAATATTTTGAAAAAGAAAAGCATAACTCATGTTTACATTTAAAGATATTTGTACTTGAAAAGAAATTTAAAATTTTTTAGTTGAATAAAATAGGAAAGACGTTTGTTTTTTTTACCGTTTCGTTAAAATTTTGTATACAAAGGAAATTCTCACCAATAACAGAAATGAAAAAGGTCCAGTTATTTAAGTGAGAACATGCCTTTTAATTATAAGTAAACCTAAAATGTGTCTGATAAGTAATTTTTTTTTCTAGATTTCTCTGTATTTGTAGAATTTGGAATATTCGGACTACTGTTCTCATCTTGGGTGTTTTTATCACAATGTTTTGGCCGATGTAACCTCCGACCTTCTTCAGGTGTACTGTGTCGAACTTGGGAATCTTTCTGTCGAACTTGGGAATCTGGACGGAATTTCGAATAAAAACACCCAAGATGAGAACAGTAGTCCAAATATTCCAAATTCTACAAATTGTCAACCCTCATCTCAAAAATTCCGAAACATAATATTCTCTGTATTTTATCTCTATAATTGAGATATTATGCTTTTAGTCCAGTTAAATAAGCCTCAATTTTTGCAAAAGATCAAACTAATTGCAACACAAGGTTTTTTTCTTTCAGAATGCATTTCTATAAGGTTTCTATTTTAACATACTAAAAGTCTAGAAAAATCTACCGATGCGAAATATGTAAATTTAGCATTTTTTTTTATCAACGAGTGCTCTGTATTTTTCAGTGAACATGATGTACGCTATTAATCACGCCGAGGCATCATTTGAAATTTATAGGTAAAAATTAGGATATGAAATGATGTATATAAAATGCTTCTTTAATCTCACAGCAAAAATTAACCTATTTAAAATGTATTTTAGGATAAATCTTAAGTTTTGCAACAATTTTTTTTTCATTAAAATACACCGTTTTTCCGTATGCATTTAAATATTCTCCCATTATCAAATTATTGGGATATTTTATGGAATTATTTTATTAGATATACTTCTACATCATTATTTTTCAATTAAAAAAAAATGAACATATTACACACACACACACACGTCAGATTTTAATTATCATTTATTTATTGGTTTGTTGGTTTATTTGTATGTTTGTTAGTAACTTTATGCAAAAAATAATCACCAATAATCACTTAGCCCAGAGAAGTCCCATAATAAATTCTGAATGTGATCCAGTTCAATGTCTGAATCCAAAATGTTTCTGAAAATTTCATCATTGTTAAATTTTCAAAGAAAATTACATCTCAATCAATTTCTTGTCTATTCTTTTGAAATTTGAAGCATAGGTACCAGATAGTATTACATAGCACCAGATCAAATTTCACCTAAATCTAAAACAGATTCAAAATTTGGCAGCATTTTTCATTTTAACATACAACATCTGATTTAACAACTTCAAATGAATCTATCAATCTGCCATTTCTCTATCAATCTGTGTAAACTTTCCTATGTGTATGTATTGTCTCATTTTCAAAAACATTACCTAGTTTCACTGGCATAGTAGGGTAACACAATAAACCTTGGCGGAGGGTTGTGCTTTCCGACTGCTTTTGTTATTCAAAAATTTTGTAATCATCTAACTCAATGTTATTTTCAGGCACTGACAAATTAGAACAAGCGGTACCACAACACTCTCCAAGTATGTGTTGAACAATTAAGTCCATTCTTTTTACATATACATCGTGCTGCATTGCAATCTTATTGCAGTTGCACCGGATCAAGTGAAAAAGGCTTTCTGGTGCTGGTAGCATATCAGTCATTTCTGGTATGATGACACCACTGATCACCTGCCATCCCCAATTAATGGGATTGAGAAAACGAGTTACTAACCATATCTGTACTTATTAGTAGAGTTGAGCGGTTTTGAAATTTTGGTTTCGGTATCGGTTTCGGTTTTTTTCCCTTAAAACCTCGGTTTACGGTTCGGTTTTTCGGTTTTTTTGAAAAAAAATGTTTTTCTGTGGAAGCTATTCATTCTCTTGTGTGATGATTAGTTATTATTCAACGTTTAGTTGAATTATGCCACTGTTTCGATAATTTTGTGACTGAATCATTCTCCATGATATGAATCATATACGTTTTAAGGTGTTGACTGTTGTAATCAAAGTTCTGATACCTTTTCAACAGTTAACTCGTTAAAACAGTGACCAAAGATTCATGAAAGATTTCTGAAGAATAAAACTGAGTTTGAATATACATTCTATCTAATTCTTTAACCCATCAGAAGCTAAAATATAACTCAGAAATGCAAGAAATTAAAAAACGAAAATTTATTTAAGCAAACAAAATAATTTTACAAATAAAATAAAACAAAAATGATGATGAAAATGAAATATTGTCAAAATTATTTGACAGATAAAAATTTTAATTTTTTAATAGGTGAAAATGTTTGCAAGACGTTGTGTCTTGTCGCATAAAATAAACACATCATATACTTCTCGAATTGCCGGTGTTGACTGTTGGGATGTCTGTCATTTTGTGTGCTCGGAGTTCTGTCAACTGGTGCGTGTTGGGGTTAATATTTGTTTTTAAGACAGGGTAATAAAACTTTAGACATGCGTAAAAGACTAGTAGTACACCCGAAAACCGCGCCAAAGGAAAAGGAAGGATGGTTAAAAAAAAGTAGAGATTATTAATTCACCTAAAGTCATTTTTTAAGCTTTAAGGTCATTTTAGTCATAGAATTCATGACATGGATTAAAGTTTAATAATTAAACTTTCGAATAAATTGTCAACTCTAAATAATTACCATATTAACAATTTTGTAAAATATAAATCGTTGCATAGTCTACTTTTTGAATAACCCATTTTTGGGAGAGAAAACGGCATAGTTCAGAGATAGTTCTCTAGAAATGACAATTTATGTATGAAGTGGCTTTTCAAAAGTAAACAATGAAATGCCTAATGTTTAAAATAATTTTAAAAATCCGAATAAAGTGATACTAGCATTGGCAACTACTTTTTTTCTTTTTAAATGTTTATACTCGCTCACTACTTTTCGTTTATTTACTTTTACAAGTATTTTTTTAAATTTCATTTTAATAACTTATTTTTTTTAGATAACTCTGAAACAAACAAATAATTATTTTACAATTTTGAGTTGAATTAAATAGATTTTCGACATCATACGGAACGCGTTTGATTTTTTCTTTTTCATTTGAAAATAGTTTATGCTAAAAATACGATGTCATGTTGTCTGTCGTATTTCTCTTTTTTTCATTTGAAAATTCAAAATGTTAATGATAAACAAACTGTAAACAAAGATTTCTTCCTACAAGTAGCAATACACATGAAAAAATTTAAATTGCTTAAAATAATGGCATATATAGAAAGAGCTTGATGATCTAAGAAAGAATCTTTTTAAATTTTTTAAATCTGACTAAAAATAAGGAAGTTATGACTATGTTTGTGCTTCACACGATTGGATATTTTCCCCTCTTTAAGACCATATGCGTTTCGTCACATTTTTTACACTAATTTTTCAGTAAAAATGTTATATCTTTGTTAAAACACAAGATTAAGCAATGAAATTTACCATATAAGTGTATTTTTGTACAAGGAATCAGAATATGCCACTGAAAATCTCCAGAAATTAATGGTTTCCAAGTAATCTGCACTAAGTGCACATAAATATGCTGCAATACCTTAAAAATACCATGAATCCATTAAAAGAAAGAAGTTAGAAAACTCAAAGTTGAATTGTAATACATTTTATGTACAAGAAACTAAAATCTAATACTAGGACTGTTTAAAAATGAATATATTGCAAGATTTCTTTAGTATTATTGTAGATTTACACCTTCTGCTAACTCACCCCCTTACCTCCCCAAAATATGAGATTCTACTTTTTTTTTTATTTAGGCAATTACATGTTAACACCCTGAAAAACTTGGCAGAAAGAAAGAAACAAAAACAATTATTTTAGAATTTAAAGTGGGGATCAGTTTCACATAAAATAATCCCCCATTTCAAGGCCATTCTAGCGTTTTAGGACATGTTAATTATTTTTTTCTATGGGAGATAAATCTTGTGCGTTTTTCTTGTTTTGTTTTTTTTTCTTCTTTTTTTTAGACGATTATGAGGGTCTTTGTGGGAGGAGGGGGGCTTACCACTTGAACTTCAGGTTAGTGGTAGGGCTAGGGGCAATTAAGTGTGAACACCCTGAAAAATTAGCAGAAAGAAAAAAAACAACTCATTTAAAATGTAAAAGAGCAATCATTATACTTAATCGAATAGCTTAAATAATATAGCATGTCCTAGGGATGCCTGTTTCTTCTCTGTATTTTTCCTGTTGCAAAAATCTGCATAAAGTAAACAATACAATCGGGGAGAAATGACACGGTTTCTCTAAACTAAGTTCATATGCGGATGGGTAATTTGAGTTTGGAGTCATATCTTTTATTTCATTGTTTGCCTGCCCTACAGTTTGTACTGCACCGTTAACAATAGACTGCATCCTTGTCATGTAAATCATTTGCAGAGGATAATCTTTCTAACACTGTATCACTCTACTCATCATTCCGGGATTTGCATATTTTGTCTGTAGTGTAATCAAATGTTAATGTTTTCACAAGATGATAACCCTGACTTCTTTGCTTTTCTTCGTATTCGATTGATGTCCTACAAAAAAACGAAATCAAAAGTTCTTGTTTAGGATTGTAACCTACAATTAAATGTTGATATATCGACTCATTCCACATGTTCATCTGCTTTTATAATGTTAGGGTTACACTATCGTTTTCTACAGCTCTTATGAGCACGTTACCCTGCACATATACAAAAACTACTTCCATGTTTCTCACATGCTTTGTTGATGCTATCACTTCTTTTTCGGTAAATGTCACTGTATCCTCAACATTGTTACCCATGATACTGTCATTACAAAGTATGCACATGTCTCCAATACTTGTATTAGACATCATTCAATTTGTAACAAAAAGAAATTAACAGTAAAAACCAGCAGTGTATAATAGACTAGAAATTTATTTTGGTAAGTTATTCTAAACTTTCGACCTATGATATATATTCTAAGGAATTATTTAAACATTGACCAATATGTTTTAGTTTTAACCTCTTCATTTTGTTTTAAATAAGTTTTTTTGTCTAAAAAAAATGTTCAAATTTTATTTTGAATCAAACACTTTGTTTTTTGTATGTAATAAAACTTTTACGTCGTAAAAATATTTTGGTGCCTTGAAAAGCAATATGGCTGCCAGCGATTAAAACATTGAATTAACGTTCGATTCTCAAAACTTTAAAAGTAAATTATAATTTTATTTAAGGGAAAGAAATACATTTAAGATCAGCAATCAATTTTATCCAACATTTGAGCAAAATAGGCAAAATGAAAACGAGGTTGTTTACATTTCTTTGTCATAAACACACACTATTTACGCAGATCGATAAATGTAGAATTTTCATATTTCACATCAGTCGATTTTTCTAGACTTTTAATATGTTCATATAGACACCTCCTATAAAATACATCGTGCCCCAAAAAAAAACCTTGTGTTGCAATTAGTTTGACCTTTTTCACTGATTTGACTGGATTATTTGTTAAATATTAAGTAAAACAAAGCAGTAAAAAAAGAAAAGTCTTTCCTAGTGTTTATTTCATTAAAAGTTTTTAATTTCTTTTCAAACAAATATCTTTAAATTTAGATAAGTGAAGAGAGATAGGTTTAAAATAGGGATGGGACGTAATGGGTGAAAATTTCAGATTCATGCGAGTAGTATTTTTTAAATATAATACAATGTAATGATTTCAACTATCTACACCCATTCATAACCATTGTAGAGGCTTGGCAACCAACTAAGTTGCTTAACGGAGGATTTTGCCTAATTTGGGCTATTTTTCACTAGTTTTTGGCTATTTTACATTCATGAAAACTCTTTCACAGCCTGAAAATGGTCCTAAATTAAAGTACTATATCAGATTTAACCATCTATATCCATTCATAGCTTTTGAGGATGTTTTAGGACCTGCAATGTCACATGAAACCACTTTTTCACCGGAAAATGATGGATTTTGAGTCCCGTGGAGCCCTAACAGCTATTTTTGGCCTGCACCTGAATTTTGTAAAATTTTCAAAATGTTTGATTGTTTAGTGTTATTTATGTATAAATGAACACAAAAAATACTACTCACATGAATCTGAAATTTTCACCCATTACGTCCCACCCCTATTTAAAAAGAAAGAAATTGCCATAAATAATTGCAGCATTTATTTTCTTTCTGTCCGATTGTTTGTCTGTATGTAGGGTGAATAATATATTGTGTCATGGATACGGTTTGCTGAGTGTTGGAGTGCCAAGTTGATAACACTCCATGAGTGATGATGATTTTTCATGGACTTTAATATAGAAGTATAAAGAAAAATGGAGGTAGAAAATCGTGAAATTTTGATGCAAGATAGATTGACTTGGTTTTGAAAAATTGAGAAAAGGTGAGGGTGAGGAACTGTCAATTTACACATTGGAAAGTTTTTGGGGATTGAAGAGAATTCCCAATGCGTTTATTGTGATTATGGGATATGATCACATGCATTCACCACTGATGCACAATTTGTGTTTGCTCAGTGATCAGTTAGGCAGCAGGTAGTTAAGGCTTGATTAGTAATAGACTGATTGTAGATATATAATTAATTGAAAGGTATGTTTTGATCGGATGGTCAGTGAGGAGCACTGCCTCCACCTTTATATTTTAATGGATTTTAAAATTTGATAAAGAAAAAGAAATATTTTTTCTGTTTTTTTGTGGATTAAGTGGCTTGGTTTGTCAATGAACTTGGAACTAATTTTTTAAATATCGGACATTTATTTTGAATGTTTTGATTTTGTCTGAATGAAAAATGCCATTGTGGGCAGTTGGGGGCAAATACACCCATTGAAGTCAGTCGTAGAAGTGATGACTATCTGATATTTATTTTTTTTTTAATTGTGTGTGGGTGTGATGTTTTTTTAATAAATCAATGAAATAAAAGACAACCATGAGATATCTCAATTAGTCTTTTAGTGCATCAAAGCCACTTTCTGAAACCAGTTGTATCTCTTTAACAAACTTTACAGAACCACCATGCTTGATAACAGATTGATGATTCTCCGTTTCTCAGAAGCAGCTTGACACTCTTTTCTCTTTTGTCTTTCATTTTGTATAATTTTTTCTTGGGTGCGGAGTTTCACAAGAACTTCTTGTCGGCTGTGTCTTTGTTGAAGATGTCTTACATATTTTCTTGAGATGCTAAGAATGGACTGATTCTCAGTTGATAATATTCCACCCAACCAAGTTGCTGTCTGGTTGCACTTAAGCATATTTGAGGCTGATCGATCGTGTAGCAATGCATGTTTTGTTTGCATGCTAAAATCTAAATCCTAAAGGCACGTTCACCTGACAGATTCATTAGAGGGTAGCTCTTCAAAGCAACTCTTGTTTTCCGATTCACATCTCTTCCAAAAGGTCATGCAACTGGTGCTTAGTGACAATGAGGAACTTGTTGAGTATTTTATGCAAACATTTAATTTACTTTTCTATCTCCCTGTATAAGTTTGAACTGATTGTAACATTTATTATCTATGAATTTGTTATCGTCACTTTTAATCTATTATTAGTCATCTTTCAAGATGGCACTCGATTTTTTGGGAAGTTGGTTGCTAATTTCAGACTTAAGATTTTTAAAAAAGCTTACCCCTAATCCAACTGGAAAGGATCCCAGACTTAGGGTTAGTGGTACGGTAAGTATATATTTTTCTTTTGAAGAGAATAAACATTTTTATTTATTTAATTATTAAATAATAAATTAAATTCTACTGTTTTAGACGATTAGATCATCCACACTAGAGCTAAGGTTTAGTTTTCAGAATATTGTTTACATTTAGTCAAAAAAGAAAAAAGAGAAAAAAAGGAAAGACGAGAGAGAAAAAGAGAGAGAGAGAAAGATAGAGAGAGAAAGAGAGAGAAAGAAAAAAAGTGGACATAGCGATTTTAACATAGCAATGCTAAATGTCGCCGTGTTGTGTCTGCTATTAATACTATACTGCTACTCGCACTGATTGTTGACGTTCAGCTGCGCTAAGTCTAGCGTAGTAATTAAAGATGCAATATTTTTCTATAAAAAGGTTCAAATTTCGGAATTTTTAAATTGATTTTTTTTTCAGTATTTACTTTGAGAAAGACAACTCCACAGTATTTTTTAAGCCTGTTACTATTTATGTAACGACCGGGATCGCCATTTATGTATCAGCGCAGACCCTAGGTTGTTAAGATGTCGTATCTTAGAGAAAATGCTAACATCCACGCTTATATTAAAATTGTTGTAAGGAATGTTTAAAACAGAAAAACGGATTAAAAATACACATGAAAGAAGAATGAAAAAAGGAAATATTATTTAAAGAAACACAATATTAATATAAAATACAAGACATTAATTATTCATTTGAAATGTTCCGTTAGGGAAGTAACAAAATGTTTGTGTCTGTAATTTAGGAGTATGTGCGAAAATGTAGCCATGTGTGAAGCTTTGCGTTAGAATGCGGAAGCGTATGAATGTACGTGTCGCCTTTTGTCAGAGTGCGTAGTACAAATGTGTATGTGTGTGCACGTGTGTGCAAGAGTTGAAAAATGATAGGGTGTATGCCTTGATGTGTGTGCGTTTAATAGTAGCCGCCAGTCTCCCAAGCCCAAGAGGGCGAGGGAAGACCAAACGTTGTCCTCTTGTCAAGTGTCGAAGGGAAAAGAGAGATTTTGTCGCCGTGGGGTGTTTTTATATTTTACAACCAATGGTCGTGCGGACATAGTTGAAGGCACCCCATGTGACAGCCATTTTTGTTTTTTGGCAATATTTGCTGTTGGAGCCACTTTTTGTAATCAATATCTTATTTCGTTTTTAGCTGGTATTTGTGGGTGTGGCTTGTGTTTTTGCCCACGCCGGTCAGTCAACTTTATAGGATTGAGATTTATCCTAATCCTATCAGCCCACCAGATTGACGAGTGATCATTTTTCTGTAAGACAGAGCTATTTTTATATACATGCAACGTATTGCTCGGTTAATTTAAAAAACATGTTTTTCACATAAAAATAAATTGCTCATCGCCAAATATAGTGATCTAATTTGAAACCGCCTAAAAATATTAATGGCACATGAAAAATTACCCATTTATAAAGAGAAAAGGTCAGATTTTGTTTACATTCAAATTTTATCACTATATTTGCCTTTTTTTTCTATCACACATCACAGATACCCAAAACTACCCCCCCCCCCCATGAAGACAGATATGCTCTCTCCCCCTATGGCACCCATTTCAACAAGCCAAAAGCATCAGATGAGTTCTTCCATTAAAAGGAGGACGAAAAGACACATCTTCTCCCCAGAAAGCAGATGGAAAAAAGCAACAAATCATAAGAAAAAGGTATTAGAGTTTTTTTTTGGGGGGGGGGGGGCAGTCAGTAGAAGATCCCCTCAACTTCCTAAAGGCCACAAGACTGTTAACCGTAATCAGAACTAGGGGTGAAGCTAAGGGGGTCTGGAAGAGGTTTGAAGAAGAAAATAATACCTCCCATTGAAATCATAAAGGATCCTGAACTTAAAGTTTTACATAAATTTTGTTTTGCAAGGGTCCCAGTAAAAATACACACATCCCTTTATAGGATGGCTAAACTAATACTCCCATTAGATGTCAGTGGCTTGTTCTAAGATGGTCTCATAAATATTCAGATGGGCCAATATTCCATGGGAAGAGCCATCGGCACCTTGACCCCATCAATGTTCGTTTCTGAAACCCAATGGCACTCAATCTAGTAAGTATGAATGCATGAGGGCCGGTTCCTATAGTCTTTGGGTTTAGCAGGACCTTCAATGCCTCAGCGTGCATGCTGCTTACGAGAGATCCACTTTATTCAAAGGGATTAAGGGAGGGGCTTGCATAAGGATTTTGATATCTATTCAGCATACTTCAATGCGCATTTGAGAGGAGTAGCCTGGCTGATAAAACACTCTTTAGATGTGTTGTGCTTTTTGGATTCGCGAGGATAAGGCATTTCGACTTATCGGGTTTATGCGCCCAATGTCCATTGAGTTTGCTTCATTTTTTCAGCAAACCGAGTAGTTAATGAATACTTCTTAAGCAGTTATCTTAGCGGGAGACTAGAACGCGGCCCTGGATCTTGATTTAGATTGCGGAGGTAATCTTAATAGAAGTACTAATTCTAATCGGAATGCATTTTGTGATTTTATCAATAAGTTTCATCTTATAGATAAATTCTGAAATGAGAAGCCTCATGTCTTAATATGGACTTGAACTGGTAGTCGTGGGTCCA
Source organism: Sepiola atlantica (assembly GCA_963556195.1). Classification (NCBI taxonomy): domain Eukaryota; kingdom Metazoa; phylum Mollusca; class Cephalopoda; order Sepiida; family Sepiolidae; genus Sepiola; species Sepiola atlantica. Next base: position 59,091,312 of record OY744521.1, read on the forward strand.
GTTCGAGGGAACTCGAGTTACATTGACTGGTTCTTAATTCGGAGAGTCAACGTCAGGATCTTAGAATGTCCAAGTTTTCATAATATAGTTTACTCGGATCATAGGCTTATCTGGGTCCATATAAACTTAGACCTAATCCTGGAACAGCTAGTTACTGAAAACTAAACACATCGTTATTCGAAGTGAAGGGCTACCGGCAACAGCTATTACTAACCATACACCGGGAACTGACATGGGCCGTGATTTGGAATAGGTGTTAGGATCATCTTAAGGAAACCATTAAGTCCTTTTCTGTTGTCTTCAGCCAACGATTCAACCTATATTCTAGAGCAGAAAGAGTGACACTAGAGTCTAAATTAGATCGAGCTGTGATGGCAAGGGATAGCACATGTAACACATTTCAATGCCTATTTAGCCAACTTTGCTCGTCTTGAGGCGACCCAAATAGCTGGGTGCGAAAGTTGCATAAAAGAGGAAGAAGTCTTGAACGCCCTGAAACAGGTCGGGTTAGATAAGTCTCCAGAGATCGTTATTTTTCCAACGAATTGTATTTGAGGCTGTCACACAGTTTTATTTAACTCTTGGAAAGAAGACACTAAGAAAGCTTTTCCGACTTGGAAAAGTGTGGACTTGCACAAGGGGAGAGGCACACAGGCGACCCTGGGGTGAGTGCTCCTTCTATAGCGAGTATCGATGAGTGCTGAAGTTCCACTTACGGGTTAAGGAAGCCTCTCTGTTGTCCTGAAAGGCATTATATCACAATGTCAACTTTACAAGCTGGAGACAAAAATCGGTTGTGGAGGAAAACAAAACAAGGGGGTAAATGGCTTAGAGAGAAACACCAACAGGCTGATGAACTTGCATGGGCATAGGAGAAAAATTATTGAGACATTCAGATACAGCAATTGAAAAGAAGAAATAGAAGCAAAGAAATATATATATTTTTATACAGCCATCGAGTGACAGAGCAGAATCTGTTATTTGGAATTGGAAATGTTAGAAGAAACAGAAACAAATGACTGACAAATGATTAAAATAATCGTGGTCTCCATTTTGATTATTGATATGAAGTAAGGTATGTAATCGGACCGGACGGGAGAAAATTTTAAACTTGAATTTAAGCCATTAAATTAAACGCAAGTTTTTCCGGTTCGGTTACGTACATTACTTGCAGCCAATATTTGGTACTGGTCCAGCTTTTGAACCAGACAAAACCAGAGTTTTGCAGACACAGATTTACATAAACAGCCAGAAAAAGCCACATTAAAAACGAACCGGTGTTCCAACAGAAAAAAATAATGAAACAAATAAACACTTACCGTATTTTATTTTTATGAAAATATATTTATTTTTTGGCAAAGAAAATTAACAACTTTTATAATTTCTTTTTTTCACGAGAAATTAAGGGCTAGTAGAAGTGGAAGAAAGTTGCTTGACATGGTACAATTCCGCTATCTGCGATAATATGGAGATGAAGGGATTGGTTCAAATTTTTTGTCTTCACATAAATTCAAGCAGATAACTGTCGAGAAGATCCCTGCTCGTACTACACTCTTTATTCCATATTTGCTGTTCTGCTTCATTCCATATTCTCTCTACATGGTTCTTATAGCCTTTGTTTTGAGTCTATGAAGTGTAGACTATGGTTCACAAAATAATAAGTGTCTGTCTTTCCTGGCAAAATTTGAATGAAGGGTAATTCCATGTCAAATCTGGTCTGGAGACCATGTCACCCAAAACTCAGATTTTCTTCAAACTTTCTCCTGTTGTTGGTTTCATAAAAACTAGATAATCTTGAAAATTTGAGCTTGTAACTCCAAGCGGTTTCCAAAGTATTGCTTTTTAAGATTTCAGGTATGTTGCGAAAGGCTGCGAAATCGCGACATTAGAAAATTACATTTTTGTGCATAAAATGAATTCTAGACTATCTAGAACGTAAAAAATGAGTGCAGGCAAGGTTTTTTGCACAAGGAATAAATATTTAAAAAAATAAAAAATTTTAAAAACACTTAAAAACACTTAAAACCTCTAAATGACTTTCTACTCGATAGTTTATAAATTCCTTTCAAGTTTTACACACATACGAAGTAATTGATGTTTTGTCAATTAAAATGGTTGACTTGTTTACGAAGAAATCTAAATGAATTATGATGGATTTAATCTCGTAACTTGATTACGAACCAGCTTGAAATAATAACATTATTTAGACAACGATTGTTTACATGGGGAGAATGGGGGGGGGGGCTTTGTTAACTATTCTGTACTTTCACGTAACAATTTAATAAACAGAAGATATCGTAAAAATTGAATTTAACTTGAAAATTTTATGTAAAAAATATCCCGGTCCAAACCTTTAATTTCGTAACGTAATTACGAACCGGATTGAAATAACATTATTTAGAAAGCCATTCGTAACATGGAGTGAGGGGGGGGGGGGGGCTTTGTTAACTATTCTGTACTTTCACCTAACAATTTAATAAACAAAAGATATCGTAAAAATTTAATTTAACTTGAAAATCTTATCTAAAAAAATAGCCCGGTTCGTAAACTGCACAAGTACCAAAAAAATAATATAAAAAATATTCTTCACTGGGGAGAGGGTAACCCCATATTTACAAGTATATCTCCTGTAAAAACGGTTCTAAAATCTATTTTCAATCGATATGTATTCGATAATTACCGAATTTTCCTACTTGGCCAAAATTGCCGAGTTTTCCGTTGCCGAATTTTCCATTGACGAATTTTCCGTTACTGAGTTTTCCATTGACGAGTTTTCCTAAATTGTGTATTATACATACATACTTCTATCCAGTCAAGCAGACTATCTAGTCTAAGAGAAAAACAACATAACTTTCACTAATACACTTAGGAACGGTATGAATCCACATATATCCTCCCCAAAGTTATATGAATTAAATAGTAGGGTAGACTGTACTCTGAAACCTTGATTGGGCAACTTACCTCCCCTATCTAGAGTGCTAATTTTCGGAGTTTTTATTCAACAGAAAGATAGCAGTGTACTTTTTAAAAGGGCCTTAGTAATTATCTCAGGTCAGCTAGTAAACATTTTGAATTCTCTTTCTCGCCCCCCCCCCTCCCGACCTGCACTCAGACGGTGTCAAAATCGTTCGTACTCCTAACTCAAATGTATTTCAACTTTCTTTAATCTTTCCAAAGAAATAGAATGCTCAAGTCACTGACTGCAATAAACACTTTAATGACGCCTTTGATCCGTCTCATCGCTTGATAGCAAGTCGACGGGGTTCGGGGGGGGGGGGGGGGTAACGAATAAAACAATTAAAAAAAAAGATTGTTAAAAACATTGCAATTAAATCGTCTTCCGCCTGAGCCCCCACCCTCTCTCTACCAGAGATATAATTTTTTTAAATAATTCAGAGTAAACTCTGAGACTTTCTTTATTTTTCCTTTATATTGCTGAATAAAAAACTAATGTTTAAAAAAAAAAATCAAATAATTTTGGAGCGAGGAGCGATAAAACCACCGCTCTTTAGTCCCAAATGGAGTTGCTCCTGCTCAACTCCTGCTGAATATAAAATGAGCCCTCCTCTCCTTCGCTCCAGCAAAAAGGAGCGTGCTCCTGGAGCGCGCTCCTTTTTGGAGGGCTCCGTAAAGCCCTGGGTGTATGTTTTTTATAGGGGCATAGCAGCTATCACCACCTTCTGACCAGTTGAATCAAAAAGAGATTCCTAAGAATAAAATTAAGTATTAAGTATAGTTAAAGTGGTGTAATACTAATATTAGATATGAAAGAATCAACTTTAAGGCATGTCCCTTAGTCATTTAGTTATACCATAATGCTCTGCAATTTCTAGGGTTTTTGTTTATTAAGAGATAATATGACTTTAAAATTAATGTGAGGTTACAATCGCCTTAACTTGTTTAATCAATTGCCTTAACTTATCTGCCTGCCAGAAAATTGGATGAGCGTTTCAGCATCTTCCAGCTGTTTATAGTCGGAAAAAGCTGAACAAAAAGTCGGTTTTATTTGGTTCAAAAGCTGGACCAGTACCCAATATTAAAATTAAAATGCTTCTAATTCATATTATCGTTTTGGGGTACTAGTACAGTTTTGACCAGATAAAACCGACTTTTTGTTCGGCTTTTTCTAACTAACAAGTGCTTATCCAATCAGGAGGCAAGAAAAGCAAATGACAAGTAATTGGCGATTGTCAAGAATTTCCAACAGAGAAAAAAAAAAAAAGGAGTAAAAAACAAAAACATAGTTAACAAATAACTGTTACCAAAGGCAATAAAAGTAGGCTAGGGTTAGGTTATTTAGGCTAAAAAAAAAAAATTGAGAGTTGACCAGTACCGGGGAACAAAAAAAAAAAAAAAAAAAAAAAAAAAAAAAAAAAAAAAAAAATGGAGGTATTATTTACTGATTTCAACAAAAAAAAGTGGTAAAAAAACAAAAAGAAATAGGCAACAAATAAATGCTACTAAAGGCAAGATAAGTTGCTCTTCTACCTACCTGGATAAGTTTATTTGTGTTTTAAATTATTTTAAAGTTGTTGTTTTTTTGTTAACAAAAAAAATATTTAAGTTAAAGTTAAAACACAAATAAACTTATTAAAATATCTTGCTTTTGGTAAAATTTATTTGCTGCATATTTGTTTTTTTTTAACCACTTCAGTAAATAATATCCAAAAATTGTAACTTTCTTGTGACATAAAAAAATAAAAGCTGTTCTATTATTTTTTTGTCAAAAGAATGAATAATTTTTCATAAAAATAAACATACAGTGAGTGTTTTTCTTGCTTTAAATCTTGTTTTGTTACTTTTTTTCTGTTGAAACGCCGCCTCGTTTTGATTTTGACGCCAGTTCGTTTTCATTCGGCTTTTTCTGGCTGTTTACGTAATTCTGCGTTTCGGATTTGTCTGGTTCAAAAGCTGTACAGTGTACATGTACACATTTTTTTTTGTGCTTCTTGAGTTCAACTCCAATATGTAAAAAAAGAAACTCTCTTTTAAAAGGGAGATAAATCAACTAAAAGTTAACAAAGCCCTACCCTCCCATTGTTAAGAATGGCAACAATTTTTACATGTTGAAGTTGAACTCAAGAAGCACCCATTCTTTTAACATAGATTGGTCAGTGGTCACAAATGAGTATTTATTTACTCCTCTTCAGGAGTTAGGCACAAGGCCAGTTTTTATCTTACTCCCACAAGTAAGATGTGACCAAAGGTCGGGAAAGTGGGGTTTGAAAAGCAAGCGCCTGAGAGGTGAGCACTCTGGCCATTAAAAATTGCCTGGGTAGCCCCGTCGGCATTCCCCCGGTTGGGGCGCCTCAGACAGTAAGCAATAAACTTACTCCTCCCCAAAGCCTGGGAGGGTGGACCTCCTAGAACTGCACAGGACAGACCCATAGACCGGCGTAAATCAAGCCCCGAAGGCCAAGACAATACCAGTTTTATGGGGTGTAGTATCCATCGGAACAGATACTACACTTTGATCTTGGCCAAAAGGCCAAATTAGTACATAGGTTTTATTTACTCCTCCCCAGGAGTTAGGCATAAGGCCAGTTTTATCTTACTCCCACAAGTAAGATGTGACCCAAGATCGGGTCGAGAAAGTGGGGTTTGAAAAGCCAGCGCTCGAGAGGTGAGCACTCTGGCCATTTAAAAATTGCCTGGGCAGCCCCGTCGGAATTCCCCGGTAGGGGCGCCTCAGACAGTAAGCAATAAACTTACTCCTCCCCAAAGAGGGGAGGCAAAGCCTGGGAGGGTGGACCTCCTAGAACTGCACAGGACAGGCGTGCAGTATTCATCGGAACAGATACTACACTTTGATCTTAGCCAAAAGTACATAGGTTTAGGTTGTCCTAGCAAACAGTAGACCTTTTCATCGCTGCCTCTAACTGACTGGTACCGCCAGACTGCCACCAAACACAATCAAGGATTTGTCTCACGTATCGCAGTGGTAGCCCACCGCTCATATTGTTTACAAAATTCAACCAGCCCCCCCCCCCCCCTCCCGCACACAATATTTTTCATTTGGGTTGATTTTTATTTTGTTACTTTTTAAAATAGAATTAACGTTGCTGGATTTTCCCACATTACTAACTCTGCTCTCAATAGAAATATTTTTTACTTTTCGTTTTTTTTTGAAATTTATTTTTCACTTTTCAACGTTAAAATGTAAGATACTGTTATACTATACTTAATCTTTTCTCTCCTCGGTCAGTGAAGGAGAAATCCTTCTAGACTGCAGCAATTTTTATTTTTGTCCCAATCCGGAGGGCCCCCTTTTTGTGAGAGATTGATTTCCCCCATATTAAAACCGACCTTGTGTCTAACTCTGCCCTCGTAGGGAGAAAGTACATAGGAACAACATGGTAAATGGTAACAGTGCCGAATAGTTAACAGTCGAGAATTCATAAACAAAAACTTTAAAAATGCCTTATATCAATCGGCTAAAATTAAATCGAGTACAGAGTCAGACGAAAAGTCGGTTTTTAATTGGGGAAAAATCCATCTCTCCACAAAAAAGATCGGTAAATTTATAGAAGTGCCCCCTCGTATTTCGACCCCTAAAAAAAAGTTTCTACTTTTTGGGGCAAATTACATGTAAACAGCCTCAAAAAATATCTGCTATGAAAATAAATTATGAAATTTTTTCTTATTTTAGATTTTAGGAGGGGGGGATCACTTTCCTATATAAGTTATACGTAAAGTGAACCCCCATTTCTTGGCCACAGAATCTAACACCTCACATTTTTCCCTCTACATAAATAAAAATTCTATTTTTTTTGGCAAATTACATGTAAACCCTAGCGAACACGTGTTGAAAGAAATATTCACAGAAAAGGTGGGTTTCTTTTACGACGCTCAGCAGAGTCGCGAACGGGGTCCAAAAAAAGAACGAGAAAGGGTTTAAAAACATAAATTTGCAACAAGTGAAGTTGACCTACGACGAGAATAGATATTTTTCTACTTACCTATGTAATTTGTTTTTATTTTTACGTATTATAAATGGGTTTTCATTAGATGTAAAAAAAAAAATTCTTGTTTTTTATTCCCACTCGTTTTCACAAATTCAATACGGCCGCTCCAGGTGCATTTGTTAGTAACCTACCCCCCCCAAATCGGCCATTTTGTTTTCCCAAGTTGCGGTGACAAAACTATTGATTTCGGGTATATGTTACGACGCTCAGCAGAGGTGCGAACGGGGTCCAAAAAAAGAACGAGAAAGAGTTTAAAAACATAAATTTGCAACAAGTAAAGTTGACTTATGTCTAAAATAGACATTTTTCTACTTACCTATGTAATTTGTTTGTATTTTTACGTAGTATAAATGGCTTTTTATTAGATGTTAAAAAAAATGTTCTTGTTTTTTAAAACATCTAGTTTCTCAAAGGAAAATGCCGGCCATTCCCTCTATATTATTACGTAGAGCGGCCATTTTGAATTCTTCGAAAACCGTGTATTGAACTTAAATTTCTAATAAATAGCACTTCAAATGGGTTTAAAATACAAACAAATAGCACATGCAAGTTTGAAACTAACTTTTACAGCTTACATGTGCTATTTGTTTGTATTTGTTCTATTAATTGAATTTGCATGACTTCTTGTTAAAAAAATGAATATTTTCCATTTTAGGAGAAATTGTGTACTAAAAAAAGAGAGTTATCTGTCCTTACACCATTGGAACTCTTCTAAAATAAATGTTGGCTCGTGTACCCGATATATACAAGTGCAAAATATGTTTCTGCAGTTTACGGACCGTGCTATTTTTTAGATAGGATTTTCAAGATAGGATTTTCAAGTTAAATTTAATTTTTACGGTATCTTTTGTTTATTAAATTGTTAGGTGAAAGTACAGAATAGTTAAAGCCCCTCCCCATGTTAAGAATGGGTTCCTAAATAACGTTTTTAGCATAGCCTGTAAACTGCAGAAGTACCGAAAAAAGATTAAGTATAGTATAAAACATACGATTTTTATCGGTAGTCGCCATTTTCAATCTTAAAGAAAACTAGGTATCTCCCTTGCCTAAACTGGTTACAAAAATCGTTTTTTGCTTCTTTTTCTTATATTTTTTGGCAAATGCGCATAACAGGTAGGAACGCTGGCTTCCGGTGGAAAAGGGTTGAAGAGAGTGTCTACGGATGCCTGAAAGCGATACAACAATATTTTTTATTCATATTAATTTTAGACTTTTCTTTCATCATATTCTAATAATTAACATAATACAGACTATTTGAAAAATAATTTATTTGATTGTTTTCAAAACTTTAAAAAAAATTTAATTGAAAAAAATAAACAAAATAGAATAATCTTCTTTTTTTTTTCAAGAAATGTTTTTGATCAACGGAATGTGATTTTTTTTTTATTCAATGTTTTTTTTTTAATATTTAGTGAAAATAATGTTTTTTGGGAATGTTAGGGTTTACGGTTAGGGTTAAGGCTTAGGGTATTTCCATTTCTAAGAAAAAAGTTTGATTCCAGAAGTTACTCCATTTCCAAGAAAAAAGGTTTTCACTATTATCACAAAAAAATGTTTTTAAAACTGATTGTTTTAAAAAAACAGTCTGTATTATATTAATTATTAGATTATGATGAAAGAAAAGTCTGAAATTAATGACAAAAAGGAAAGTCTGAAATTAATATGAAAAAAAGAAAAGTCTGAAATTAATATGAAAAAAAGAAAAGTCTGAAATTAATATGAATAAAAAAATTGTGGGTAAAAACGAACGAGAAAGTGTTTAAAAACATAAATATGCAACAAGTAAAGGCGACCTACGTCGAGAATAGATATTTTCCTACATAGCTATGACATTTGTTTGTATTTTAACGTAGTATACATTGGTTTTTATTAGATGTAAAAAAAAAAAAAAAAAGATTCTTGTTTTTTTTTGCACAAAAAGAAAATGGCGGTCGGTCCTTATTCTCTTACATACCCCCCTACGATCGCCATCTTGGATCTTGCGATGTTGGTGTGACGAATAATTTAATTTCTAATAAATAGCACTTCGAACGGGTTAAAAATACAAACAAATGCCACAGGTAAGTTTGAAAATAACCTTTATCGCCTACAGTTACTTTTATTTGTTGTATATTTGTTTTTTGAGCGTTTTTAGTCTGAGTAAAGTAAAAGTTACCCGAAATTGTTGTATAACTTTCAGGCATCCGTAGACACTTTCTTCAACCCTTTTCCACCGGAAGCAAGCGTTCTTGCCTGTTATGCCCATTTTTTAAATACTGGATGAATTTGCATATTTTTTTCTGCACAATCTTATTTTCAGTACATACAGTTTATACATTTCTTTAAATATTTTAATATCATTGTGAAACAGCAGAAGCACTCAATGTGGTCTATCCGTGAAAGGAAAGTTTCTTGAAAAGATAAAAATCTGTGAATTCTCCAAACTGCCAACTGCCCCTCTTTCGCTCTCCACTTCACTCAGCTCACTGAGCATTCACGCTCTTCACAAAAGAGTAGTTTTTATGCTGCTTTTTGCCCCACCTATGCAAATTGACCAGAGCCATCTAGCTTTCAAATTCTCCAAACAGCCTATTGCAAAGGGGGACAACTCTGCTAACCACAGAGAGTTAATGAATTAACATTGTTGTTTTCATTTTCCACTACATGCCCCCATGATCTTAAAATCACATCTCACCTCGCATAGTCGGCCATCCAGACCGGTTGTCTCCTCTCACGATTAGAGCGTCGCGGGGGTTCTTCCAACAGGGGCTCACCGGCTTCTTCCTCAGCATCTCCATTTGATGGCAGAGAGACACGACGTATGTCAAGCACGTGTCGCGGCATCCCGTCAACACTCACATTGTTTACAGACTGTGCACGCGTTACCCCTCCTCATCCCCAACGTGTAGTGCATAGAGCTCCCGGTGGCTTGACCCACACTTCTTCACCAACTGTGATGAATCCTTGTCCCTCTTCACTCATGTTCGTTCTAGCAAGAGGATGACGGCACTCATACCGAAAGACTGACTGATGCGGCACTGACTCTTCATCTTGACCACTCTTTGAAGACATGTTGTACCAAAATACCGCCTCTTCTGGTGAGATTCGGCCTCTCTCTGCAACAGCCTTTATGGTTCGGTGATGCCTTTCGACAATCCCATTTCCTCCCGGTCGATATGCAGCCCGAAAAAATTGCCGGGTTCCCCACCTGGCACACAGCTCTGCAAAGTCTTCAGAGCGGAAGGCGGCACCATTATCCAGTAATATCTCCTCCACTGGCCCCCTCTCCAAAAACACCGCCTCCATGGCTCTGCAGATTTCACTCGCGGTTTCCGCTCTCAACTTACGCCAGATTGCCACTCTCCCAGGTCCACAGTCGACCATTGACAGGAATATATCGTTCCTATAATGCGTGACGTCAATGGCCAGCCGTTTCCAAGTTTCAGTCACCTGTAATTCCCCTCTCTCGTGCCTGGATGGGGCAGGGTCAATTGATTGACACTCTGCATTGTTCCACCACCTCTTTAACCGCCTCCTTTGTCACACTCAGGTTCACCTTTCTTGCAAGAAAAAGTGTCCTCTCTTTCCCAAAGTGGTGCATTTCATGCAGCTCTCTCGCTTCCTCACTAACGGCGCACACAGACGCGGCATCCTTCTCTTTAAGCCAGGCCTTCTTTACTCGGGTCAGGGCATCTGCTCTGTTCTTTTGAGTTGGGACAAGCGTAACCGACACTCTCAGTCCAAACTCGCGAATCAAGTCTCCCAAAATCCCGAGCCTACGCTTGATCAGCATCTCAGCTGCTCCCTTGGTCCTTACTCTCCTGTCTCCTGAGACTTCTGACTGGATCCAGGAGGCCACTGTGGCCGAGTCCGTTTTCAACTCTGCATTTTTCTAGCCCCACTTTAGAGCCAGGTTCACTCCCTTTGCTGCAGCCTCGAGCTCTGCAACATTTATATGGGCATGGTCATTCCTTTTGCGTAGCCAAGCGGCATCCTCCACTGTTGCTCCTCCAATTTCAAGCAGCACACCGAGAGCCAGAGTGCTAGCATCACACCAGATCACACCTTCTTTGCCCCGTTCAACCCGCCATTTTCCTTTGACGGGGTCTTCCACCTTAACCTCCTCCACCACCTCGCGTATCAACTGCACAACATCCTCGGTCACTGTGTCATCCCAGCGGCCGCCTTCGGTCCGCCTTTTTATATAGCTGCATGCTACTCTGAGCCACCCACAAATGGGGTAATGGCCAACCAGCTTCCCACATATGGAGAACAGCTCTCTCTTAGTCAGTCCGTCTGAGATATCGGGCACCTTATTACCCCGTCCGAACATCAACGTCCCCTCCTTATTCCTTTGCAGCTTTAGTCCTAGGGCTGTGCCATTTTCTAGTGGCTCAGGTGGCTTCGCAATCAACCCATATCTTCCAACGTGATTGCTAACACTTTCCGCGGACAGTTTTCCTTCCTCGACCAGGATGTCATCAATATATGAGCTTGTGGCCCTCTCCACCTCGTTATTTTTCCCCAGCACTGTTTTCAAAATTGCAGTCATAATTTTGGGTGCAGAACTGAGCCCAAAACCCAACCTTGTCAAGCAAAAGGTCTGACCCTTGAACTTAACCAGCTGGTACCGCCATAGCCTCTCGTCTATGTGTATCTGGAGGTAGGCTGATTTTAGGTCCACAATCTTGCTTGCCCGCTCCATCTTCCTCCACTCTCGCATTACTTCCTCGCAAACGTCGATACCGTCCCGTGTGGCAAGCAATATGCTGGTTTAGCTCTCTGTAGTCCAATACTGGCCTAACCTTCCCTTTGGTGGGCTGGACTACCGCCATGAGTGGTAGGACTCCGTCTGCTTCCCCGGACCATGGTACAAGGATACCTTCCTCAATCCACCTTGCTATCTCTTTCTCAAATTCAGCCCTTGTGTCACCATTCAGAGTACTTTCGTAGCACCCAACTTGATTTTTTAGTATTGGCGGCTCTGAAACCCAACGCCATTCCACCGTCCACTTATCTCCATCAAAACTGGCCTGAAAGTCTTTGTCTTTGATTTGGCACGATTCCGCCTTCCTGGGTTTAACACTCTCCATTCCTGCCAATCCGACTGGGCGCTCGCATCCAAATGTGATCATGCCCATGCTAAACATAGCACCCCCTAGTCGATCGATGACATCCAGGCCCAACACAACATCAACACCTGCAACAAGCCGCTCCATCACAATTGCCCTCACCTCAAGTTCGGTCTCTCTCACTATTATTCTCACAGTGCACATTCCTCGGCACATCACCTCACGGCCATCAACCGCCCTCACACTGGTCGTTCCATGCCAAGATTTAGCAACATCCGTTGTCACCAACGTGGTCGTGCAGCCTGTATCCTATGCGCCGTCACTTGATAGGGGGGGGGGGTAGCCACTGGCGCTATGGCACCCCTCTAATCGTTTCCCTGTACCGTGCAGGTTCGGCTGATATGCCCAGTTTGTCCACAACGGAAACAGGTTATGCCAGGCTTAGGTTCTCAGCAGTCCCGTACAAAATGAGGCCCCTGGCATCGAAAACATTTCACTGGGGCTTTTCCAGGTGACCGCCTCCACGAGAGATTCTCCTTAACTGCGGACTTCCCTCCCATCAGGCTTACACTCGCGGTTGCCTCCAACTGGTGACTCTTCTTTGTCAGCACCCTGGCATGAGTCAGCACTTCATCCATGTTCATGCTCTCGATCATTGTCAGTCAATAAGCTCTGTGGACACACTATCAGGAAGACCAGTCACAAACGTCATTTTCACCGTTTTTTCAAGGCTCATCCCTGCATAACCCGCCAGTCCCGCTAGCCTCCGGATCTCCGTCGCAAAGACATCTACTGGCTCCCCTGTCCATGTGATCCTGCGCATTTTGCTATAGGCGTCGAAAACGCTTTCTGCGAAAGCGGTCTTTAGTCTTGCCTCTATCAAATCTGCATCGTCTTGTTCAGCGTCATTCATTTCCAGGTAGACCGAAAGTGCATTTCCTTCCAAATATAATGGAATCAAGGTTGCCACATCTTCAATTTAGACAGCCATCGCACTACGTCTCCATCACCAGCGTACGCCTTCAATACGTCACTGCTTAATTTGATTCTGTCACCCATCCTGTTATGTAGGTAGGCTGCCGAAATAGCTTGTGGTCTATCCGTGAAAGGAAAGTTTCTTGAAAAGATAAAAATCTGAATTCTCCAAACTGCCAACTGCCTTCTGCCCCTCTTTCGCTCTCCACTTCACTCAGCTCACTGAGCATTCACGCTCTTCACAAGAGTAATTTTTATGCTGCTTTTTGCTCCACCTATGCAAATTGACTGTCAACCAGAGCCATCTAGCTTTCAAATTCTCCAAACAGCCAATTTGCAAAGGGTGACAACTCTGCTAACCACAGAGAGTTAATGAATTAACATTGTTGTTTTCATTTTCCACTACATCGCCCTTTTCGAAAAAAATCGTTTACAGTGCCCGAAAAACCTTAACCCGCCTCTAATCTTGACTTTTACCCAAATATATTTTTTTACCAATTTCCCAACTGTATTTCCTTTGAAATAATTTATGGGTACTCTTCTTTCCATGACTTTGCGTCGTTGACGATATCGGAAGCGCCCGAGAGTTCACGAAACTATTAACCAAGAAATAGTTTGTTTTCATTAAAATAAGAAAACAAAACAAAAATTTGCGACTCTCCAGAAGGGTTCGCGATCCCGCTGACTTCCGGGGTATCCTGCAGTAAATTTCAAGTACGGATGATCATAAATAAAAGAAACTTTTTTTTTTTAACGGAAAATTTAGAATTGTATTTTTAGTATAATAAAATAAGTTGTGAGCAAAACAAATTATCAAACATATGTTCGTTTATATTTTTATGAAAATATAACAAATCTTTAATAAAAAATTGTTTTTGTTTTTTAATTGATATAAATAAAGTTTTGAAATGTCTAACGCTGACAACTTCAACAGCTACCTTTAAGAATCTGGTGACAGTGCCTAACAGGAATGCCGAAACCCTCCTTCCAATAATCAAGCCAGTACCTGGGATGACGGTAGTATCCGATTGCTGGAGGGCGTATAACAGCAAAAGCTCAGCCTAATAAAACAAGCGGCAGCAAAAGTAGCAGTAAACCCTGAACATCTACAAGAAAATATACGTAATCCCCCCCCCCCAAAAAAAATATATAAAAAAAGAACTTGCCTAATTGTAAAATTGACTTCTTTGCTTTACGTAACACGAAACACATAAAAAAAAAAATGTTTCATTTTGCCCACGAAAACAATTTAAAAAAAAGTTTATTTATAGTTCTTCAGCTATGGGTTTGTTCATTTTTTTTTTATATAAAAATATATGCATTTCTTTTTCTTTCCGTATATTCATCGTCTTATATTGTCGTCTGCCAACCTTCCATTTTTTTTTTTGCACGATTTTTCGGTTTTGTCTCGACAGCCCGTTTTTGACTCGGCAGGTCTCGGACGCTTCCGCGACCTGTCGGATCGATGCGGCCGAGCAGTCACGGAAATTAGGCGCAAACCCTGGAGTAGTACCAAAGTTTATTTTATCATTTATGATCATCCGTACTTGAAATTTACTGCAGGATAACCCGGAAGTCAGCGGGATCGCGAACCCTTCTGGAGAGCCAAATTGCTTAAGAACATTTTTTTCTTGTTAACATTAACAAGAAAAAAATGTTTTTAAAAAAAACATTGAAAAGAAAAGAAAAAAACTAACAACAACAAACCATCATTTGAAACTTTTCGGTGCATAAACAAAATAACATTTGATTTAAAAAAAACATTTGATTTTGTTTAGCTATGGTTTGTTCGTTCTTTATTTTTATATACGTATTTTAGTTTGATTTTATTCGTCGTAATTTATCGGCTGCCAGTCTTCAATTTAGCGTTTGGCAGTTTTCGCCTCGTCAACTCAGGCGCTTCCGTAACCTGCCCGAACGTTGACGACGCGAAGTCACGTAAACAGAGTACCAATTTATGTCGCTAATAACGTTTTTTTGGGTATCTTTTAGAATGATCAGTACGCTGAAAACGCTCAAAAAAACAAATATACAACAAATAAAAGTAAGTGAGTTTAACCTACGTCGAGAAGAGATATTTGTCTACTTACCTATGATATTTGTTTGTATTTTTACGTACTATAAATGGGTCTTTATTAGATGTAAAAAAAAATTCTTGTTCATTTTTTACTCGTTTTTTTCTTTTAGACAAAATGGCGTCTTCTGCTCGCTTCCTTACGAGCAAGCGCTATTTTTTTTTTTGCAAGTTCGTGTGACAAAACTATTGATTTCTTATAAATAGCAGTTGGAACGGTTTAAAAATAGGCAGAGCCTGTAGCCACGGCCACCGTATCTACAGGTTCAAACACTGCAGATACGGTGACCGTGTCTGCAGTGTCAGCCGCGTTATATATTAGAGACACGGTGGCATGTACACAAAATAAAACTCATCAAAGTGTAGTATCTGTTCCGATAGATACTACACCCCATAGACTGGTATTGTCTTGGCCTTCGGGGCTTGATTTACGCCGGTCTATGGGTCTGTCCTGTGCAGTTCTAGGAGGTCCACCCTCCCAGGCTTCGCCTCCCCTCTTTGGGGAGGAGTAAGTTTATTGCTTACTGCCTGAGGCGCCCCTACCGGGGAATGCCGACGGGGCTGCCCAGGCAATTTTTGATGAACAGAGTGCTCACCTCTCGGGCGCTGGCTTTTCAACCCCCACTTTCCGACCCGACCTTGGGTCACATCTTACTTGTGGGAGTAGGATAAAACTGGCCTTGTGCCTAACTCCTGGAGAGGAGTAAATAATACAAAATAAAACTCATTCAGTTTACGCCACCGCCAGTATTTCTTTAGCGTATTTTAACGCGTTTTAAGAATACTTGCTATAATAGAAGACATAGACGTGTTATATTAGCAGATATTATATTAGAATACAGTTTATTTTTTATAAATTTATCTATTTATATAATAAAATAATCAAAATTATTCAGTAACCATCACAGAATATGATTAACCTATTACTTTATTAGAAAGCCGGGTATCTTTCAGAATGATCAGTACGCTGAAAACGCTCAAAAAAACAAATATACAACAAATAAAAGTAACTGTCGTCGATAAAAGTTAATTTAAAACTGACCTGTGATATTTGTTTGTATTTTTAAACCGTTCCAACTGCTATTTAGTAGAAATCATTAGTTTTATCACGCGAACTTCCAAAAAAAAACAAAAGCAGAATTATTCCAAGAATTTAAAAAATAATTTCCAAATTCTTTTTTCTTCCTCATATGCGTTGAGTTGTGCCTTATATTCCGCATAATTTAAAAATGTATCTCCAACTTTCATTTTCATAAAATAGCCCGATTAAAATACGCTAATTTAAAACTCGTGAAATACACTAACTTAACAAGACGAAAGCGAAAAAAAAAAACGGTGTCTGACGAAAGCGAAAACGAATTTAAAGTGTCTCCAGGTTCTAACACTGCAAACACGGTGACCGTGTCTGCAGGTTCTAACACTGGAGAGACGGTGGCCGTATCTGCAGGTTGTTCGTAAAAAATACAAACAAATATCACAGGTCAGTTTTAAATTAACTTTTATCGACGACAGTTACTTTTATTTGTTGTATATTTGTTTTTTTGAGCGTTTTCAGTGTACTGATTATTCTAAAAGATACCTAACAAATAATTAACAGAATACCGGATCTATTTTTTAAAATAATTTATTTGTTTTTTTTATTTTATTGTTTTGAACGCTTTTTTTTTGTTGTCTGTTTTTGATTTAATTCTTATTACAAACATACATATTTTATGAGAAACGGCGTCATTTGCTGCTGAGTGAAAACGAAAGTATGTAAGTCACAAATCGTCCATAAGTATATCAAAGAGTTTTCGAATTAATTTAATTGGAACTACGATTTTCATATGCACGTTTCTCTGTACAAGCACCTTTCTTTCTTTAGTGTTTACGTTTCTTAGTTAAACATTTATCAAAACAGTAAAAAAAGAAAAAAAAAGAATCAGTTTCTTTTTCAATCAAAAAAAATAATTATGAAGAAAAGCAAAAAATTTTGCATTTAAAGTTTTACATTTGTGTACATTCACCATGATTATTTTTTGCCATCTTCGTACCAGTCATGGATTCGTCCACGACAATCAGTCCGATAGTGACTTGTTTGCTGTTACTGTCGCCGTCGATCTAAGGTATGGTCCTGTTCATTATCAGGAGGTTCACCGTCGCAGGTTTTACCTTCTTTTTGAGAAGGGGCTAGTTTATCGCTAATTGCCTGAACCTAAAGTAATTTTTTTGTAAACCAAATGTAAACAAAATGTAACATTATTTCTCGGCGGAGTCATTATTCTAGAAAATAAATGAGATTTTTCAACGGCTCCTATTGTGTACAACAATGAAACCAATGGTGACTGAAAATCTGAAATCTTAAAGTCGAGTATTGTAAAAAGATAAGATAAGATCAGATCACTTACCAGCGTAGAAAAGTGTGAATACATTGACGGTGCAAGTGTTTTGCCAGAATTGTCTTTTCCTACGTACGAGCACTCTTTAAAAAGATAAAAGAGGCAGGAAATTTGAATGGCTTTCTTTTCCTTCTTTTCGAGTTTTTAGGAGATCAACTTCATACGAATATTACGAGAATTGTCACTGTTTCTTCACATAACATTCCCCGCTAAATATGCTGAATAATATTTCAATTTGAAGTTCTGGTAGCAGAACGGTACCAAATTAAAAGGTGAATTGAGGACACTGAAACTTACACAATCGAAAAATGGTCTCAAATGGGTGCTGTTATAGATGATGCGCCTGATTTCCGTGACTTCGCGTCGACAACGATCGGTCAGGTCGCGGAAACGCCCGAGAGTTGCCGAGACGAAAACGCCAATCTTTAACTGGAAGACTGGCAGACGATAATATGAGACGAATAAATTAAAAGAAAAAATACATAGATTAAAATCATTTGGGGGGGGGGGGGGATTTTGTCAATGTTTTTATAAAATAAAAGTAGGTACGTACAAAATCAATGGCCGATTCCCAAAATGTAAAAACAGTTTAACATTCCCTTCACCTTAAAATTCACCAGAATTCACGAAATCAGCCAATTTTAATGAAATGTTCAGTATTTATTTGATTAACAATAAATTAGTTATTTATTCTGTAATAATTAATGTAATTTAAAATTACATTAATTCTTAAAGAATAAATTGAGCAATGTAATTGTTGAAGATTTTAATCAATCATCATGTAAAAATAATTAATAAAATTGAAGCATTTCGTAACATAATTATTTTTAAAGAATAACTATTACGGCAGAGATTTTGTAGCTGTATTCTCTGTTTATAATTACAACACAGGTTTCAGACATAGTGTAGTAACAAAGATAATTGATGCCTGTCTCACCCCTTTAATTAATAATGGAATGTTCTATTTATTTATCTCAAATATATACAGGTATACATCAAAGATGTGGCACAAGGCCAAAAAGGGGTAGGGGGGGGGGAAGTGGGGGTCGGGGGTCGTCCACTTGGTCTAAGATACCCTAGAAACTAGTTTCAGTTACCACAATACCACATTCACTCTATGGACTTAAGCTACTTAAAATATCCCCAGGTGTTTGAAATGAATTTTATTTACAAAAAGTATATACATGTGTGATGATGGGAGTGGGAGAACAAAAAACTAGGCCTTAAATAATCCCCCAAAAATAAATAAAAATAAAAGGGATAGTAAAAATAAAGAACAAAAGAAAATGCTAATTATGGTAAGTTAGTAGGAACCCCCCATCCTATCTAAGGTATGAACTGCTCGCTGTCTTCCGGTAAACACCGAAAGCAAGAAAGTCAGTTCCTAGGTGGGAGTGGGCGTTTCTAAGGGGGGGGCAAAAGAAATGGTGGGATGGGTTTGTCGGGATGTGCGGTGTCCTCCAGGATAAGAACTATTAGGGCGGGTCAGGGATGCAAAATAAATTTGGGCGCGGGCATCCTGGAGGATGTCAGACACCTAAAATAAAGATGGGGACAGCGAGCTCATTTATACTACTAGTTAAAAGGGGGGCTGATCCAATAAAATTGGATGGTCAGGGCAAGGAACTTTTTATCCTTTTTTCCAAAAAAGAGACCTAAGGTCGGCGTGTGCCATGCCTAGGCAGGGAACACGAACTCAAACCTATTCCGCGAGAACACGCATAAACTAGCGGTGTGTATCCACCTACTTTTAAAAAGTGAGGTAGGCAACCTCCTTCTATCAGATTTGATTTTGATTTTAAGCTGATGTTTAAAATACAAAATCAAATGATGATGAGAAGTCGGCGCCCCCCCCCCCCACGCCCTATTTCTAAGCGTGAAGTGTACACAACGAGTCTAGCTACGGCTAAAATCGCGAGCAAAACCATACGTTTCTCCCTGGGCCACAAGGGGTCCATGTTGAAGACAACGGATGCTAAATCCAGGCACGTCACCCGGTCGGGGGTGATGCGAGCCGTCACCTCGTTGACATACGTCCAATATCCACGAAGTTTGGAGCAGGTGAAAAAGGCATGCTCAGCCGTTTCGATTTCATCTTCCTCACAACGTGGGCAAAAGGGGTCCATAACCAGACCAATATTGAATCGTATGCCATTGAGGGGTACCACATTACGAACCAATCGCCAGGTCAGAAAGAACTCAGTATTGTTGAGATGGCTCCGGCCTGGCGCCCTATTCCACTGGGAGCGAGTATCCCCCTCCGACAATCCAAGTCGCTCCCCAAGAGGATCCGAAGCGGTCCCCACCACTAATTCCCGATATAGTGTTTTCCTAGACCGGGCGAGGTCACTGGACCCCGGCAGCACTCTGAGCGCAGCTCGGCATTCGTTGAGGAACTGCGATTGACCCCTTGGCTTACGTCGGCATTCGGCCAAGTGGTCAGGGACGAGGTTGGGAAAAGCATTCTCAACCGCAGGGCCCCACGCAGACTCCTCTGTCAAGGTTCGGCTCAGGAATGTTAACCGCTCGGCATTCAAGTGGCTCGCCAAGTCGGGCATTCCCAAACCTCCCACATCAGGACGTTGAGTACAGACCTGTCTACGGACTAACGGCTTCGCCCTTGCCCACAAAAGTGAGAAAAGGAGACGCGTCAAAGCCGCTCGGCGGTCCGCAGGCAGAGGTAGTACAGCCAATCGGTAAAGGATGAGCGGAAAGACGTAAGTGGCGCACGCCTCAGCTCGACCTTTAAGGGAAAGCCCCCTTTGAAGCCAAATCCTTACAGACGCTTCAACCTTAGACTGTACTTCCGACCAATTCTTATCAAGCTGGAGACCCGGCCCGAACCATACGCCGAGGATCCGAACCGGGCCATCTGTCCAGTTGAAAAGGCCCGGGAGCGCAGCCGCGCCGCTCCAGGCAGCCAACCTTAGGCCGTTGGATTTGCTAAGGTTGACTACGGCCCCTGTGACTTTTTCGTACCTTTTGAGTGCCCTAGTCACCGCGATAATGTCTCGAAAGCACGACACAAACACGGTGACATCATCGGCATACGCGGAAACCCTGGCTCGCGCACCGCCAGGAAGAGCAATACCGCGTAGGGCCAGTCCAGGCTCCCCGATCCTAAGCCTGCGGAGAAAGGGCTCCAAGGCAAGGACGTAAAGCAGGGGAGACAGCGGACATCCCTGACGTACCGACCGAGAGACGGCAAAAGACTCCGATCGCATTCCATTCACTTGCACCACTGCCGTCGGCCCGCGATACAAAATGGAGATCCATCTGCGGAAGTCCAGTGTAAAACCGGCGGCCTCTAAAACAGATCCCAGGAACCGATGGTCGACCCTGTCAAAAGCTTTGGACTGATCTAAATTGATCAGCGCGGCTTCAGTGTCGTCTTCTAATCCCTCTATGATCGTGCGCATCAGATGCAAGTTGTTTTGAATCGATCTCCCCTTCACAGCAAAATTCTGATCAGGTTCGACCAACTCACCTATAACAACCTGCAACCGATTTGCAAGAACTTTGGCCAAAATCTTTAAATCTGCGTTAAGCAGAGTTATGGGCCTATAATCGTCTAAATCCCCACCATCTGTGCCCTTTTTCTGAAGCAATGTGATCACTCCCTTGGTGACTTGACCGGGGACGGAGCCCTGTTCAAACCAGTGATTGAACACATTGACCAGAATAGGTACGAAGATGTGCGACAGCCTCAAGAACAATTCATAGGGCAAACCATCTAGTCCCGGAGATTTGTCGTAGCCGACCTGCTTCAGTGCAGCCAAGACCTCACACTCTGTAACGCGCCCATCACAACTAGCCGCTCGGGCCGCCTCCAGGCGGGGCGAGCCAGCTAAATAGCTGCCAAACTCCTCGACGCGGAGTCCGGGCAGTTGGGTGAACCGCTCCATGAAATGTTCACGAAATCCCCGGCAAATCTCCCGAGTCGACACAAGGGTGTGTCCTTCCGGGTGTCTGACCTGACGAATGAGACCGACCGAGCTGCGACGAAGTGGAGTTCTACGCTCTGCCGCGTCAACATTCACGGCTTCGTTGGACACTCTATTTATTCTAGATCTAACTACTTGACCCTCATACCGCACGTTAGCCGCACGTTTCAGGTCCCCCTTAGCTAGTTCTATGCCTAGGGAATCCCCCCCAGCCACCGCCCGGGCCAGCTTAGTTTCTAAGCGCTTTTCTGCTTCAGCCTTATTTAAGGCGAGGCGCTGGCTATATTGCACAGAAAAGCGCCTAATGCCAACTTTGGCGTTAACCCACCACCTACTCCCGGTTACCGCCCCCACTAATCCCTTTTGAATGATAAGAGACAGCTGTTCCCGGAAGTCACGTATCTCCAGTAAGGAGGTATTTAACTTCCAGTAGCCAGCTACCCTGTGTGTCTTAGGGCCTAAATCCAGCCTGGCCACAAGTAACTTGTGGTCAGACTGGCCTAACCAGTGGAACGTGGGACAAGAAATATAATCTACGTTGCCTCTTCTAACTAACAATCGATCCAAGTAAGTACTTGGATTGAAAGTGCCGTTAGCAAGCCACGTCCACATCTCCCGCCTCGGGTGATCGACACGAAATCTGTCGACCAGATCGCATTGTGCCATCAGATCAGACAGACTTGTCTCACACCTATCCGACCCACTAAGTCCCCCCACCTTATCTATCCTGGGATCAAGGATGGCATTCCAATCACCCACTAAGATTAGCCGCTCCGAACCACCGAGAAACCCCTCCAACCCCCGGAAAAAGGAAACCCTCTCCCGAATGATATTGGGTGCATAAACCGCGACGATTCGAAACATGGCACTATTCACGGCAACATCAGCCACGATCAGTCTGCCATCAGCATCCGCGTGAACAACGTTTACCATTGCTAACAGAGTGCGTCTAACTAACAGAGAGACTCCCCGAGCATGACGGTCACCAAATGCTGAAAAAACATCGAAATGTTCCTCCAGCAGTCGATGATCGTCAATCGAAACATAGTGAGTCTCCTGTACCGCAGCCACATCTATGTCAAACGCCTTGAGATCCCCCAGTATGCGGGCTGCTTTGCTTAAGGACCTCAAGCCGTTTGCGTTCAAGCTTCCTAACTTCAAGTTCGCATCCATCTGGTCTAGTCAGTGTCAACGACCGGCCTGAAATCCTTTGCGGTTAGGATGCCGCAGGCTTGCCCGATATTGCCAGTTAGCAATTCTGACGACGCGCGGCCGTCTCGGGAAATGCCCCCGACATCCAAGGGGAAAGTTAGTTTGAGGGCCCTGTAAAATGAGGGGTGGACGTAAAGAGGGACTCTCCCTTCGCATTTGTCCCTCAACTCTTTGAGGGAGTCACGCCCTTCCTCCACCAAACTCAGGCCAGGGATGGCCCCCTTGCCGGCCTCGATCATGTTCCACATAGACCTTGTGCGCCCTACCTTCGTATTGCGCACGAAGGCTATGAGCAAGGGGGCGTCTGGAAACATTTTAACATCCTGCGTATCTGACCCCTGCACCTGAGTTAGGAGCTGCAGCGGCCGGATGACATTACGCTGTCGAGCGTTTAGGTCGGCAGCGGCATGGTGGATGTTAACATCACAAATCAGGTCCCCTGGCAGGAAGGGAAATCTTTTGGTCTTCCCGGTTCTCATGGGGGAAGTGGCCGCATTTTTCCGGGCTATCGGTTTTGAAGAAGATGGCTCGGGCTCTTTCTTTTGTGACAGAGAGCGGGAGCCGGCTGGGGGGGTTTTAGTGGGGGAGGGGGATTTCTGCTCAGTAGTGGGTTTGGGTTTGGGGGTTTCGGGGGACTGAGCAGAAGAGATGGTCATCTCTTCGGGCTTTGGGGCGGGGGTTTGGGGCCCAGCCTCTTTAACTTTCTTCGCCGTCCTTGTTGCCTTCTTCTTCTCCCTGGTTTTTACTTGGCTCTCTGTCACAGGAGCCGAACCGGCGCCCTCGTCCATTTTTTCCCCTTCCTCTTCTGATGTTTCCGGCGATGATACTATCGACAAGGGGACCTGTTGCTTCCTTTTTGTGGCCGCTGCCGATGCGGGTGTAGAGGGCTGCAGCTCCTTGGTGGGCATCTCTGTACTTGAGGACCCTGTGGGAACCCGCATCCCTTTTTCCTCAGGGGGCTGCACCTTTTTGGAGGGGGCCTTGGTGGTGCGGCTTTTCTTTATTTTTCTGAAGCCCTCCTCATCTACGTCATCTTTGCCCCCTCCGGTCGTTGGTGGAGGAGCTGCTGGTGCTACAGGCGCAGTTTTTCCTCCCAGGTCTGCGGCAGAAGGGGTCTTCTTTGGTGGAAACTTTTTGGGGCAATGTTTTGTCATGTGCCCCTTCTGCTCACAGTGCCAACAATGTGGCCTCCTGCCCTCCACGATGACACTCATGGACCAGGATCCGCACTTGAGCAGGGGTGGAATCTTGTCAAAGCCCTCCCGGTCCACTCTCATCTTCAGTTGGTAGTTCCCGACCATTAGGTTTCGGGGACCACGGACCGGGAGTACGGCTTCGACGTCCCCGTACTGGCTAAGAACAGCTCCAAGTTGTTCCGAGCTTATATAACAGGGGACGCCGAGGACAGTCACCGTTGTCCTTCGTCTGCTCAAGTACTCCGGCCTGAGAAGCCATTGCTTGTACCTCAGGTCGGTCCTGGCCACTTTTTCCGCCTCGTCTGCGCTTGGGAGAAGTATGTCCCAAGTGGCGTACCCTCTGCGGCATATATAAGATGCAGGAACATTAAGTTCCAACAGAAGGTCCGCCATCTTTTCGCAGGAGACCTCAGCCAACCCCTTGGTCCTTGCGTCCAGTGTGACTAGCGAAACAATTCGTTTCGCCAGTCTGTCGACAGCACCTGGTGCCGCTTTGATTTCACTACCGTCGGTGAGTTGCTTGTATGTTGTTTCAAACAACCGACGGTAGTCTAAGGGGCTAAGCTGGGACTGAGGTCCCCATTTGTCTGTGTCTTGGGCAGGAGTTGTCGCCGCTGATGTTGTTGTCGCCGATGCGCTCGGTGTTGCTGGCGTTTTCGGCGGTGGCGGCGGCGTCTTTTGCCCGGGAGGGATGGCCCAAACACTCTCCTGTTGTGTTGAAGGAGCCAGGGACGGCCACTCCTTAGGAGAAGCGGCAGGATTTGAAGGAGTGGCCACTTTGGTCCGAGTAGTCCTTCTGCCTGCAGCACCAACTGCCCCAGACTTCGGTCTTGGTCCAGCGACCCCCATCCTTCCTCTTCTTGATAGTCTTTCTGCGGTCTTGACGAGGGGATTCAGAGGCTCCAAGTCCATCTCGCTGCTATCACTGCTGCTGTCTCTCGAACAGTCACTGCAGGCGCTGCTGTTCAAGTCGTCGCCAAACAGCTCGTGGTGCAGTTCAGAGATCCGCATTTGAGCAGATTCCCGGTCACTCGGGCTTGGCGGCTGATCTGGATCGGTGGCCCCTTTCTTGTGGAGTTCCACCGACTTGGCTGGTCTCACTCCTGCAGGCAGGAGGCTTTTTCTCCTGCGAGCAGGCGGGCTGACGGTTGAAGCCCGTCGAGAAGTAGGTACGGTGGGGAGTTTCTCCCACCGACCCAGATCACCTCTTAATGGAATGTTCTACATTCGTGTATATTAAGAGTGAATGTTAAAACACTATTTGTCTCGGTAAGCAACAAAGCACGACTGATTATTACGTTATTATTCTCTGCCTGTAAGTCCGTTATTATCGTTATTTATTGTTATTATCGTTATTTGTTAAATTTGTTGCTTATTTTTTTGTTACTCCTTATATTTTTTTTATTTGGAGTTTTGTTAATTTTTTTTTTTTTTCACCGTTCTCTGGCCATGGCGACTGCCAGCTGTGCGCCTTCGGAGACCTCTGCAGTGGTTGAGAAGCCATCTCAGCCTTCTGAAAAGACGGATTGGATTAAGTCACCCGCCCTACAAATAGACGTTGGCGAATTTGTCGCTAAAGCAAAAGACTGCGCAGAATTTGTTACAGACACTGGTGTAATTATCCAGTTACCAAGATTGGAAGAGTTCCAAAAAAAACCATATTAATGTTTGTGGTGGACAGAAAGTCCAAAAAACTGATAAGATCGTCCAAAGAAACAGTCGCAAAACTAATTGCAACGACCGGAGTACGTGCTGAGCGAATCGCTAAGTGTAAGGGATATAACACATGGAATAGTCTTTTTAAGACTGAGGAAGTTTGTATCGAACTCTCCAAAAAAGAAATAATCACGAAAGACTACATTCTGCGCATGGAATATATGGGTCGAAGGAGAACAACCATCTCCGTTTTCGAAGTACCGGCTGTGGTTCCTGGCGAATATTTTTGCGCCTTTTTACTGAAGTTTGGCGAGATAACGGCGATTACAGTGGATAAATTTAATGGAACGTGGTCATTTGACGTCTGGCTAAATGAATCGGCTTTTAAAAAAGTACCATATTACATTGAGGCGAACGGGGAGAAATTGCCAGTGGTGGTGGCTGGAAGGCGTCCAGCTTGTTGGATATGTAACGAGGTAGGCACTTAACGTTTACTTGCCCCACGAGGATGAAACCGGCCCAGCCTAACCCCAAGAACAGAGTGCTGGAACATTTTACCCCTAAAGTTTCTTCAGAGAAGACAACTCCCTCCCCAAATCCATCAACTACAATTATTACCCCAGATGAATTCGAAGACTTGTGCAGCACTGCAAACGAATCTCCAAAAAAAAAAGTCGTTTGGAATATTGTGACTGGCAGAAAATCGCCGAAATCATACGCACAAGTGATGACTGAAGAAAGAACAGCTGGAAATAGAAACCAGCAATGATCCAGGTGGTGAAAAATATAAAGAAATTTTAAATCTCAAAAAGACTCTCGACGAGGAGCGTAAAACTGAGGAAAAAAAAGAAGAAAAAAAACGAAGAAAAAAAAATGGTTTCCGAAAACAACAATTAATGCGGTTAAAAAACTTCCCCGGCCAAAGAACGTCGCTCTCCAGTCAAAGGTGCACCCCCACCATTAAAGTCGTCCCCACCAGTAAGGGAATCTAACTTGACCCCTTTATCAAAAGAGAAGCCCGTTACCCCCAAACCATCTCCTTTCTGCTCCCCCTGCAACACCCCTAAAAATACACCACCCTCCTCGCAAATGAAGATTGATATGCCCCCTCCTGCCACAACCCAGAAACGTCAGCGAAGCCCCTCTATAGAGGCTCCCCAAAAAAAGAAGCCCTCTTTCTTCACAGGCAAAGATGTTTGCAAAGTAACTTCTGAAACTGAAAACCTGATGATGAACCACCACAAAAAGGACTATCAAAACCTAGCTACGCTGAGGACGGTTAAAAAAAAAGACATTTCTAACCCAGAAAACTTTTTAGAAGCCAAAAGACTTTTAACCGTAGTAAGATCGAGAAACAAGGCGAAGGGGGTTTGGAGCATGATGGAGGAGGCGAATAACTCATTTAATATATCGCCTCCTCTGGCTTTCTTTAACAACGACGAGTTAAAACTTCTTCAAAAATCTTGTGTTGGGAGGGTCGCTGTACGTATCCATCCAACTCTCTATAGGGCGATAAAATTAACTTTCCCCTTGGACATTGGAGGTTTGTCCCCGGATGGTCTCATTACTACTGAAATGGGACAAGGTTCTCTGGGGTCATCTGTCGGTGTCTTAAGACCGTCTATGTTCATTTCGGGTTCCCAACTCTAAGAGCACTAGAATGGCACTCAGATTAGCAAGCCTTAATGGCCGAGGGTTGAGGGACACCGCTCGTAAACTTCGAGTAGTACTTGACCTTCAGCGACTCGGCGTGGATGTATGTTGTTTGCAGGAGACCCACTTTATTCCCAGTGATTATCAGGGTGCGCTGACTAGAGACTTTCAGCTCTATTCAACGTACTTTGAAACTCACTTAAGAGGGGTTTCCTGGCTAGTTAAGCGCACACTGAATGCGACGTGTGACCCAATCTATGCGGATCCTGAGGGAAGGCTGTGCGTTCTTGATGTTACCGTAAAGGATGTGGCTTTTCTGGCTTATTGGGGTTTATGCGCCCAACGCCAGTTCTGAGCGGGTTCCTTTTTTTCGGGGGATCGAGCCCTTTTTGGATACGTCGCGTCGGATAATTCTAGCGGGAGACTGGAACGCGGTCTTGGATCCTGATTTAGATCGCTTGGGAAATCCTTGGGGAACTAACAGCAACGGGGATGTTAAGGCATTTCGTGACTTTATCGATAAGTTCGATCTTGTCGATAAATTCCGAAATGAGAAACTCCGTGAAGTAGTATGGACTTGGACTGCTAGTCGCAGCTCCGATTTAGGGCAACTTTCGAGTTACCTTGATCGATTCTTAATTAGGAGAGTCGATTTAGGGCTTTTAGATTGTCCAAGTTTTCATAACATAGTTTACTCGGATCATAGGCTTGTCCGGGTTCGGGTCAACTTAGATAGTCCTAAGCCTAGATTGGCTGGGTACTGGAAGTTCAACACATCGTTGTTCGATTTGAAGGACTTCCGGGAACAGCTTTTACTAACATTACAGAGGGAATTGACAGGAATAAGTGGTGGGGCCATCTTAAGAACGTTATTAGGTCCTTCGTTGCTGATTATAGTCGTCGACTCAACCTTAGATCTAGGGCAACGAAAGTGGCACTAGAAGCTAGTTTAAGTCGGGCGGTTGAAGCGGGGGATAGCGTTACCTTTACTGTAGCTAAAACGGAACTGAACTCCTTGGACAACAAGGCAGATCAGGGATTGTTAGTTAGGGCTAGGTTAAAAAGAGTGCCGCACGAGGCGACAAACATGGCCGCGTCACTGCGTGTGGAGGAACGTCGACGGTCTACTGATCGACACATCGCCAGTGTCACATTATCGGATGGGCGTATCGTGACTACAAACGACGGGATTTTGGAGGGTTTTCGCTCTTATTTTCAAGATCTTTTTACCAAGGAGCCCGGTCTGACGCCTATTTAGCTGACTTTTCTCGTCTCGAGGCGACCGAAGCAGCTAGGTGCGAAGGGTGTATAAATGAGGATGAAGTCCTGGGGGCCCTAAAGTAGGTTGGCCTTGATAAGTCTCCGGGTATCGATGGTCTGCCTTACGAACTGTATTTGAGGTTGTCGCCCATTTTTGTTCCCATGCTGGCTGTGTTGTTTAACTCCTGGTTTAGGAACGGGTCTATCCCCCAGTACTTTACCAGGGGTATCATCAAATTGCTTCGCAAGGACAAAAGTGGTGGGGATGGTATAGGTAATTTCCGGCCCTTAACAATGTTAAATACAGAGTTAAAGATTTTGGCCAAGATCTTAGCTAATCGTCTGCAGGTTGTCTTGTTTCGTCTAATAAGTCCCGAACAAACTTGTTCTGTTAAGGGCCGGACTATTCAAGATAATTTGCACATGATACGCTTGATCATAGAGAAAGTCGACACGGAAGCCGCGCTGATCAATTTAGATCAGTCCAAAGCATTCAATAGGGTCGATCATCGTTACTTGGAGGCTGTCTTGTCTTCGGCTGGATTTGGTCCCCATTTCCGCTCCTGGATTCGCCTGTTTTATGCAAACCCCGGTGCATTGGTTGAAGTAAATGGAATGAGGTCGAAGTCTTTCGATTTGTCCAGATTATTCGTCAGGGATGTCCGCTTTCACCGATGCTTTATGTGCTTGCGTTGGAGCCTTTCCTTCGCAGGCTTAGGGTGAATCCGGTCCTTCGTGGGATTACTTTGTCTGGTGCTTGCCCCATGATTAAGTACTCCGCCTATGCCGACGACGTCACTGTGCTTATAACGAGCAGTGCTGAGATTAGGGTCGTCGACATGGAAATAAGACGGTATGAACAAGTGACAGGGGCCAAAATCAACTGCGATAAGTCTGTTGGCTTACGCATTGGTGTCTGGAGGGGTGTTCCACTTCAGGGGCCCTTTGGCTGGACGGATGGGCCTTGCAAGATACTCGGCGTCTGGTTTGGTCCTGATCTCCAGTTGGAGAAAAATTGGTCGGAAGTGTTGAAAGCGGTTAAGGCTGCAGCCCGTCTGTGGTCTTTGAGAAATCTTACTTTTAAAGGAAGAGCGGAGGTGTGTAATTCTCACATTTATCCTCTCATCCTCTACCGTCTTTCTGTGCTCCCTCTGCCGGTGGACACACTAATTGATTTAGTGGAGGCTCTTTTCGTGTTTTTGTGGCGCGGAAAGCAGCCCATGGTTCGCCGGGAGATCTGCTACTTGCATCCGTCTGAATGCGGTCTAGGTATGCCAAGCATTGAGATTCGTCAATATACGCTTCGCTTACACTACCTAGACCGAATGTGTACACCTTGTGAGGGAAACGGTGAATTCTGGAAGGAAGACACCAAGAAAGCCTTTCCGGCTTTGAAAAGTGTGCACTTGCATGGGGGTGAGGCATTTTGTTTACCTCGACGCGAGTGCTCCTTTTATCGCGAGTGTCGACAGTCCTTGAAGTACCTTCTAAGGGTGTCAGAAAGCCTCTCTGACATCCGAGTGTTGTCTCGTAAAGCACTATATCGGGTTATGGTGAGGGGATCTGTTCGTGACAGTGTTACTGAGGAGCTTGGTCTTATGAGGGGAGAACTTCGCTTGATCTGGCCTTGGGCGCTAATTCAGTAATTACGAGGCATCACTCACCTGGCTGATAATACGAAATGCACTCTGGGTCGGCAAAAAGCTTTACGCAGCGGGATTAAGAGAGACACCGAGTTGTGTTCGATGCGGTGACTGGGAGGAAACGACCAGTCATGTTTTCTTTCATTGCCCCATCGTTCGCCCGCTGTGTGAGTTAGTTGAAGGCTACACGGTTCGCATGTTGAACGGACAGTTCTTCGTTTTGGAGTCTTTTTCGACATGCTGCAATTGGGCACCAATCATGAAGTGGGAGGAGCATTATGTGTTTCTTTGCTTACTAGCTGTTATGAGAGGAGTGATTTGGTCGACACGACAGAAGGAAGTCTACGAGGAAGAGACCTTCACTGCTCCCCAGCTTGTCCTCATTTTCCAGTCTCGCCTGTAAATGCCTGTCAGGCTGGAGAAGGTGAAACTCCCTCCGGCAGATTTCAACGAAAGGTGGGTGAAAGTTGCGCGTTTGTGTTGTGTGAATGGAGCTAATTTTGAGTGGTACTTGGACGTGCCTTAGACAGAATATTGGGTAGCCGAACCGAACACTGACCCTTTTATTTGACCCGGTTAGGCAAGATAGGTTATGTTTTGTTTTTCTTCCCCATTTTTAGCTTAGCTAGAGGTATGTAAGTTGTCATAGGTCCTACTTTTTTTTTCGTCCTCTCCCCCCCCATTTTTTATTTTTTGTTTTTTTTACCCCGACTTTTATTTTGTAATTCCCATTCTCGACCCCAACTAGGTGACTGATCTGTTGTTTTGTCAGAGATGCAGGTCTGCTTTCGTAATTTTCGAAGGAGGTGTGAGAATAAAACTTTCGTGACCTGCATCGCCTTTTTTCGACTGGCAAAACTACTTATCGGCCACATTTCTTTAGTGGGAGGTTCTTATACTAACACTTAATTTTATTTATTTTTTCATTGTGTATATATATATGTATCATTCTTGTTCCCCCACTCCCCATTTCATGTATATATTGTCATTTTTGGGTTTTAAGTAGGTAATTCATGGAGTAAATTTGTTTTGGTGATTGTGACTAGTTAAGTTAAGAATGTTTTCCCCATCCCCCTTGTAGGCCTTGTGCCAAATTTTGAAATTTTTCAAATAAATATCCTCAGTAAGCAACAAAGCACGACTGATTATTACGTTATTATTCTCTGCCTGTAAGTCCGTTATTATCGTTATTTATTGTTATTATCGTTATTTGTTAAATTTGTTGCTTATTTTTTGTTACTCCTTATATTTTTTTTATTTGGAGTTTTGTTAATTTTTTTTTTTCACCATTCTCCGGCCATGGCGACTGCGAGCTGTATGCCTTCGGAGACCTCTGCAATGGTTGAGAAGCCATCTCAGCCTTCTGAAAAGACGGATTGGATTAAGTCACCTGCTCTACAAATAGACGTTTGTGAATTTGTCGCCAAAGCCAAGGACTGCGCAGAATTTGTTACAGACACTGGTGTAATTATCCAGTTACCAAGATTGGAAGAGTTAAAAAAAAAACCATATTAATGTTTGTGGTGGACAGAAAATCAAAAAAACTGATAAGATCGTCCAAAGTAACAGTCGCAAAACTAATTGCAACGACCGGAGTACGTGCTGAGCGAATCGTTAAGTGCAAAGGATACAATACATGGAATAGTCTTTTTAAGTCGAAGGAGAACAACTATCTCCGTTTTCGAAGTACCGGCTGTGGTTCCTGGCGAATATTTTTGCGCCTTTTTACTGAAGTTTGGCGAGATAACGGCGATTACAGTGGATAAATTTAATGGAACGTGGTCATTTGACGTCTGGCTAAATGAATCGGCTTTTAAAAAAGTACCATATTACATTGAGGCGAACGGGGAGAAATTGCCAGTGGTGGTGGCTGGAAGGCGTCCAGCTTGTTGGATATGTAACGAGGTAGGCACTTAACGTTTACTTGCCCCACGAGGATGAAACCGGCCCAGCCTAACCCCAAGAACAGAGTGCTGGAACATTTTACCCCTAAAGTTTCTTCAGAGAAGACAACTCCCTCCCCAAATCCATCAACTACAATTATTACCCCAGATGAATTCGAAGACTTGTGCAGCACTGCAAACGAATCTCCAAAAAAAAAAGTCGTTTGGAATATTGTGACTGGCAGAAAATCGCCGAAATCATACGCACAAGTGATGACTGAAGAAGAACAGCTGGAAATCGAAACCAGCAATGATCCAGGTGGTGAAAAATATAAAGAAATCTTAAATCTCAAACAGACTCTCGACGAGGAGCGTAAAACTGAGGAAAAAAAAGAAGAAAAAAACAAGAAAAAAAATGGTCAATTCGGTTAAAACTTCTTCCCCGGCCAAAGAACGTCGCTCCACAGTCAAAGGTGCACCCCCCCCCCCATTAAAGTCGTCCCCACCAGTAAGGGATTCTAACTTGACCCCTTTATCAAAAGAGAAGCCCGTTTCCCCCAAACCATCTCCTTTTTGTTCCCCCTGCAACACCCCTAAAAGTACACCGCCCCCTCTCCAACGAAGACCGATATGCCCCCTCCTGCCTCACCCACCGCCCCCTCCACATCCCAGAAACGTCATCGAAGCTCCTCTCTAGAGGCCCCAAAAAAGAAGTCCCCTTTCTACACCGGCAAGGATGTTTGTAAGGTAACTCCAGAGACGGAAAAACTCATGATAAACCATCATAAGAAGAATTACCGCAACCTAGCTACGCTGAGGATGGTCAATAAAAAAGACATTTCCAACCCGGAAAATTTTTATCTGTAGTTAGATCGAGAGACAAGGCGAAAGGGTTATGGAATATGATGGAGGAGGCGAATAACTCATTTAATATATCGCCTCCTCTGGCTTTCTTAAACGACGACGAGTTAAAACTTCTTCAAAAATCTTGTGTTGGGAGGGTCCCTATACGTATTCATCCTACACTCTACAAGGCAATAAAATTAACTTTCCCCTTAGATATTGGCGGTTTGTCCCCGGACGGTCTCATCACAAATGAAATAGGACAAGGTTCTCTGGGGTCATCTATCGGTGTCTTAAATGCGTCAATGTTCGTTTCAGGTTCCCAACTCTAAGAGCACTAGAATGGCACTCAGATTAGCAAGCCTAAATGGCCGAGGGTTGAGGGACACCGCTCGTAAACTTCGAGTAGTACGTGACCTTCAGCGACTCGGCGTGGATGTATGTTGTTTGCAGGAGACCGACTTTATTCCCAGTGATTATCAGGGTGCGCCGACTAGAGACTTTAAGCTCTATTCAGCGTACTTTGATACTCACTCAAGAGGGGTTTCCTGGCTAGTTAAGCGCACACTGAATGCGACGTGTGACCCAATCTATGCGGATCCTGAGGGAAGGCTGTGCGTTCTTGATGTTACCGTAAAGGATGTGGCTTTTCGGCTTATTGGGGTTTATGCGCCCAACGCCTATTCTGAGCGGGTTCCTTTTTTTCGGGGGATCGAGCCCTTTATGGATACGTCGCGTCGGATAATTCTAGCGGGAGACTGGAACGCGGTCTTGGATCCTGATTTAGATCGCTTGGGAAATCCTTGGGGAACTAACAGCAACGGGGATGTTAAGGCATTTCGTGACTTTATCGATAAGTTTGATCTTGTCGATAAATTTCGAAATGAGAAACCCCGTGAAGTAGTATGGACTTGGACTGCTAGTCGCGGCTCCGATTCAAGGCAACTTTCGAGTTACCTTGATCGGTTCTTAATTAGGAGAGTCGATTTAGGGCTTTTAGATTGTCCAAGTTTTCATAATATAGTTTACTCGGATCATAGGCTTGTCCGGGTTCGGGTAAACTTAGATAGTCCTAAGCCTAGATTGGCTGGGTACTGGAAGTTCAACACATCGTTGTTCGATTTGAAGGACTTCCGGGAACAGCTTTTACTAACATTACAGAGGGGATTGACGGGTGCTATCATTGGGAATAAGTGGTGGGGCCATCTTAAGAACGTTATTAGGTCCTTCGTTGCTGATTATAGTCGTCGACTCAACCTTAGATCTAGGGCAACGAAAGTGGCACTAGAAGCTAGTTAAAGTCGGGCAGTTGAAGCGGGGGATAGCGTTACCTTTACTGTAGCTAAAACGGAACTGAACTCCTTGGACAACAAGGCAGATCAGGGATTGTTAGTTAGGGCTAGGTTAAAAAGAGTGCCGCACGAGGCGACAAACATGGCCGCGTCACTGCGTGTGGAGGAACGTCTGCGGTCTACTGATCGACACATCGCCAGTGTCACATTATCGGATGGGCGTCTCGTGACTACAAACGACGGGATTTTGGAGGGTTTCGCTCTTATTTTCAGGATCTTTTTACCAGCTAGGTGCGAAGGGTGTATAAATGAGGATGAAGTCCTGGGGGCCCTAAGGTAGGTTGGCCTTGATAAGTCTCCGGGTATCGATGGTCTGCCTTACGAACTGTATTTGAGGTTGTCGCCCATTTTGTCCCCCTGCTGGCTGTGTTGTTTAACTCCTGGTTTAGGAACGGGTCTATCCCCCAGTACTTTACCAGGGGTATCATCAAATTGCTTTGCAAGGACAAAAGTGGTGGGGATGGTATAGGTAATTTCCGGCCAGTAACAATGTTAAATACAGAGTTAAAGATTTTGGCCAAGAGCTTGGCTAATCGTCTGCAGGTTGTCTTGTTTCGTCTAATAAGTCCCGAACAGACTTGTGCTGTTAAGGGTCGGACTATTCAAGATAATTTGCACATGATATGCTTGATCATAGAGAAAGTCGACACGGAAGCCGCGCTGATCAATTTAGATCAGTCCAAAGCATTCGATAGGGTCGATCATCGTTACTTGGAGGCTGACTTGTTTTCGGCTGGATTTGGTCCCCATTTCCGCTCATGGATTCGCCTGTTTTATGCAAACCCCGGTGCGTTGGTGTAAGTGAATGGAATGAGGTCGAAGCCTTTCAATTTGTCCAGATCTATTTTTTTTTTATTTTTTTATTTTTTACATGATTCACCCCAAACAAGGCAGGACGCCACTGTAAACGTAAGGGGCTACTGAGAAAAAGGAAAAAGGGAGAAGGATTAGTGGTTCAGCTTAAATTGGGATCTGAGCAGCGAGATGTCTGTTTACATTAGTTTTAAATTTCTGCATGTCAGTACTGTCGGGGAAACAGGGGGCAGGGAGGGAGTTCCAGAGGCCAGCAGCACGAGGAAAGAAGCTATTTGAGTAGAATGCTCTCCGGCATCTGGGGACCTACACAGTGAATGAATGAGATTTAGTAGAATGTCGAGTTAGTCTAGTGAATTTACGTCGAGGGGGCACCAGAGTAGCCAACTCATCGGAGCATAATCCATTGAAGTATTTGTAAAACAAACACAAGGATGCCACATTGCGGCGATGGGACAGGGGCTGGAGCTTAGCTGACGGTGAGGGACCTATTAGGTTGACTACTCTTTTTTGGACTTTGTCAAGGAGGGAGAGACTAGTAGATGATGCACCAGCCCAGATGTGACAACAATACTCCATGCATGGGCGAATGGTGGTTTGTAGAGATACAGGATAATGTCAGGTGTAAGGAGTCCACTAGCACGGTAGAGGGAGCCAACCTTCTTTGCGGCAGCCTTGGCAATGTCTTCAATGTATGTGTTCCAATTCATGTTACCTGTGAATGTTAGGCCAAGGAGTCTGAATGATGAACTCTCAGGTAGGGTGTTATTTGCCATGACAATCGGTGGATGGAGAGGCTTCTTGTAGTTGTTGAAGGAAAGGAGCTTAGTCTTTGCGGCATTAAAAGTCACCAACCATTTATGGCCCCAATCCACTACAGCCTGGAGGTCATTTTCTAAGGATTCAGCCATTGCCTCAGATATGATCGCGTCTGTTTTGCCAACATGGCGAGAGTAAAGCGTGGTGTCGTCAGCAAATAAACCAATCTCAGACACTATGTCATCAGGGAGATCGTTTATATAGATCAGGAACAACAAAGGTCCAAGAATAGATCCCTGGGGCACACCAGCATTTATGTCATGTTGCTTAGATGAACGGCCATCGAGGACAACCTGGATTTTTCTTTTGTTTAGGAAGGATCTAATTATATTAAGTAGTTGCCCAGTAATACCGTAATAGTGTATTTTCAGGAGAAGCCCTTTATGCCATACCTTGTCAAAGGCCTTGGATATATCAAGCGCTACTGCCCTAGCTTCACCTGCCTTGTCGAGAGTATGATACATGCGTTCTGAGATGACCGTTAAGATGTCTGCAGTAGATCGTGCTTGTCTAAATCCATACTGGCGGTCAGATAGAAGTTTAGCATTAACTAAGTGACGTACTATCGCTAGATTGATTAAGGATTCAAAGATTTTGGCAAAGATTGGCAGTAGACTGATTGGGCGGTAGTTCTGAGGGTCGGTTCTATTCCCAGAACTCTTGTAGACTGGTACCACAGAGGCAATTTTCCAGCTATCGGGGAAGCAAGATTCGGCTAGGCATTTATTGTAAAGTTTGGAGAGGACAGGGGCCAGTTCAGCAGAGCATTTCTTTATTGCTATTACAGGTATAAGATCAGGCCCACAAGCTTTAGAGGTGTCAAGGCTTTTTATGATGTCTCTGACCTGGGATGGGGTGATGACCAGGTTATCAAGTGTGGCTTCAGTCCGCAATGGTAATTCAGGGAGAGGGTGGTTACCTGAGTCTAAAGTAGAGTTAGAAGCGAAACGCTGTGCAAGTAGTTCAGCCTTATCAGTGGCCGTGCAAACGACATCATTGTGGTTTGAAAGTGGGGGAATCGTAGATTGACCATTATTCACTACACTATTGTAGATTTTCCAGAAATCGCGAGTACCTAGTTTCTGTGACTGGATGCGTTTCTTTGTTAACTCATTATACCTTCTCTTCGCTTCGCCTATCACGGCCTTGTAATTGTTTCTTGACTCTATAAATTTATGCCTATTAGTAGCTGACTTATGGCGGCTGAATTTACGGAATGCGTGTTGCCTCTCAGAAATGGCAGCTGCACATTCCGAAGTGAACCATTGAGGAGAGTGGGGCTTGCTAAAGAATTTTCGCATGGGGACATAGGCTTCAATGCCTGCTTTGACCCATTCAGTTAATTCGTTTGCACACTGGTTGGCAGGGAGTAAGAAGGTTTCCCTCCATGGGGCGTCACTGATGTGATCTCTGATTGACTAAAAATCAGCTTGCTCATAGTATCTTGTTGTTTTGAGCAACGGTTCATCAGCTTTTGGACGACTTTTTAGCGTGATATGTATCATTAGCACAATGTGATCAGCATTCCCGAGTGGGCTATGAGCTTTCGTCACACAAGCCTCAGGTATTGAGGTCAAGAAGAGGTCTAGGAGTGAGGCTTGTTGGTCCACACGATCGGGGATGCGGGTCGGAAAATCAACAGTCTGAGAGAGGGAGTGAGCTAAGGAGAAGTTATACGTAGAGTTGCCGGCTGCGTCAGTAAGGCTGGAAAATCCCAACCAGTCGCGGTGGTGGGCATTAAAATCCCCAAATACATGTATCTGGGCATTCGAGTCAATTAAGAGTGCTCTATCTATGCTTTCAGAGACAGAGTTTAGCAGAGTACAGTCCTGGGTCGACGGGGAGTGGTATAGGAAATATAAGTAACTAACGTTGTGATGTAAAGTCAATCTAAAGCACATGTAGTCGTAGTCATCTGATTCTAACCTATGTTCTTTAGTCAGGGGGAGGGTGTTCCGAACATAAACTCCTAGCCCGTGCATGTGTTCGTCAGAGTCTTTACGGTAGAGTGGGAGGTAGTCAGTCATGTCAAAGTGGTGAGAAGAGATTGAGGATTGGAGGTTAGTTTCACTTAGAGTTAGGATATCCGGGGAGTTTGTCAGGAGAAAGGTTTCTACCTCGTTGATGCTGGTAAGTCCCCGGATATTTGTGAATGCAAGCCTCAAGGGCGGAGGCGAAAGTGTTTTTTGGGTGTCTGGTTTAGGTTTGATTTTATTTCTTTGTAATGGCATGTTTGATTTGATTATAGAGTGGATTGGCCAAGGTGGGTACTTGTTTGGTGCCAATAAGCTCACACAACCAGTCCATTAGTCATGACCTGGTCCATGGGGGTTGTGGCCTCGGGAAAGCCCACCGAAGATAATTGCAGGGTCCCTTTCCATGCGCGACATGGCACATACAACTACCCACGGTATTATGCAACTGATGATGGAGTAGCCGTTCTTGGCGCTACCCAAGAGTTTGGGCTCCTGTCCTGTCAGTCGGAAACAGCAGCCAGACAAGCTGTCTAACCTGTACCCTCAACCTGTCGGAACAAGAGAGACGCAGACTGGTCATGTAAGACTTACTAACGAAAAAACTTTCCCCAAGTTGCCCAAATAGAGAGAAAGAGAACGGCGTTCATTGTCCTAGTAAGGAAACAAGGCTAGGCACTGAGTGTTTAGAGGCGTCCCAGCGCTGTTACCTCTGCGCCTGACTAATAAACAAAGAAGGAGTGCAAGGGCCGGCGATAGGTAGAACCTATCTACTCCCTAAGCAATTGTAGGTTTGTAAACCGGATATTTTGTTCGAGATTCCAACTCTAGGAAGGTTGTCGATCAGGACTAAGGAAGCCATCCTCCCCCAACAGCTTAATGCCACGGCGTAAGTAACTGGTAGCAAGGTTTTTTTGTCAGAGATTTCCTTCTCTTAGATTGATAGCCTTACGAGGT
This sequence comes from Sepiola atlantica, assembly GCA_963556195.1. Lineage (NCBI taxonomy): Eukaryota > Metazoa > Mollusca > Cephalopoda > Sepiida > Sepiolidae > Sepiola > Sepiola atlantica. Next base: position 59,129,959 of record OY744521.1, read on the forward strand.
CTTACGGGTCCAACACTCCAAGAGGGGTAAAAATAGCCGGCGCCCATGTACTAGTCGGGTATTTCCTAGCCCCCGCAGGTAAGAAAAAAAAAAAAAAAAAAAAAAAGAATTCATATAATACATATATATGTGTGTGTATATATATATATATATATATATATATTTATATATATATATATATACATATGTACACATGAAGATAGAATAAGTTCAATTGCATACTAAGGAAGGAACAGTAAGTTGAAGATAGGTTTCCCTCTCCCCCCTCTTTCAACCCCGAACGACATTTCGGTTTCTTCACTGCTAAGGCAGATACGAAATGTGTCTTTAACCAGACTAGCATGCTTAGTTTGGACGATATTCATCCCCTATCTACATTCGCATGTTAATACATGAATTAAGAAAAAATTCCAGAGTAAAAATAATTTAAACACTTAGCTTTTTTTTTTTTTGTTAAATGTCACCCATACATTTCAGTTGAGATTTCAGTTTCTTCAGAGGCAGATGCGAAATATGTCTTTAACCAGACTAGCATGCTTAGTTTGGACGATATTCATCCCCTATCTACATTCGCTAGTGAACTACCCCCACCCACCCCTTTTCAAACCTGAACCCAAGTGACCCCTACAGAATGTAGGCAAGAAAAGAAAAGAAAAGAAAGAAAAGATACAGAGTTTTTGAACAGTCAGGAATCCTGGAAAAAAAGATTATTTTAGCTAGATACTCGTTGCATGTTAATACATGAATTAAGAAAAAATTCCAGAGTAAAAATAATTTAAACACTTAGCTTTCTTTTTTTTTGTTAAATGCCACCCATACATTTCAGTTGAGATTTCAGTTTCTTCAGAGGCAGATACGAAATGTGTCTTTAACCAGACTAGCATGCTTAGTTTGGACGATATTCATCCCCTATCTACATTCGCTAGTGAACTACCCCCACCCACCCCTTTTCAAACCTGAACCCAAGTGACCCCTACAGAATGTAGGCAAGAAAAGAAAGAAAAGATACAGAGTTTTTGAACAGTCAGGGATGTCCGCTTTCACCTATGCTTTATGTGCTTGCGTTGGAACCTTTCCTTCGCAGGCTTAGGGTGAATCCGGTCCTTCGTGGGATTATTTTGTCTGGTGCTTGCCCCATGATTAAGTACTCCGCCTATGCCGACGACGTCACTGTGCTTGTAACGAGCAGTGCTGAGATTAGGGTCGTCGACATGGAAATAAGACGGTATGAACAAGTGACAGGGGCCAAAATCAACTGCGATAAGTCTGTTGGCTTACGCATTGGTGCCTGGAGGGGTGTCCCCCTTCAGGGGCCCTTTGGCTGGACGGATGGGCCTTGCAAGATACTCGGCGTCTGGTTTGGTCCTGATCTCCAGTTGGAGAAAAATTGGTCGGTAGTGTTGAAAGCGGTTAAGGCTGCAGCCCGTCTGTGGTCTTTGAGAAATCTTACTTTAAAAGGAAGAGCGGAGGTGTGTAATTCTCACATTTATCCTCTCATCCTCTACAGTCTTTCTGTGCTCCCTCTGCCGGTGGACACACTAATTGATTTAGTGAAGGCTCTTTTCGTGTTTTTGTGGCGCGGAAAGCAGCCCATGGTTCGCCGGGAGATCTGCTACTTGCATCCATCTGAAGGCGGTCTGGGTATGCCAAGCGTTGAGATTCGTCAATATACGCTTCGCTTACACTACCTAGACCGAATGTGTACACCTTGTGAGGGAAACGGTGAATTCTGGAAGGAAGACACCAAGAAAGCCTTTCCGGCTTTGAAAAGTGTGCACTTGCATGGGGGTGAGGCATTTCGTTTACCTCGACGCGAGTGCTCCTTTTATCGCGAGTGTCGACAGTCCTTGAAGTACCTTCTAAGGGTGTCAGAAAGCCTCTCTGACATCCGAGTGTTGTCTCGTAAAGCACTATATCGGGTTATGGTGAGGGGATCTGTTCGTGACAGTATTACTGAGGAGCTTGGTCTTATGAAGGGAGAACTTCGTTTGATCTGGCCTTGGGGGCCTGGGTTGAAATGCTTCGATAATTACGAGGCATCACTCACCTGGCTGATAATACAAAATGCACTCTGGGTCGGCAAAAAGCTTTACGCAGCGGGATTAAGAGAGACACCGAGTTGTGTTCGATGCGGCGACTGGGAGGAGACGACCAGTCATGTTTTCTTTCATTGCCCCATCGTTCGCCCGCTGTGTGAGTTAGTTGAAGGCTACACGGTTCGCATGTTGAACAGACAGTTCTTCGTTTTGGAGTCTTTTTCGACATGCTGCAATTGGGCACCAATCATGAAGTGGGAGGAGCATTATGTGTTTCTTTGCTTACTAGCTGTTATGAGAGGAGTGATTTGGTCGACACGACAGAAGGAAGTCTACGGGGAAGAGACCTTCACTGCTCCCCAGCTTGTCCTCATTTTCCAGTCTCGCCTGAAAATGCGTGTCAGGCTGGAGAAAGTGAAACTCCCTCCGGCAGATTTCAACGAAAGGTGGGTGAAAGTTGCGCGTTTGTGTCGTGTGAATGGAGCTAATTTTGAGTGGTACTTGGACGTGCCTTAGACAGAATATTGGGTAGCCGAACCGAACACTGACCCTTTTATTTGACCCGGTTAGGCAAGATTAGGTTATGTTTTGTTTTTCTTCCCCATTTTTAGCTAGAGGTATGTAAGTTGTCATAGGTCCTACTTTTTTTTTCGTCCCCCCCCCCCTTTTTTTTAAATTTTTTTTTTTACCCCGACTTTTATTTTATAATTCCCATTCCCGACCCCTATTACCTAATAGGGGTCGGGAATGGGAATTATAATCTGATCTGTTGTTTTGTCAGAGAATATAATCTGATCTGTTGTTTTGTCAGAGATGCAGGTCTCCTTTCGTAATTTTCGAAGGAGGTGTGAGAATAAAACTTTCGTGACCTGCATCGCCTTTTTTCGACTGGCAAAACTACTTATCGGCCACATTTCTTTAGTGGGAGGTTCTTATACTAACACTTAATTTTATTTATTTTTTCATTGTATATATATATATCATTCTTGTTCCCCCACTCCCCATTTCATGTATATATTGTCATTTTTGGGTTTTAAGTAGGTAAATCATGGAGTAAATTTGTTTTGGTGATTGTGACTAGTTAAGTTAAGAATGTTAGTTAGGTCAACATTTTCCCCATCCCCCTTGTAGGCCTTGTGCCAAATTTTGAAATTTTTCAAATAAATATCCTCAGTAAGCAACAAATGGTTAAATAAAGCTTATCCTTAAGTTATATTCGCCGTCCAGTTTTTATTACATTTAGTAACTTTCACTTTTTTTGATAATTAAGCAATTTTAGTAAAAAAAAAGCGGTACATTCTTTTGTAATTCACTCTCTTAAGACTTTAATTTAATGATTATCTTTGAAACAGTTCCAGAAAACTGATATTTACTTTTCCAGCGATTTTTAAACATGTTTTATTGAATCTTCAGTTTTAACTGATTTTTCGTTGTTTTCCATTCTAAATTTTTTTTCACGTGTAAATATTCATTTGTTTCCTTTTAGATATTAACTTAATGCTTTTATCTTTCAAACACAATCAAAAGTTAAACGAAAACTACTTTTAAAAAAATAAGAAAATACACTTTTAAGAACTATAATCAGTACAAGCGACGGTCATTTTGGCACGTACCTAGATAAAAAGAAAGAAAAAATGATATTATTCCGTCAGCTTAAGCGCTTCCGCGACATGCCCGATCGTTGTTGACACAAAGTCACGGAAATCAGGCGCGTCATCTGTAACAGTACTAAAATTTGTATGTAAAAAAAAAACATTCATTTGAGTTTTCTAACTTCATATTTTGGACACATACACATTTCCTTCAAGAAATATGTCGGTAATGAAAAAATTCCATGACGTTAATTTTATTTATATATTTTTAATATTAATGTAAAAAAACATTGATTTGAATATTTGTAAAAATGAAAAAAGTTCATCTTTATGTAATGTATTTATTTAATATTACTTAGAAATCACTTTCCAGTTTGCCTCATGTGTTGACCTAGATTTTTATCGAGATTCACCAAAATTCTGATTATTGTCTTCATTCGACATCCATACTTACTAGGTACGTGCAAAAATGGCTGTCTCTTGTACGGACTATGCTTATTAAAAGGCGCTTATCATTAATTATTTAATTGTTTCCGTGTAAACTTTGATTGTGTTTGAAAGGTAAAAGCCTAAACTTAATCTCTAAAAGGAAAAAACTGTATATTTATGTGTGAAAAAGAAATAATGAAAAATGTAATCACGACGGCTAAATAAAAATAAAATTCAGTGAATTTTGAACTTTGAAGAAATTACTTGTAAAAATTCCTTGAAAGATAAATATAAGTTTTTGGAAACTATTTAAAAGATAATTATTAAATTAAAGTCATAAGATACTAAATTAGAACAAAAATTTCCTATGTTTTACTAAAAATTAGCAAAATTATCCCCCCAAAAGTCATAGTTTAGTCAAATCCGGCATTCAGTCAATCGGTAAATGACTATGAGAATATATGGAAGACAAAAATGTCATAATATTTCTGTTTATAAGTTTTAACTTTATATATAAAAATAGTTTTGTAATAGTTTATAGAAGTTGAAAAATTATTATCCATTAATTTTTTAATTCTTTTTAAGGTTATAAAGAAATTTAATTAATTTAAGTACCCTTATTTTGTTGTAATAAAAAAGGAAATGCTTATTTAATTAAAATATTTGTGAATGTACGCAATTAAGATTTTATTTATTTTTAACTAAAAAGATTCATATTTAACTTGGTATTTGTTTTTAATTTAGTAATACTCTGAAATTATTTATGATGTCTGTTTACCAATGCTTTTCCTTAGAATTTGAAATAAAACCTTTTAAAATGTTTTTAAAAATTATGTTCACGTTACGAACTGCGTCAATTTTATCAATTTTTTTTACATGATGATTAAAAACTTTAGTTACTCGATTTATTCTTAACGTGTCGTAACGATAAATTACATTAATTCTTTTTAAAATAAAATGTATTTTTTTATTTTAAGTGTAAAAAAGAAAATTAAAATCAATGACTACACTGACAATTAATTCATTGAAAAATAAAGTTAAAACAATTATTTATTAATAAATAAATAGAATTCAATTTTGAAAGAAAATGTCATGTTTGAATTCTTTTTATTTATTAATAAATAATTGTTTTCTAATTTTTAAAATATTTATTAATGAAAAATGACAAAACAAATACAAACTTTCCAAATAATTGATGATGAATTGTGAAATTGACGAAATTGTTGAATCTCTGAAAATAAAATTTTGAGGGTGGTGTAAAAGTGAGTGGTGGTTGGAAGGCTAATCCCACCTGTTTATTACAGAACAGGGCCACCATACAAATCCAAGTTAATCGTTAGTAGAAATTATTCAATTTTTAAAATTCTTTTTTTCGTTATGTTCCTGAGTCTCAAATTTTTCAATTTTTGGTTTATTTCAAGATTATAAAAAAATTTCTTGCGCTGATAATGACACGTTTATGTATGAAAACGAAATATAATTATGTCGCATTTTTTTTATTTTCCCAGAAACTCTAATCATTAAAATCACATGAAATACTTTTAGCAATTATATTATTTATTTGGTAAAAATATTGATTAAACAATGCTTTATTCAATAATAATATCACTAATTGAAAAAATTAATTTTTCTTCGAGTTATAGTGATTAACACGGTATTCAAGGGCCTTTTTCGTAATGTATACAAAATATTTTTTTAAAAATTATTTTAAACATCTACAGTGCTTTATTTTCATAAAAAACATTTTAAAAATTCATGCATTTTTTTAATTAATATTTAAAAATATAAGTTTACTAAAGGTGTATTTTGTTTTAAAAAAATAATACATTTTCACTAAGATTTTAAAAAAATAATAATAGTTTCATTATATTACGTGATTGTTGATTAATAAATATTGAAAATTTCATTAAAATTGGTTGATTTCCTGAATTTTTAAGTGAAGGGAGGGTCAAAATGTTTTTACATTTTGGGTATCGACCATTGATTTTGCACGTACATAATACTTACAAAAGCTAAAAGTACAAACTAGTCGAATTTAAATGTCATTTTAATTAATTTAATGGTTTCATATCCACGATCGATTTTTTCTATCATTGTAATAATATAATTATCTTTAGGTTAAAGGAGTTAAACAATAAATAAAACAAATGTTTTCCACTCTTGTGGATTTAAAATAAATTTAAATTCAAAGAAAATTATCTTCTTAAAAAGTAATTATAATTAATATACATTGTACATGAAGAAAGAAAAGATAGACACTGGATTTGTAGCAGTCATAAATTAGATTTACTTTGTAATGCGTATCAGTGTCCTTGTGGTCTGGTTTGGTCAATCAGCTTAGGATATTGTAGACGATGAGCGGACGGTACCCTGGCACCATCCAGGAAGGGTCGCCTCAGTGAGACTCTAGCAAACAATGAGGAAACCCTAACCCTAACCTCTCTCTCCAGCCTCTTTGTCCACTGGACACTCACAGCACCTACTATCTTCGCCTGAAGAACTTATTTTCTTCTTCTTTCGGACACTGTCCAAATTTCTTCCACCTATACCAAACGGTATAGGTAACCTTTTATCCGAATAAACCCCTTTCGTTGTTGTTGTAAAACGGTTTCTTTATTTCATTTCGTGAGTTGAATATAAGGTAGGGGATAACATATCCTTCTTACAGATTTGAGACCATTTTTCAATTGTGTAGGTTTTAGCGTCCCAAATTCACGTTTCAAGTTGGTACTGTTCTGCTACCAGAACTCCTAAAATTTTAGGAGATGCATACTTGTTATGGTTATTAAAAACTGCTAACTAAACTTTACGGAAAACAATCCAGTAGTTTTTTTATTATTATTTGAGATATGTTGGAAAAATATTTTATGGGGCTATACCCAGAAGGGGCTTCCATATCCAACAGACAATTAGCAGAAACAGTTTTGTCACTTCTACCAAATGTTACACATACTATGAAGCTCCAAAATCAGAAGCTACCTGATAGTACTTCTAGATCTTAGAGGGGGGGTTCCCAGAAGACCTCTGATCAATATTAACAGAAGGCCGGAGCACTTCACATCCCTTGATAAATAGTCATTTAATGGCTTCACTCGTGTCCTTTAGAACAGAAAACAATGAAGGTATCCTTCTCCCGGACAGCTGAATAACCTATCCCTTCAGCTCTCGGGAAAACGTAGTGAAAAGTATTTGGGCCAGGAGTCTGGCTCCAGCAGAAAGATCGTCAGAGAAATTGCAAGCAAAGAACCTTCCTAATTCACCGAGAAGTGATCACGTTCTTGTCAAAAAACGTCCACGGTCAGAGTAAGACCTTTCACGTTTGGAAATGTAGTCAATAATGTCCTGAAAAATATTATCGATTATTTCATCAACATCCAAGTACTCACTTTTAAAAATGTTGAGGACAATCTGGTAATTAGAGTTGGTTACATGCAGATGGTTGATTAATAGTAAGGGTTCGCCGGACAAGGAAGAAAGTTTAGTAAACATTAGCCATACCCACCACGCAATTCTCAAAGCCAGACAAAAAAATTACGGAACCCCATGTGGTCTCGGTCTATCTGCAGACCACTGAAGGTTGGTCTCACGATTTGGACTTGTGGAGGTTTCACCGTGTAAGAGGACATACAGCTGCTTGATGGGAAATCAGTAGCACACGGAAAGAGTCCGATCTGGGCTCGTATCAGTGTCTCTTGTTCAGCGTCATAGAAGGAATATAGTAACAGTGGAATTCCATCAGAGGTTTCTTCTTTAGGAGCTGTCAATCTACATACCCTAATTGGATTCTCTGTTGAATGATTTTTAGGAGGCCAACTATTCCCTCACCGGAAAGTTTAGCCAGAGTTCCAGCAATGTTTCAATCAAAACCGTCCTATTCAGGGCTAACAAAACTACTTAAATGTGATTCATACTTTGCTGCCCCCCACCCCCACACACACCTTGAGGATTGTTCTTTCACTTTGACCTGTTCCTGCTATTGGGACTTATTTGCCTGCAAAGTAAAACGGACATTGGAGTAAATCACTACACTGACGACTTTAAAACTTTGACTAATACTCAGTCAATTTTCTATTTTAAGTTTTTGTATGCGATTTACAATTTCTACCGACAAATGGACGATTTTGTTTTTACAAAAATGATGGTTCTAACTTGTTAACTTAAAACCGTGCCTGTTAGCTATTTTAAATTGTGTACACTATACCCAGTGATTGTAAAACAAATGTTTCTCAGTAATATTTTGCAACTTTTTACACTTGACCCAACACTGATTTACAAATTACCCTTTGGCGTTGAAGGAATTTTTGACAAAGTTATTTTCTTCTTGACTTTAACGCTTGCTTTGCTCTTTCTCTTTTTTCTTTCTTTTTCTCTCGTTCACTGTTTCTAAAAAAAAAAAACTCTCCTTTACCGATGTTATTTTCTTCTTGACTTTGTCACTTGCTTTTCTCTTTCTCTTTTTTTCCCCTTTATTTTCTCTCGTTCACTGTTTCAAAATAAAAACTCTACTTTCACTGTCTTTTTGACTTTGTCGTTTGCTTTCTCTTGTTTTTTTTTGTTTTTTTTTTGGTTTCTTTTTCTCTCGGTCACTTTGAAAATAAAAACTCTTCTTTCACGATGTCTTTTACTCCATTACTTTATCATTTACATTTCTCTTTCTTTCTTTTTTTTTTCTCGTTTACTGTTTCAAAATACAAACTACTCTTTCCCTGTGTTTTTTTCTTCATTACTTTATCGTTTGCATTTCTCTTTTTTTCTTTCCTTTTCTCTCCTTCACTGTTTCAAAATAAAAAAAAAAACTCTTTTTTTACCAATGTTATTGTCTTCTTTACTTGCTTTTCTCTTTCTCTTTTTTTTTGTTTCTTTTTCTGTCGTTCACTGTTTCAAAATAAAAACTCTTCTTTCACTGTGTTATTTCTTCCTTGCTTGTCGTTTGCATTTCTCTTTCTCTTTTTTTCTTTCTTTTTCTCTGTTTTCACTGTTTCGAAATAAAAACTCTTCTTTCACGATGTCTTTTCTTTTTTGACTTTGCGCTTGCTTTTCTCTTTCTCTTTTTTTTTGTTTCTTTTTCTCTTGGTACCTGTTTAAAAGTAAAAACTCTTTTTTCACGATGTCTTTTCCGTCTGAATTCTGTCGCTTGCTTTTCTCTTTCTCTTTTTTCACTGTTTCAAAATACAAACTATTCTTTCACCGTGTCTTTTCTTCATTACTTTATCTTTTACATTTCTCTTTCTCTTTTTTTTTCTGTCGTTCACTGTTTCTAAAATAAACACTCTTCTTTCATTTTTTTTCTTCCTTAGTTGTCGTTCGCCTTTCTCTTTCTATTTTTTCTTTTTCTCTCGTTCACTGTTTCAAAATGTCTTCTTTCACGATGTCTTGACTCTGTCGCTTGCTTTTCTCTTTCTCTTTTTTTCTTTCTTTTTCTCTCGTTCACGGTTTAAAAATAAAAACTCTTTTTTAACGATGTCTTTTTCTTTTTGACTTTGTTGCTTGCTTTTCTCTTTCTCTTTTTTTTCTTTCTTTTTCTCTCGTTCACTGTTCTAAAATAAAAACTCTTCTTTCATTTTTTTTTTCTTCCTTACTTGTCGTTCGCCTTTCTCTTTCTATTTTTTTCTCTCGTTCACCGTGTCAAAATAAAAACTATTTCGGAAATTTATTTCTATTTTGGGCATGGAGGAAGGGGGCAACATGTTGCCACTATACGAATGTAGGTCAAGGTTTTATTTTTGGGTTGTGCGTCGTGTTCCCGCCTTGCTTTCCTTCCAGCATCATCATCGATGTAATAAAGTCTAGAGGTGACGTCATGTCCGGTGTCTTCGGGCGCGCTTTTTGATTTAGTACCAGCTTGACAGCCGAGGGTGAGGTTCGTTTCAGAGTGGTCTCCGTCCGATTTTGTGAATGGACGTAAAATATTTGGATGATTTTCTACTTGTTCTTAGAGTAAGAACGATATATTCGAAATTCAGGGTATTTGAACGACCCTATTTATACAGAAACATATATTTCCTAGAAGGGATGGATTAACGAAGAACGTTTCTGGATAATGGACACTTTATGAAGAAAAGATTATCGAAGAACATTTTTGAGAAATTTATTTATGAAGTAATTTCAAAGATTAGGAGATCTTTGGAATGAAAATGTGAAAGATTATCGAAGAACCTTTTTGGAGAATTTCATTTATGAAGTAATTACAAGGATTGAGCCCTTTGGAATGAAATTATGAAAGGAAGACAGAGAAAGGGGCATTTAAAACGGACATTTCAATAGAAAAGAAAAAACTAGCCCAGACTTTGCCAGAGACGTTTCGTCAACCAATATGATATAATCGGGTATATTTTTTAGTTTTATTTTATTGTTTTATGCCCTTTGAGAACCTTGTGTTAAATTGATAAAAAGACTTCTTTGGTCTTTATTTAATGTTTTATATGAACAAAAAAGGAAAGAATTAATTTGTTTCCAGTTTCGTTGAGCCAATAAATTTAAACCTTTGTGAATTTGCATGTCTTAAGTTTATTTTTATCTTGGTTACTGTGGGGTAATCTTATTAACCTTGCTTTGGGAAATAAAAGCAGCCAGCCCCATTTTTAATGTAAATAAAGCTATATTTTAACTCAATCGAACCTCTTATTTTGTCTTTTCCCCTTGTCATGTTTTCCTTTTTAACTGTTTTAATCCCCATGGTTACCAAGTAATTCGAATTTCGCTAACGACCCCGAAATTTCAAAAACTATTCTTTCACTGTGTTTTTTATTTCCTTACCTGTCGTTTGCATTCCTCTTTCTCTTTTTTCTTTCTTATTCTCACGTACACTGTTTCAAAATAAAAACTCTTCTTTCACTGTGACTTTTTCTACCTTACTCGTCGTTTGCATTTCTTTTTCTCTTTTTTTTCTTTCTTTTTCTCTCGTTCACTGTTTCAAAATAAAAACTCTTCTTTCACGATGTCTGTTTCTTCTTGACTTTGTCGCTTGCTTTTCTCTCTCTCTCTCTGTTGTTTTTTTTTCGTCTTTCGGTCAATGTTTGAAAATAAAAACTCTTCTTTCACGATGTCTATTTCTTCCTTTCTTTATCGATTACATTTCTCTTTCTCTTTTTTCTTTCTTTTTCTCTCGTTCACTGTTTCAAAATAAAAAAAACTCTTCTTTCACGATGTCTTTTTCTTTTTTGATTTTTCGCTTGCTTTTCGCTTTTTTTTTTCTTTCTTTTTCTCTCGGTCACTGTTTTGAAATGAAAACTCTTCTTTGACGTTTTTATCATTACTTTGTCGCTTGCTTTTCTCTTTCAATTTTAAAAAACTTTTTCTCTCGGTCATTGTTTTAAAATAAAAACTCTTTTTAGCGGTGTATTGATTTATTTCCAAATTACTACATATAAACCTAGATTTTACGGGAAAATTCACCACCCTCTCTTACGAAACCTGGCCCAGTTGATCCTTAAAGAATATTGTCTTTTTCTAATTCTGAGGTATCATTCGTCTATGAAAATGTTTAAGAAAATGTCAACATTACTGCATCCTGTCGAGTGTGTCGGAAACCTTTTGCAGACATACAAACATACACACACAGACAACTCTCCTTTATATAGGAGACTAGCAGGGGTACCCGGCGTTGCCCACACCCGTTTCCCCCTCTTTCTCTTTTCCCCAAGCAACACCCCTCTTCCTCGTCACACTATCTTCTCGCCCCCCCCCCCTCTGCAAGAAAAAGTTTGTCGTCTCCGGTGCTCCACTTCCCTCATCCCACTTTCTTTCCGTTGCCCGGCCCCTTCCCCCTCCATGCTTTACCCTCCCTCTCTGCAGGCAAAAGTGTAATTATCTCTCTCTTCCCCCCGGGAGGAAAAAGTGTGTCTTCCCCTTGTCCGGTCGCTCCCCTCTACTTTGTCACATTGTCTTCCCGCTTGCTGTACCCTCATCACACCTCTCCCCGTTGCCCAGGCAAAAGTAAGTACTAACCCTGTCTTCTCCCTTCATCTGTAGATGTATATTTAGGTAACCGTTAAAATAAATCCTGCAAGTCGACTGGGATCGAACGCTAAACCTTTAGATAATTGACCTGCGACTATAACTACAGACCTACAGAAGACAGTTTAAAATATTACGAAAAATAAGTCAGTAAAACGAAGGTGACATAATGTGTAGCAGTACTCTTAAAACGTTTTTCATAAGTGACCTAATGTGTACAAGCACCCGGATAGTGTTTTTAATAGGTGACCTAATGTGCACACGAATAGCGTTTTTCATAGGTGATCTAATCTGTAGAAGTACCCAGAAAGCGTTCTTCATAGGTGACCTAATGTGTAGAAGCACCTTAGAAGCGTTTTTTTATAGGTAACCTAATGTGTACAAGCACCAAAAAAGCGTTTATCATAGGTGACTTGATGTGTAGAAGCACCGAAAAGCGTTTTTCATAGGAGATCTAATATGTACAAGCACTATAAAGCGTTTGCATAGGTGACCTTATGTGTAGAAGCACCTGGAAATTGAGATTCTGGATATGTCTTGCTTTCTCTCACAAGAATTTCTTGCTGGTACCCCTTTGACTGTTTTATTAAAAAAAGTAAAAGTCTTATTCACGCAGAGTGACACGGTCTGCCGGATAAAGCACGTTTTGTGAGAGGGGTAGGGAAGATATCACTGGCATCGATGTTTTAAGCTTTTGAAATTTTCAATAAAACATTTTTTTGTCAGAGACCTTTCCGCAATTCTTGATCTATAACATTGGTGTTGGAGGTGTTTTCACCATTTCACATTCATAACAGTAAGAAATGAATTGGTAAATTCGTCCTTTCCCAGCAAAATGGCGCACAATGAATCGTCTGCATTCTTACGAACTCACAAATGAGTAAGTAAACCCAAATAATTTGTTTGGGAGTAATTTAAAATTTACCTTAAATTATTTTAAAAGAAATACAGTTGGGAAATTAGTCCAAAACAATTTATTTGGGTTTACTTACTCATTTATGAGTACGAAAAAAAATCAGAAAAATGCAGCCGATTCATTGTCTGTCATATTGCCTGGGAAACGACTAATTTGCCAATTAATTTTATTTTTTATTAAAATTCTACTCGATAATTTTCCGTTACTTTTGGTGGACATACCTATTTTTGCCTGATACGTAAGTACATCAAAGAGTTTTCCTGTTAATTTATTTTGATGCCTAATTTCACCTGTGTATTTCTGTCAATAAGCACTAACTATTATTGTATGTTCGTATTTATAACTAAATCAAAATGAATCCTTATGCATTAAATCTAGCTATAAGAAAATTCCTTGGCAGTTGAGAAAGTGATAGAAATCTTTTAACGTGTGCGCTTTCCTCCTCCTCGCTCTCCTCCTTCCGGCGGCGTTCGCCATTTTTTGTTTTCACTTTCTCCGTTTGCGTTCCCTTTATTTTCGCTGGTAGCAAATGCCGGAAAAAAGATTGAATATTCCGCTATCCACGTAAAATTTATCACCTGTACTCATTCCAACGGTGTCTACGTTCTTTATTGTCGTCCATTTAAAGCATTAGCTAAGGTGTTAAAACGCTATGGAGAATCTACTCAACGATGGCGAATGGACGGCCGAGAAAGAGGAGCGCCTTCTGCGGGATTACCCATTGCATTCGGCCTGCCGAGATGGCGATGTGAACAGCCTTCGACTCTTACTCGACCACAGTCCACAACATTCTTCTGCTACTGCTAGCATAAGTACGGAGGATTGCTTCTATGGTTGGACTCCTGCTCACTGGGCGGCCTATTTTGGAAAGGTACGTCTCGCCTCCCCCCCTCTAAAATCTAGATTTTTTTTTTACAAGTTAAAATAAAAGTTCTCTTCGTAATTAAGATTAAAGGATTTAATATTAATTTTAGTAAAATTCTAAAACTGACGCTGGTCAAAATTATTTATTATTGCTTTCAATCGTTATTTATAATCTCTTGAAAAAAGATACGTCTTATATAATTATTGAATTAGTTTTCAATAATTATATAAGACGTATCTTTTGTCCCCTTAATAATCATATACACGTAGTTTTTTTTGTTTCTTTTTTACAAAAACAAACTGGTTAAAAAGTAGTATAGGCGATAAATATTGTTTCCTGTCGATGTTTTTGCTAAATGTTAGTAAATTTGGAACAATTTCAAGTTAAAATCTAATTAGTTTTATCTATCTAAGTTTAAGATTAACACGCCCGTAATGTGTCAATGATCGCCATAAAGGAAATGAAAGTTGGAGAAATGCTATATACAAAAATCCGAGTGATACTAAGTATTAATGAAACGAACTAGTAGTTAAATTATTTATTTATAAAAAATCAAACATAAATTTAAATTATGTTTATACATAATTTAAATTTATGTTTGATTTTTTAATATGATTCTTCTTGAGATTAGGACCCGAGCTAACTTTGACCACCAACCCTGACCCCGTCGTTAAGGTCAGGGTTGGGGGGTCAAAGTTAGCTCGAGTCCTAATCTCAAGAAGTACAAAAATATTGGCGTACCAGAATAACGAGCGACTCGAAACGGTGTAGGGTAAAAATGTGTTCCCTTTATTAAAGATTCCTGCTTTTATTAAATATAAGTATTCAAATAGGTGTTTATGGAGGCAGCACTTTTAATACTCGCCGGAGGCACCAGAAGCGCCAGTTAGTGTGACTCAAATGAACAAATCAATCGCAATCATTTTAAAATAGATATTTCACTTTCATTATTAAAAAGAAACATCGAAGTGTCATTTTATTGACCCCTTCCCCCATGAATACAATATTTTTCTTTTCAGTTTATTTTTATTTTGTTACTTTTCACAATAGAATTAACGTTGATAGATTTTCCTCACATTACTAAGCGGCAGCACTTTTCCCGGCCGCCAGCGCCAAGTGACTCAATCCAGGGTTGCCAGATTGGCCTTTTTAAGGCCAAGTTTCACGAATTTGGCCTTTTTAAAAAGCAGTTTGGCCTTCGAAAATTCTGTTTGGCCTTTTTTTAAATTTGGCCTTGATTTTAGCCTTTTTCCGATTATTTCATATAAATATTTACT
Organism: Sepiola atlantica; assembly: GCA_963556195.1. Taxonomy (NCBI): domain Eukaryota; kingdom Metazoa; phylum Mollusca; class Cephalopoda; order Sepiida; family Sepiolidae; genus Sepiola; species Sepiola atlantica. The sequence continues at coordinate 59,145,030 of OY744521.1, forward strand.
TGATGGTAATTATTAAAGAAAACGTTAAAATTAAGTAACTTAAAAGCAGTTTGTATTGTAAAACTTTGGCCTTTTCTTTTTCAAATCATGGATCTGCATGAAAAAATAGCTCCAATGCGCAGAATTGACACAAATATCTGCTAACATTTGTCATTTAAGGAGAAAAAAAGCAAATATTTATCTTGTTCTAAGGAAGGGTCACACTGAAGGGATCCCATTCCCAGATTGGCTTTTTCTTTTGGTAAACTATGATTTTTAAAAAAATGTGAAGTTCACTTATCAGACCTTTTTGACACCTATTTGTTAAGTGGTTATATGGCACTTCTTAGAGACTTTATGATCCAGTGACAACTTGGCCCTGTCCAGTCAGGTCACCCGGTCACTAAGTATATTTTCTCTGAAATTCTTTAAACTTAGTGCTTTGAAATTAATTGAATCAATTTTTAATTTATGGAAAACTTTAAAACTTATGACTGCTAAACTATATCTCAAGTAGAAACAGTTGTATTTGGAAAGATATATTAAAAAATGAAAGTAATTATATTAATTTTCTTGGATGAGTCGCTAAAGTTTCAATAAAAATCGATAATTATATCTGAGATCTTTTAAAGATTTTCCAAATATCTCCAATTAATAGACACACTTCAAGTATAGATTTAGAGTTAAGAATAAATTAAAATTTATCAATATTTTAGGGATATTTAAAGTAGATGGTCCCTAGAGAAACAAATTACAACTACTACCAGCAACAAAGGTTAGTGCCAGACCCTCACACACACACAAACACACACCACTCGTCACGTCTGGCCTTTGAATTGAACAAATATTAATATTTTTGTTTCTTGTTTATCCCATCAAAATGCCCAAGTGGAAAAATAGTTATGAAAGTGGGGAAAATATAATAAAGCCTGGGAAAAGTCATACCCATGGTTAAAAAGTGCTGATGACTGTCAGCGGGCATACTGTGTGTTGTGTAAGGTAACAGTTTTACCGAAGCAATGCAAAAAGGCATCAAGATAAAACACCAAACAGGAAAATTTCTTAAAGTTCTCTGGATAAGTTTATATGCACAAAATCAACTGATCAAGAAAAGGAAGCAGAAATAAAACTTAGTTTAACTAAAGCTTGTCATTCTTCAATCCGTTCCATTGACCATATTGGTAAGATTGTTAAGAAATATGGTGAAAAAAGTATTTTAGAGAACATTAATGTGCATAGAACTAAGTGCACAGCAATAGTTAAGAATGTTATCTCGGCTGCACTCAAAGAAGAACTGCAAAATGATTTGAAAGATAAAAAATATGTTTTACTTGTGGATGAATCTACTGATGTAGCGACTCAGAAACATTTATGCATTCTTATCAGATTTTACTGCAATAAGAAAGAAAAAATTCAAACAGCTTTTCTGTCTATTGCGTCAGTTATCGAAACTACTGCACATATTTTGTTTGACAAAATAGTTAATGAAATCACTAATTTTGGCCAAACTCTTAAAAAACTGTATAGGATTTGCCAGTGATGGAGCAGCTTCTATCGTTGGCAGTAAAAATTCAGTGTGGTCACAAATTAAGAATGAATCACCAGGCTGTATTTAAATGAAATGTATCTGCATTCCTTGAGTCTTTGCATTGAACATGCATTTTCAAAGTTGCCTTCTAATGTTGGTTTTCTTTTAACTGAAGTGCCGTTATGGTTCAGCAACAGTGCCCTTAGAAGAGAAGAATTCAAAAATTTATTTCAAATAATGAATCCTGTAGAAGAGAAGAATTCAAAAATTTATTTCAAATAATGAACCCTGTAGAAGAGAAGAATTCAAAAATTTATTTCAAATAATGAATCCTGTAGAAGAGAAGAATTCAAAAATTTATTTCAAATAATGAATCCTGTAGAAGAGAAGAATTCAAAAATTTATTTCAAATAATGAATCCTGTAGAAGAGAAGAATTCAAAAATTTATTTCAAATAATGAATCCTGTAGAAGAGAAGAATTCAAAAATTTATTTCAAATAATGAACCCTGTAGAAGAGAAGAATTCAAAAATTTATTTCAAATAATGAACCCTGTAGAAGAGAAGAATTCAAAAATTTATTTCAAATAATGAATCCTGTAGAAGAGAAGAATTCAAAAATTTATTTCAAATAATGAATCCTGTAGAAGAGAAGAATTCAAAAATTTATTTCAAATAATGAATCCTGTAGAAGAGAAGAATTCAAAAATTTATTTCAAATAATGAATCCTGTAGAAGAGAAGAATTCAAAAATTTATTTCAAATAATGAATCCTGTAGAAGAGAAGAATTCAAAAATTTATTTCAAATAATGAATCCTGTAGAAGAGAAGAATTCAAAAATTTATTTCAAATAATGAATCCTGTAGAAGAGAAGAATTCAAAAATTTATTTCAAATAATGAATCCTGTAGAAGAGAAGAATTCAAAAATTTATTTCAAATAATGAATCCTGTAGAAGAGAAGAATTCAAAAATTTATTTCAAATAATGAATCCTGTAGAAGAGAAGAATTCAAAAATTTATTTCAAATAATGAATCCTGTAGAAGAGAAGAATTCAAAAATTTATTTCAAATAATGAACCCTGTAGAAGAGAAGAATTCAAAAATTTATTTCAAATAATGAATCCTGTAGAAGAGAAGAATTCAAAAATTTATTTCAAATAATGAATCCTGTAGAAGAGAAGAATTCAAAAATTTATTTCAAATAATGAATCCTGTAGAAGAGAAGAATTCAAAAATTTATTTCAAATAATGAATCCTGTAGAAGAGAAGAATTCAAAAATTTATTTCAAATAATGAATCCTGTAGAAGAGAAGAATTCAAAAATTTATTTCAAATAATGAATCCTGTAGAAGAGAAGAATTCAAAAATTTATTTCAAATAATGAATCCTGTAGAAGAGAAGAATTCAAAAATTTATTTCAAATAATGAATCCTGTAGAAGAGAAGAATTCAAAAATTTATTTCAAATAATGAATCCTGTAGATGAGGAAAATAACCAAGAGCGAAATGTTCCCCTTCCATTTCAAAATTTATCTAAAACAAAATGGTTAGTTAGAGGAAAAGTTTTATATAATATTTTGATGAACTGGGAAGAATTGTTAGGGTATTTCAGCACTTGCGAAGCAAATTTAAGTATTAATGCCAAATATAAATGTCGTTTGCTAAAAGAAATGCTGGCAGATAGGCTCTTTGATATCCTTTTTGTTTTAGGAATTAAAAAAAATATTTAGATAAATAAATTTGTGCTAAGAAACATAAATAATAATCTACAATTTACATACTATTTTTAAATCATACTGGAGGACATTAAAAAAGAATAATATTTTAAAGTGTTATATTTAAATAATTTAAGTTAATAATCTTGTAAAAAACGCACAATTTATCTCCTTTTGAAAAAAGTCTGGTTATATGCCCTTAAAACGCTATCTGATTAGACAATGGCTCGGAAATGGGTGATCATTTTACATTAAATTTATATGCGAAACTGACCCCATCCTAATTTCTAAATAAATTGTTTTCCCCAAGTTTTTCAAATCGCCTAAAAACAGTAGAATCAATTTTTATGGGGGGTCTTATCTACAAATTTACCAACTTTACCTTAAATTATTTAATACTAAAATATTCAAATTATTCTTTATGGTCCTCTGGTACGATTTTTCAAGATATATAAACTGTAGAATGTATTGAGTTTATTCATCTAAATATTTACCCCCCCACCCTCCAGCATATTTCTTGGTTTCAATTATGTCTTTGCTTCATCACAGCTAAGAAAACAATACGAAACTAAGAGACAAAAACATGCAAACATTTGGAAGTTAACACCTTTAATATGGTCAATTTTTCTTTATAATATATATCATTTTCAATTTGGCCTTTCTTCTCCTGAAAGTGTAGCTTAAGTTTTCAATTGTGCCTTTTTTGGCCTTTTTTTCCGAAAAATTTGGCCTCGAACATTTATTAGTCTGGCAACCCTGACTCAATCGCAGTCATTTAAAAATAAAGAATAGTCTTCAATATTAAAGATAAGATTATAATTGTCTCCCCTCCCCCTTGAATACATTTTTTTTCGGTTTATTTTTATTTTTCTACTTTTCAACCCGCCGCCAGCGCCAAATGGCTCAAGTGACTCAATCGTAGTCATTTAAAAATAAAGAATAAAAATTCCAAAAAACCCGGAATTCTCTAGCAGCTTGATAGGTAAGTGTACACCGAAAAAATAAAATAAAATGGTCAGTAAAAAGTTGTAAAAAACGGACTATGGTAAAAGACGAACAAGTACCAAAATAACTTGTGTTAAGAAATCTGATTATTAAAATAATTAAAGATAAGCCCCTAAAGAAATTAAATCAGATATACTTTTTTTATACGTTTATATAATTTCAGTTTTATAAACAGTCTAAACAGCAATTTCAAAACTGATTGTTCACTATCTTTTAAGATAAATGTTAGGACTATTTCTCATCATTTCACTAAATTAACCATTAAATTGAATGTTTTTCTTGCGATAAAATAACAACAGTAGTAATTGTCAATAATAATTGTGAGGTAATTCGGTAGAGTTATATTTTAAAAAGTAGACATAACCCGGGTTTGGCATTAGTTCAAAGCGAATTATTGTATTGTTTTTATTATCAAAAAAACTTACAAATGATGTTTTTAAGTACAAACTTAAAAACATCATTTGTAATTTTTTTTACAATAAAAACAATACGTAAATGGAAATGCAATTACATGGACATAGCAATAAAATAAAAATTGTCTGAAAAAAACATCGCTGTATGAATTATTTATTTAATTATGTATGAATTATTTATTTGATTATTTTATTTAATTTTAAAAAATGGTGCTTCTGCAGAGACGTGGGCCACTGTTTTGATCGATGGCGGCGTAAACTGCCGACTCCTCTTCGGGAGAAATCGTGCGAAAACGTGAGCGACGGAAAGAAATTTGATTTTGGGGAAGATAACTGTTGAATTGACAATTGAGGATAAGTTAAAATTATGAACATTTATTTATTGAAACAAATTAATCATTATGTACAGCAAAAAAACGAATTAAATAAAACTTTGATAAACATTATGTACATCAAATAAATAGCAAACTTTTTATTGAAAAAAAAAACGTAATAAGTAAAACTAAGTAAAACTTTGATTTAAAAAAAAAAAGTAAACAATTGACTGAACGATAAATGTGGAAAAAAACAAGTTTTTTACAGGGTATTGACTGAATGATAAATGTGGGGGAAAAAAGTTTTAAACGGTACAATTCTGCGATCAGTTCAAAAATACTTCCAACTTCAATACGTCTGTATTTCTGTCGCCACATGAACTCAGATAGGTAGGATTCCACCATCTGCGGATCTTGCAAAAAATCAACAATTTTGCAATTATCCCCGAGTAAATGCAACAACTCTTCAAAGTTTAATCGGTTTACGTCCATTTTGTGAAAAAGTAATTAACCCAATATCAGTTATCTCCCCCAAAATCAAATTTCTTTCCGTCGATCATGATTTCTCCCGAAGAGGAGTCGGCAGTTTCCGCCGCCATCGATCGAAACAGTGGCCCCCGTCTCTGCAGAAGCACCAAAAAAATTATAAGTTTTAATTATTTCTTATTTTGGTGCAACTTCGGAAAACCGAAAATGCTTGCTGGTTCAGTTAGCGATCTTGAAACACAAGGGACATTATTCAGCCCGGCGTTATAAAAAAAGGCTAAATTGCTATCAGAAAAAGGACAAATTTTGTGGATTTGGCCTTTTTTGCAGCAGTTTGGCCTTAATGACAACGAAGACGTAACGATATAAGCAAAAATAAATAAAATATTTTATTAAAATAACGTGAAAACTTCCAAAGGAACATTGTAATAAAATAATTTAATTTTTAATACCCCCCCCCCCCAATACTGCTATGAACTTAAACTACTTAAATAAAGGCCAAATCCACAAAAGTTGGCCTTTGTTTAGCTACTGTTTGCAAAGATAGCACCTTAACAAATGAGTGTGGGAAAAAAATGACAAAATTTGATTTCCTGTGATAAAAAAAGTAAACTACTTGATCAATTTACGTAATATTTTTTGTAAAATATCTTTGTTCCGTCCTGGTCACATACAGGTATGTATTTGTTTTCCATATTGACGCTTTTCCGAAGTTGCACCCAGGTATGTATTTATTATCGGTTTTCCGTATTGAGGCTTTTCCAAAGTTGCACCTTTCCAACTTCTATCACTGTTCATTTTTATTTTGTACATAACAGACGACATTGTGAATCAAGTAGAAAGATATTGATAGTCTTGCTGCCTGTATTTTATGTCGCATTACTTTTTAGAGACGTCTGCTGTCAATATTTTGAACGCAACCCCCGGGGCACATGGTCGAGATAGACGACACAGTCATGAATAGAAAAAAATACAATGTCGACAGAATGGCCATGCCGCTTTGTTTTCCCGGGATATGACCCAGCAGATAAATGAGGGTTTCTGATTGCAGTACCCAACCGAAAAGCAGAAAATCTAATACCCCTAATAAAAAAATATATTCTTCCAAGGACCACAATTGTTTCGGACTACTTCTTCTGGAAGGCGTATGATGACTTGAAAGAAAAAGGCTTTACACATCTGACGATCAACCATACAGAGCATTTTGTTGACCCAGAGGCCGGAGCGACAACAAATCATGTCGAAAGAATGTGGTAGGAGTATAACTGGACCCCCACACGCCTCTCTGACCCGTGGAGCCACTTATAAACATAGTCTCCACTCGTGTCTCTATCTGTGCTCACGCCTCTGGTTCTCTACACAGAGATCTTGCCAGACTGTGAACACTCTTTGGCCGATGATCGTCGTAGTGGCAATAAAAAAAAAGGATATGTCGGTCGAAATTCCTCCAGGTCCGGATGATGATGATAATAGCTGGCTTTGTCGTTCTCGTCTCTGTGAAGGCAAGGTTATTCAAGCAGAACAAATCAACGATAATAATGCAACAACTTAGCGATTTCTTTTTGTATGAAATAATTATTAACAAGATAAAACAATTGTTTTTAAAACGTCGAATTAAAGTATGGTAAATATCTTTTAGCTAAGGTATTTCGTCGTCTCTCTCTCTCTCTGCGTGTTTGCGGATCCCTTTACGATTGCAAGTTCTTAATTAAGTCATAAGTTAAACTAACTTGTCTACTTAAAACGATGGGTCTTACTTCGTCAGTCACGCATGCCTGGAATCAGCATGCGAGCCAAGCCCCAGACACGTCTGGACTGCCCCGGGTCCGGGCTCTGACTGCCCGTGTAACTGTGTTCTCGTTCTAAACCCAAAGTCCTTTCTTTTACCGAAAGGGAGTATTGTCACACCTTTTCTTTCTCGAACATCCCTCTTCCCCTCTCGGGGGTGGGTGGGGTGCACGAAACGGACTTACTCTCTTTCTCTCTTCCATCCTCTTCCCTGTCTTTCTTCCTCTCTCGGAGTTGAGTGGGGTTGGGTGGTACGCTTTTCAACAATTCAGATGAATGGAGTTCTCTCTTTTAGCTCTTATTGCTTATCATGACGAAACAATTATTCGCTTTCTTCTCAATGTCTCCCAGATGTCGACACTTCTATCAGTCCATTGGTGATTAAGACCCTGCCAACATTCCAATCTTCCATATGGTAAACGTGGCTCATTATGTAGCGATAATTGCAAATGACAACTAACATGCTTTTTTGTCAGACAACTGACGCTATTTTCTTTACTTGTTTTTATGGTCGCCTAGCGCTGATATGTACTAGTCTCAGATCTCCGTCTTATTTCTATGTAGGGTCTAGCATCATCACCAAGATGCATACTAGTGCGCCCCCAGGTACCCGATCTCCGTCAGTCCTAATTGTTTTGTCATAGGAGGCGAAAAGAAGAAACAAAAAAAAAATGGGGTATCTTTTACAATAATCCGCAGAGTGAAAACGCTCAAAAAACAAATATACAACAAATAAAAGTAACTGTAGCCGATAAGTTATTTTCCAACTTATCTGTGACATTTGTTTGTATTTTTAAGCCGTTTAAACTGTTATTTATTAGAATTTCTTTTTTTTAAGATGTTTAAATTCAAGGACCCCTTTTTTCGTTTTGTAAAATAATTTTTTGGTGATAACAAAACAACAATATAAAATACCGTCTGGCAGTAAGTCGTAAGTTGCGGCGATAAACAGTGCTGCCGCAACAAACGATAAAAAAAAGAAATTCTAATAAAAAGCAGTTGAAACATACAAACAAATGTCACAGATAAGTTGGAAAATAACTTTTATCGGCTACAGTTACTTTTATTTGTTGTATATTTGTTTTTTGAGCGTTTTTACTCTGGGGATTATTGTAAAAGATACCCAACGAATTATTAGTCGATCTGTTTTGTTTACGAAATGCTTAATTTGACAAAATCAAAATAAACAATGAAAAAAGAATTTGTAAACATCGGTATTAATTACCGATGTTTACAAAATACAATTTTTTAAAGAAAGAAAAGACTACGAAAAAAAAGGAATCCTTGAATTTAAACACCTTCAAACGATTAAAAAAAAGAAATGATAGATTCTTCATTTTTAGTGTAATAAATAAAAAGATCATTTATGAATAAATAAAAATAAGGCACATGTTCGTCCATCTCAAATTTTTTAAATTCTTCTTCTGCTTACAATTACATATCATGTCGCGAGAGAATTCCGGGGTTTTTGGAGAGAAAAAATTCAAAAAATTTACATTTTAAGACTTGTTCGTCTTTTACCATAGTCCGTTTTTCATAACTTTTTATCAACTTTTTTTTTTTTTCCGGTGTACACTAGAGATGGGCGGTTTTACCGAAAAACCGTGTTTTTTCGGTTTCGTCTCCATACCGAATACCGAATCGTTTTTTTTTTTTTAAACCGTAACCGTTCGGTATTGTGTTTTTACTACAGTAAGCCACCATATACAAAGAAACACGGTTGAAAAGATTTTCCGATTTGAATAAAATTGAATATTATCAAAAAATGTTATATTAGTAAGAGGACAGATTGAACAAATATATGATAAAAACATTTAATTGACTTGTAGGAATAAATCTTTGTTTACAGTTTGTTTATCATTAACATTTTGAATTTTCAAATTAAAAAAAGAGAAATACGACAGACAACATGACATCGTATTTTTAGCATAAACTATTTTCAAATGAAAAAGAAAAAATCAAACGCGTTCCGTATGATGTCGAAAATCTATTTGATTCAACTCAAAATTGTAAAATAATTATTTATGTTTGTTTCAGAGTTATCTAAAAAAATAAGTTATTAAAATGAAATTAAAAAAAATACTTATTGTAAAAGTAAATAAACGAAAAGTAGCGAGCGAGTATAAACATTTAAAATGAAAAAAAGTAGTTGCCAATGCAACTTCATTTTCATCATCATTTTTGCTTAATTTTATTTGTAAAATTATTTTGTTTGTTTAAATAAATTTTCGTTTTTTAATTTCTTGCATTTCTGAGTTATATTTTAGCTTCTGATGGGTTAAAGAATTAGATAGAATGTATATTCAAACTCAGTTTTATTCTTCAGAAATCTTTCATGAATCTTTGGTCACTGTTTTAACGAGTTAACTGTTAAAAAGATATCAGAACTTTGATTACAACAGTCAACACCTTAAAACTTATATGATTCATATCATGGAGAATGATTCAGTCACAAAATTATCGAAACAGTGGCATAATTCAACTAAACGTTGAATAATAACTAATTATCACACAAGAGAATGAATAGCTTCCATAGTAAAAAAAATTTTTTTCAAAAAAACCGAACCGTAAACCGAGGTTTTAAGGGGAAAAAACCGAAACCGATACCGAAACCAAAATTTCAAAACCGCCCAACTCTAGTGTACACTTACCTATCGGGCTGCTAGAGAATTCCGGGGTTTTTGGAAAAAAAAACTTTTAAATATTTTACATTTTAGTTTTGACCATGTTGCATGTGTTGTTCTTATGGACCAACTTACTTTTTTTTTCAGTGTAAAATTAGCGAGCATGTAACATGAATAGGCACTTGTAATTAACATTGGAAACTGATCCCCCCTCCTAAAATGTAAAATATTTTTTTTAAATTTCCAAAAACCCCGGAATTCTCTAGCAGCCTGATAGGTAAGTGTACACCGAAAAAAGAAAAAAAAAATGGTCATTAAAAAGTTGTGAAAAACGGACTGTGGTAAAAGACGAACATGTGTCAAAAATAATAATAAAATAAACAAAGAAACTTAAACAGGTAGATAGAAGAGTAATTTGTCTTGCCTTTGGTAACATTTATTTGTTGCCTATTTTTTTTTTTTTTACACATAACTTTCTTTAATTTTAATTATTTAAATCGATAGCAGACTTAGTAATGTGGGAAAAATCCATAAACGTTAATTCTATTTTAAAAAGTAACAAAATAAAAATAAACAGAAAAGAAAAATATTCTATTAATGGGGGGGGGGGCGTGCCTTTAAAATGACAATTAGATGTTAATTTTTAATAATCAAGACGATTCTCTATTTTTAAATGACTGCGATTGATTGATTCATTTGAGACCAATCCTAGAAAATAGTGGCGGATATAAAAGTGCTGCCTCCTTCTCCCAATTTTACATTCCCTTTTTTACCCCTTTTGTATTAAAAAAAAACTGGCATTCTGGCAACGAACCAAATTTCTTTCCTTATTTCCAGAAGAGTGAATCGAAAGCGGAGATAATTTGATTTTTTTTTTTTACGGGAAACTGTAACACATATGGAGCAGCAAGAGAATTTGTAAGAAGATACAGTAAAAAAAAACAGTATTTTTGTAATAAAATACATCAAGAAACGGTATTAAAATGGAAATAAATTAGATTTATTTAAGTAACTTTAACATCACATATAATATAAAAATATAAGTTATTTGAAAAACGGTTTACACTAGGTACAATACAACTATCTGGGAGAGAATACTTCCCATATAAAGTTTTATACTGGGTACAATTGCAAAAAATCTAACTTTGCCTTATCTTTAGTTAGATATAGAATGTCTTGAAGATTTAACGAATTGCTATCCATTTTCGCAAAATTAAAAGAATTAAGACAGTTGGAATTATCTCCCCTTCCGAAAAAAATTTAAATTATCCCCCCCTTTCGATTCACTCTTCTAGAAATAAGGGAAGCAAATTTGGTTCGTTGCCATAATGCATAAGCATAAAAAAACTCGGAAAAAAATAAGACACCAAAAAAAGACATGCATAGTAAATTTCTTGTATTCAAAATACCACAAAAATGAAATTTCTTGTGTTCAAAATACCACAAAAATGAAATTTCTTGTATTCAAAATACCACAAAAATGAAATTTCTTGTGTTCAAAATACACAGAACAATTGTTTGCCCCAAAAATACACGCACCAAAACAAAACATTGCTCTTTCTTTCGTTCTAATTGTTAAAAAAAGTCGTCTGATATCCGCAATTTAAAAATGAACAATGTTTCTAGTGGTATTTTAATCTATTAAAGTCGTCTGGTTCTAAAAAAAAGGGGGGGGGGGGCTGTTTCGTATAACGTAAACATAGATTTATAGGCAGAGTTTTAGAAGCCATTCTTAACTTGGAGAGGGGGTGGGTAACATTCGGAATGGTGTAACTTCGTCTTTCTCCGTTCACATTCGTAGTAAGTATGTACACCATGCCAGTAAATTTTTGGTTGTCTTTTCCGAAACTGTTAGAAACATTCATATTTCAATGTTTAGAAGAAAAAAAAACTGCCACTGTTTCGGGAAATACAACCAAAAAGTTACAGACATGACGTATGTAAAACGAATTTTACGAAAACGAATGGAACCAGACGAAAAAATATACGCCGTTCCGAATGTTTCTGAAGCCCCCTCCCTCTCTATGTTAAGAATGACTTCTGAAAGTTGTCTTTTTTTTAGAACCAGACGACTTCAATGATATCAAATTTTAAACTAACACTAGAAACGACGACCTTTTTATGCAATTAGAACGAAAGATGGAGCAATTTTTTTTCACCTTCTTTTTCACCTTTTTTTTTTTTTTTTTTTGAAGCAGGCGACTTTAACAAAAGAGCATTTTTATTGTATTTTTTCCGAATTTTGTTTTTTTGTTTTTTTTACTATGTCTGGTTTATTTTTGTCATTTTTGTAGTGTTAGGGAATTTGGGGGGGGGGGGGTTCGAGTTTTAGGATTAGGTAATTAGTTAGGGTTAGTGCTGGAATTAGGGTTAGAGATTTTTTGGTGTCAGAGGTTTTTAATTTTTCAAATACGAGAAATTTTTTACTTTGTCTCTTTTTTTTTTCTTCTGTAAAAGTTGAAATTGGAAGAAGGCATTTGATTTTGACATCCTATGTAGTTTTGCCAGATTAATTTTTGAAGCACGAGGAACAAGAAAATAGTACACACATTAGGTGCAAATGTTTTTAATCTGACAAACTTCGTGCTACCGTCGTATGGCAACTAATTGAACTTTCCATGAAAAGAAGAAAGAAACCGTTTTTACGGGACATTCAGAACAGCATACCTTTTTTTGTCTAGTTCCGTTCGTTTTCATAGCATTCGTTGTACATACGTCATGCTTACATAACGCCTGTAAACTTTTGGTCGTATTTCCCGAAACTGTACCAAATATTTTTTATATATATTCCCTCACAAAATTCATATTAGATTGCTTATTTTTCTAAAATAATATATTTAAAATGAAAAACAAAAACATTTTCTTTATATTTCCGAAAGAAAATAAAATTAAAAAAACATTTATTTGATTATTTTGCAAAAAAAAATCTCGCTATATTACAAACACTGTACGTAATATAGCGAGAAATGTAATGTAACGGGGACTGGCGGGAACATAATGTAGCGTAGACTGATTTTCGAAGTACACCGGCGACCGCGGAAGACATCCTTAGCTGGAAGTGGCATGCCGTTTTACCAGTTTATTGCTAATAAATAATTAAAATTAAATAGACCGGCGAATAGTAATTCTTTTCTGATTTTTGCAGTTATTAAAACAAATTATTTCGGGTTATTTCATTATGTGAGAAAAATAAGTTGAATGGCTTACATTTCAATTCAATTCAATTAATTTTGCAAAGAAATAAATCAAGCATGTTCCAGTTGCCATGTAAGGAAAGGGTGGTAGAATTTTACACAAGAGGATACAGTAGCCCAGCACCTGTCCAAATTCACCTTGAATTAATGTGTTGTTGGCACATTTATTACCTCTCTTGGGAGATTATTCCAAGGTCCAGGGATCCTGATTACAAAGGCGACCCTCCTCCAGTTCAATCGAAATTGGTGGTAAAATAGTTTCTTGTGATGTCCGCGTAGATCTCTTTCTGGTGCAGGAGTGGATAATAGGTCCTGAGGTTTATTGTAATGACCATTGAGGAGATTGTAGGGTTGCTGGTGATCGAAGAAAGGCCGGGTGCCTTTTGGCTTGCACAAAGTCTAAACCTTGTAACGATCCTGGCTTTAGTTTTATACCTCCTACCGGAAGGGAGTAATTTACATATGTGTGGATTACTAGTTACTTAAGAGCATTTATCCTTTCTTGGTACTTTATTCCTGACAGTTAGGGTCACGATTTAGCAATATTTCACAATTTTTTACACTCTACCTAACTCTGATTTACAAACTACCCCTTGACGTCGAAGGAATTTTTAACATTTTACAAAACATCTGTTATCGGGACGTGTTACCCCTCTGTTGTGCTATTGTTTACACATTATGGCAAACAGCTGAGATGTCATACTGGACCAGATCTTTCTTCTGAAGACTAAGATTTGAGGCAGACCGGGGGTGGTGTCATGGAGAGGATGTTACCGCTCAGATGTTCTCTGCATTACATGGCCAAATCCAGGAGTTTATGACAAATCGAGATTTGTGTCACCAAGTTACAGCTCTCCAGGGTTAAAGCAGAAGAGAATTGGTTGGCTGAGCAGATGACCTTCCACAAAGAAAATGGAAAAAATTGCTTCTGTTCTGATTCCTGGAGATAATGATGCTTTCCCAGATCGGACTCTCTCTCTCCGTGTGCTACTGATTTTCGTGAAACCCCCACAAGTCCAAATCGTGAGACCAACCTTTAGTGGTCTTGAAATGGACAGGGGTCGCATGGGATTCTATAATTTTTTGTCCCGCTTTGAGAATTGCGTGGCGGGTATGCAGAGAGATTAAACTTTCTTAAATGTTCCCTGTCTGACAGATTCTTACTATTAATCAACCACCTGATTGTGACCAACTCTAATTACCAGATTACCCTCAATATCCTTAAAACGGAGTACTTGAATGTCGATGAAATTATTGATAATATTTTTCAGGACATTATTGACTACTTTCCCAAACATGAAAGGTCTTACTCTGCTTTGATCTTGGGCGTTTTTGTCAAGAACGGCATTACTTCTCAGCGAATCGGGAAGGTCCTTTACTGGCAACTTCTCTGATGATCTTTCCACTGGAGCTAAAGTACTCTTCTCTAAATTTCCCCGAGAGCTGAAGGGAGAGGTGATTCAGCTGTCTGGGAGAAGGATACAAGCGAAGCCATTAAGCAATTACTTATCAAGGGGTGTGAAGTGCTCCGACCTCCTGTTAATGTTAATCAGAGTTCTTCCAGGAACCTCCCTCTAAGATCTTGAGGTACTGATGTTCACAAGTTCCTATCAGGTAGCTTCTGAACTTGGGGCATCATGCAACCTACCACCCATAGTATGTGTGACCTTTGGTAGAAACAACAAAACCTTTCTGCTAATTATCTGTTGGATACTGGGAGCATACACACATTTATCAGGACAAATATTGAACCCCTTGGGATGCTTGAAGTCCTTCAGCCTTGACTGTGACCTAACGCTGTCTATGCTGCTGGGAGAATGTGAGAGGCGATTCAGGGAGGTGATCCTGCATACTGATTTGGGCACTGGCCCTCCGCAACCTTTCCCAGTCTTGGTGGTTGAAACGTTAGATCTGTCGATCCACATACCCCAGTTGGATTCTCTGTTGTATGATTTTTGTAACTACTCTCTCGCCAGAAGGTTTGACCAGAGTTCTGGTAATGTTTCGATCAAATGCTTGGACACCTTGCAGTTAGTACCCTGTCTACAGCAGTTAGCCTTTTGGTGAGGTAGAATCTTTCCGCTCTGCTGACCCGTCATTTCCTGTTGAGGGTGCTTGTCTTTCTTTCCACTCTATACGGCATCATACTGCTTCAGCTAAATCGTCACACATATGTTTCATTTTTGAATCTGAAGCCACATACATGGACCCTCTTTCCCAACAGCGGGGGCTTGAACTGATGTTCAGCATGGAGTCTTTGAGGCTTCCCGAGCAAGAGGAATTTTCTGATTATGGCCAGGAGAAAATAAATCAATCCCTTTTCATGTGGATAAGTTGGCGATGGTTCCATCACACCAGGCAGTATCCCTGTGTATTTTGGATCGTGTGGTTCGAAACTTGAAGAGGGGGATCTATCAGGGATATTTGAAGGTGTTTCGTCAGCAGGAGCGAGATGGCATCATCGAGGAGATCTTTGTGCCTTGCAGTCGTTTTAGGGATTATACTTGGATCCCACATCGGCCTGTTCTTAAAACCGATCACACATCTATGATCAAATTACGTCCCGTTTTCAACTGAAGACTGGTGACTTTGTCTCTTTAAATGAGGCAGCCTATCCAGGCATAAATTTGACTGGCAACTTACTGAACTTGTTGCTATCTTTCCGGATGGATGAATACATTCTCTTGGCGGATATCAGAAAAGCCTTTTTGTTGATCCGCTTGAAATTAGAGGCTGACAAGAACAGATTCTGCTTCTTTCTCAAGGATGAGGATCAACTGCATTGTTTCCGCTATACCACCATTTTTTGGATTCGTTTCTAGCCTGTTTATTCTTGGCTGTATACTAAAATTCCACGTGGCCCAATTTCCATTGGATACATGTAGAACCGTGATAGAGGATCATTTCTATGTGGGCAACTTAGTAGTAACTGAGTCGAATCCCAGTAAATTTTTTTAAGTTTTTAAAACTGGCACATTGTATCATACAGATTGAGGTATTTCAATAAAAGCTTTAATTTCTTTTGAGTCACTACATAGTGTCTGTATAACAGTAATCACACTATTAGTATCTATTTTAAATTGTGTAATTCAAGAACAAAACCATTTTTTAAATCATTACATTGCACTAAAACGTTTCTTTCAACAAAGTTATGGCAGGTTAGTTTCAGTGCTTCACAGTAATGGCCTGTATACATTTCTTCCATAAAATAAGATTGGATAAGATTTGTAACCCTAGCACTAAGTCCAGATGACAAGAGCCCCCCCCCCCCTCCGGAAAAAAGAACTTTGTTACATATAATACAGTTACACGTTATTCAAACTCTAGCTGGTCGGAAAGTGAGTGATCATCTTTCACACAGGATTATGTTTGGTCTTTTGGCTAGGATCAAAGTGTAATATCTGTTCTGATTCTACATTTCATCTTTTCCGTCCTCTCTGTCAGTGAAGGAGGAATCTTTCTAGACCAAGGTAATTAAATTTTTTGTCTCAATCCAGAGTGCCTCTTTTGGGGGAGCTGGATTTAAAACCAAACTTTTGTCTAACTCTACCCTCATGGGAAGGTAAGTAAATAGACTGAGAATTAAAATAAAAAAATTATTTCAATTTTATTGGACTTTTAATTTGTAGTCTACTATTTTGCTAATAATAACTTTGTAAACAAAATAAAAATAAAAAGATATTACATAGAAAAACAAACTGATAGATATTAAAAAAAATTATAAATATAAATTAAAAGTACAAATAGTTGTTTCTATTTTTATTTTATTTTTAAATAAATCATGTGGAGTATGTAAACAAAATGATGTTCTCTTTAAATATCGGGAAAAGGTTTGTGAAGAAACGTCTTGTTTATTATATATCACCAGTTTCATTAAAAAATACAATTGTATCTTTAATTCATAATTCATCAGTTTTTTAAATAATTATTTAAATTCTAACAAGTGAGGAATTATAAATAGCATGATAACAGAAACACGCCATTTAGACATTATCACACGTGTATAACACGTGTAGTAAGCGTTTAAGAAAAACAACAGAATCACTATTTATTTACTTCCCCACAAAGACAGAGTTAGACACAAGGTAGTTTTTAATGTGGGGAAATTCAGCTCCCCAAAAAATGGGCACTCTGGATTGGGACAAAAATTTAAATTGCCTCAGTAGAAAAAAGTAGAAAATAAAAGACTGTCGGTCCATTATTTTTTCACAATAAACTTTTGAAAACTCAGAGTAGTTTTATAAAATGAAAACACATAAAAATAAATAGTTATTCATATGAAATACACTTATTGAAATACCTTCTGCGCAGTTTCTGTATCAGTAATACTTTTGTATTTTTAACTGTTTAGACTAAAGTCTCTAGTGAGACTTGATGCAAGTTGGTCTTCGTTGTTACTTCATGGGTGTCAAATTGGTCAACTCATTGTTTCCTATATTCATGTGGTGGTTGCAAACATCAACTTATTTATGAATTCTATTGTATTTAAATATCATCAATTTCTATTTTTAAAAACTTTCTTTTTCTAAGAATGTGACAACTTGATTGATAAATCTTAACTATTGGACAACTATCCTCAGCCATTTTTTAAACTTTAACTGAAATTAAAAAAAAAATAACATCAAGCAAAACTAGCAATACCAGTAGTAATTTAATTTACATACGTATGTCTGTACACACCACACATTTCATTTACATACGTATGTCTGTACACACCACACATTTCATTTACATACGTATGTCTGTACACACCACACATTTCATTTACATACGTATGTCTGTACACACCACACATTTCATTTACATACGTATGTCTGTACACACCACACATTTCATTTACATACGTATGTCTGTACACACCACACATTTCATTTACATACGTATGTCTGTACACACCACACATTTCATTTACATACGTATGTCTGTACACACCACACATTTCATTTACATACGTATGTCTGTACACACCACACATTTCATTTACATACGTATGTCTGTACACACCACACATTTCATTTACATACGTATGTCTGTACACACCACACATTTCATTTACATACGTATGTCTGTACACACCACACATTTCATTTACATACGTATGTCTGTACACGCCACACATTTCATTTACATACGTATGTCTGTACACACCACACATTTCATTTACATACGTATGTCTGTACACACCACACATTTCATTTACATACGTATGTCTGTACACACCACACATTTCATTTACATACGTATGTCTGTACACACCACACATTTCATTTACATACGTATGTCTGTACACACCACACATTTCATTTACATACGTATGTCTGTACACACCACACATAAATAAATTAGGTACCAAAATAATAAATCTCTTTATATCTATATTGGAATAATAATACAAGATTAATTTCTATAATAATACGCTAAGGCAATTTCATGTTTATACATACGTTATCACCTTCCACTCTTATTTTAAAAGATGGGATTGTCCAATGGCTGAAGATACAACATTTTTAATTGAATCTGATGTCATGCAGCAGTGAAACTAGAATTAAATACAATTTCTTAGTCTTCAGATTAGGATCAAAGTGTAGTATCTGTCCTGTCCTCAGTCTGGGGGGGGGGGGGGTATCTTTCTTGATGGAGGGGGGGGGGGGAGATAGAATGGAAATATATCACAAACTCTTAAGAGTTTTAGAGAGAAACCCCCATATATACTGGACTACATTAACCAGAGTACTTAGTATGTATTATTTTTTCTTGTGATATTCTTCCATAACTTTATTTGTAATTAAATTTTAATTAGGTCATCTGCTCCCATCTCCAATTATTTTAGTTACCGAAATTGAGTTCAATGCTAAAAAAATGTAATATTTCTTTCGTATTGTGTGAGTGTAAGAGAGGAAAGTCACATTTTGTATGTACATTATCACTTTCACATTCATTTAAACAAATGAAATAGTCCAAAGTTGAGCTAAGTAATTGAAAATTAGGTGATGTCGTTAAGGTTTATCTTGATTTCGATTTTGTCCATTTTAAAATGAATTGTTCTAAAATTGAATTTTGTCATCCTGCTGACTTATGCAGTTTTAAACACATACTTGTTGCATACTTTTTATTTTAATGTAAATTAACACATTAAATTTTTACAATTTTAAATATATACATTTACAAAAGTAAGATTTGTTTATTTAAATAATCTTTAGCTGACAATTATTTGTACGGTAAAAAGAAAGAAGCAATTTATTTTGAAATGATATAAATTGTAACAATAGATTAAATAAAGTTAAGAACTGTCGTTTTACTTATTTAACCCTTAAATGCTTTTTGGTTCAAATATGACACATTCCAACAAAATGCCTATTTAATATAATATTCAACAAAAATGTGTCAAACTGTAATTTGTTTCACATCTGCAACGAGCCTGTTGACAAGTGTAAGTAGATATTAGTATGATGTTTCATCAGCACACCCGCTAAATAGGTAATCAGTACCTTCTATGTCAAACCAATATAAAAAAATAAAGCATTTAAGGGTTAAAAGAAAATATTTAACTGACAATTATTTTTACGCTTAGAAGAAAGAATATTGTTTTAAAAAGATATAAATTCTTACAATTTTAAATAGATCAAGAAGAAAAGTATTGGTTTTAGTTATTTATTATTTCAAGGAAAATATTGTCGTTGACAGTAAATTATGCTGATAAATGAAGAAAGCCACCGCAGAATTTCCATGGGGTCCCGCTAAATCTTAACTGGTCAAGATCGTCGGCTTTCACCTAAATTAAGATGAGCATATCTTATATTAAGTAACGTTTTATGCCTGGAATACACGATCCTATGATAAATATCAGTTTCAGCAGAGTATTGATATTAAAAAGCTTTTGTCATAGTAGTTGTCAGTTTCATCAGACTAGCTAAAAAGAAATACTATCACCTTCAAATGCAACAAGATTGTTTATACGACTTGTGGTTAATAGAAAATCATCTGGTAATTTGTAATACACTAGTGATTTGAACAACAGTCAGCTTTTTTCACAGAATCTATATACTGAAGACAAACAAGGATGTTGCAGCAAAATCCACCACTTGACAAAAAGTAAACGAAATACCAGTTGTTGAGGAGCGTGGTGAAGCCCTGAATGGACAAGATCGCCGCTGGACTCCCCTACGTCTTCTAGCAGGTTTCCGCTCCTGCACACCAGGCCAAAACGACCCGGACGTGGCCGCTCAACAATGTTCCTCACCACTTGTCACCGGACTTGTGGCCGCCCTCCTCACCCGAGTGAAACCCCCTTGACTATTTCTTCTGAGACTGCCATTGTGGAAGCATTCGCTTCTATAATCAAGGACATGATCGCCAAAGATAGTTGTCTTAACTAGAGGTGGTTACATTAAAAAATAATGTAGTATGTAACTCTAACTGTTGCTAAATAAACTTCAGGTCTCTGCATATACACCTTTTGTTTTTATTGCCTATTTCGTTTGCTTTTTGTCAAGTGTTAGATTTTGCTGTAAACATTCAGAAGTATCTGAATTTTTATGAAATTTTAATAATATGGATTAGACATCACTTAAATATTGCCTAAATTTCAGTTTCTTTGGAGTATTTTAAATGGTTTTTAGGGGCATAATATGGGCACAATCTTCCATTTGAAAATTCACATATTTCAGATTTGCATTGAATTTTATCCATAGTCATGAGACATCAGTTATGTGAGAATTCCTTCTCACACAGATGAGAGACCAAATGCAACAGTTAAAAAGACACACCTACCTTATTAGTAGAAACGCAAATACTGTGATTCCATCTTGCAGAACAATGTGTTCCACGTAAACCGAAGCCTTTTAGCTTGGTTATCATGTAGTTGGAAGTTCTTGGAAAATTCGAAGTTAATTACATTCAGTTGCCACAATTCCATTCAGTTGCCATTGCTTGAATAGGTCAACTGATAAAAAGATGCTTTTAAAGTTCATAGGAAAAATTCAATATTAAATCCATTGAGTTGATACAAGGTTGACCTTTCCCCTGCAAAATCTCAACTAAAGAAAAAAAGATGGTTGTCTGGCACCGCACTTGTTCAAAAGAGGTGCCAAAATATATTCCTATGGTCAACTTTCAAAAGTCACCTCCTTTCAGTAGGAGGAGAGGGCGAGTGTGAAGATTTAATGGGGCGATTTCTAACACACTCCCAAAAGAGGAGCAAAAAAAGTAATGGATAATCATTACTTTTTTCAAGTAATATATATATATATATATATATATATATATATATATATATATATATATTTGTGTTATAATGGAATAATTCCAGGAGGAAATCTGGGTATAAGAGCTCAATGTAGTAAACAGAGCAAGAATAACATAAAATGTAATAACACAAAATCACATAATTGTCGATGCAATAATTTATTTCAACCGTGCGGTTTTTTCAAGTATCACTCAGACAATTACATTTTTGAGACTGATAGAAAATTGAATTTCCCTACGACAATTCAAACACGACCAGAGAGAGTGGTGGTAGCAACCAATTTGATACATCTTTTAGAGAGAGGGGGAATTTAAAACTTATATTTAACTATGGCGGTCGAAGGGGAGGGATCTTTAAGTTAATCAAATAATAACTGCTGTGTCAAAATTATGACACTTACGACTTGACGATATCATACATATAGACAACTTTACTCACGCGCATACACAAACCTAAATACGCACACATCCTATGAGCACGCACACATGTAACCTCACTCACACATTACCATAACTAAGCATATTCACATACATAACTTTTATTCATATATTTTTAGCCGAAACAAAATGTGCCGGGCGAAACTCGTGTTCTCAAACTCGGTAGGAGAAAAGAAAGAAAGAAACAAGTAGCCAGGCGAAGAAATAGATAAATTGCGTGTCATAGATTTTCAGTCTGTCTGGATTCCAAGAAAGAGAATCTAATTGAAATAAAATTATACGCACACACACACACACACACACACATACACACACACACACACACATATATATATATACTTATATATATCCCTGAATCTATTTGAAATATTAACCAAATTCATACGCATGTAGTTACATATACTCACACATGTAAACATATACATATATGCATATATACACATATACATGTACGCACATACATACATACAAACACATACATATATATATATATCCACACACCTACACACAATATTTACATAACACTCTATATTCTTACTGATACAATATAAGTTCTAAAAATTAGTCTTACCGTATTTATATTTTAGATTAATTTGATAATCTATAGTTATACCCTAATTCAAGTCTAATAATGTCTAGTGGTAATATTTGACATTTATACTTATATTAATTCAATAACTAGTGTATTACCTGCAGAAAAACTTTCTTAACGCTATCTTATTTTAAGTAAATAATCTGAATAAATAAATATTTCAAAATATCATTATATACGCATACACACAAATACTATATATCACCAAGTCGGTAATTCTGTGTCTATAACAGATATTATTATAAATATTTAGGGGGGGGGGGGGGTGTTACCGTAAATAATGTTATTCTATTTGGTATCTTCACCGTTACAAATCTAGAGGTCCATCGGATTACTAGTCATTGGTTATTTCAAATTTATATTTATGTCTGCAGTGGCCATAAGCTCATCTCGTTTATTTAAAAGATTATTGCGATCATATTTTAGGATTCCTATTTTTTTCCTCTAGACATAAGTTGCATCTTTGCCTAAATCCATTTGGAACATCCGAATAACATAAGATTGACCACGAAACCACCGGGGACCTGTTCTCATTTTTCAGAAGCCACCATTGTTTAGCTAACTCCGTTTTGTTCTTGAGTTCTGGGTTATTGAAAGAGTGTTTGTGGTCATAAAAACATAGTTTCCAGTTTCCCGGCGGAGATGCCGATGCAAACTTTTTTATCCCTGTTGTTATCTTTCAGATGAATAGTGGCCTTATAAACCACACACTCAACTTTACAGTTACCGTCCAGTGGGCAGTTATTTTTCACTTGACAATTACATTTATCTACTGTAACCTTATTCTTACTAGAATTGTTTAGTAATTTACGATTATGGGTGCTGATTATTCTGTCCATGTTCTTGGTGCAAGAGTAACTGATTTTAATGGTTTTCTATTAAATATCTTCCGAAGTGGATTATTCATGCTAAAATGTTTATCTACCAGGTTCAAGAATACTCTCCCGATGTTGATGTTAGATAGTTGGCAGTAAGGAGGATTGAACCATATTAATTTTCGGCCTCTATTCCTGGTATATTTGAGTTTTTCATTATATCCGCTTTTATCTAGCGCTCTATTGTATAAATGTTTATTTGCTTCAAAAATTTCCCTGTTAGCCGAAAGCTTATTAATTCTAGTATTAATTGTTTTAGGTATTTGTTTAATTATGCAGTTCGGGTGGTTAGATCTAGTATTGATATAAGATGGTGTGTGATTATCTTTATTGAAGGGTTTGTATGTCCCCTTTCTTAAGTCTAAGGTAATATCTAAATAATTTACTTCTTTAGAATTTGGGGTTATATCTATTTTAAATCCAAGGTATTTGAAGGCTCTTATTAATTTTTTATGTATTTTGGATACCAGGGGGCCGTCACTATTAGGGATAACAATTAGTCCATCATCCCTATATAACCCCACTAAATTAAGCTCTACAATTCTGCTAATTAAGATTAATTATGGCTTGTCGCAGATCCATCCTTATAAACAATCGGGAAACATGGATTAAATTGAACAACAACAGATTCGATGTCCCGATGGGTGCTTTTGACTCAGCCCAGATTGCCAATCTGGTGGGCATATTTATAATGTACACAATTAGCAGAATTGTAGAGCCTAATTTTTGACCCCCCCCCTCGTTTAAAAGTCTCGTACCATTGCCGTGTGTGGAATTTCGTCCTGAAATTTGGAGACTAATCAGAGAAAGTATCACTTTTAATGTTTGTCGGTGTACGAAGTAATTCGGCTCATTCATTTTTTTGAAATTTTAAAAATAAGACTTCAACTCGCCGTCGGTGGAACATTTTTGCAAAATACATTTCCGTTGCCCAATTAGTAAGTAAATCAATCATTTTACTTTTTTATGCATTAAAATTATAATTGTATATATGTGTTCTCTTTTGGTAGTCCTGATATTTCATGACCCTATCCGGAAAAAAAAGCATTTTCTATTTATAGTTTGAAAAACATTGTAGTAGCTGCAGTAATAGCAGTTATAAACACGAGGCGATTTTTGTTTTTTTTTCATTCTAGAACGAATTTTAAAAAATTTAAAATATGAATATAAAAAATGTTGTTACATTTTTCGTACCCAACTAGTAAATAAATTAATCTTTTATCTTTTTTTTATGCATTAAAATTATAGTTGTATGTTGTTTTGTCTTTCCGTAGTAGTAATTTTAAATTACCTTATCCGAAAAAAGTCCTTTTTTTGAGCGAAAGTCAACAATGGCTGCTAATATTGCTGATATAACATCAGCAGCAGCTAACTAGTCTTGTAAAGCTTTGTAAAAATAAGACAAAAATATTTTTGTGCTTAAAAAAGTTAATCCTATTTGGTTCTTTTATAAAAAATACTTTAAAAAATACTGGTTTTCACTCAACTTTCGAACTTCTAGTAGTAATGACTTTCTAGTCGCCAATTTAAAAAAAAAAATTAAGATTCTACTTTTTTAGGCGATTACGTGTAAACACCCTTAAAGTCTTGGCAAAAAAAAGAAAAAACAAAATAAAAATAATTTAGAATTTTAAGTGGGGGAGCAGTTTTGCATATAAATTTAATGTAAAATGATCTCCGATTTCCCGGCCATTCTTGCCTTTTAGTGAAATTTATAAAATAAATAATTACTCTACCTAATGGTAGAGTAATTATTCTAGGTACGACTAACAAGCCCACCTCCTAAAAATGCCTTCTTGAACGTATCGTACCATTAACCTTAAATATGAGTGGCAAGCCACCCCCTAAAAACTCCCTTAACCCTAACACTAAGTCCGAATGGCAACCTCCATCCAAAACAAAACCCCTTCCTTAACCCTAAGTCCGAGTAGGAAGCCCTAATCCTACAAAAAAGCCCATTAAAACCATACATAATCGTCTAAAAAAAAAAAAAAAAAAGCAGACCGCCATAAAAAAAAAACGCACAGGATTTATTTGCCATAGAAAAAAATTGATTAATGCCCGAAAACGCTAGAATGGCCCGGAAATGGTGAATTATTCTACATTAAATATATGTGAAACTAATCCCCCACTCGAAATTCTAAATGAATTGGTTTTTTTCTTTCTGCTAAGTTTTCAGGGTGTTCACACTTAATTGCCCCTAGCCCTACCACTAACCTGAAGTTCAAGTGGTAAGCCCCCCTCCTCCCACAAAGACCCTCATAATCGTCTAAAAAAAAAGAAAAAAAACAAGAAAAACGCACAGGATTTATCTCCCATAGAAAAAAATAATTAACATGTCCTAAAACGCTAGAATGGCCTTGAAATGGGGGATTATTTTATGTGAAACTGATCCCCACTCTAAATTCTAAAATAATTGTTTTTGTTTCTTTCTTTCTGCCAAGTTTTTCAATTTTTTTTAATTGCCTAAATAAAAAAAGTAGAATCTCATATTTTGGGGAGGTAAGGGGGTGAGTTAGCAGAAGGTGTAAATCTACAATAATGCTAAAGAAATCTTGCAATATATTCATTTTTAAACAGTCCTAGTATTAGATTTTAGTTTCTTGTACATAAAATGTATTACAATTCAACTTTGAGTTTTCTAACTTCTTTCTTTTAATGGATTCATGGTATTTTTAAGGTATTGCAGCATATTTATGTGCACTTAGTGCAGATTACTTGGAAACCATTCATTTCTGGAGATTTTTAGTGGCACATTCTGATTCCTTGTACAAAAATACATTTATATGGTAAATTTCATTGCTTAATCTTGTATTTTAACAAAGATATAACATTTTTACTGAAAAATTAGTGTAAAAAATGTGACGAAACGCATATGGTCTTAAAGAGGGGAAAATATCCAATCGTGTGAGGCACAAAAATAGTCATAACTTCCTTATTTTTAGTCAGATTTAAAAAATTTAAAAAGATTCTTAGATCATCAAGCTCTTTCTACAGGGTGTCTCAAAAAAATGTACTCACTCGTAGAATGACGAGAAAACTTTTATTTATGAACATAGAGTGAAATGAAATAGCATCGAATACATGAGACAGATGTAATTGAAGAATCATGTTCGTAAATGTTCAAACCGATGACCATAATTGTTCAAACAAAGCTGATAACGCGCACCAAGGGATTCGCAAACGTCGCGAAAGATTAAGAGTGAGTACATTTTTTTGAGACACCCTGTATATATGCCATTATTGAGATATTTTAAGCAATTAAAATTTTTTCATGCGTATTGCTACAAATACTCTTTCAATAACCCAGCTAAACAATGGTGGCTTCTGAAAAATGAGAACAGGTCGCCGGTGGTTTCGTGGTCAATCTTATGTTATTCGGATGTTCCAAATGGATTTAGGCAAAGATGCAACTTATGTCTAGAAGAAAAAATAAGAATCCTAAAATATGATCGCAATAATCTCTTAAATAAACGAGATGAGCTTATGGCCACTGCAGACATAAATATAAATTTGAAATAACCAATGACTAGTAATCCGATGGACCTCTAGATTTGTAACGGTGAAGATACCAAATTGAATAACATTATTTATGGTAACACCCCCCCCTCCCCCAAATATTTATAATAATATCTGTTATAGACACAGAATTACCGACTTGGTGATATATAGTATTTGTGTGTATGCATATATAATGGTATTTTGAAATATTTATTTATTCAGATTATTTACTTAAAATAAGATAGCGTTAAGAAAATTTTTCTGCAGGTAATACACTAGTTATTGAATTAATATAAGTATAAATGTCAAATATTACCACTAGACATTATTAGACTTGAATTAGGGTATAACTATAGATTATCAAATTAGTAAGACTAATTTTTAGAACTCATATTGTATCAGTAAGAATATAGAGTGTTATGTAAATATTGTGTGTAGGTGTGTGGATATATATATATATGTATGTGTTTGTATGTATGTATGTGTATATGTGTGTATGTATATGTTTACATGTGTGAGTATATGTAACTACATGCGTATGAATTTGGTTAATATTTCAAATAGATTCAGGGATATATATATGTATATATATATGTGTGTGTGTGTATATGTATGTGTGTGTGCATATGTATTTGTATGTATACATATGTGTATGTGCGTATAATTTTATTTCAATTAGATTTTACTTTCTTGGAATCCAGACAGACTGAAAATCTATGACACGCAATTTATCTATTTCTTCGCCTGGCTACTTGTTTCTTTCTTTCTTTTCTCCTACCAAGTTTGAGAACACGAGTTTCGTCCGGCACATTTTGTCTCGGCTAAAAATATATGAATAAAAGTTATGTATGTGAATATGCTTAGTTATGGTAATGTGTGAGTGAGGTTACATGTGTGCGTGCTCATAGGATGTGTGCGTATTTAGGTTTTTGTATGCGCGTGAGTAAAGTTGTCTATATGTATGATATCGTCAAGTCGTAAGTGTCATAATTTTGACACAGCAGTTATTATTTGATTAACTTAAAGATCCCTCCCCTTCGACCGCCATAGTTAAATATAAGTTTTAAATTCCCCCTCTCTCTAAAAGATGTATCAAATTGGTTGCTACCACCACTCTCTCTGGTTGTGTTTGAATTGTCGTAGGGAAATTCAATTTTCTATCAGTCTCAAAAATGTAATTGTCTGAGTGATACTTGAAAAAACCGCACGGTTGAAATAAATTATTGCATCGACAATTATGTGATTTCGTGTTATTATATTTTATGTTATATATATATATGTTACTCTGTCTGGTATGGCATAATTTGTAATTACAATATTGTTTTTTATTTTTGGTAGATAACGAACCTCATATTCACCTAGAGTAATAAATTCAATTAATTTTCAATAAGTAACAATAATATATTTCAGACAATAATCTTGATTTTTCAAAGAGTAATATAATAGTTATTATATAAGAACACCAGCTAATTAAATAAAAAAAATTGAGATGTTTGTTCCGGACGATCCTAATCTCCATTAGTTACTTCCTCGGAGACTCCAACACAGTCAAAGTGGTATCATCTGTTAGATTTATAGCAACATACTATTGGGGAAAAGCTGTTATTCCTAACGGAACATGTAGGACAGAAAAAGAGTCCACCGTCTTCCTCAAAATCAGACACTGCTTGAGTTGTAGAAGAAACCTCTCTGATTTCTAAGTGATATAAATGATTCAAGGAATGGATCTGTTCGCATTTATCTTTCAATGTGCAGGCTGAACGAACTCGTCCATCCTTTCCTCGAATGAGACATAGAACCTTACCTAGGCTCCAAAAGGGTCTTGTCCAGTTTGGAGTTTTCACCAAAACAATTTCCCCAACAGATATCTTCTTTGAGCAATGACTTAAAATATTCTTGTCACTTTCTCTCAAGGATAGGAGATAATCGTTATGCCACAATTTACGCTATTTCTCCACAAAGTTTTCTCTTAGCTAAAGAGATTCTACCAGCTCAATCCTACTTGGGGGATCAAGACAGAGGTCATCGACCTCATGATTTCCTAGCAATAAACGTAGATCATAACCGCTTTGCAGGAAATGGTTTGGGGGTTAGAATATCTAGTCCCCTAGTAGAAGTAATATAAGTGAGTGGTCTGTCATTAACAGCTCTTTCTATATTTGTAAGTACTGTCAGGAAGTCGAAATATTTCAATTTCTCTCTTCTTACGAGTTTTTTCAAGCACTGTTTAACTGTTCGAATCATACGTTCCTATGCTAGGCCGAATAAAAAGGGGATGGTGACGTGAGTTATAGATGTAGATCTAAAAAATGTTGTTTAAATTCATCTTAGACAAAATCCTTAGACAACACTATCCCAGAGGCCAAGAAAGTGTTAACATTGTCTGAGTAAACATGAGTAGGTACACCAAAAGATTTGTAAATTTGAAAAATGCCAGCAAAAATGAATGTGTACTCATATCGGGCAGTAATTCTAAATGAACTGCTCATAGACTCATGCAAATGAATAATAAAATATACATCTTGACATCCTCTCCATTTGTCTTCACCGAAAAATGTTCAGTAAAATGCACAGCCGCTTGCTGGAAGGGGGTGAATAAAATGAACTATAATGAGCCCGTCAGTGCCTCGAATGGCATATGAGACAGTGCTAAATTACATTTTTTACAAACTGTCTTCCTTGGGGTACTCAGAACCCCATTAACCTAAACTTGGTCAAAGTCGAATTTGTGGCGAGGTGGCAACAATTCAGATGTGCCTCCTCAATTATTAGTTTAGTCAAGTGATGATGCTTTCCCAAAAGAATAGGGTGTTTTACTTGATATGGAGTAATATTGGAGCTCTGAATACGACCAGTGCTCAAATTAAATCTTCGTTGTCCAGCAACTCTTGGCAGAATGTTTTTCCCAGATGCTCTTTTAAGGTATTGTAGTTCCTTAGGGAATTCCTCCCTCTGCATCGATGCCAAAAGCAGCCGTTTTTTCTTACTAGCAGTATCAGTCTTATAGAGTCGATGCTTAGGGCTCAACTGTACGACCAGTTGAGCAGCAAAATAAGTCAAACTGTTGAGCAGCAAGATAAGTCAAACTGTTGAGCACATCAAAATGCCTGTTTATAACAAGGCTAGAATGTTCCATTATGCTCAGAAGGGAAAGTCCATTCTCTGTGTTCTGATTGGCTGAGATTCATATGTGGCCATTTTAGTCTATAAATGTTCATTCATTATAACAAGCACTCCTCCATGAGATGGATACCAATTGAGGCCCTTATGCCGGTAAGTGTTAGTTTAATTCTATATCCCCCCCCCCTCCCCTCAGTACGCGAACGCAATGGTCTTTGGGGAAGAATGAGTTCCTTCTGGCCTGGTTGATTGTGGGGGAGTAACCTGGACAATGCCCGGGCAGATTTCACTGGCATTGGTTTAGCAGTGCCGGGTGATGTTGGGTGCCTCGGCGATGTCATTACATCTCCTCTGTTATGCGGCAATGGTGTATCAGGTGTATGGGAATCACAAGGCGTTGGATTGGGAGATTCAGTCAAAGCACTGGGAATAGGGACTGGAATTACAGGTGTTGCAAGTTTTCTGAGGAATCTGCGGTTTCGCAAAGTGATTCTGCCTGACCCATCAATCCTGATCCGATACTGACGGTTAGGGAGAGTTTCGACAACACGACCTGTTGTGTCCCATCGATGATTGTTTGCACGTTGTATTGATACTCTTTCTCCTTCTTGGAGTGGGCATAAAGTATGCGCTGTGCAATTGTACCGCTCGGTGAGGTAAGCTTATCTCACGGTTCCTAGCTGCAGCTATCCATTTTGCATGTGGTTTATATAGTGCGGGTTGGGATGGTATGAAGTCACGAAGTCGGCGGTGGAGCAAGAGTTGTGCTGGGGATAGACCAACGCCTTGGATAGGGGTGTTGCGATATTGTAGGATGGCTCTGGCAACACTGTCATTATTTAATGAGCCCTGGGGACCTGTATTTCCATGAATTATCCTCTTCGCTGTTTTTACGGCTAACTCTGCTCGGCCATTAGATTGAGGATATGCCACTGAGGACTGTCTGTGCTTCACACACCATGTTTTGAGGAACTGCTGAAACATGTTGGAATTAAAAGGTGGGCCACCATCGCTACTAAGTTCTTCTGGGGTGCCATATGTGTGGAATAGTTTCCGACAAATAGATATTAGTTTTGAGGTGATGGCATGACCTGGTTTAAGATGATACAAAATAATCCAGCCAGTGAGTCTGTCTGCACAGACAAGGTATGCAATGTGTCCGACGTAAAAAAGGTCCATCATTATCTGCTGGAAGGGCCAATCTGGAGCTTGGGTTAATACGAGTGGTTCAGGTGGCTGACTTGGGGCAATGTTTGTGCAGATGAGGCAATTGGCTCGAAAGTTGCATATTGATGCATTCATACCGGGCCAATACACCGATTCATTGGCACTGGCTTTCATGCCAACCACGCCCTGGTGGGCTGAGTGTAGATAACGTAGTACTTTTCCTCTGAGAGATTTGGGTACCACGATTCTCGCATCCATCAGTGCTAAGCTCCTGTCAGTACTTAGTCGATGGCGTACATCCCAGAAGTTACGGATTTCCGGTTCAGTAAGTGAACGTTTGGATGGAAAACCTAGCTGTATTGTGTTGATCAGAGTCGTGTAAGATGGATCATTTCGGCCTGATGCACGTATGTGATCAGCTGACAGGATTGTATCATTGTCTTTAAAATCGTTCATGGCCTGCTGGGTTGCTACCTCCACCATAGCATCTATTTTATCCGAGAGATGGATGTCTTCAGAGGAAGGGTGTGTGGAAGATAGGGATGTAAGGGCACTCATTGTAGGGACTGGGTTGCGAGAGACGGCATCGGAACCCTGATGCAACTTTCCTGGGCAGTGTTGGATGGTAAAAAAATACCTGAGTGATTTCTCTTTAAGCTTAAAGAGGCGCGGGTTATGTATCTTGCTCAGGTCCCTGTCGCCAAATACTCCTAGTAAGGGCTGGTGGTCTGTTACTACTATTACGTTAGGGCAGCCCATAATAAATATACGGCATTTGTCTAATGCCCAGGCGATTGCTGCTGCTTCGCCTTCAATGGGTGCATATCGGCGCTCCGCATCTGTGCAAAATCTGCTGCCTGCAAATACGATGTGCCAGCCCTCAGGACAACATACCGGTGCTTTCTCAGTGGAACATATACAGTGTTTTTGTAATAGCAGGAAACCCATACCTTCTTTACTCCAGTCTGGAGCAAGGCAGGTTGCTCTGTTAATATCAAAGGTCGTTACACCCTTTTTTACCAAATTCACAATGATTTGCCTGGATATGAAAAATGCATTCTTGAGATCCTGATTCCAAATGAAGCATGAATTTTGTTTGACAAGAAGGAAATATTTTCAATAACATCAGATAATTTCAATCCAAACAGTCGCGTCGAAGATTTGAAAACGAAATCAAAACTAAGAAGGAAATATTTTCAATAACATCAGATAATTTCAATTCAAACGGTTGCGTCGAAGATTTGAAAACAAAATCGAAACTAAATGTGTCACTATTTTGTTCATACAAGTGGAATTCTTGTTTTATACTTCACCAACAACATCTTGATAAGCAACTCACTGGTAATGTATGACATGTGTACATGCTTAAGTGGAAACGACATCAGCCCTAGTTAGATGGGAACGGTGGAGGTCTTGGACTGCCAAAAGTGTTCAAGTTGGTAAAGGATAGGCATCCAGCCGTAAAATTGCCTTAAATACAATGTCTAGTCGAAATACAGCAGGAAAAAAGAAAGGCAGTGCCAGTAACACTAATGCTGCTGGTAGTGTCTTGGGCTTCGTAGATCCCAGGATGCGTGGATCTTCAGTGCCTGGCTGTGGCAAATCATACAAACATCCAGAACTTTTTCGCATTGGATCTCTGAATGTTGGAACCATGCGAGTAAAGGCAAATGAGGTGGTGGAGACAATATCCAGAAAGAAGATTGACTTGTGTTGTTTACAAGAGACGAGATGGAGAAATGAAGGTGTGAGAAAAATAGTCGGGAGGGATACCAACTGCAAGTTTTACTGGTCTGGGAATGATAAAGGGACAGGTGGAGTGGGAATATTGGTGGCAGAGAAGTGGTGGGAGAAAGTTTTTGAGGTGAAGCGAATATCCGACAGGATAATATTTGTTCGTCTTGTTGTTGGAAAGTTAGTGTTTGCCATTGTTTGCATCTACCCTCCACAAGTTGGACTCAGCGAGGAAGCAAAGGACAACTTCTACGAGCAGCTGCAGAGCCTAGTGGCGACTGTACCTAGTACTGAGGAACTGTTTGTGTGTGTGGTGACTGGAATGGACATATTGGTTCCACTCCTTGCGGTTATGAAGAAGTACATGGTGGACATGCTATTGGTATGAGGAATGTTGGAGGAGAAAGACTACTCGAGTTTGCTGTTGCTAATAATCTAGTGATTGGCAACTCGGTGTTCGAAAAGAGGCCTAAACACCTAGTTACATACCAATCTGGAAGAATCATGACCCAGATAGACTACATACTATTTCGGCGCAGCTTCAGGAGAAATGTCACAAATGTCAGAGTCAGCCTGGGTGAAGAATGTGTATCTCAACACAATCTGCTATTATGTGATCTCAAGGCAGAAGCTTCCCGCAAATGCAAACACAAGTTTACACCACGCATAAAACTATGGAAGCTGAAGGATCCAATCATTCAGGCTAAATTTACTGAGAGATTTGTTTCTTCACATCGGGATACACGGGTAGTGAGTGTTGAAGAGCACTGGGAGAGGCTCAAGGATGGATTGAATGATGCAGCGACGGAGGTGTGTGGAGTGTCATCCAAGCACAATTGGAGGAAACAAACCTGGTGGTGGAATGAGATTGTTGATCAAGCTGTTAGAGAGAAGAGGCGATGCTACAGAGCATGGAAAACAGGAGGTAGTAGGGAAGCATACAATGGAGCCAAGCGTGCTGCTAAAGCTGCTGTACACCACGCTAAGTCAGAGGCCGATAAAGAGATTTTTCTCAAAATAAATCCCAAGTCAAGTGACATTTACAAGCTCGCAAAACAGATGCGCCGTGACAATCAAGATGTCTTGGGTGAAAAACCTATAAGGAACGACTCTGGTGAACTCTCATTGGATGATGAAGCGAAAAAACAGTCATGGAAACAGCACTACGAACGCTTGCTGAACGTTGAATTTCCATGGAACCCCGATGAGCTGACTTATGAACCTCCTATAGAAGGTCCTAGTACCCCCATTACCCAGGAGATGATCACTGAAGCAATCCGTAAAATGGGAGCTGATAAAGCAGCTGGGCTATCTGGTATAGTTGCTGAGATGCTCAAACCAACCGGTGAACTAGGGGCCAGTTTGGTGCATGAACTGATTGAAGCCATCATCAGAGAAGAATGCATACCTAAGGAATGGGAAGACAGCATTATAGTAAGTCTGTACAAAGGTAAAGGCGATGCATTAAACAGAGGTAACTACCGTGGACTCAAGCTCATTGATCAGGTCATGAAAGTCCTGGAAAGAATTGTTGAACAGCTGATCAGACAACAAATACAGATTGCTGATATGCAATTTGGCTTCATGCCCGGTAGGAGCACCACAGATGCAATTTTCATCATACGCCAAGTCATAGAGAAACATCTAGCAGCAAACAAACCACTGTACATGGCATTTGTAGATTTGGAGAAAGCTTTTGACCGTGTCCCCAGAAGGGTCATCTGGTGGGCCCTGCGAAAGCTGGGTGTTACGAGTCGGTAACAGCTACAGCGACGAATTTGAGGTTAGAGTAGGTGTCCATCAGGGATCTGTCTTAAGTCCCCTTCTATTCATCATTGTACTCGAGGCTCTATCACTGGAATTCCATACTGGCTGCCTGTGGGAGCTGCTATATGCCGATGACCTAGCGATCATTGATACTTCACTTCAGTCACTCAAGGAACGTCTGGATAGATGGAAGAACAGCATGGAGGAGAAAGGTCTCAGAGTCAACATGGGTAAAACTAAGGTCATGATCGCAGGTCCAAACCTCAGCTTACTACAGAAAACAGGAAAATACCCGTGTGCTGTATGTCTGAAAGGAACTGGCAGCAACTCAATCATCTGCACTCACTGTTCAGGTTGGGTCCACAAAAGGTGCAGTGTCATAAAGGGCTCTCTCAAAGCAGATCCTCACTTTATGTGCTTTCGTTGCACCGGCACGGCAAGACCAATAGATGGCAGACCACTGACGGAGATGGATACTGGTGACAACAAGCTGGAAGTAGTGACAGACTTTTGTTATCTTGGAGATGTGCTGTCATCAGGTGGAGGCTGTGAACTCGCGGCAGCTACACGTTGCAAGTGTGCCTGGAAAAAATTTAGAAAGCTGCTACCAATCCTGACAAACAAACACCTGCCAACAACTACGAGAGGGCGTGTATACTCCTCATGTGTCAGAAGTGTGCTGTTGTATGGCTCAGAAACTTGGGCTGTCTCTGCTGGCATACTAAAGAAGCTGCACCGTAATGACAGGGCAATGGTCAGATGGATCTGTTTGGTGAGGCCTGAACAGTACGTTTCTTTTGAATCCCTGCTCTCACAGGTCGACTTGAAAAGCCTTACGGACATCATGCGGAAGAACAGACTGCGTTGGTTGGGTCACATTGAGCGTAACGATGGCTGGATTGCTAAAGTCCGAAAGTTGAATGTGCCAGCAGAGAACATCACCACTGGCAGACCCAAGTTGACTTGGGAGGACGTAGTCAAATGTGATAGGAAGGCCATGGGTATGGATTCCATCAAACCTTGCCAAAGACAGGAGTGGAGAGGAAGACTTAGATTTCGAGACTAGACAATCAGGCCCCACCTTCATCAGAGGATTAATTGTGGCCTGATTCAACAAATAAACCGGTTGATGATGATGATGATGATGATGATGATGATGAAGGTCTCGAAAGGGAGACATTATGGTGCTTAGGGAATGTGCCCATGCTACTTGGTTAACTAATCCAAACCAAGACCTTGCATCAGTTATATTCTTTGGGATAGGAAAGTTGGCAATTGCATTAAGTAAATTCTCGGAAGGGGCTACTCCTGATGATGTTATTTGAAGTATTGTTTGCTATTCCCCTGATGAGCTGGTCCTTGATGTACATGTTAGACAGGTCATGCTCACAAAGGGGACATAAAAAGTTGCAGTCCAGGGCTGTGGCCCGGAGGCGGACGAGATAGTTCTGTATTGTCTCAGTCTCACCCTGTGACATGGAGGCAAAAGTAAGGCGATGAACGATGGGATTCGACCTTTGAGTGACCAATGCCTCTATCATTCCTAGTAGCTTGTCTGGGTCAGTGGTGAAGAATTTAGGGTGAGTGTTGACTATAGCATTCTGGACGGACTCATCAGCAGAACTGTATAGCTGTATATTGGCCTGAGATGTTGGCATATCCATCATCTTGGTGAATACTTCCCAATCAATCCTGAATTTTCTGAATTGTTAGGGGGTCATTTCAAGATGGAGCTGGGGCAGTTTAGCGGCTGGTGCTTTAACGTATGTTACCTCAGCAGAGAGTTCCTTAGCTTCTTTAAGGATTGAGAGAGCTTCTCCCATTGTCGCGATCCCTAGCTCTTTCAACATGGCCCGATCCATCATTTGCAGGTTCTTTTTTGTCAGCTTTTCACTTGCAAATGTTGCAGCATAAGTTCGAGTTACAGGATTGTAAGTCAAAACCAGCTTCCTTCAGCCTGTCTCGTACTGAATGGTAAATTGAATAAAGTGATTTGAGATTACTGCTGGTCTTACTATATTATCAACATAAAAATTGTTGCAAAGTACAGATGACGTTTTATCATAACTATTGTTCAACATGATACTTTAGTATAAAACTCAAAATGAATGGGCTTGCATTAAAGCCGAAGATAATAGAGTTATCTCTAAAAGTGTGCAAAAGGTCGCCCACTTTCAAGAAAAAACAAAGATTTTTATCTTTATCAGTCCATAGACGGACTTCTTGAGATCTCCCAAGAGTACATGATCATTTTTTCTAAATGTCAATAATAAATCCAACAATTTGGCCGTCAAATTGACACCCGAATAAGCTGCATCATTTAGGGTCCTTCACCCCCACTTTCTGAAAGAACAATTAAAGACAGGAAGAATTTTGGTAGTAACACCTGTCCCTTCCTTAATAACTGGGGGCGATGAGGGACCCAGCAATAATTTTCAAACTCTCCCGGAGAAACGTGAACAGGTTCAATAATTCCCATTTCCTCGTATTCTCGGAAGATTTGTAGGTATTCATTATATTTAGACCCTTCTTATCTAAGGAGTCTGCAACTCTTTGCATAATTTTTAATGATCACACATAATTTGATTCAACAAGATATTTTTCTCTTCATCCCATGGTAAGTCTACATAATACTTCCCATTTTTCAGGGAAATATTTTTTTTTAAATCATTGATTTTGTCTTCATCATTTCATGACAAATCAGAATTGTTATCAATGCCTATTGAGTCAAGAGAAAAAAAATTCTCAACGTTCAACAGAAGACTCTTCAAAAATAAGGACCCCATGGGTTTGTGAATGAAGTAATTGGATTTAAAACTTCTTTAATGAAGTAATTCCAACAATGTGGTAAAACGCGTACTGTCTCCAAAGGAAGAGAATTTGAGATGAATGCAGTCAGATTTCAAACCTTCCAAAGGGTATAAGGCCATTTGGAGTTTGCGAAGCAGATCCATGGAGGTAGCTAATCAGATGGAAATTCTCTAGATGTTAAATATATCTAACCAATGAGACCATCTAAGTTAGTATAATTCAATTTTTCATATCTTGGGTTGAGGCGAAATCCAGCTTCTTTTATATTAGACACAATCTCGACAAAACGAGATACTTTAAACTTCAGATGCAAGCCATCTGTAAATAAAGTAGGAAAAATTAAGGGAATCTGAGACCCCAATTTAACTGATACCTCAAGTTGGAAAA
This sequence comes from Sepiola atlantica, assembly GCA_963556195.1. Lineage (NCBI taxonomy): Eukaryota > Metazoa > Mollusca > Cephalopoda > Sepiida > Sepiolidae > Sepiola > Sepiola atlantica. Next base: position 59,182,712 of record OY744521.1, read on the forward strand.
GATTGACATTTTTTAGTACCTATAAAGGTGTTGATAGGTATAACAACCGACTGAGTAGAGAATTTTTTGCGTGCACACAATTTTTTTAAAACAGCAGCAGGAAAAAAAGAAGTTTTGACTACCATTGTCAAGAAGACATTTTAAATGTATATAAGGGCCATCTCTCTTAATGGAGACATTAAGAACAGGGCAAATGCATTCGTCATGTCCGGAGAGTTAGGAAGTCTTGCCCACGAAAGTCTGAGGCAACTTAAGATACATCGCAGAAAAATGTGATTTTGAACCACATGATACACAAGGAAAGGGAAATCCCTTTAAACCACGGCAATTTTCCTCTTTGTGGGCACCTAAACATTTCCTACAAAGGCTGAGCTCCTTAGCATGTTCGATTTTTAAATTGTACGAAGAATATTTAAGGCAATCTTTCACTCCATGGTCGGATTTATTGCACAACTTACAATATTTCCCTTTACTTTCATTAGAATTATTCTTAAGGGGATAACCCCATCTTTATTCTGTAAAGATCCATGAGACCTGTCTGCCATATTGTAACGGCTATCCGACAAGGAGGAAGACTGTTTTGGCGGGCAAAATTCCAGCGCTTTATTTGGGAGCCATCTAATAAATTTGATTATTTAACGGATATCAACGATGTAGAAACTTTTCTCTTGACAAACTCCCCGGATATTCTAGCACTAAGTGAAACGAACCTTCAATCCTCAACCTCCTCTCACCACTTTGACATGACTGACTATCTCCCACTCTACCGTAAAGACTCTGACAAACATATGCACAGGCTAGGAGTTTGTCTGGAACACCCTCCTCTTGACTAGAGAACATAGACTAGAAACGGACGATAAGCCTACATGTGCTTTAGATTGACCTTACACCACAACGTTAGTTACTTATATTTCTTATACCATTCTCCTTTGACCCAGAACTGTACCCTTCTTAACTCTGTCTCTGAAAGCATAGATACAGCACTCTCACTCGACACGAATGCCCAAATACATGTATTTGGGAATTTTAATGCACACCACCGTGACTGGCTGGGATCTTCCAGCTTTACTGACGCAGCTGGTAACTCTACATATTATTTCTCCTTAGCTTACTCCCTCACACACACTGTCGTTTCCCGACCCTCCTCACTTTCGACCTGTTCTTGACATCACTGCCCGAAGCTTGTGTGACGAAAGCCCATAGGGTTATTCCATGTCAAATCATCCAGAGCTTGAAACCCATGTCCTCAGATTTTGTTGTAACTTGCACCACAGATGGACATCATAAAAACTAAGAAATCCTGAAAATTTGAGGATGCAACTCCAAGCGGTTTCCGATTTAGAGCAGTTTCCGTGTCGCGTAAATCGCGCAAGATGTCGCCCGGGCGACATTTTAATAATTACATTTTCTTTAATATTTTCAGTTTAGAACATGATATGGTGCTGAAAATTCACACAGGTATGTTTTTCACCCCAAGGAACCCAAAAATGGCATCAGCTTTGCTCAGAAATGAAGCCTTCTATGAGATTTTATCAAATTTTGAAATTTTTTACATGTGCACCAATATGGGGCAAAAAAATGATGTAGCTGATATGGTAACGGTTTTTTTCTTTTGGACATTCATTTAGACACTATGAAGTACCTCTGGACCAAAAATGGTAAATAATACTTTTTTGTTCACTCACAGTGTCTATTCAAAGTTAGGCCTTTTTCCGAGGGTTCAGAAATACCCTATTGGGGGAAGCAACTAGTTTGGGTATGTGAGATGAAGTTGAAGGGACCGTTCATCTAAATTTATATAAAATTCACATTGAAATAAGTTTTAGAAAGTAAAAGTTAAATAGTAAAAGGTAATACAGTCTCACAGTGATCAGATATTTACCATAAAAGCGGACTTCACAATAAAAACCAACATACGACAACATTATCTACATACTGTTATTTTCCTTATGCCACTGAAATGCAGAAATCATTTTTTCATACTCCTCATCAGTTATCTTGTATGTTCTTCCTGTATATGTTGTTGAATTTTCTTGATTGGAACAAGCCATGTATCATCAATTTGCGACCAATTGAATGTCTTGCGTGGTCCATGAGGGTGCATGAACTTGACGGTTACATCACCTTCCTCTGCATTAATTTCATTCACAATGCCAATCCACCAGAAAGAATTATAAACACAGGTTATATATTGCATTGGTGAAATGTCAGAGATTTCAAGAATTGATGACAAGTTAAAATTATGATTGTCTGTATATGATTCATCCTTGCTGGTCGCTGGTCAAAATGGTGGCTGCTTCTGCTTCCTGGTACTGTGTTTCCCCTGGCAAATCTTGCCTCAAGAAACTTTCACCTCCTCCATAGTTTCCATACTAATATCAAAGTACTTGATTGCAGACATCTCCAGGATTTGATTATTCAGAAGACGTTGAAGCGACCGTTTAGCCACATGCCGTTTTACTGAACCACCGATTCCATCACAAGGAGATTTTCCATGGCTTGTAGCAAAGAAACCCCACTCTGCATCAATCCCAAACTCCTGTTTATGCAGACATAAATTTATGAAGTTTTTATAATTTTTATATTGACCCCCACAGCCATCACTGAAGTAAGTCATTTTGTTCACGAATGTAGTGAACTGTCATTGTCTGGGTTTGATACACAAATGCAGTGTCGTGGGTGTTGTACGAGTACTTAATGTGGCACGGTCATTGACTAAAATGAAATTCATCATCTGGATCCACATCAACCAGCTTTTCATCCAAGAACTTCTGCAATGCTTCTCTGCCAGGACATGCCTCACAACGGTGCATCATGCATTCCTTGTTGGAAGAATCACAAACTAGTTTTGAGATCAAATCCTTGTAAGTGACGTCCCAACCAATGGCGTCTACAAGAAGTTTCGCATTCTGATGTATGCTACACACAAACAGAATGGGTACCTTTAGATCCAGCTAATACACACCACTTTGGACGCAACTGAGAAAATTTGGAAAACCCCACCTTGACATTGGGATACTTCTGTTTAAAAGCAGCATACAATTCATCCAGGTTACATAGTATTAAATGATTTTGTTTGTGAACACCCTTTGCAATACTAACAGTCCTTTTTGCCTGGCATTTGACGGCTGTATTTATCATTTTCATACATGTGTACTACCAGTTCTGCTGTCTCTGGGAAGAGTTTTTTCCCTTTTTTTGGGGGCAGACTTTGAGAGAATACCACTCACATTCTTTAGTTCCCTGGCAGTTCAAACAACGTACTCTGACACCTTGAAGAATTTGGAACAGTATTCACGAGACCACGAATCAGGAGCAACTGTCATGATTTGGAGTCGAGGCTTTCCTAAATTTCCTCTTCATCAGATCATGTAATCTATCTAATTCTAATGCTTTCTCTTTGATTTCTTTTTCAATATGCACTGATTCTGACACAGTCAATTCTTCAGCGTCGACTTTGTATAGAGTCGACAGGTCGCTTTTGAGTGTTCCAATCACTTGTTCTAATTTCCTTTTGGCACTATGAACACGACTATGAGGAGTAACACCATGTAAAGCGACAGGAGAAATGTCCATGTATTTCAGACTAATATTCAAGTTTTTTTGTGAGGTTTGCAAAAGTTCACAGGTGTAGTTTGCATCTATCCTGTCTGTATCATCGATCAGTCTCGCATATTTCATCATACACTGAGGACATATTTCATCATACACTGAGGACAAAGAATGCGTCCTGGTGTTACATTGTACCCTTTCACCTCCAGCTCTTTTGCCATCACCAACGATATCAGCTGTACATCTTTGACTTTACTTTTATGTTGTAACAATCCACCGCGGCCTTTGAGGCCTTTGCTCTATGTTCAAACACATTTCCAAAATATTTTTTGTGATGAAAGCAGATGGTTGATAACTCGCCTTTATGTTCCTTGAGCCCAGCTCTCCACAACAACGTCTCAACGACGTATTTGTTCAAGTCTGACAGATTCTCAATTCCTTTGGAATGATCATAATCTAATTTATGACATTCCAAATTGAGTTCGACATCAGTCATTTTGTTTTCTTTTATTTACTGTTGAAGACAAAACAATAAAATAGAATATATAGAGATAATCAGGTAACTTAAGTTTGGTAGCAGGGGATGAGTAAGCAGTTAGTGAAGAGATTTATATACATTTTTCCACTGAATTGAAAGGAAAATCAACATTTAAAATATTCATAAATTTGTGCCTTCCTCAAATTCTTCTATATTTTCTACAGCTAATTTCTTGGTATAAGAATCAAGTGCTGCCTAACTTTCTTGCCTGCATAATGGAACAAACCAATTGCACCAACCACTATTATATATTTTAATTAGGTATAGATAATGTTTTTCATTTAAAATTATTTTAGAATTGTTGCAGTACATTATGGTGAACTAATCCAGCTCCGTTGCATATGGGACACGTTTTACTGAAAAAATTAACCACCAACTAATGCAGGCATAATAGGCAAAGAAAAATTTTCTTATACAAGAAATATAATCAATATTTAAGCAGCTATTGTGGTTCAGTAGCCAAAATTGGCATAATCATTGGATTCTAGTGACATTGGACCAAAGCGCCGTTGCGAATGGGACATTTTGACTTTGTTTCGCTCAGTCATTTTACAATGGATGGTGTTAACAACCCGAAACTTTTTACCTTAGTAAAAACTGCTATGCAGTTATTAAATAAACACAAACAGTGCTAACTTCATCTATCTTATAAGTCATAAGTAAAACCATTCAACATTTATTCTCAGTTAAAATTGATGAGAATAACCCATGTAGATAATGTTGTCGTGTGCTGGTTTTTTGTTGTGAAGTCAGCTTTTATTATAAATATCTGATCACTGTGAGACTCTTAACTTTTACTTTCTAAAACTTATTTTAATGTGAATTTTATATAAATTTTGATCTCGCATATCCAAACTAGTTGCTTCCCCCAATAGGGTATTTCTGAACCCTCGGAAAAAGGCCTAACTTTGAATAGACACTGTGAGTGAACAAAAAAAGTATTATTTACCATTTTTGGTCCAGAGGTACTTCATAGTGTCTGAATGAATGTCCAAAAGAAAACCCGTTACCATATCAGCTACATCATTTTTTTGCCCCATATTGGTGCACATGTAAAAAATGTCAAAATTTGATAAAATCTCATAGAAGGCTTCATTTCTGAGCAAAGCTGATGCCATTTTTGGGTTCCTTGGGTTGAAAAACATACCTGTGTGAATTTTCAGCATCATATCATGTTCAAAACTGAAAATATTAAAGAAAATGTAATTATTAAAATGTCGCCTGGGCGACATCTTGCGCGATTTACGCGACACGGAAACTGCTCTAAATCGGAAACCGCTTGGAGTTGCATCCTCAAATTTTCAGGATTTCTTAGTTTTTATGATGTCCATCTGTGGTGCAAGTTACAACAAAATCTGAGGATATGGGTTTCAAAATCCAAAATTTCTGGATGATTTGACATGGAATTACCCCATAGCCCGCGCGGGAACACTGATCACATTGTGGTAATGATTGATATCACCCTAAAAACTCATCCAAAAGCTGATGAGCCATTGCTCAAAACAACGAGTTACTACGAGCAGGCTGATTTTGAGTCCATCAGAGATTACATTAGCGGCGCCCCATGGAATTAAACCGCCTCACTCCCGGCTGATCAATATGCAAATAAGTTAACCAAATGGGTCAAAGCAGGCATTGAAGCCTATGTCCCCATGCGGAAATTCTTAAGCAAACCCCACTCTTTTCAATGGTTCACCTCAGAATGTGTAGATGCCATTGCTAAGAGGCAGCAAGCATTCCAACAAGTGAACCACGAATAGACAGAAATTTATAGAGTCAAGAAATGATTCTAAAGTAGGTATAGGTGGAGCAACGAGAAAGTATACAGAGATAACCTAAAAACACATTCAGTCAAGAAACTACGTACTTGCGATTTCTGGAAAATCTGCAATAGTGTGGTGAACAATGGACAATTAACAATTCCCCCGCTATCAAACCACAATGATGTAATTTGCACGGCAACTGATAAGGCTGAACTACTTGCTCAGCATTTCACTTTAAACTTCACTTTGGACTCTGCAAACCATCCCATCCCTAAATTCCCATTGCGGACCAAAGCCACACTAGAAAACTTAGTCATCACCTAATTACAGGTCAGGGACATCATAAAAATCCCTGACACTTCCAAAGCTTATGGCGCTGATCTTATACCAGTAATAGTAATAAAGAAATGCTTTGCTGAACTGGCCCCTGTCCGCTCCAAACTTTACAACAAATGCCTTGCTGAATCTTGCTTCCCTGTTAGCTGGAAAATTGCCTCTGTGGTACCAGTCTTCAAGAATTTTGGTGAAAGAACTGATCCTCAGAACTACCGCTCAATCAGTCTACTCCCGATCTTTGCTAAAATCTTTGAATCCTTAATCAATCTAGCGATAGTCCGGCACCTAGTTAACGCTAAACTTCTTTCTGACCATCAGTATGGATTTAGACAAGCACGATCTACTGCATCTCTGAACGCATGTATCATACACTCAACAAGGCAGGTGAAGCTAGGGCAGTAGCGCTTGATATATCCAAGGCCTTTGACAAGATCTGGCATAAAGGGCTTTTGAAAATACGCTCATACGGTATTACTGGGAAAATACTTAATATAATTAGATCCTTCCTAACCAAAAGAAAGATCCTGGTTTTCCTTGATGGTCGTTCATCTAAGTAACATGACATAAATGCTGGTGTACCCTTGGACCATTATTGTTCCTGATCTTCATAAACGATCTCCCTGATGTCATTTAGTCTGAGATAGGTATATTTGCTGACGACACCACGCTCTACTCTCGTCATGTGGGCAAAACGGATGTCCGAGACTGGCTGAATCCTTAGAAAATTACCTCCAGGCTGTAGAGGAATGAGGTCATAAATGGATGGTAACTTTTAATGCCGCAAAGAGAAAGCTCCTTTCCTTCAATAACTACAAGAAACCTCTTCAACCTCCGATTGCATGACAAAAAACACCCTACCTGAGAGTTCAACATTCAAACTCCTCGGCCTAACATTCACAGGTAACATGAATTGGAACAAATACATTGAAGACATTGCCAATGCTGCTGCAGAAAAGGTGGGCTCCTTCTACCATGCTAGTAAACTTCTCACACCTAACATTATCCTTATATCTCTACAAAGTCACCATCCACCCATGCATAGAATATTGTTGCTACATCTGGGCTGGTGCATCATCCACTAGTCTCGCCCTTTTAGACAAGGTCCAAAAAAGAGTCGCCAACTTAATAGGTCCCTCACTATCCACCAACCTACGGCCCTTGTCTCATCGCCACAATGTTGCATCCTTGTGCCTGTTTTATAAGTGTTTAAGTAGTCTCTGAGTTGTCTCCCAGTCACTTCCTTTATATAGGGTAAAGCATTGAGAGTGACTTTTCTTAGTTGTTGTTGGAAAGAAGAAGTGACACAGATCAACATTGATAGCAGAAGCTGTCTTCTTTGTGTGATAAGAAATTATCTTGTCCAGCAAACGTTGAAACACAATTAAAAGAAAGATGGCTTCATGTAGCCCACCCATTTTAATAAATCAGGATTCTTATGCAGAATGGAAGCAAGATATCGGCATATGGTCTTTATTTACCGATTTGTCTATAGAGAAACAGGGCCCAGTAGTATTTTTGTCACTGCCACAAAATATAAGAGAATGTGTTCAACATTAGACCACAACGGATATCGGTGGAAGAAATGGACTGACTATAATTATGGATAAATTGGACAAAATTTACTTACTAGATGAGAACACAATGGCATATATGTCATTTGAAGAATTTTATTCATACAAAAGGGCAGCCGGAGTTAATATAAATGAATTTCTGGTACGATATGAATTTTTATAACAAAAATTAAGGAAATTTGGAATTACTCTGCTAGAAGGAGTCTAGGCCTTTTTTGTTTTGAATGCAGCAAATGTATCGGAGGAAAATGAAAAATTAGCAAGGACCACATGTTCTAGCTTTACATATGCAACGATGAAAGATACATTGAAGAAACTGTTTTCTGATATTTCATTAACGGAATGTAAAACCGTCCCTGCTATCAAAGAAGAAATTGAAACAGTCAATTACAATAGATACATAAGTATCAAAGAAAAGAAAAAAATTACCGGGATTATAATACAAATCAACGGACAGACAAGGTAAGATAATGCGTTGTTTTAAATGTAATTCAACTAAGCATTTTGCCCGAGATTGTACGAGCTTCAATTCTAGAAACAATATCAACACTGTTGTGAATTCAGACCAGGTGAATTTTACTTTGTTTAATGTTGATTCATGTTATCGAACATTGATGAATAATTGTTATTCTAATATAAAAATGTCCAATCTTGTGAAAGAGACATTGGGTATAGCAGTGTTGGACTCTGCTTGTTCAAGAACTGTTGCTGAAGAACTTTGATTTAACATATTCTTTGATACATTAAATGACCGAGATCACCGCAGTTAGTGGAAACTGTTAGGTCTAACAGAACATTTTGTTTTGGAGATGGTGTGGAAGTGAAAGCCATTAAAACAGTTAAATTTCCTGTAACAATAGGGGGTATAAAAGGTGTCAGAGGTTATATTGAGGCTGACATTGTAAAAAATGATTTACCTCTGTTAAGTCATAAATCAATGAAAACCGCAAGAATACTATTAAATTTAAAAAATGACGATTTTTGGTAGATATATGAAATTGCAAATCACAACTTCTGGACATTATAGTCTTCCGCGAACTAATATGCTTTTTGAGGTTAAAAATGCACCGGGCATAGTGTTGCATCAATGCACAATGTGAGATTTTAAGAGGATGCTCTAGAGTGGAAACAAGGAGAAAGGTTGAGAAATTACACAGACAGTTTGCTCATGCATCTAAAGAGAAATTAATGGCTTTGGTTAAAGGCAGTAAGGCATTTAAAGATAAGGAATTTCTGAATCAGATCAAAGATGTTTGTGATTCTTGTTCAGTTTGTCAGAGGTTTAGAAGACCCTCTCCTCAACCAGTTGTAGGATTGGCTCTTGGTAACAGGTTTAATGACACTATGTTTGGATTTAAAGGAACATCGACATAACCAAGGCTGGATTCTGCACCTAATTTATACATCCACTAGGTATTCTGCTGTCAGATTGATTAAAACCAAAAAGAGCAAAGAAATTATTTGCAACATATTTTTATGTGGATATCTTATTTTGCAGCTCCTAAGCGATTTTTGAGTGACAATGACTGAGAGTTTAATAATGAAGGCTATCAACAGATGAACGAAAAGCTGAATGTGGAAACATGCATGACAGCTGCAGAAAGTCCATTCAGCAATGGTACCGTGGAACAATGCGGAAGCAATGAAAAAGACATTAGATGATGAAAGATGTGAGCCAGAAATAGCTCTGGCGTGGACTGTCAGTGGCAAAAATGCACTTCAGAATCATTCTGGATATAGTCCAAATGAGTTTGTATTTGGGTCAAACATTAACACCTCAGTTTTAAATGATCGATTATCTGCATTGGAAACTGCAACAACCAGTGACATGGTTAGAATAAATTTAAATGCCCTACACGCAGCGAGGAAAAGCTTCATGGAAGCTGAATCAAGCGAAAGAATTTGGAAAGCTTTGAGATCCAATATAAGGACTTATGCAGATGAAAGTTTTGTGACAGGTGACCGTGTCTACTATAGAAGACAAAACTATAAAGGATGGTGTGGTCTTACTAAAGTTTTGGGTAAAGAAGGGCAATATGTATTGATCAGACATGGAGGAGCATTTTTTAGGATGCATCCATGTCACTTGATGAAGGTAGACAAGGAATTGCGAAGTCCAATGAAATGAAGAAATTATAAATTCTTCAAATGAGATGAATGAAGTCTTGGAGGAGGAAGATGAAGGACAATATAATAACAATTGAAATAGCGATAGAAGGGAAGTGAAAAATAACAGTATAAAACCAAGTAGAAACGAAGTTGTAGAGTATAAATTGAAAGGGAGTGATGAATGGAAAAAAGGAATAGTTATGAACACAAAACCAAAGTCAATGGAAACATATAGCCATTGGCTAAATATAAAACCTGAACGGAAGATGAAAATCCTCTATGTATCAATTGGGATCATGTTGATCAATGGAGACATTTTCCCCAAGCAATAAAGGGAGTAAGTTATCAGGAACATGCAGTTTTGCTTTCTTCTGAACAAGAACAAGGAAGAGATGTGATTGATGCAAAGAAAAGAGAATTGGGAAATATGGAAATTCATGAAGTATATGAATGTGTGCCTGATATGAGACAAAAATGTATATCAACAAGATGGGTGATAACAGAAAAATTTGTGAAGGACAAAAAGATAATGAAGACTCGTCTTGTTGCACGTGGTTATGAAGAAGATTCTCATAACCTTTAATCAGATTCTCCAACATGCAGCCGTGAGGCTATGCGGCTGGTATTGTTAACGGTCTCGGTTATGATGTGGCAGGTGGAGACTCTTGATTTTACCTCAGCATTTCTGCAAGGTAATATGCTGGAGAGAGAGGTATTTCTTAGACCACTATCTGATGTGTGTCCAGAATCACAGGTGTGGAAGCTGAAAAGATGTATTTATGGATTAAACGATGCACCTCGTTCATGGTATAATTTCTTCACAGCTATGCACTATATGACCTTTATTCCTGCAGGCTCAACCCCCTGCCTTCCCTTCAATATTCATTACTCGGCCCACCTATCTGGTTCTTGCATTTACTAAGGTGGATCTCTGGAGTTTAAAGTCTTATAATTCATCTATCCCCTGGGTGCTGGCTCTTGGCTTGGAGTCCCCCCCACACACACACACTCTAGTCCTGTTTCTATCAGGCAGCATTTACTGTCTATCTCAATGTCCCATGCCACCACACTTAATGCATCTGGCTTCACCCCAATCTATTGCTTTTGGTTGCAGAGTTGAGTTGGTTGGTTAGTTTTGCTACATATCCATTCTCATTACACACATAACAGATCAATTCTTTCTTCCTTAGGCAAGTCTATAAATTTTCAACCAAGTTTGCAGTCATTATAAAAATCAAATTTCTCTTGTTATTAGTTCATCTTTATAATAAAGGAAAGTATTTTTTCTCCTATATCACGACTATAGCTTTGTATCCAAAAACTGCATATGCAAATCTGCTTCAACAGCCATTTAGGCCAATTCTTAATGCATGTTTTTTTTCAGAAAATATGCATTAGTTTTGTTCACCTTCAATAATTTTACATTTTCTCTGGATCCACAGCTCCTAAAATTGTCATCCATGCAGGAAGTCAGAGGAATTTTCACTCTTATGCTCAGAGCTTCTACCATCCTCTACCATCCACTTATACTGGAAAATATCCTTTATAGGATAACTTTTTCATTGTGGCACTGTTGTTTCAAATTTTTATTTGCCTGAAAAGTCGTTTAAATGGAGTCAAAGTACCTAAGCATATTGAAAGATCCAGTCGTAAGAAGTTCCCTCAAATCTGCCTTTGACCAAGTAGATTTTTCTGACTGCTATTGGGAGAGAGCTCTTACATGTACAAAACAGGTGTTGAGATACTTGGATTGAGGACTCCCAGACATCTAGACTGATTTGCTGATAACTTCAGTGAAATCAACCTTCAAATTGACAAGAAATGACAAGTTCATTTGAGACTTCTCAACTCTTCATCTCCAAACAGGTCAGCTCTTGCTGCCCACTTCTCATCTATGTAAAGTTCAGCAAATGGTGAACCGATCTATCTAAAGAAATACAGATTGCCTATGATCGCATGGATGTTAAGATGTTTTATACCCTGCTTTGTCAGGCATATGGCTCGAGGTCTTCAACTACACCACTTGCAAAAAATGGGACAACTTTGTTGAAGACTTCAGATGAAATTATGCATCGATGGCATGAACACTTTCGTGATCTCTTTCACAATCCATCCATCGTGGATGTTGTTGCAGTGGATAGTATCTTTCAGTAAACCATTCGTTCAGAACTTGATGCAGTACCAACTCTCGAGGAAACAGTTGGGTGCATAAAACAGATCAACGCAAATAAAGCTCCTGGGCTTGATGGCATTTCTGTTGAGCTGTTGAAACACGGTAGTATAAATGTCTATTGTGCAGTCCACTCTTTGGTGTTGTCATTATGGCAAGGTACCTCAGTTGCCCAAGACTGGATAGATGCCATCTTGATTATGTTGTACAAAGGAAAGGGTAAAAGGTCAGATTGTTAAAATTACTGTGGTATTTCACTGCTATCATCGGTTGGAAAGGTATTTGCACGGCTCTTGCTAAATCAATTCGAAAAGTATGTCCGGATGTCCTTCCTGAATCCCAGTCTGGTTTTAGAGATGGACGTGGGACCGTAGATATGATATTTTCTAGAAAGCCGCTTTTAGAAAAGTATATTGAACAGTGTGTGCCTCTTTGTCAGAAAGTTTTTTTATTTTTTTATTTTTAGTCTTAATGGATGGATAATAATTTAATTGCTACTATTAAAAGCATCTAAAATTAAATTATTATCCATTTATTAAACCTAAAAAAAAACTTGAAAAAATTTTTTTATAAAAAATAATTTACCTTTTTTATTACAACACTCTATAATATAAACACAACAAATGACAACATTCGTAATATTCTAGGTATTTTTACAAATACATAAAATAGCTTTGACCATAAATAAGAGTAGTATTAGTTTCTACCTTCATTATATCATGATAATTATTAACATATAATTAAATTCTGTTTCTGTTCCTTCTACTTTTGCTCACACTCCCTTTTTTAAGAGACCATCTTAAACGGTGTTATTCCCCTTTTTTTTAAATTCCAATGACCTATAGTTTTTTTTCTCAATGCATATTCCTAAGGTTAGTTTCATCTTGTTTTAAATAAATTAATGAAGTTAATATATTTTTCAAATATACTGTTTATTATTTCCTAAATATTTATTTTTAAAAAGTTTTGTTTTTTCTTTGTTTTGGCAGTTTTTATCCCGCTAGTAAACTCCTATAAGCAAATAAAGATAGTTTATAGCTGGTCTCCTTTTCCACAATGCATTTTTAAAATATAATAATTTTCAGCATTTTTTTAAGTTTGTAAATTTTCAGCATTCCCTAACGTTCAATAATTTCTGAGTTTTTTTCCTTTTCTCTTATTTTTCTCACTAGTGTATCATACCCACAATAATGCCAAAGAAAGATGTTTGGAGGCATAATACATCTATATATATTGAAATTTACATATATTTAATTTTAATTGTTTCACCTATTATATGGACTACAATATATTCCTTTTAGGTAATTTATAATATAATATTCTAATATTTCTTTGACACCTCATAATATATCTGGGGATTCATTATTGCAAAGACATTTTACTCTTTCTCAAGTACACGTCTTATTTTTTCAGATTTTATAAACGATTAATAATCTTCTTTTTTTAAAATTTCAAATTAATAATGAGAACCAAAGCCTGTTAAATAATTGCTTTTTTCCTTCTGATGAGAAGACTTGTTTCTTTGAAAAACCTAAATTTAAAGGACTTTTCTATAATTTGTTGTACTGTTTGAATTTATTAAACGTTACATTTAAACTTTACATTTATTTTTCTCTTCTATAATAATCCTCTATCTCCAATATTGAGCACATTTTTATCACATTAGGAATTAATATAAAATATGTATGCATATATATATATGTTAGAGAATGTCAGATATCTATACATTCAAATTTATATCATTTAGAAAACTCTTTAAGTTAACTACAAAGATCAATCATCTACTTGCAAACATCAACAGTTCAATATTTAGTAAGATAGAGCTTACTATTTTTGACGATTTAAATAATTTTCAAATCATATTCCAAATAAAGAGTATACACAAATATATTAAAGTTGTTTAAAGCTGTTTCAAGACAATGTTGTTTATCCAATGCAACATAACATTTTTTTCAAACATCGACTCTCACCAGAATGGCATTTCATATGTACCCAGAAAAAAAACACAATGTCCCAAAAAAGTTCAATCTTTGAGGTTGTAAATGGAATAAGGCAAAGAAAAGATAGAAGACGATAATATCTAAAAATCCTTTCTTTTTTTTTATCTCCTGATAAGAAGTAAAATAGAGTGATGTTCCTTTTGTCCCCCCAAAATGAAAGACTGGCAGGTTTTTTAATTACAAATCGCCTGGATACATCTTCTCTCTTTCAGCTTACGAAATATGCACTTTGATCAGGAAATAATTTAACATCATACCAAGGTTTTTGATAATGGATCTAGTCTTGTGATTTTTGTTTTGTTTTGGTGGCGATTGAACTATTTCCGGACATCGTTTTTTTTTTCTTGATACACACGAAATGCTGTTGAGAGTCGATGTTTGAAAAAAAATTTTTTCATTGTATGACTCAAAATAAACATTGTCTAGAAACAGCTGTAAACAACTTTAATAACTTTGTGTATACTTTTTATTTGGAATATGATTTGAAAATGATTTAAATCGTCAAAAAAATAATAATTTAATATTTATTTATACATATATCTAAATGAATAAATGCAAAAGTTTTTTCCATCTATCCTAACTATATTAACATCAAAACACTCGATTTTGCTCATTTGCATATTTATTTATTTTTAAGTTTTTAATAAATTAATATTCTGTAATATACCTTTCTACTTTGTATTGCCAAATTTTCGTCATGATACATACCTCCCAAGCATTACCTCTTCGTCTGGGGAAGGCCGTACAGTATACATTTGTTCCTCATGATACCATTTCCTCAGGATTATCAGTTTTGTGTGTGTGTGTGTGTGGGGGGGGGGGGGCTTAGTGTACTATCTATTCTGTTGTCATAATATCATCCTCCCATGCATTAACGCCTTCTTGGGGAGTAGGGGGGTCAGTGTATGTAGTTCGTTCATCATGATATCACCATCTCAGCCTCTCATTTGCATATTTCTTTCTTTTTAAGTATTCTAATGAATTGATATTTTCTAATCTGTTAATTAAATACATGCGATTATTATTTTTTTAATAAATTTGTTGCTGTTGTTGTTGCTGTTCCTATTTACTTCCTCCCACGAGAGCAGAGTTAGGCACAATGTCAATATTTAACGTGAGGAGAATCCAACTCCCCTAAAATGGGCAGTCTGAATTGGAACAAAAATTTCCATTGCCTCGGTCTAGATGGATTTCTCCTTCACTGAAAGAGAACATAAAAACTAAGTGCAGATTCAGTACAGATACTACATTTTGCTCCGAGCCAAAAGGCCAAGGAGTTAACATGTTGGTAGTGATGATGATGATGATGATGATGAATCACAAATTTGTCATAGAAAAGAAATAAACCTACTCTAATCTTTCTAAATTAGAAAAAAAATATTTTTCTTTAATATTCTTTACATATTTTTTTCTTTCTTTTATGATAAAGGTGAAAAGTATAAAGTACCCATTTCGAATTACTCAGTAATATAAAAGTGGAGTATTTGACCAGTCAACGTTCCACCCTTATGTTTATTCATTATATTTCATTATATAACCAGTTTTAATGGGTAATTCACTTTAATTTTTATGCTGAAACAAAATAAGATTTATGAAACATTGAATATCTTAAAGACCATATCAATTAACCTTTTTTGTTGTTTTTTCCTAAAAAACAAAATTTGATGATGTTCATGCACAGTATATTTCCCCCATATTGGAATATATCAAATAACACTACGATAATCATATTTTAAAAGATTTCCTCTACATTACCAAAATGTCAAATGAAAATTACTTCTTTCGCTTCTGTAAAGAAGATTACAGTGTTAGTAATTGCCGCCCGGAGGGCGGGTAACTTTTGCTAGTATATATATATATATATATATATATATAGTTATAGTTATTCTTTTAAAATTACCCTTTTTTATAATTTTAGGGAATTCATATCAGTTTAAGTTTTCTAACATATATATTTTTTTCATTTAGCTTTCCTGTTTACGTAAAATATCCTGCCATGAGCGACCAACAAATTTAAAGTGTGATATGCGAAACTCACAATTCCTTCAGACGCCTTCTCATCTTGCTGCATACGCTGGCCATCCTCATTGTTTACAGTGGTTAATGCAGTCACAAGCCTCAATCGATGCACAAGTAAGTTTCTAATTAAGCAATCCAAACTATGTCTGATTTTAGTAAAGTTTAATTTCTAGTTTCAAAATAACTGTTTATTAATTCCTTTATTAGCTGGAATACCTGTGGCAGGTCGGCTTCATATTAATGAATGTCACTTTAAACCTCTAATGGTTGCAAGAACCCATCACCCCCACCCCCACCACAATACTTTAAAACCTTTCTAAGTTCATATCTTTCAGTCATATAATCTATTTGGGGGAGTGAAATTTGCTTAAATTCTTAGAATAAAGTTTTGTCCTTCTCTCTTTCGAGCAATCAACCTGATTGAATCACCAGCCACTGTTGTCAGAAAATTGCAACATTTTGCCATGAAGGTGACCATATCATTTCGATATTCGTTCATTCTTATTACGATTTGTGTATTATCTCCTTAAAAATGAAAAATATGTGAAGAAGTTGCAATAGCAGCAAACAGGTTATAAATTCAAAGTATGAAGGGAACCACTGATACAACATATTCATAAAATAAGAGACCATTAAAAAGTAGATATTGCATTGGGTTATTTTTTCTAATCATTGACATCCAAGATGACCATTTTATATTGTTTTTCTCTTTACACACATCTTAAAAAGATTGTTTTTTTTCTGTTAGCAAGAAATGACAGTGTCATCTCCTAAATGAACCCTCAAAAAGATTTCACTGAAACCTTTGGTCCGTACTATTCTAGTCCAGGACTTCTCAGTTCAGTATGAATCCATTCCATTCCTAGCTGAGAAGTCTTCGACTGGCATTTCTAAAATATACAAACCATTCATTATTTTCTTCTATATGGTGTAGGGTATCCCCATCACCTCACTGGAAGGGCATCCAGCCTATAAAATATTTCCTCAACTAAAGAAATGACTTTCAAAGAAAATCAGTTGCATTTCAGGCTATGTAGTTTAAATGTTGGAAGCTTTTGTGGAAGGTCTGGTGAGATTCTTGGGTTTCTTGAGAGAAGATGTATTGATCTTTGTATCCAAAAAACTCGTTGGAGAGGTAAATTTGCTAGAATGATTGTGGGAAAGAAGGCAAGATAATAGCGGTATTAGATTTGAAATGAAAAGACTTCTTGTGTTGGTATTTTTATTGGAGAAAATGATGGGTAGATAAAGTGATTGCAGTTAATTGTGCAAGTGAGTGAATCATACTGATGAAGTTGGTGGTTGGTGACAGGCTTATTCTAGTAACTAGTAAGTACTTGCTGTGTCAGGAGATTTGTATAGTCATGTTGGAAAGACCGCTGGTGGTTTTAGAGTGTGCATGTAAGCAGTGGTGTACCGAGGCAAAGTTCCACTCAGGGCCCTATTCATAAAATCCTCCCCTTTTTCTTGGAGGTCAAAAAAAAAAAGAAGATTTATAATGATGGAAAAACAATGAATTTCAAAAACAAATAAAAATTGTTTTTTTAAAATTAGCTAATAAACAGATTTATTGAATTTTGACTTTTCGAGCTTTTGTAGAAGTAAAGTCACTTATTGTTATGGTGTGGTGGTGGTGATGATCTACCCTATTTTGTTACTATATGGAATTTTCTAGACACTATGTATATAGGAGCTTACAACGAAGTCTCAAAGCCATCTCGGGGCAGTCTTTCTGTAAATAGACACTTGTAAATATACCATCATTTTGTCTTATTTATTATTAAAACCACACGTAATCAGCTATAAAAGTGTCCCCCCCCCAAAAAAAAACAATAAGACACAGAATACATCTCCAATAGAAAAAAAATGGTTAGCTGCCATACAACCCTAGAATGGCCAGGAAATGGAGGATCTCCTGCACTTGTCATAATCTCCAGTCATCCTGACTATGTCTTGCTATTGGATCCAGATTACATACTCTTCTTGACAAGAGAGGAGTTTTATAGTTGAACTGAGTAACATGGGTTAGTTACACAGCTGGGCCTTCTCGCGGCTAAAGAGAACAAACAGCGGTGGTGCACGCTCTGGTTGCTCGCATAAAAAATTGTTTCTAATTGGTTAAATCCCAATCAAAATTAAGTGCTTTCTACAATCTATGCGAAGCTTACAAGTTGAGCAAATATTTCAGACATCATTATTCTGAGGCTGCTGTTGTAGTAACTATTACTGATAAAAATTTGGCGTAGGGATTTTTTACCTCCATATAGATCTAAGATTGTTTGAAATAAAGAAACAAATAAAAAAAAATTTTTTTTAATTTGTTAAAGTAAAAAATACAAATTAAAAAAAATGTTAAGTAAAAAGTTAAATTGAACATTTATCAAATATTTTTTGTCCATTTTTAATTAAAAAAGCGTAAATGTTTTCTCTTCAAAGAAAACATCAAATACGTGCAATGATTTGACGTGAAAAGTAGTTGTTCGGTTGGTCAAAAGGAATGCTAAAAATGTCAAAAGATTTGTTTCTAATGTTATTTTTACATATTTTTAATTTTGAATAATGAGTTTTAAAAAAGGTTCAAGAACTTCTGACATCGATAAGCATATAAGATCGAAGGTGCTGACTCCAAATCTGCAATTAGTTTGGCTTAGATCAACCGTTTAACTGTCATGCCACAATACACATGCACACATACAAATTTGCTTTATATATATATATATATATATATATATATATATATATATATATATATCCTAACAAAACCTACCCGCCCTCTGGGCAGAAATGAGAAATGGGTGTATAGTTAAAAAAATGTTTTTACTCATAGAATTCCACAATTTTAACAACAAACTTTCGTAAAATTGTAGATTAACATCCTAAACTAAATTACAACCCCCTCTTTAAAAAAATGAGATTCTACTTTTTAGGGTCATTCTAACTTATAAGGGCAGTTAAGTAATATATTTTTTACACTAATCCAAATTCGACTGGCAAGCTCGCAAAACCACACGTAATCAGCTATAAAAGTGTCCCCCCCCCCAAAAAAAACAATAAGACACAGAATACATCTCCAATAGAAGAAAAAAATGGTTAGCTGCCATACAACCCTAGATTGGCCAGGAAATGGAGGATCATTTTATGGTAAATTTATAAGCAAAACTGATCCCACCACTTTAATTCTAAAATATTTCTGTCGACGTTTTCTCTTTCCACCAGGTTTTTCAGGGTATTCACATGTAATGTTAATCTACAATAATACCCAAACTTTTAGCAGTTTTATTTATACCTTAAAAATAAAGTTAGATAATTTTAAAGTTATTTATTTAATTTTCACGAGAACAGTAAACACAACTAAAATTAATTGTTAAAATTAAAATAAAAAAGGAACGTACAGTTATAGTTAAAACAGTATAAGATTAAAAACAATAAAATATGGGTAAATTTGCAGATTAACACCCTCCGTTAATCCCCGGCCTCACAAAAAAAATGAGATTCTGCTTTTTGGGGCGATTGCGTGTGAACATCGTGGAAAACTGAAAGAAAGGAAAACAAATAATTGGAGGATCAGTTTCATATATATTTAACGTAAAATGTTCCCCAATTTCCGAGCCATTCAATTTTTTTAGGGAAGTTAACCAAATTTTTTTACCAAAACACTTTAAACTTTAAAATAACGCATTTAATTAGCTAATTAAAACAGTTATTTATTTTTCATGAAAAATGTCAAAGCTGCAAAACAGGGGAGAGGACGGTGGAGAGACGCAGCCGAGCAAGATAGCAACACTCTTCCATCCGTCACCGATGTCTTTCGCTTAGGCCTGGTTCGTAGCGAGCACAGATAGTATAAACTTAACGTGTTTTAGTCATTTATCCAATTTATTTATCTAATAATTTTAATTAATTACTGTTAGCATTGACAAAACTATTACATATAGATAATACCAAACATTAATTAATTATTAATTATAATTAATTATTAACTGTTTAAAAAATAGTTATGCAAATTAGGCATCCAAATGGTTCTCTCTTAATCATTCATCTGTCATATACATAGAGAATGTGAAAATATTATGGTGTATTATTGATTTAAACAACAGTAATCCGTTTTGATGGTAATATAGGAGTGATAAATGAAAAAAAACTACCACATTTATTCATTTAGATATATATATATATATATATATATATATATATATATATATGCATTTATTTATTTATTATTTTTTCAACAAATTTATTTGCTAAAATATTTGTATGCATTTTCCATCTCAATTTTTGAAAGTTTATCTTGCAGTGGCTGTTATGGAGGTAAAATGTCAATTTTATTTCTTCACTGTCTGGAAATTTGTCCAGCACACATTCTAATCACCATCATGTGTGATTGATGTGACAAATCCCTTAATGTGTTCAAACTCTATAAATCATAGAATGTACTCATAAATAAGAAAAATATGGGCAATTCCATCTAAAACAACCAAATAACAACGTTACCAGTGATGTTGATAATTTATTTTAATCTAGTGAGCCCAGATGATTTGTTGTTTTCCTTGAAATTTTAATGCATTTCTACTTACAGATCTAGATTTATATTACTTTTTCAAACTTTGCCAAAACTTTTTTCAAAATTTTAGAGTAAAACAAGTAGCTTTTAAAATTTAAATGCTAAAATAACGTTAGATTAAAAAATAAAGAAATAGCATTAATAATAAATAGCATTATTATTTTTTTTAATCTAAGAATTATTTATCTCCATAAAGGAAGATCATAAAAAATATGGACCCTTGTGAATTTATTTATATTTCTTTTATTTCATGCTTGAAGTAATTTTTACAAAAAAGATATATATAGATAAGTAATGAGAGTGTTAAATACAGAGGAAGATTAAATCTGGACAGTATAGGGAGATGTGTGCAGAACAGGACACTGGTATGACCATGTTGAAAGAATGGATGAGAGTTCTTGAGTTAATAGATATAGAACAGTTGAGGTAGCATGTTCAGTTCACAGGGAGAGGCCAAGGAAAACATGGGAGGAAGTGATAAGAATGGACTTGAGAGAAACAGTGATGAATAAAGACCTGACATGAGATAGGTTAGTTTGGCAGTCAATTTTTAAAAGCCGTCTAACACATGCCAGCATCTAAAACGGACATTAAACCGAATATGATGATGATAATGATGAAGTAAAGCACAGAGTAAAAGTAGCCAATCTAGCATAGTATTAAAAGGATAGTCAGCACTTTTGAATGACTTCAAAAGTGACTCATCCAACAACTAGTTGCTGTTTACTTAACTAATTCCAGTGTCTTTTTTTAATTCAGTACAAGGCTTAATAAAAATAAAGGCAATAAACTTACATCAAGAGAATTTGTGAAATTAGTAATGCTTTTTATTATAAAATAGTAATGGTTGACATGACATATTTACCAGTGAGTGGGCATTAAATAACAGGTAATGAGAGCTGTGGAGTGTGCACTGGCATTTGAATCCTTCCCCAGACTGTCAGTTGAATTGTCTTCCTATCCATGTGTACAAAAGTGACTTAAATGAATTCAGTAAATAATATATTTCAAATCCAACAGTATAATTTCAGAGTGAACAATCAAGTTTTTCTTTCATTTTAAGTGCTTATATATTTCTCTAATATTAAAACTGGCAGTAAAATTTGTCATTTTGTAAGGGACCAATTTGAAATTATTCCGCCATTTTGCAAAAAGTAATTTCTCTTTGTAATCATTCAGATCTATTTTTTGATTTTGTTTTAATAAAATGGTTTGTATTTTTGTCTTTTGACTTGGGTAAGTAAGAATACCTTTCCAAGTGCATATATTTTGTAGATTTCTGTTCCTGATTAATGATTTTTATTTTCCATTTTGATTTCAGGATTACCTTGGTGAAACTCCCCTTCATAAGGCTGCTCGTACCGGAAGCATGGAGTGTGTCAGTCTACTGGTTTCCTATCAAGCAGACCTCAAGTAAGTTATTTTCTGATGAAATTTTAAAAGAAAATCCTTTATTTTATCATTGCCAGTTTCTCTAACAAAGTTGAGCATTTCAAAGAGAAAATCAAACCAATAAAGACACAAGTTGGGAAGGATTGACATCTTGGTTTTACTATCAGTTACGTTGATACCTTTGTATTGTTATTACAAGCGTAACAACTGGGCATGCTAAAATCACAAATCGAGGTAGGTAAAAAATCTATAGACTATTTTTTAATTTTTCAAAATGAGTAAAGTGGCAAAATTTGTACCGACAATAGATACTTTTATACAACAATTTCAGTAACTTGATCTGGTAATTATTGCTTCCATTATGATTCATTTTCATTTACCACAAGATGACATTATATTTGTAAGAATTTTTCACTCATTTGATAAACTGAAAATTGGCTTCTGAAGATGGCAAATTTTCTAATTACCAACAAACTTTGAACAATGGCTAATTAAGCTAACAAAATATTTTTAATACCATCGTTTATGTTTTGCAAAGATCTATGTACCTACATAAAAAGTTTTTAGATGTAATGAAAATAAAATTTTAGTTTGGGATATCTATTGTCTTTGATTTAACTTTCAAACCAAGTGTCTATTATAAGTATTTATTAATATTTTGGTAAAATAGGAAAGAAATTGTTGCATCAAACATGATTCATGTCTTTAGGTATAAAGGTTTAGAAGAGAACAATATAGACCCTCATGTTTATAATAATGAAAATATGATTTCATACCTGTTGTGATGGGATACCTGACTCTCCTCAAGGCTGATAAGTGTACTAGTCTGTAGTATATATATAATATGAACAGTAGTATGTATGGTGGACTGTATTCAACGGTATTCGAGTGTATTAGGTTAATCCTATTGAATTACCGGTAGTGCTATTGTTTTGTACAAGATATACGTTGCAATAAACCATTCTCTTTTAAAGACCTTACACTCTGGTTATTTTTGTTATTATAACTTCTAACCATTTTATATCAGCTGATGACGACGATTTTGAAAACGAACCCACAAAAGATAAGTAAAGTGAACTATATGAACTGGTAAACAAGGATTTGAAACAAAACCAAATTTTGGAATATATTCAGTCACGCGCGTGCTTTGTTTTATTCAGTAAATACATGCAAGTCACATTGTGAACAAACTAATCCGACTGACATTGATTTAAAGATATCAACTTCAAACGTGGTTCGCTAATCGAATTCACACTACAAAGAAGAATTTACCTCTAAAAAGTACAAAAAAAAAATGCATCCAACAAACAGTTTTTATTGTCGGACATACATGTGCGCTAACGAACAACGATTACTGTGGATTTGTTTTTGTTTTTTCCAGTACAACTAAAAGACATCTTAATAAAAAAAAAAGGTGAAAAATCTTTTTAAATAAGATACTTTTATTGTTCGATAAAAAAAAAATGTATGATGGACCGTGACTCAAATGCAAACTCGGACCATTAACATCACGAACTATACAAGATAAAAGTTCAATACATTTTAGTAACTAATAATAGTACACTCACTACTACTACTTTTTCTTAAAAAAAAAAATTGTTTTTTTGATTGTGTCAAGTTCTTCTAAGTATTTTTCAATATGCAACAATTAGTCAAAATGACTAAAATGCTGTGTATAAGCATGTAGCAACAACAACATCAACATCAAGAGTTGCAGCAACAAATAATACAACAGCAAAAAAATTTCAAAAAATTCTGGAACAGACCACTGGTGAAAGAAAAAACAGAGTTTTTTCTGCTGAAGGAATTGCAAATTCTTTATCTGAATTTATATACAAGCCTGATTCTGGTGTTACATTTCCAGCATATTTCAGATGATTTGAAACGATATTTACTAAAAAGGTGTTTAGATTAATCGGATGAAGAACGGGTAACTCTGTTATTACAGAAATTGGGAACAGAGGAGAATACCAAATATACGAACTTGATATTGCCCAGAAAACCTGAGGAAGTTTAATTCGATAAAACTATAAATATACTGTCGAAGATATTCGACGAAAGAAATAGTTTGCTCCATAAAGCCGATTTGTTAAAGAACGAAAAAGACTCCATTACGCCCCCTCCCACCCTCTTTCTCACTGTCCAGGTCTCAACCTTTTAAATTCTCTCTTATCCACCTTTCTCCCTATATCTATATATATATATATATATATGTGTAATTACTCGACCATGTTAGAATCGCCGAACAGCGGCTGAGAGAACACTTAATAATTTTGTTCTTGCTAATAACTAAAACTTGTTGATTTCTTGCTATTTCTTTATTACTTCTAATTTTATATGTATAATTTTTTCTTTTTTTTGTCCTTTTCTGTAAACTGTTTCTGTTATTGAACCGTCTTAGATTTCTTTAAGTAAATTGTGATATTACAATGCTAGCTCGAATTCTGCTCCATAAAGTCGATTTGTTAAAGAACAAAAAAGACTTCATTAAGCCCTTCCCTCCCTATCCCTCCATCTAATTCTTTCCTAGTAGAGGGGAACCTATCTTCAATTTTTATATTAGCTCTGGGAGGTGCCGTTTTAAACTTATTATCTATACATATATATATATGGATGAAATGTTTTTTTTTTGTTTTTTTTTTACCTGTGGGGGCTCGGCTATCTCCTCCTGGTATGTTGGACCCACAGACCTTGTCAGGTCATCCATCTAAGAGAAGGAAAACTCTGATAATAAAACATTGCTACTAACCACTAACGTCTTGGCAGTAAACCGTTAGGGAGGAAGGCCTCCTTAGTCCTGACTGACAACCTTCCTAGAGCTGGAATCTCGAACAAAGTATCCGGTTTGCAAACCTATAATTTCTTAAGGAGTAGATGGCTCTGCCTATCGTCCAGCCTTCGCACTCCTTCTCTGTCTAGACTCTAGTGGTTCTTAACCTTTTTTCTCCAATTCCCCACTATTTAGTGAGCCAGCTCTCCATTCCCACCACAGTTATCACATGGAAATAAATACATACAAAAAGATTTGTTATGTTTTTTCTAAATATATTTGGCCTATAAAAAGCATGCAAAAAATGTAACACTAGCACTCGACTCATACAGGTTAATAAGACTTTTGCATTTGTTTTGCCTTGACAAGTGCCTCAATGTTCGGTTCCACCTTTGAAATAGCGCAGCGCAAATCAGATTCAAGGTCAATCAGGCGGTTTTGCGATTTGTTTTTGATCTCAACCATGCTCGAAAACGCCGACTCGCACAGGTACGTAGAGGGAAATGCAACAGTAGTGTGAGCGCCGACACAGCAACGCGAGGATACAAACCATGCATAGTGGCCCAGAATGTGTTTAGGCTTTTTTCCGCAAAAATAGCCTTTGCTGCGGAGTCATGCACCAAGTCAAGAAACTGGTCTTCAATGACTTCGTCTTCCTTCGGGAAGTTGTCAACTCGAAAGCTGAAGGGATCCCTTGTGAACTCCATCATTGGGTTGTCGCTTTTGAAGTCCAGAAAATAGTGCTGAAACTCGTCCAGCAGCCTGTTGAGGTGGATGATGGCTTCGTTCTTGAGAACGTCGCTGATGCCACCGGCAGTCTCGCTGATTCGCGCCAACGTTGGAAAAACCGTTGCGCTGCGGCCAGTCTCGAACTTGCCTCGCCACAACTCAAGTTTTGAGACAAAGGCATTCACTTTGTCTCGATGCTCGATTATATCGGAGTCCACGCCCTGTAGCTTGCGGTTAAGCTCATTCAGGTGACTAAACATATCCGCGAGAAATGCCAGCCTGCACTGGAATGCCTCACCGGAAACAGCAGCTTTCAGATCTCCTTTGTTCCTTTCGTCCAAAAATTTTGTAAGCAAATGTACAAGCCGATTTAACATGTCGCCTTTCGACAACCAGCGAACGGCAGTGTGGAACAGCAGTCCTTCGTAGTCGGATTCCATATTCTGGCACAACTGTCGAAATAGTCGAGTGTTGAGGGCGCTCGCTTTGACAAAATTCACAAGCCCGATCGCCGTCTCAAACGCTTCTTTGAGCGGTTGTGTCATCATCCTTGATGCGAGCGCTTCTCGATGTATGATGCAGTGCAGGGTCACCATCTTGGGATTATTCTGCTTCAGTAGTTTCGCGAATCCAGACCTCGCACCCAACATAGCAGGAGCCCCATATGTGCAGGCATGGACGAGCTTGCCCCAGTCCAATTCTTCCTCCTCGAAAAAGGCGTCAACAAGCTGCATGTCGTCGGCGGCTTGGGTTGTTGTTTCCAGTGGGGAGCAAAACAGCAAGTCCTCTTCGATGCTTTGGTCGTGGATGTATTGAACGAAGACAATTAGTTGAGACAAATTTGCCACATCCACAGACTCATCCAGCTGAATTGCAAAGACAGGAGACACTTTTACCTTTGCCAAGAGCTGTGACTTGATGTTGCATGACATGTCGAAGATGCGGGACTTGACAGTGTCGTTGGACAGAGAAACTTGCTTCATTGTCGACATCGCAGATTCGCCAAGTAAAATGCCAGCGCACGACACAAGGCACAGCTTTATCAGCGTCTCTCCGATGTTATGTGGCTTCTTCGCCTTCGCTGCCAGCAGAGAAACCGCATACGATGCGTGTAATATCGCTTTCGACTCAATTTGAAATTTTCCGCCCTGATCCATTCTCATTTTCTTCAAGCAGTTTGCCTTCAATTCAAAAAACTGCCTCTCCTTGCCAACGAACTCAGGGTGTACATTGGAGAAGTGCTTCTTCAGTTGATGGGGTTTCATCGAATCATTGCTGAGCGTTATTTGGCAAATGACGCACTGCGGCAGCTGCTCATTACGCCCCTCCAAAAACGTGAAGCCGTAGTCCAGGTAATTGTCGTTGTACTTTCTTTTCGGAATCTCGATCTTTGGGGTATGTATCTGTGAGATAAGGAAAAAAATATATAATAATAAGGTACCTAAAGAGAAATACAATGAAAAGAAAGTAGTTACAATCATACAAGAGAGAAACAGAAAACGAACAACAGAAGTGGCATTGAATCAAGAAAATGGTCAAAATTATCATGGTCAAAGTATGTCAACATTTGGATGTAATGTATTAAATTTTAAAGCAGTGGTTCTTCTGTCCGACCGGTCATTCCCCACTTGGCAACTCCGCCATTCCCCACCAGTGGGGAATTCCCCACAGGTTAAGAACCACCGGTCTAGAGGTACCGCGCTGGGACACCTGTAAAGACACCCAGTGCCTGGTCTTGTTTCCTGACTAGGGCAATGAACGCTGTCTCTCTATCTGGGCAACTTGGTGAAAGTTTTTTTGCCACTAAGTCCGGGTTGCTCTTGTTCCGACAGGTTGAGGGTATAGGTTAGACAGCTTGTCTGGCTGCTGTTTTCGATTGTCAGTATAGGAGCCCAAACTCTTAGGTAGCGCTAAGAATGGCTGCTCCATCAACAGTTGCATAATATTGTGGGTGACTGTACGTGCCATGTCTGTCGCGCATGGAAAGGGACCCTACAGTTATCCCTGGTGGGCTTTCCCGAGGCCAGAACCCCTATGGACCAAGTCACGACTAATGGACTGGATGTGCGAGCTTATTGACACCAAACAAGCACCTACATTGCCCACCTCACTCTATCTCAAAACAAACATGAACTTAAAAACATAAAACCTAAACCAGACACTCAACAAAAAACATCTTCGCCTCCGCCCTTGAGGCTCGCATTCACAAATATCCGGGGACTTAGAACCAACATTAACGACGTAGAAACCTTTCTCTTGACAAACTCCCCAGATATCCTAGCACTAAGTGAAATAAACCTACAATCCTCAATCTCCTCTCACCACTTTGACATGACTGATTACCTCCCACTCTACCGTAAAGACTCTGACAAACATGCAGGCTAGGAGTTTATGTTCGGAAAATCCTCCCCTTGACTAACGAAAATAGGTTAGAATCAGATGATCAAGCCTACATGTGCTTTAGATTGACCTTACATCACTGTGTTAGTTACTTATATTTCTTATACCGTTCTCCTTCGACCTAGGACTATACCCTGCTTAATTCTGTCTCTGAAAGCATAGATAGAGCACTCTCACTGGACTCGAATGCCTAAATACATGTATTTGGGGATTTTAATGCACACCACCATAACTGGTTGGGATTCTCCAGCTTTACTGATGCAGCTGGTAACTCTACGTTTAATTTCTCCTTAGCTCACTCCCTCTCACAGACTGTCACTTTCCCGACCCGCCTCCCTGATCATGCAGACCAGCAAGCCTGACTTCTCGACTTGTTCTTGGCCTCACTACCCAAGGCTTGTGTGGCGAATGCCCATAGCCCACTCAGGAACGCTGATCACATTGTGGTAATGATTGTCATCACCTTAAAAACTCATCCAAAAGTTGTAGCCGTTGCTCAAAATGCTGAGAAACTACAAACAGGCTGATTTTGAATCTTTCAGAGATCACATCAGCGACGACCCATGGATTAAAACTTTCTCACTCCCTGCTGATCAGTGTGCAAATGAGTTAACCGAATAGGTCAAAGCAGGCATTGAAGTTTATGTTTCCATGTGAAAATTCTTCAGCAAACCCCACTCTCTTCAATGGTTCACCTCGGAATGTGCAGCTGCTATTGCTAAGAGACAGCAAGCGTTCCAAAAATTCGGTCGCCATAAGTCAACTGCAAATAAACAGAAATTTATAGAGTCAAAAAATTATTTTAAAGTAGTGATAGGTGAAGCAAAGAGAAGGTATACAGAGATAACCAAAAAATGCATTCAGTCACAGAAACTAGGTACTCGCGATTTCTGGAAAATCTACAATAGTGTGGTGAACAATGGACAATCAACAATTCCCCTGCTATCAAACCACAACAGCAACTGATACGGCTGAACTACTTGCCCAGCGTTTTGCCTTAAACTCCACTTTGGATTCAGTAACTCCCCTTCCTTCCCTAAATTCCCATTGCGGACTGAAGCCACACTTGAAAACCTGGTCATCACCCCAACTCATGTCTGGAACATCATAAAAAACCTTGACACCTCCAAAGCTTGTGGGACTGATCTTATACCAGTAATAGTAATAAATAAATGCTCTGCTAAACTGGCTCCTGTCCTCTCCAAACTCTACAACAAATGTCTTGCTGAATCTTGCTTCCCTGATAGCAGGAAAATTGCCTCTGTGGTACCAGTCTACAAAAATTCTGGCGATAGAACTGATCCTCAAAACTACCGCCCAATCAGTCTACTTTCGATCTTTGCTAAAATCTTTGAAGCCTTAATCAATCTAGCGATAGTCTGGCATCTAGTTAATGCTAAACTTCTTTCTGACTACCAGTATGGATTTAGACAAGCACAATCTACTGCGGCCATCCTAATGGTCATCTCTGAACACATATATCATACACTGGACAAGGCAGATGAAGCTAGGGCAGTAGCGCTTGATATATCCAAAGCCTTTGACAAGGTCTGGCATAAAGGGATTCTCCTAAAAATTCACTCATATTGTATTACTGGACAAATATTTAATATAATTAGATCCTTCATAACCAAAAGAAAGACCTAGGTTGTCCTCGATGGTCGTTAATTTAAGCAACATGACATAAATGCTGATGTACCCTAGGGATCCATCCTTTGTTCCTGATTTTCATAAATTACCTCCCTGATGACATTGAGTCTGAGATAGGTATATTTGCTGATGACACCACACTCTACTCTCGTCATGTGGGCAAAACAGATGCGCACATATCCAAGGCAATGGCTGAATCCTTAGAAAATGACCTCCAGGCTGTAGTGGATTGGGGCCATAAATGAATAGTTAGTTTTAATGCCGGAAAAAAAAAGCTCCTTTCCTTCAATAACTAGAAGAAACCTCTTCAACCACTGATTGTCATGGCAAATAACACCCTGCCTGAGAGTTCAACATTCAAACTCCTTGGCCTAACTTTCACAGATAACATGAATTGGAATAAATACATTGAAGACATTGCCAGGGCTGCTGCAAAGAAGGTGGGCTTCCTCTATCGTGCTAGTAAACTTCTTACACCTGACATTATCCTGTATCTCTACAAAGCCACCATTTGCCCATGCCTGGAGTATTGTTGCCACATCTGAGCTGGTGCATCATCCACTAATCACTCCCTCTTAGACAAGGTCCAAAAAAGAGTCGTCAACTTAATAGGTCTCTCACTATCCACCAAGCTTCAGCCCCTGTCCCATCGCCGCAATGTTGCATCCTTGTGCCTGTTTTACAAGTACTTCAACGGATTGTGCTCTGATGAACTTGCTGCTCTAGTGCCCCCTTGACGTAAATACACTTGACCAACCCGACAATCAGATAAATCCCATCCATTCACTGTGGAGGTCCCCAGATGCTGAAGAGCCTTCTACTCCAATAGCTTCTTTCCTCGTGCGGTCGACCCCTGGAACTCCCTCCCTGCTCCCTGTTTCGCCTATTGTACCGACATGCAGAAATTTAAAACTAATGTAAACAGACATCTCACTGCACAGCTCCCAACTTAGAATAACCACTATAACCACTATTGAGAGATAGGGTGTACCCTATCTCTCAATAGCCCCTTACATCTACAATGGCGGCCTGCCTTGTTTGAGGTGAACTATGTTAAAATTCAAGATAGATGAAATCCCTAAAGATTTATTCAAATGCCTAATCTTTGTTCAAGGACTAACAGCCCCTAAGTACAAAGAATCTTAACAATGGTGGAGCAAGACACAAAAATCACGTTACAAAGAATGATGGAAGAATGTCAGCGTCTCATTAATGTTAAAATGGATAATACCCAAATTGAGAAAAAAGGTGTTGCAAAAGTACAACACATAAAAAAACAAGAAACTCCTAAATTCAAAAAGACAGGAAAATGTGAGACGTGGGGAAATAACCAAATTCTGTGAATCTTGCGTAATTAAGAGTCATAAATAATAAGAAAAAGTAAATGTTGTGTTGTCACAAAAAGAAATCCAGAACATTGAAAATCGAAAATACAAAGATGCTTGCAGGTTAAAATGAACGAGGAATGCTCAAAATATTTGTGCATAAGGAAATTTTAAAACTAAATAGGTTCCCTTTCAGCTTAAAAGTCACCCCAGCTTTGTTCCAGCAAATTATGAACACTATGTTAGCAGGTCTTGAGTTTGCTATCGCCTATTTAGACGATATTCTAGTCAAAAGTAAGAATGTTCAAACACAAAAAACGCATCAGAGCTATGTTCAAACGACTAGAAGAATTTGGTTTCAAATTAAATCCCGAGAAGTGTCAATTCTTCATGAAAAGAATTAAATACCTCAGTCAAGTGATAGACAGTGAAGGTAGGAAACCGGACTCACAGAGAACCGATACAGTTGCAAAACTACAATCGTTTCTTGGGTTGGCCCAATATTATGCAATCTACATTCCAAAAATGTACGATTTAAGAGCTCCCTTTAACGAATTATTAAGGAAAGACAAAAAATAGACCCCTTTCCAGAAAATAAAAAAAGTCTACTTGAGATCTAGCCTTAGCTCATTATGATCCTGTGAAAGAAATCATCCTTGCGACTAATGCTAGTGCTGCACTGCTACACAAATATGAAGATGGTACTACTAAACTGATCGTGCATGTTTTGAGGACTCTTCTTCCGGCTGAGAAAATTATAGTAAGATCAAAAAAGAGGCATTATCGATTGTGTTTGGGGTTAAAAAATACCATCACTTTTTACATGGTAGATCATTTATACTTCAAACAGACCATAAACCGTTAATAACTATATTTGGATCAAAAAAGGCATTCCTACCCACACTGCTAACCGTTTACAGCGATGGGGTGTAACCCTATCAAACTATGATTTTAGGATGGAATACATTGCATCCAAAAAAAATAGGCATTTGGATTGACTGTCAAGATTAACCCCCAAAAATGAAGAAATTTTAGAAGAAACGGTTATAACAGCACTAACAGAGGAAAAAGTAATCTTAGGTCTCTTGTCACTATCAGAGAATTACCTGTAACATTAGAACAAATAAAAATGGAAGCCGAAAAAGATGTTGTCAATTGGCTGCAAGGGCGCTTCCGGTCAAAACGAATCCTTGGCCAAAAACGGATTTGCCGTGGGCACATCTACATATAGACTATGCTGGATCGATTTATAGATATTATTATTTGATCTTGGTGGACTCTTTCCGGAAATGGCCTACATCTAGGAACACCATCAGTGCATTAGATGAAATTTTCAGTCGTTTCGGGGTCCCCTGGACACTGGTCAGCGACAAGGGTACAGCGTTCACAAGAAATGAATTGAAAGATTTTTGTACTTCCTTGGACATTGAACACATTACTACACCAGTATATCATCCTAGATCGAACGGTCAAGCCGAAAAATTTGTTGACATGCCTTACAAAAAAATAAATATATGGACACGGAAGAAAAAACTATCCAGAAATATTTAGCAATTTATAGGGTGACTCTTAATGGAAACAACGACTCAAAGTTGTCCCCTGCGGAACTTATGTTCGCAAGAAAAATACGATCAATTTTCGATAGATTGATACCATATCCAAAGAAAAAAGTTGCTAAATTCCTAAAACATAATAAGATACTCCCCAAGAGATAAAGTATATTTCAAAAATTTCCAAGGGGGGGAAAAGTTATAGGATGGGTGGTATGATTCAGAAAATGATTGGCAAAGTGGTCTACACCATAAAAAGTAAAAAATTTGTGTGTAAAGGACACATTAACCAAATTAGACCACAATATGCTGAAAATAATGAAAAAAAGGGAGGAAGAAGTCCCAATGGAGATTCTATGTGATGCTTTTGACATGCCACTACCCAATATTGTACACAAACCTATGTGTACATCTACTGGACCAGCCTTACGAGCTGAACAAAATTTGTCTTCACCCCAAACTGGAAAGGATCCAATTCCATTAGTTCAGAATAAAAGAAAGAGCACACGTGAAAGAAAACCAGTGGAGCACTTCAGCCCGGTTCCTAAAAGGAAAAAATATTAGAAGCAGAAATTTCAAGGGAGATTTTCAGCTTCGTTGTGTTGTGATGGGATACCTGACTCCCCTCAAGGCTGATAAGTGTACTAGTCTGTAGTATATATAGATACTACAAACAGTAGTATGTAAATATAAAGAAATTGTAAAAAAAAATCCTAATATAATTAGAACCATGTGACTAACTACATTTCATAGAAGGAATAAAATCCAGCGAAAGCACTCTATTGAGATCACTTTACTGAAACACCTTACTTCTGAATGAATAAGAGTCAAATCTTTTCTTTTTCAGGATTCCAAATAATAAGAACCAAACTGCTAGTCAATTAGCTCGATCATGTGGCTTCCAGAATTGTGCCACGTATCTAAAAGAAGCATCAAGTGTCACTCTGTCCTATCCTTTCAATGTGGAAATGGAAGATAATCAGCAAGCATCACCATCTGACAACATTAACCAACCATCAATGACAGACATCCTTATGGATCATGGTGTCATGCAGAACTCAAAACTGGTTGGAGGTCGTAAAAGGTCACGAGAAGATCTTGAAGAGGGAAACTATAAAAAGCCTCGCCAAATTGGTAAGTTGTAAACAGTTTTCATTGCTAAGTTGATGGTACGTGTTTAGATATTGATTTTACA
Organism: Sepiola atlantica; assembly: GCA_963556195.1. Taxonomy (NCBI): domain Eukaryota; kingdom Metazoa; phylum Mollusca; class Cephalopoda; order Sepiida; family Sepiolidae; genus Sepiola; species Sepiola atlantica. The sequence continues at coordinate 59,216,342 of OY744521.1, forward strand.
AATATATGTAACTTGTGATGGTTTCAGTCTACTTTCTATAAGGCATCAGTTTCCAATGGTTGATCTCACAAAAGCAACAATATATTTGTACTCACCATGTTATTGAGGATGTTTTTTTTTTGATGGTTTGGGTCACAAAAGTGATTAGCCGCAAAATTCAAATATCTCTAATTTACATGAAATTGAATTCATAGACCTATTAAGAAAGATTCCCAAAATTTTAAGACCATCTTAATATTTTAAAGGGTTGGTAGGCAGCATAAAGGTACACAGGCCCCATTTGAAAATTGTCGTCTTAAGATTTTCTTTCTATACTATTGAAGCAACTTAGAGTTATATATATATATATATATATATAAATTATATCTTCTTCTATATATATAAAATAGTAACTCTGTGTGTGTGTGTGTCTGCCTGATCTTTGTGTCTTATGTTCCCTTAAACCGCTCAACAGAATTGCTTGAAAATTGGCATGTGGACTACTGACCTTTCAGTGAAAGTCATAGGCTATATAAAAAAGATATCACTTCAACGTTTGAGGTCCCCCGGAGGGCCCCCCCCCCCCCTCAAACCCACTGAAAACTGTTTTCCCTTAGATTCAAATGAAATTTAAACCTTAGGTAAATGACCAAAAATTATGTCTATTCCTAAAATTTCAGCAAATTTTGATAATATTGAGATGATTCCCGGGGCACAACCCATCCACCGAAAACTGTTCCCTTTGATTCAAATGAAATATATATATTTGTTGCTGTTGTTGATCACTCTTCGCTGCTTGTTGTAAATATCCACCGACTTGGTATTTACAAAGTTAAATTCCTTCTAACTTCCAAGCTAATTTGTGGTGGCCAACAGGTAACGCTCTTGACTGCGAATCATTTGTGATCGGAGTTCACGCCCGCCAACCGTCGGGAATTAACTTCCTGCACTGAAGATTGCGTAAGCATGAAACATTGATGTCTGTAGGTAATAAATAATTAATATTTATTTATAAAATATTGTATATATATATATCAAGGAAAACACCTCTCTGTCTGTGCATGTCTGTTCCTAATCTATTTATTAACGTTAGTTTAAGAGTATTAACATATATCTGAATAGCTTGGTGAGTAAGATATCTAGCTGACAGCATCAAGGTTGCTGTTAGAGTAAACTCTCCCTTCCATGATGTTGCATATGATGCTATCCCACACCCTAACCTGGGCAACACTGGGTAGCTCTGCTAGTATATATATATGAGGATAAAATATACGATATATTATAAAATGAAATGCTGGTGAGACATGATGTATGAAAAAGGCAAAAAGGAAAAACAATTAAACACAGGAAGAAATCATCAAACGATAGATTTACCGGCTTCTGAAGACGTTCATTGATCCAAACCAAACCGGTAAATCTCTCGTTTAATGATTTCTTCCTGTGTTTACTTGTTTTTCATTTATATATTTTTCATACACATATATATATGTGTGAAGAAGACAAACAGAAAAAACAAATTTACATACAGGAAAAAATCATCAAGAAACAAGAGATTTTATCGGTTTCGTTCGTATCAACGAACGTCTTCAGAAAAGGTGAAGATTTTAAATTTATTCGATAACGGTAAAAACATAGGAAAAAGAAGAACGCACAAAGAGACGTCATTGGCACGTGTTTAACTATTTGACGAAAGAAAGAATAATAAAACGTGTGCAAAGAGATGTTAAAATAGGAAGGGGGGAAGGAAAAAAGAAGACGTGGAAAAATATGGATGAAGTATAGTAAAAAAGAAAAGTTACTTTAACCGGGATCGCAGTGGTGCAACAGATTGCATTGTTTCAGTGCAGTTTTTGCCAGATGTTTGCTTAAGGAATAAGATCCGAGTTATCTTAGATGGTGATGAGAGAAGTATTATAGCGCTTTTGATGCACTTACAACGTGGGGAAACGTGTATTCGGTTTTGAGGAGGGTGCAGTTTTTTAAATCAAAATTGTGGGTAAAAGTGTTTCTGTGTATGACTAGTGCGTTTGTGGGATTGTTGTGTTTGAGGTCCTGTTTGTGTTCGTAAATGCAGGATTTCTGGACGTTTCACCAATATAAAACATCGGACATGTGGCACATTTTATTTTGTAAATGCCGACTAGGGAAGAGGTGTCTTTAGGAGGTAGTTGGGGCAGGGTTTGGTGTTGAGTAAATCCTTAATTGTTTTAGAGGTTGATATTACTATTTTTATGTCAGATTTGAATTGGTTTTGTAAGGAAATAGATATGGGATTATTTGGGAGAGCTATGCAAGATTTATTTTTCTTAATCATGTCAGTGTTATTTGTGTTGGTAATGTTATGAGGGGAACTTTTTGTGGTGTTAGTCTGTTTTATATTGTGGATATTAAAGGCTTTGCAGTTAGTGTTTTGGATAAAAAGTTGAGGATATTTTAAAGCTTGGTAAGTGTTCTTTATATAAGTTTCTTCATTGCGGAGGTAAGTGGGGCTGCAAATTCCAAGAACTCTGAGGAACGAGCCTATGATCATTAATTTAAATTTATTTTTTCTGTTTGTCTTTGTCACACATCTTGTCTTTCACAGCATTTCATTTTATGATATATCGTGCATTTTATCTCCATATATATATATATATAATATTTGGTTTAGTTTGGTAGAAATAAATCCAACAGTGCTTAAATATTTTATTAAATAGCATAATATTTATTTATTAATGGTGTTACAGAAGATCAGGTCAAATCAACATTGGTTTCAAGACTATCTTCAGTCATGTTTGGAAAATTGAGGTCACGTGCTGATCTGAAAGAATTGCATACTGATATTTTAGAAAATTATTTTATTTATTTATTCTTCTATTTTTCTTTTAGGCAATTAAATTAGTGAGACGGGAAGGGACACAAATCAAAACAAGGGACACAAATCAAAACAAATAAACCCAAAACAGAAATTAATTAGTAAAACGGAGGTAATTCAGGTTTTCAAATTTATTATCACCCTTGGATTTAATGACATTTTTCATATGACTTGACGATAGTCATAATATAAGCATTATTAAAAATTAATTTAGAATTTAAAACATAGCATTAAGAGGCAATTAAACACCTTTAAATCACATGACTCTTTAAAAAAAAAACTTTAACCTTCTATATACTTATAATAATATTTTAATTTCTTTAGATTCTCAACAACTAAAATCTTGAAAACCCCTAGGAAAATAAATCCTTCAAAATATCTAAACCTCGAAAATTTACAAATTCTAAAAAGTTTAAAGACCTTCAAATTATTAAATTAAAAACCCCTCAAAGATTATCCCTAGAATTATTTTTCCAAATTTTCCAAAAACATAAATATTCAAAATGTATAAGCAACAAAACCCACCAACCATAACGCTTTGGATAAACACAGATTTCAAGGCAGTTATGGTGAAAAAAATTTTTAACTCTTATTCACGCCGCACAAGGCACATTGCCACTTGGCCATAAGGGGCTACTATTAGGGACCAGGTCTACAGGGACACTCACTAAGTAGGGAGTTGAGCAGCAAGATGTCTGTTTGCATTACATTTAAATTTCTGCATGTCAGTACAGTCAGAGCAGCAGGGAACAGGGAGGGAATTCTAAGGTCTAGCAGTCCGAGGGAAGAAACTATTAGAGTAGAAAGCTTTCTGGCATCTTGGGACTTCTACAGTGAAGGGGGGGGGGGGATTTGCTGCTTGTCAGATTAGTCAGGGGTATTAACGTTGAAGGGCACAAGTGCTACGAGTTCGTCAGAGCACATTCCATTAAAGTAGTTGTAAAACAAGCACAGGGATGCAATATTGCTGTAATGGAAAAAGGGTTAGAGCTTGGTTGACAGGGCGGGACCTGTTAGATTAGAGACTCTTTTTTGGACCCTGTCTAATAGAGAGAGACTAATGGTAGATACACCAGCACAGATGTGGCAACAATACTCCATGCATGGGCAGATGGTGGCTTTGTAGAGATATAGGATACTGGCAGATGTGAGTAGTTTACTAGCGCTTCTTTGCAGCAGCCTTGGCAATGTCTTCTATGTATTTGTTCCAATTCATGTTACCTGTGAATGTCAGCCCGAGAAGTTTGAATGATGAACTTTCAGGCAGAGTGTTATGAGCTATACCAATCGGTGGTTGAGAAGGTTTCTTGTAATTATTAAAGGAAAGAAGCTTTGTCTTAGTAGCATTGAATGTCACCATCCATTTACGTCCCCATTCCACTACAGACTGGAGGGCATTTTCTAAAGTTTCAGCCATTGCCTTGGATATGTGTGCATTCGTTTTTTCAACATGTCTGGTATAGAGCATGGTGTCATCAGTAAATATATCCATCTTGAATACAATTCTATTAGGAAGGTCGTTTATGAATATCAGAAATAATAATGGTTCAAGGATTGACCCCTGGGGCACACCCACATTAATATCATGTTGTTTGGATGTATGGCCATCAAGGACAACCTGAACTTTTCTCTTGTCGAAGAAGGATCTGATTATATTAAGTATTTGTCCAGTAATGCCGTATGATCTAGCATTTACGAGGTGATGGACTAGCGCTTAATTGATTACTGACTCAAAGATTTTAGCAAAGACAGGGAGGAGACTGATGAAGTGATAATTCAGTGGGTCAGTTTTTCTCCAGAATTCTTGAATACTGGTACCACAGAGGCAATTTCCCAGCTACCAAGGAAGCAAGATTTGGGAAAGCATTTTTTGTAGGGTTTGGAGAGAACAGGGGCTAGCTCAGCAGGGATGAGATCAGGCTCACAAGCTTTGGAGGTGTCTAGGTTTTTTATGATATCACGGACATGGGAAGAGGTGATTATCAGATAATCGAGTGTGGCTTCTGTCCGCAAAGGGAAATTTGGGAGGGAGTAGTTTGTGGGATCTAAGGTGGAGTTGGAGTAAACCGCTGGGCAAGCAGTTCAGGCTTCTTGGTTGCCGTGCAAGCGACAGCATGGTTGTTAGATAGTGGGGGAATTGTTGATTGCCCATTATTCACCACACTATTATAAATTTTCCAGAAATCGCAAGTTCCTAATATCTGTGACTCCATGTGTTTTCTGGTCATATCAATATACCTTCTCTTGGCTGCGGCTATTTCATTCTTACAATGATTTCTAGCTTCTATAAACTTTTGCCTGTTTGTATTTGACTTATGTGGCGGATGAATCGGTGGAAACATGCTGCTGTTTTGAAATGGCAGCTGCACAGGTTGAAGTGAACCATTGGAGAGAAAGGGACTTACTATAGAACTTCTGTGTGGGAACATGTGCTTCAATGGCTGCTTTGACACATTCAGTTGCTTCATTTGCACACTGTTCAGCAGAAAGAGAAAAGATTTTACTCCATGGAGCATTTCTGATGGATTCCCACTCATCCTTTGTGAAGTATCTTGTCATTTTGAGCAATGGCTCTTCAGCTTTGGATCGAGAGTTATGGGCGATATCTACCAATATTACAAGGTGAACAGCCAGCATTCCCGAGTGGGCTATTCGTCACAGAAGCCTCAGGTAGTGTAGTCAGGAATAGATTGAGAAGTGAGGCTTGCTGATCTTCTCGGCAGAGTGGGAGGTATCCAGTCATGTCAAAGCGATTGGAGGGGATTTATGAGTGTAGGTTAGTTTCACTTAGTGCTAGAATATCTGGGGAGTTTACTAAAAGAAATGGTTCAACTTTGTCTAGATTAGTTCTAAGCCCTCGGATATTTGTGAATGCGAGCCTCAAGGGAGGTGGCGAATTGGTTTTGTTTCGGTGGGTGTCTGGTTTAGTTTTATGTTTTGTTTGGGATGTCATTTCATTTAATTACTTCAGTTTTTGGGTAGATTGTGTTCGACAAAAGTGGGTGTCTGTTTGATGTCAATATGCATACAAGTAGACTATTAACTGAGTTTTTATCTATAGGCCTCAGGAAAGCCCACCTGAGATAAGTGCAGAATCCTTTTCCATGCGCGACATTGCACTACAGTTATCCAGATATTATACAACTGATGATAGAGCAGCTGTTCTTAGCGCTACCTAAGAGTTAGGGTTCCTGCACTGTCAGTCGAAAACAGTTAGAAAACAAGGCCATGCACCGAGTGTCTCTGGGGAGTTCCTGTGATGGTACCTCTGTGCCTGGCTAATAGACAAAGGAGTATGAAAGCCGGGCGATAGACAGAGCCTAAAGCAATTTTAGGTTTGCAAACCAGATATTCTGTTCGAGTCTCCAGCTCTAGGAAGGTTGTCGATAGCTAGAGAATTCTTCTTTTTTTTTCTTTTTTTTACATTTTTCTTTCATGGTTAACTCACTTAAGAGTAACTGAATATCAGACATGAAACTAAGTAGAGACACAGAGACTCCATCCAGAAAAAAGTAAAACTTAGAAATAAAAATTGTCATATTTCAAAAATCTGAGCACTTTAAGTAGCATTACAAGCTGATAACGTCTTTTTGTTGGACAACGGCAAAATTCCACACCTATTGTCATATCTCTATTATTTGTGGTCCAATTATATGGTTGGAAAGAGAATAAAATAAACATTCCAATGATATTAATTCCATGTGCCTTTATACGTTAAATATTTTTATACTCCAAGTTAAAAATAAAAAAACGCTAAAAATTGACGAACTAGAAAGGGAAACTGTTTTTTCATTTTTATTATTCATACCTTACATTCTGATTAAAATGCAGAGGGTTGATTTGATTGGATATTTTTGAGATTTCACAGGCTAATTAAACATAGATGTATAGTTTGAGAACCATGTGATTTGGGTTTTTATTACTATTAGAAACGACCGATCAAAGTTAAATATGAATATTTCGAAATTGATAAGATATATCGACAGAAATTATCAAGTTCCATATAGAGGATAATTTCAGAATTATTTTGATGTATAATATGTAAATATTTGATAATTTTTAATGTCTTGCAAATTTCTTTAAAACGAATATTCTGTTGAATTCTGACTAAAAATATGAATGCCGTATTTTAAAATACAAAATTTGTAAACATGCCTCACCTTCCCCTCCTCTGGCAACATGGTTGACAGCTAGTTATAATAGTAGTAATAGCAGCAGGCAGAGAAAGCGAACACTCACCTTCTTTTCTTTCTCTTTTCTCTCTTTCTTTTTTCTGTGTGTGTGTCTCTTTCTCTTTTCTCACTTTCTTTTTTCCTCTCTCTTGGTGGTAGGCCCTGATAATGTCTAGTTTTGTAAATACCGCCTTATCCTGGATTATGGCAGTTATGTCATGAATGTGGGGAATAGGGTAACGGTCTGGCTTGGTTACAGAGTTGTGTGCCCTGTAATCACCACATGCCCGCCATGTGCCACCACCTTTTGGGACCATATGTAATGGCGAAGCCCAACTACTTTTTGATGGCGGATAATGCCCAGTTCCATCATTTGATTAAATTCATCCTTAGCTATGCTTAATTTTTCCGGTACTAGTCTCCTATGCAGGGGGGGGGGGGGCACTCATATCAATATAATATGAGTGACAGAGTATGGTAGTGTTTCTCTATGAAAAGATGGCTTTGTTATGCATCCAAACTTTTGTAAGAGATTGCGAAAAACTGGACTATCCTCTGTGCTAGGTACCGTGGGGCATAGTGGAATTATATTTGAAATGGATCCAAGTGACCTAACGTTAGTCTCAGGATCAATTAGACAACATCTGTGCATGTCCACGAGAAGGCCATATTTGTCCAAAAAATCTGCACCCAATATGACCCTATCCACCTCCGCGATGATGAACAGGTGGGTGAAAGCCGCTTGAGGCCTTAATTTAATGTCAGGCACCTCTGTCCATGAGTTTTAATGAAAGACTTATTTACGGTGTGCAATGTAAGTTTCTGAGGACCATTAATCCTGTATGTTGTGGCAAGGATTATGGATATTTGTGCACCACTGTCTACGAGAAAATTTACCTCTGTACTGTGGCTACACATAAATAATAGGCGACAGGCTTCCTCCATGCTGTTCTTCTGAGTCGCCTTCGGAAGACAGTTTAATTGTTTCTCTAGATTGTATGAACTGGGAGGTTTGCAAGAGTGTGCATTTCTCCATACTTGTTCCTCTCTTTTACATGGTGGGGGAGTGTCGTTCACTACTCGAGGGGGTTGACTCCAACTTATCGAGTCTTCTCGTGAGTTCACCTATATGGGCCTCCAGCTTCCCCTGACCCTCCAGGATCTAGGCCGGGGGATCCTGCTCTGAGGTCCGAACACCTGCTACTGAAATCCCGCTGGTGGTCACCACAGAAGCGATTTTATCAGCCACTCTCACTAAATCCTCACTCTGATAAGCAGGCGGCAGGAAGAAAATATGATGAACAATTTTGTTTTCCCTATTTACCCCAGCAGGGTCTTGTAGGCGTCTCAGAAATTGGGAGGGTTTATTATCCCCCAATGCCTCCTCATTCAGAAGTTTGGACAACTTTTGTTGTCTGGGTCCAGGCGTCCTGAAAATGACCTTCTCTTTAAGAACATTCTACGGCCTATCTGCCGGTGGGGACATTACCATGTCCTTAACCTCCATGATCGCATCTTCTGGCAATTTTGAAATTTTCACCTGGAATTTTTTTTATTTGGGAGCTAATTCCCCTAATTTGGCAGTCCAGCTCCACTTGTGCAAAATATAAACGGGGATCCGCTTTAAAAAATTGCGGACAGATGTCACTAATGCTACGTTTTTCAGCCATTGCGAGAAAGACGAAAGAAAAAAATATAAATAAAAAAAAAAATAAATCAAACGAATAACTAAATGAATGAAAATAATCTGTGGCAAAAAGAAAGACTTCAGAAGTGTCCACCAGACAAGGGAGGGGTCTCACAGACTCCATGTGCAGGCAAAAATGTAAATGTGTTCCACTGTGTCCCCGAGAGGCGGGAAAAACCCAAGTGATACGACTCTAGAAAAACAACCGAGAACGTAAAGTAAAAATAAATAAATGAATATATATATATATATATATATATGTATAATGGCCATTTGTGCGAGTCCATGATAAGGGGTCACCACCGGTTGAGTGGGTCGCCTTCTCAGTTTATAGAAAACCAGCCATAAATACCAGGAAAAACATAAATATTCAATAACACGTGTGTGTCGATAAATAAGGAAACACAAAGAAGTGAGTTAAAACTCATGTGCGTTTATTTAACGTTTATTTTGACAAACGTTGTCACGATCAAAGATAAAGAAATACGCATTTACTATAAGTCCCAAAACAATTGAATGCACATAGTTGTTATTCAAATAAAGGAGTTGTGTGAAATAGTCAAAAGGGTTTACTTACATTAGACGCTTTTAGATTCCTGGAGGAGCCGGCTGGATAGGTGACTTCCCTCCAGGAAGGACAGCCAAACAAGAGGCAGAAAATCAGCAGGGTTCTCGAAATCTCGCGAGAACTGGATCCAAGTCACGTGTCTTCTCAGATCACGAACGAGACTTGATCCCTTTTCTCTCAATCTATCGAGACTGAAATCTTATTCAAGGGAAACAACTCTGTCGTCTCTACACCAAAACCGTTCTGTGTAGTGCTATTACTACCACACGGCCATATCCAATAAAGCACGGTGGAAAAACTTGTTCAAATTTTTATAAAATTCAATTTTATAAACATTGTTACTATTAGTAAGAGGAATAATTGAATTGAATATATTATATAAACATTTAACAACTTTTTTTAACAGAATAAGAAATAATAAATATCGGAAATCTATTTGTTTACATTTTAGCATAGAATATTTTAAAATAGAAAAAAAGTGAAATACAAATTGATATATCATAGGAAATGTATTTGTTTCATTTAATTCAGTTGTAAAAGAATTTTTTGAAGATATTTCAGTTTGAGAATCATCTATGCAGATATGTTTTCAAAGAAAAGAGGTAGATGGAAGGTAGATGCAACAAATGTTACAAATTTATTTCAATCTTGCAACATTTATGTCTACCTAAAATGAAATGAACATCATATGTAAATACACACAGTACATAGTAAAAATACATTTAATTTTAAACAGCCCTTCCAAAAGGAAAAAAACTATGCATGTCAGAACAATCATGGATTAGTTTATATTGAAAACATCTAAAATAATAGAAAATGTTTTTCCGATTCTGACATTGAGTAAACGAAGCTATGATGCTAGGTTATGAGAACTTAGTAATGATGGCCGACTGAAGATAGTAATTTGTTTAATAGATTAGTTAAAATTAAATGTCAGGCTTACTTCTATATAAATATTGGAGAAAGCAAATAGATCAGTTTGACTGTCAACTTCAGATTTAGAGTCAAAGCTGGATGTCTCCACCGATGAAAGAAAGTGTGTAAGACACTTTCTAAAGAAAACTTTGTCGAGACAAACGTTGAAACAAGTAAGGTCTTAAGAAGAAAAAGAATATATCTTTATGCTGTGGAGATTGCAAAACAAAAAGAAATATTTATGGTCTTCCTCTAAGTGAAAAAAAGAGAAAGGATTGTAAAAATAAATGTTTACCGTCTCTTCTTTGAAACAAAAGACATTTTTGTCAGTGATAAAACCTTTGAAAAAAAACAAGATGTTTTTCAAAAAGATTTCTTTTGTATGACGGTACGAGGGAAGTCCAATTTTTTTAATGTTCATTCAAGAAATTTTCGCTTTCAGACTGTTATTGAAATTTGTGTTTAATAAATATTTGTTAGGATTTTATATTTCTGTCATGTTTATATTTCTGTCATGTTTCTCGTTTCATTTTATTTTGTTATAATCATGGCATATCTTGCAAGCACCCTACCAAGTTTAGAGTAGACACTTGGAATGTGGCCACACTTAAGAAGCAGAGCGGCGAACTTGTTGAAATCTTAACGAGAAGGAGGGTTGACTTATGTGGTGTGCAAGAGCACTAATGCAAAATCAGACACAGCTTCTAAGGGGCAAAGACTCCTGCTACAATTTCTGCTCATGCAGGAACATGATTGGTCAAGATGGTGCTGGTGTGCTACTGGCTGAGTGTTGGGTGGACAAGGTTCTTGAAGTCCAACGTTTTTTAAAGGATTCTCCTTCTAAAGTTAGTGATCAATAACGTTGTATGCGCCACTATCCGGACTCCCTGAAGATGTAAAAACACTTGTATGACCAGCTGCATCTTACATCAACTCTATAACATGCATGAATACCCCGGGCAAGCACGAGAGTGCGTGGTAGACCAAGAAAGACCCGGCTTGAGTGCATACAAAGTGAGTTGACTGCTTACAACATGACTGGTATCAACCCTTTGAATCGGACTGCATGGAGAGTAGGTGCGAGACGTTGCATGGTGTTGGCCACCTCGGAATCTGGGACACTCGCAACACCTTAAATACCAAAACATGATGATGATGATATCATATCATCTACATTCTAACACAAAACTCCATCCAGTGGTGAGGGCCCCAATTTGAGAAATTATTGTTTACAAACTATTTTACAAAATATACACTCACAAAAACACGTTAATCAGATACAAAATATGTATGGTTTTAGTATAAAATGGCCCAATGACAGTTGACATGCTGTAAATATCCAACAACCAACCAATCTTCTCTTTTTTTTACAGTTTTTTTTCTTTGTTTTTTGGTTTATGAGTGGTGATCTGACCACGTACAGAGTTTTCTCACATTTTTGCACAAAGCTGTGATGTGTCATTGTTAGTTGTTATCAGAGGCTCATATTTCTATGGAAATGTTCTTTTCTAAGAGCATTCTTGTACTTTCAAAACAGAAATCCCATTGTTCCATACTGATTTTCATTTTAGTATCTTTAAGTTTAGGTACACAAGTTGTCAGCCATTTTGGATTAGTCTTTTCTTTGACATGCAAGGTCAGCCATATTGAAATTCTGCCGTTTTGTAGCTATTACTCACCCCCAAAATATTCAGAGAGGGTGCAGAGAAGAAGAAAGGGTAGGGCCAATCAAATTGCAGGACAAAGATTCACCAGCCCAAATATAACAACAATACTCCATACATGGTCTGATAGTAGATTTGTAGAGATAGAGAATACCTTCAGGTGTGAGAAAGTGTTTATAGCAATAGAGAGAACCGACTTTACGAGAAGCAGAAAGAGTAATGGATCTAATGTATGAACTCCAAGAAAGATTTGATGAGAGAGAAAGACCAAGAAGTTTCAGAGTCGATTTCTCCCCAAGAGCAGAGTCATCCATGAGAATCTCAGGAAGAAAGGGGACACGCCTACGATTGAAAGACATGAGCTGAGTCTTAACAGGGTTAAATGAAACAAGCCATTTTGTACCCCAATCCACAACTGAACCCAGGTCAACTTCTAGATCAGCTGCATATTTCAACTGATCCGAGGGAGATGGGCGAGAAGCAACACTAGAATAGAGAGTGGTATCATAAGCATAGATGTTAATTTTCTGAACAATATTCTCTGGAAGATCATTTATATAGAGAAGAAACGGTGTTGGGCCTAGGATAGAGCCCTGACGAACCCCAGCATTGATAGGAAAAGAGAATGAAGAGACACTGTCCAAAGTTAGCTCGCACACCTCCTCCTGGTATCGAAACACATCTCCTCCCAATTAAATTAATTCCATAATATATATATATATTTAAAGGACCCCTAATGTCCACGCTTCTGACGGGACTGCTCCATGCATCCCTCGCATGTCTGGCGGGGACACTATCTGAAAATCTTTTCCCTATTGCAAGTATTTTAAAATTTCTCAACTTCCCAAATATTTTCTGTAAACTCGCAGGAACTCTAAAAACTTTTTCGATAATTCTATTAATTTAACATTTCTCCACAACCCAAATATCTTCTGCACACGTGCAGGAACTCTCCCCAAAACCTTTTCCATTTTAGAATTTCTCAACAGCCCAAGTATCCTATGCAAAGATTTTCTATAATTCTACTATTTTAAAATTTCTCAAACAAAAACCTTTTCCATAATTTCAACAATTAAAAATTTTCCAACATGAATATAACAACCCAAGAGGGTGCTTCCAGTTTTTCCTGGGAACACATGTGCAAGGATCCTGAATGTCCACCACAACTAATATCCGCACCCCACAGAACACTTTTCTTTCTAACTTATCAACTGATAAGACTGAATTACTTGCCCAGCGTTTCGCCTTAAACTTCCTAAACTTCCTAAATTCCCATTGCGAACTGAAGCCACTGCTGAAAACGTGGTCATCACCCCATCTCAGGTCAGGGACATCATAAAAAACCTTGACACTTCCAAAGCTTGTGGGCCTGATCTTATACCAGTAATAGTAATAAAGAAATACTCTGCTGAACTGGCTCCTATCCTCTCCAAACTCTACAACAAATACCTTGCTGAATCTTGCTTCGCTGATAGCTGGAAAATTGCCTCCGTGGTACCAGTCTTCAAGAATTCTGGGGATAGAACTGATCATCAGAACTACCGCCCAATCAGTCTTTACTAAAATCTTTGAAGCCTTAATCAATCTAGCGATAGTCTGGCATCTAGTTAATGCTAAACTTCTTTCTGACTACCAGTATGGATTTAGACAAGCACAATCTACTGCGGCCATCCTAACGGTCATCTCTGAACGCATATATCATACACTGGACAAGGCAGGTGAAGCTAGGGAAGTAGCGCTTGATATATCCAAAGCCTTTGACAAGGTTTGGCATAAAGGGATTCTCCTAAAAATTCACTCATATTGTATTACTGGACAAATATTTAATATAATTAGATCCTTCATAACCAAAAGAAAGACCTAGGTTGTCCTCGATGGTCGTTCATTTAAGCAACATGACATAAATGCTGATGTACCCTAGGGATCCATCCTTTGTTCCTGATTTTCATAAATTACCTCCCTGATGACAATGAGTCTGAGATAGGTATATTTGCTGATGACACCACACTCTACTCTCGTCATGTGGGCAAAACGGACGTGTACATATCCGAGGCAATGGCTGAATCCTTAGAAAGTGACCTCCAGGATTGGGCCATAAATGGATGGTAACTTTTAATGCCGCAAAGACAAAGTTCTTTTCCTTCAATAACTATAAGTAGCAATATACATCGACCAGAAAATGGTTTAGATGATCACAGATTTCAGGGTAGTTCTATTAAAATAGTCATATCTTAAAAACTAAAGCACTTTAAGTGCTCAAAATACCATCATTTTGTTAGGAAATGAATATCATTCTAGGTGCATTCATGAATAATAATATACATTATATATTTTTAAGAGTTTTGAGCAAATAAAGGCCAAAAAATATTAACGCTATTTTCAGCAATTTACGTCACTTTTTTTTTTTCCCCCGCATCGTTTAAAAGTCTCGTACCAACCCTCTGTGCGGAATTTCGTCCTGAAATTTGGAAACCAATCAGGCGAAACATCACTTTTAATGTTTGTCAGTGTACGAAGAATTCAGCTCATTCATTTTTTGGAAATTTTAAAAATAATCCTTCAACACGACGTCGGTTGAACATTTTCGAAAAATACATTTCCGTCGCCCAATTAGTAAGTAAATCAATCTTTTTACCTTTTTATGCATTAAAATTATAATTGTATATATGTGTTCTCTTTTAGTAGTAATAATATTTTATTACCCTATCCGAAAAAAAAAAAGTTTTCTATTTATACTTTTTGTGCTTAAAAAAGTTAATCCTATTTGGTTCTTTTATAAAAAATACTTAAAGAAATACTGGTTTTCACTCAACTTTCGAACTTCTAGTCGCCAATTTAAAAAAAAAAAGATTCTATTTTTTTTAGGCGATTACGTGTGAACACTCTTAGTCTTGGTGAAGAAAAATAATAATAATTTAGAATTTAGAGTGGGGGATCAGTTTCACATATAAATTTAATGTAAAATGATCTCCGATTTCCCGGCCATTCTTGCTTTTTAGTGAAATTTATAAAATAAATAATTACTCTACCACTAACTCTAGGTACGACTAACAAGCCCACCTCCTAAAAATGCCTTCTTGAACGTATCGTACCATTAACCTTAAATATGAGTGGCAAGCCACTCCCTAAAAAAACTCCCTTAACCCTAACACTAAGTCCGAATGGCAACCTCCATCTAAAACAAAACCCCTTCCTTAACCTTATCACTAACCGAGTGGCAAGCCCTAATCCTACAAAAAGCCCATTAAAACCATACATAATCGTCTAAAAAAAAAAAAAAAAAAAAAGCAGACGCCCATAAAAAAAACACACAGGATTTATTTTCCATAGAAAAAAATTGATTACTGCCCTAAAACGCTAGAATGGCCCGGAAATGGTGAATTATTCTACATTAAATATATGTGAAACTAATCCCCCACTCTAAATTCTAAATTAATTGTTTTTTTTCTTTCTGCTAAGTTTTCAGGGTGTTCACATAACCTGAAGTTCAAGTGGTAAGCCCCCCCCCTCCTCCCACAAAGACCCTCATAATCGTCTAAAAAAAAAAAAAAAGAAAAAACCCCAAACAAAAAAGAAAAACGCACAGGATTTATCTCCCATAGAAAAAATAATTAACTGTCCTAAAACGCTAGAATAGACTTGAAATGGGGGATTAATTTATAATTAATTCATGTGAAACTGATCCCCACTCTAAATTCTAAAATAATTGTTTTTGTTTGTTTCTTTCTGCCAAGTTTTTCAGGGTGTTAATATGTAATTGCCTAAATAAAAAAAGTAGAATCTCATATTTTGGGGAGGCAAGGGGGTGAGTTAGCGGAAGGTGTTAATCTACAATAATGCCAAAAATATCTTGCAATATATTCACTTTTAAACAGTCCTAGTATTAGATTTTTGTTTCTTGTACATAAAATGTATTACAATTCAACTTTGAGTTTTCTAACTTCTTTCTTTTAATGGATTCATGGTATTTTTAAGGTATTGCAGCATATTTATGTGCACTTAGTGCAGATTACTTGGAAACCATTAATTTCTGGAGATTTTCAGTGGCACATTCTGATTCCTTGTACAAAAATACACTTATATGGTAAATTTCATTGCTTAATCTTGTGTTTTAACACAGATATAACATTTTTACTGAAAAATTAGTGTAAAAAATGTGACAAAACACATATGGTCTTAAAGAGGGAAAAATATCCAATCATGCAAGGCACAAAAATAGTCATAACTTCCTTATTTTTAGTCAGATTTTAAAAATTTAAAAAGATTTTTTCTTAGATCATCGAACTCTTTCTATATATGCCATTATTGAGATATTTTAAGCAATTTAAATTTTTTCATGTGTATTGCTACTATAAGAAACCTCTTCAACCACCGATTGCCACGTAACACCCTACCTGAGAGTTCAACATCCAAACTCCTCGGCCTAACATTTACAGGTAACATGAATTGGAACAAATACATTGAAGACATTATCAAGGCTGTTGCAAAGGTGGGTTCCTTCTACCATGTTAGTAAACATCTCACACCTGACATTATCCTGTATCTCTACAAAGCCACCATCTGCCCATGCATGGAGTATTGTTGCCACATCTGGTGCATCATCCAGTAGTCTCTCTCTCTTAGACAAGGTCCCAAAAAAAGAGTCGTCAACTGAATAGGTCCATCACTATCCACCAAGCTCCAGCCTCTGTCCCATCGCCGCAATACCTGTTATACAAGTACTTCAATGGATTGTGCTCTGATGAACTTGCTGCTCTAGTGCCCCCTCGACGTAAATACACTCGACCAACCCGACAATCGGCTAAATCCCATCCCGTCACTGTGAAGGTCTCCAATAGCTTCTTTCCTCGTGCTGCCGGCCTCTGGAACTCCCTCCGTTTCCCTGACTGTACAGACATGCAGAATTTTAAAACTAATGTAAACAGACATCTCGCTACACAGCTCCCAACTTAGGATGGCACCCAAAACTTCCACCCTAATTCTCAGTATCCCTTCACGTCTGCAGTGGTATCCTGCCTTGTTTGGGGTGAACTAAGGTAAAAAAAAAACTTCTCTTAACTCTCTCATACACAATTTATGACACTCATTTAGCCAGATGGGGCCTTTGATTAGGTGAGCAATCAACAGCCTTTTCACTCTCAACTTGGGCATTATGTGTGGTGTTATCGATCCAGAGTGATTCCACAGGAAATTATACAACAACAACAGGGGACTATTTAGGTTCAAGTTATATGCACATACAGGGGCATACACTCCCCAAGGTGTTGCACCAACTCAAACCAATAGGATTCAATCCAACCACTACTCTAGCAACATCCACTCAGATCGTTCACTCGGAATCTCCAGACATGGGGTTCTTTGGAACAATCCAGTTCCTTTCACCTCACCCCCTACCGACTTGGACATCGCTGTTGGTGCCCCCCTCCCTGTCTTGGTGTAATATCATTGCTAACTAAATGGCTCAATCCACATGTTATCAATCTTTATCTGTAAATTTAAATACCGCCTGTGTTTCTGATTCCAACTGTTCGTTTTTTTTTCTTTACTAGGCTAGCATTTCTTTATTCTTTCATACAGATTATTTCATTTTATTAACTAAAAAAAGAAATTAAAACAAAATATGATTCAAAAAAGTTTTTTAAAAATCACATGCTCATCATCGGGCCCCAAACTACCCACAACAGCGTTTTCTAACATTTCTCTTTCCCCTTTTTTCTACAGAAATAAGTTTTTCTTTCTTTTGATTTATAGAATAAAATTGTCACACGTAAATATTTTACAACAATTGACTAAGAGGCTTTCATTAAACTCAAAACGACACAAGACAACACCAAACAAAGATGACAAGAAAATTGAACTGTATCGACCTACCATTTTGTCATTCTTTTTCGATGACGTTTTCTTCAATGACGTCTGGGTTGTCCTTCTGTTTTGTTTTGTTTGAGGGGCTGCCCCATTTTTCTTGGTTAATGCTGGAACTGTATCTCGCGGTTGAGCATTTTGCAGAGTCGACATCAGTCCACTGCATTTTTCATGGTCAATCCCGGTCATTTAAGCACTAGATCCTTGGTGTTCTCTGGCAAAAGGAGTTGACATCAAAACTTTGAAATTTGCTTAATAAAAGAAATCAGTCACTTTTTAAACAAAGGCTTATTATAAAGTGTTATTCAAATTCTTTAATATTTTTTTATGTACTAAATTTCAAATGTGTAAAGATAAAATATATTTATTGAATAATATAATGGAAGATTTTACTGCTGTTTCACTCATCTTATGTTGCTTTAATTTGGTTATATGCTTCTGTTTTAGTCAATATATAAGGGAGATGTAATATTCTTCCATCACTAGGTTGAAGATACTGGGAAGATCCTTTATGATGTCATAAGGGATGACGTCTCCATTAAAATAGATCATAGACGACCCGTGACTCGAAGAATTATGAGTCCATCAAATATAGAAAAGGAACCTCATTTAATGAAATATTTTTCAAAATAAAAATCAGACAAAATTCTTTTAAACATGGAAAGTTAGTCCAAAATGGTACATATTTATTCAGAAATAAAGTGAGAGGATAGAGAGAGAAAGAAAGAAGAGAGAAACAAGAAAGAGAGAGGACAGAGAGTGTAAAAAAAAAACGAGAGAGGACTAAGAGAGAGAGAGAAAAGAGAGAAAAAAAAGAGAAAGAGCGGCACACTTCTGTTGCTACTATTATAATGCATGTCATGGAGGAGGGAAGGGGTTATTTTACCATCCGTGTTGCCATGGTGGGGAAGGCATGTTTACATATGCGTTGTCTTAACTTTTTCGTTAACTTATTCAAAAATGAAATAAAATGTAAACCTCTGTCTTTTTTATTAGGGAGCCGTTCACAATGTTAAATAAAATCGATATTAATCATTGGGGAAACCCTGCTTTGTCCAATGGTACAAAAAGCATAATCTTTTAAATAAAATTTCTGAAAAATTTTATTCATTGAAGTTTTCAACTTGAAATTTTTTATGAAAATTTACTTGAAGTATAACCTATAATATATAAATAATATAATAATATAAAAAGATGAAATGATTTTTCAAAGTGGATTACTTAACAGTGGGAATGGCACAAACGTTAAAAAGCGGAACTAAATGCATTTGTCATTAAATAGTTACATGATTCAAATCAACCTGCAAAAAAAAACAAATCATTGTACAAGAAAAAAATGATATCATTAGAAAGAGTACAGATTGAATTTTATTTGCATGCAAATTTCATAGATATAACCTGAAAACTAGCCGAGATATCGTAAGTTAAATTTTACGAAAAATTTCAGTTTTTACCCATTTTCGCAGCATAAACAGGACAGTTTGGCAAACCTATCTTTACGTTTCAGGGAGATGTAGTGATACTGACTATGCAATATGCCTAATTAGCATAAGAGTAGGAAAGAGTATGTATATATATATATATATATATATTTCTTTCAAGCTGCTTCTAATCTTGTTCTTATGAATAAGATTAGAAGCAGCTTGGCTAGCCACTAACAACATTACACTTCACAAAAATTTTGAAAAACAATAATCAGCTTGTTAGCATTTAATTCTCTTGTAAATTGGTAATTTAAAACTATCCCATTCAATCTCTAATTTTGTATTGATTTGGTGGGGATTTTTATATATATAAAAACAGAAAGCTTTAAAAGTTTATAAAGTAGTATTTACTCTAAAAGAAACCACTAATTACTTCTTACATTTAATACTCACATTCCTGTTATATAAGGATGACTATTGGTAAGGAAAAAAGACAGAAAGTTCTTTAGTTATGTGAAAGTAATACCCAGTTGAAGAAATTGTGACACAGCATAAACCAGGTATTTGTCATTAAGTTGAAAAAAGGTAAAGAGAAAATTTATCCCCAGCAGAAAGGTAGGTTGAATAAAGAACACATGAAACACGAGATTCACTCCAGGAAGTGTGGAAGAAGTTGAAAGATATACTGTTAAAGGTAACGTGTGGGCCTTCAAGACATAGGTGACACGATGGTGGAATGAGGAAGTTGAGAAGTGTATAAAAAAAGCAGAAACGATGGAGTGAGTAGATAAAATATTTAGTGAATAAGGATATGCATCTAGTAGCAAAGAGGACAGCAAGAAGAGCAATTTACAAAGCCAAGATGGAGGCTGAGTAAGTTAGGTTTCCAGATATACTACTAAGGGATGATCAGAAAAATGCCATCATCTATCCTCGATACTTCAAAGACAAATATGGATATTGTTGGAGAGAAGTGTATTCGAAATGAAAATGGGGTGTGAGCAACAAATGAACAGAACAAGAGAGATGCTTGGAAATGCTATTATGAGAGATTGTTGAATACTGAGTTTTCATGGAATAAAAAAAATCTCGAAGTTACAGAACCAGTATCTGGTCCAGCTATAAGAATTGAAAAAGAAATAGTACATGTGTAGCCTGATGATTCTTACGTGGTCGTGCTATAGTAAAAACATCACAAGACTAGTTGTAGGTATAACTCGATTGTGCTCGGATTATGTGTTATACCGTTGTGGCTTAAGACCCCAAATGCTGTCAGTCAATTGTTGTCTGGTAATCGGCCTCAGTAACAATCTTCTTTGTTGGACGCCGAGTCATTGACTCTCGGACTCAATCGCCAGTCTCCCTGAACCAAAGTCTTTTTAATAGCCTGTCCCTCAAATATATTTACTCTTGATCGGAAATCCTAAATGTTCGGTCTTCTTCTCACTCATCTTCAGCTTACCACCGGAACTGGCCACATCCGTTTTTTTCTCATCTTATCACTATCTGGCCACCCAAAAACTAACAACAAACTGTCAGGGCACCATCCTGTCTGAGGAGTTCAATGGATTTGCCGACTTCCCTATCGCCGTTCACTTATCTCACTTCCTCATCATTTTTCGGTGGTGGTGGGGGGTAGTACATAGTATCACACACTTCCTATGCTCAACTTTGTCATTTATTACATAAATTACAAATCATACATTCATAGTACATAATTTACGAAACAGCAATCAAAAACAAGAATAGTAAAACAAAACTGACAGGTTGACCTCCAAAAAAGGTATTTAAGTACCCTCCACCCCAAAAAATTAATATATATAACAAAGCAGTGACTTTTTGGACATACCAAAAAAGGAAATCAACCTCGCCCTTCGATAAGTAAGAAAAAAAATCATCTCTCATATTAATAGGCATTCCGTCATTTTTTTCTTCCCTCCCCCTATAAAAAAAACAAGAGGTAACTCACCTCCAACAGAAGGAATTAACACTCCTTCTACCATGAGGGCTTTTAAATCACCTCTCATATTATGAGACATTCTGCCATTTTATTCTCTCAGGAGGAACTTTTTCACTTCCTACTGCTGCTACTACTACAGTCATCCATGACCATCCTCTCTCTCTATAGACTTCTTTTGTGTCCCCCCTTTTACATTGATATCAATGAAAATACATGACTCATTATTCTGTTTACTATCTGAAATTTTTAAATATTTTTATGAGGGTCCGATTTCTTTTTCAATCGCTGTTGCTATTTTCTTCTTCCTCTGTCCAAATCTTTTCTTTCTGTTTTTCTTTTTTTTTCTCTCAATCATTTTTGCATGCGTATAGGCCTTTTTTTCTTTTCTCTTTGTTTACTCTATCTTTCTCTTCATTCGTCTTCTTTCTGTTTTTTGGGTTTTTTTTTTTGTTGTTTCTATTTATTTGTTTTTGTTTTGTTTTTCCTTTTGGCTTGTTAGGGTCGATCCTAAGGACATGTAACACCAATGTATTCTATTTACCTCCTCTCTGGGAGGTTAGACACAAGGTCAGGTGTGGTTTTGAAAAGCCAGCGCACTAAGATTATCACGCTCTGGCATACAAAAAATGGCTGAGCAGCCCCGTCTGCATTCTCCGGTAGGTACGCCTCAAGCGATTAGCAATAAACTAACCTCTTCTCAAAGAAAAGGTAAAGCCCGGGAGGTTGGACCTCCTGAGACTGAACAGAACCCTAACCCTCAGGCTAACAGAGCAGGGCCAGAAGAAACCACAACGTCCCACTTTCTGTCGGACTAATTGTCAAGGACAAATACCTACTCAATCTGTACCAATGTATACTATCATGGTCATGTCGTGGAAATATCCGAGGGTCGAACCTTCGTTCCTAAGGCATAAATGTAGCCCGGTGATCGTCTCAGTCATCGTGCTACAGTAAAAACAACACAAGACAAGTTGTATGTATAATTCAGTTGTGCTTGAGGCATGTGTATGTGATACTATTGTGACTAAAGACCGCAAACGCTGTCTGTCGATCGTTGTCTGGGCATGTTGAACCCAGTGACAATCTTGTCCGACACCGAATCATTGACTTTCGGACTCTTTCGGCAATCTCCTCAAACCAAACTCTTCTCGACAGCCAGTCATCCAAATATATTTACTCTTGACCGGTTGACTTAAATGTCCGGTTTTCCTCTCGGTCACCCTAAGCCGTTTTTTCTGAGCTTATCTCTATCTGGACACCCAGAAACTAACAACCATCAGGGCACCATCCTATCTGGGGAGGTCAATGTATTCACCAGCCTGCTCACGTATTTCACTTCCTCAGCATTTCTCAGCAGTCCCAGCTGCATGTGGGAGCTGTGTGTAAGATAAAGAAGGTAAATGATGCAGGAATCTTAGGTGTTGTTGCAGAAATGGTAACATGAGAGTTTTTAGGTTAATAGATGTAGAACAGTTGATGTAGCAAGGTCAGTTCGCAAGGAAAACATTGGAAGAAGTGATAAGGGTGGATTTAAACGAAAGAAGTGATAAGGGTGGATTTAAACGAAAGAAGTGATAAGGATGGATTTAAACGAAAGAAGTGATAAGGGTGGATTTAAACGAAAGACAAATAAATAAACAAGTCAATTTCTAAAAGCCGTCCAACACGTGTCAGTATGTAAAATGGACATTAAAACCGAATATGATGATTATGCTGGCATAATCAAAAGCATTATATTTATAACTAACGGGACAATTGAAGAACCCAAGGAGCTCCTGCTCCCACTCTTGAGCCCCATATAAGTACTTTTAATCGAATATTTAACTATCTATAACTCTAATTATTGTTATTTAATTGAATTTATAAATAAACAATAATGATTAAACGTTTGTATTATTTCATAACTAAGAAAAAAGCATCCTCACAACAATATACATGTGTACCTAGAGGCAAGAATTTTTGTGTTTTTAAATGGGGGGAGCAGTTTTAACACTGGAAGGAAGATACTATTTCATGGGATTACATGTATTTGTAAATAAAGTAGTGTTTTTGTTTAAATATGAAGAAGATTGGTGTTTGATTAGAAAAGTAAGCGAATATTATGTGAAAAAACCGACTCTGAATTTGAATAGTAAAATATAAATTAAATGAAAAATAAATAGATTTTATGTAAAAAATAAAAATGGTTATTTAAACATTCATATTATTTCATAACATTCGTATGTAAGGACGATTTTTGTAAATTATTATTTTTTTTTTAAATAATCTTATTATTTTGCTTATGATTCCGTTGAATCATTGAAAAGAAACTGAAATGCATTATACCAAATGCACCAAAATGCATTATAGTAGATCTATTGGAATTACAAAAGTTTTTCTAAATTGGATTTTAATAACATAGAGTAATTCATTAAAATGAATGTATTTTGGATTTTTGAAATCCAAAATACATTCTAGCTGATTTAATTCAATGAGTAAATATATTTTTATAAATAAACCGAGATGCATTCTAGTGAATGTAATTTAATCAAAAAAAATCATTTTTGTAAATAAGTTATTTATTCCATGATTTTTATTACAAGAAATGAATCATTAAAATGACTTGAAAACAAAATACACTACAGTTGAATACATATCTTAATAAAATATCTTAATGTCAATTTATGAGCTTAGTGCAGAAGCACTGAAATGAATAATAAATAAACAGTGTAGTGGCAACAGATAACTATAGTGACGATAGAAATTGCAAAGTCTGCATCTGGGCTAGGGACGAACAACATCAGGTACTGTAAAATGGCAAATGCCACCGTATGGAAAAACAGAATGATGGAATGAGCATTCTAGATAAATCAATATATTTTAGATAAATCATTCTATACCATTCTGGTCATTCTAAACCATTTCTATCTTCACCAAATCTGTTAATCTGATATTCCGGCAAGCAAGAATGTAAAAGAAATTATTTGGAGTAGCCAATCAAAATGCTTTTGAGATTTAAAAAGAAAAGTGTTGGTAGAGAAAGTGTCCATTGTTTAGGTAGAAAATGTAGAGTATGAAGTAATAATGGTGCTACCAACATATATGTCCTATAAAAGTCTTCTCGGTTTCTGTGAGTGGCAGTGGTAGTAGATCTGAGTGTGAGAGTAAAAATTCCCTCCACTTCCTTCAGAAGATATGGAACAGGATTAAATCTAAAAATCGATGAAATTGAACAAAACAAATCCATACTTTCCGAAAACACACACTAATAATTGTAGCCTAAATCGATGCTAAAGCAGATTTCTATATGCAGCTTTTGGTTAGGAAGCTATACCGGGCAATGATACAGGGGAAAATCTCACTCTACTTTATATATAAGAATAATTAGTTTTATTTTCATATTGATCTAGTTACTTTCTTTCCTACAGAGTCACATGTGTCTGACACTGACACCAGTATTCCTACCATCACTGATAGTGTCCTGAACTCTTTCAATGCAGTGTTGTTAATATCAACTGAGCCCCTGAGATCTGCTGATTTAGCAGTTGGACAGTTGAGAGAAAGAGAGCCCAGCACCATACCTTGGATATAAAGGTGAGTGTGAATGACAAACGCTCTGCTTTTCATTACTTTTTTCTCATCCTCCTCACTTTTTGACTTTAGTTTCTACTCATTTCTTTCAGTTTCTCACATTCTCTCTTTGTAAGTAATAAGAAAATTTGAAACTGTCTTATGTGAATACACCATCCATGTAGCTGTGTCGTGTTATGGCAAATATATTTCCATCTTCATGCTACCCAGAGCTTCGTAATGGGTGGGGAACTTAAATAAAACATATAGTTTAAAAATTCACCAAGAGGTTTGACATTTAGTCACACTTGGATAATGAAATAATGGAGAAATCATTTACAAGATTTTATAATCTTGGAATTAATGCAGCGGGGGACTCCATTGGCTACATAATCGCCTAAAAAAAAAAAGTAGAATCAATTGAAATAGTTTTATTTAGTTGTAATCTTAATGTTCAACATTCATTCACGTCCAACTGGATTATTTTTTGTAAATATGTCAACAACTGCTGAAAAGCTTCAACAAGTCAGGTAGTTGGAAAAGATATAATTCTTGACTTTATATTGAAAAACACCTTTTTGTACACTTCTTGATAACTTTGAATTTTCTTTTTAATTCATAAGTTCTTGGACTACTTCAGAGTTAGCTAAATCTCCAGACCACAGTGGATAAATTGTGTTGATGACTTCATCATATTTTCTCTCAAAATCTTTCTGCAAACCTCCCAAATGGTCAGCATATTCCATGACACACTTTTGAGTAGGGTTGATATCAATAAAAATTTTAAACAATGATAGAGCATATCGACGAAAAAGAAATAGTTATAGTTGGCAACTTCACCTACTTAGGAAGTTCCTTAAACAAAGAAGGCAATATGGACCACGAGTTGCAGCATTTCATCAGCTCTGCAAGATCTGGAAAAATAAAAAAATTCACCCTAAAATCTAAATTAAGATTTTATAACAGCAACGTTTTGTCCACATTGCTATATGGAAGTGAAACTTGGCATCTCAAAATCAGCCAAGAGAGGAAATTAGACGTGTTTGATTCTAAATGTCTTAGAAAGATTCTAGAGATCAAATGGAGCGATAGAATTACCAACCAAGAAGTCAGAGACTGCGGATTATTGATGATGCCATCTGTTGGTGGCATCATCAATAACCCGCAAACAGCGTCTCAGACATGGCCTAAACTTGGTCCCCAGAGAGATTTGCAAAGCAAGTGCTTCAGTGGAACCTTGATGGAAAAAGAAGAAAAGGAAGACCAAAAATGAACAAGAAGCAAACAATCGAGAGAGATTTGATGGAAACGGGAAGAAGCTGGGGTTATGCTGTGGATCTGGCTTCAGACCGGAAACAATGGTTTACTTTGACGGCTTCATGCATTGCAGGACACAGGAGTTCCTGAGTCTTAGTCTGAGAGATAGAGCATATTTGTCCAGCTGTTTTCTCCGGTATTTCAACTTGCTTATAAAACCTCTAATCATTTGCGAACAACTGACAAGCAGTTTTCCTTCCTTGGAGTTACAAATTTAATTCAATTACAAATTTAAAAATGTCACGAAGATAAAATATTTTGGATTTAATTTCATTCTTATTGAGTTCATCCAAAAATTGTTGAACTTTCTCTGTTTATAGTCAACAGATTCTTCAGACATGAATTTTAAGAAGTGTAACGCAGCTTGCCATATTTACAAATCTGCCAAGACTCTCCCTTGGAAAGCTCAACATATGATTTCTCTATATGGCAGTAACTTTTTAAAATCTTCATTATCACAAAATATTTGAAATAATCTATCATTCAAAGAATTTGATTTTATAAAATACATAGCTGATATGGCTGCATTATGCACCTCCCCCATATTGTCACCCAGATCTTTTGCCTGTGAATCATATGAGGAGCTATTGTTTTCATCTGTTTTGTTACAAAGCCTTTAATTCGTCTTTTTAATTCAGCTATTGTTTTCATCTGTCATTGAACAGCACCATCTGCGCTGATTTGAATTAAATTACGAAATGGGATAAAATATCGTTCAAATAATTTTCTTACTTCTGAAAATATATTTTCACCACAAGTCAACTGGTAAATTTCTAAAAAATAGCATTTCTTCTCTTATGTCATTCTGTTAAACAAATCTAACATATGAAAGTAATAATGCTTCGTTGTGAATTATGGTTTCATCAATTTGTAAAGAGAATTTAATATTTTGTAGAATTTCTCTTCAGTATATAAAGACATTTCATCTCATCATTCTTGAAAGAGGTATTTTATTAATAACAGATGCAGCTTCTTTGCCAAGAAGTCATTCAGCACAAGCTATTATAGCAGGCTTAATCAACTCCTCTCCATATCCTTGAGGTGTTCCCGCTTTAGCTATAATTTCTGCCACAATATAACTAGGTTTTCAAGTTTTTATCTGAGAAGCATTCATTTTCCTGAAGAATTCCAAGAATTGTATAGGCTGTGCTTTTGGCTGTGCTTTTCGGCTCTGGTTTTTACTCAAAATATTTTCTGTCTTTACCCACAGATAATGAATGCTTTTCATAGAATCATTGTTCATAATAAGACCACATTCTGAACACAAACAGGTTCATTTGCATCAGAATGTTTGACACATTGTATTGTCACACTTTTGTCCTTTTTGCAGGTCCTGTTTTTGTTGCTATTTGCTAAAATTAGCAATTTTTTAATTATATTTTAAATTTAAAAAAACAATAATACATCTATATTATGTGAAAACATGCAACATGAGAAGTAATGTGAAAATCAATTATTATTTCATTATTACCCCATGACTAAACTGTCGGTCGTCAAGAACAAGAGGATGAAACAGCAATCCAAGTGTTTTCTGAATCTCTGTATATCTCACCACAACTTACAATTACAATTCAGTGTTGTAGATCTCTAAAGCTACCTGATGTAGGGTCCAATTTTGGAGCTTTGGTTAATACCTCAGTTTCATTACTCCCAGGTCCAGTCTGACCAGGAATTGTGTTATCCATCTATGGCTTGTATAGAATCAATCTTGGGTTTGATATGCAAATGCATCCAGATGCATGTTATAAATTTACATTATGATTAATTAAATAAAAAACTATGAAAAAATATTGGAAGATATTGAGTACTTGAAACAAAATGACTTGATTCGCATTAAATAAATCAGAAAGGATTGCTATATCCCATAAAACAAACTCCACCAACCCCAATTCAACCAAATAATTCGATATATATGTGGAAAATACAGTCTAAGTTCGAACCTAATTTCTGGTATCTTCATTCAAACTGCCCAGGTAAAGGATCATTTCACTTTAAAGTTTTGCAATATGATTTGATTTTTTAATCTTTTCTGAAAAAAAATGCTATTTTCTTTCTGTATTTCCTCTGAATATTGTTTTGTAAGCAACTGCTTTGTCATTGCTTTATTTTTATTTGAATTTTATTTTTATTTGAAAAAAATGCACAATGAATTATGATGTTTACTTACAAGGTTGTTTTTTTAATAAAATTTTCAATTCTTACATAATATCAATTAACATATTTGCAATAATTGAATAATATAAAATATTTCCACATTTATACATTTGTATGTGTCACTCAATTGATTTTTGTTTTGTTTTACAGTCTACAGCAGATTTGAATGATGCCTGATTTTGATCTGACACTCCATTCTCTTATGGAAGCCTGATTTTGATCTGACACTTACTCAGTGCTTCTTGGGATCTGATTAATTTTGATGACTTGTTATGTCATTGTTTCTAAAACCTTTATTTAATTTCTTACAATATGTGAAAATGGTATAGAACATGCTTATATGCAAATTGGAGAAAATAAACTATAAGTTAATTTTGTTTATACTTTGATCTCAACAAATATTTTTTTTACTTTGGCAATACTCATTTATTGGTAACTAAGATATTAACATTTTTTATTCCAATATTCTTACAAACATGCATTTTTTCTTTGGTAATGAATAATTTCAATTCTTATAAATACTTTCCATGTAATATTTGCTGATGTATTCTGGAACATGTAAATTTTTTATATTCATTGAAAATAATGAGATTATACTCCCATATAATTTCATCATTTTCATTTACTAAAATTGTATAAAGGACTGTATGTTGTGTCATACATAGTTTATTTCGATTTACTATAAAAGTATGTATTTTGTTCTAAATATACAACATAGTCTATTTGAGTAGAATGCAGAGGATAGATTCTTTTCATAATGGATACAAAGCCAGGTATTTTTTACAAATTAAAGAACATTTTTTAGTTCAATTTTGAATAATTGTAGTTAACAATCAATTTTTAATTTTCATAAAAACAAAACATTTTTTGTCAGTCCAAATTTTAATATTTGAACTTACAAAACATTTTTGTCAGTCCAAATTTTAATATTTGAATCGACTTTGATGTCTAATTTTTGTTGTACATCAAATATGAAAAAAAATCTGTCTGAATCTCAAAACCATTTTTCATTAATTTTTAATAAATTGCAAATTTATTAGGTTGGCAATCGATTTGCTTATAAAATAGAAATTTATTTTTGTCATTATTCTTATTTTTGTTTTCATTCTGTTTTCATTCTACTGATGAGTAAATAGACATCAAAACAATCTGTTTGAATCTTCTTTATGCTTCTTTGTGTTCTTTTTCCATAAAGAGAAAACACACTCCAAAACACATTCTATAAAAAATGAATTATAAAACATCATTTTCATTATTGAGTTTTTATTTAAAATCTTATTGAAGTATTATTTGTACATTTTTGTTCTGTAATAAAAATTCTCGTGTTGAAAAAATATTTATTTGAAAATGTCAAATTTTAAATAATTATTTTATGCTTTTTGTGTTATGAAAAATGTTTGTTTTTTTAAGAATTGTTCTTTTCTGCAATGTTTATTTTTGCACAAATTAAAGCTGGTTAAATATTTTCATGAATTGCATTACAGAAATATATGGAAAAAACAGAAAATGGGTAGATATGAGATTCTGAAAAAATTAAAATAAAGAGAAGAATGATTTGTACCTTTTTGGATTTTTATTTTAAATATGGAGTTCGTAATTAGTAGATATTAGTGAAAGTTATTTTAGTTATTTTTAGAAAATCTTAATATCTTTTGTAACAAAGAAGGTCAACAATAGGAAGGATGAGAAGGGGGGAAGATCTCTGTTTAACTTCTTCCACATTCTTTTAATGATAATAGCTTGAAATTCAACAAGTGATTCACAGTCACATGTTGATAGCCTTCTCAAATTTCTTGTATCTCTTCCAACAGTCCCTGGCAAGATTTATTCTTTTATTAAAATTCACCAGATGCCTAGACAATCACCTAGAGATAGTATCTCGATAAAAGCACTTGTCCCCATCACCTCACTTGGTTGGCATCAAGAAGTGCATCTGGCCTACACAAAATAAATCTCAGCGGATCAACTAAGGAAATTACTTCCAAAGAAAATTGGCCTCATTTCAGACTATGTAGTTTAAATGTTGGAACCTGTATGGAAGATCTGGTGAGATTGTTAGGGTTCTTGAGAGAACATTGAACTGTTGTGTCCAAGAAAGTTGTTGTAGAAGTAAATCTGCTAGAATGTTTGTAGGAAAGGATGCAAGATACAAGCTGGAAATGAAAAGAGAACACGTGGGATTGGTATTATAGGGGCTGGAATGAAAACATGAGGAAACAAGTATATTTAAGAAAATAACAGGGAAACAAGAGTGGTGGTACGTCAGTCTTGACTGCCAGTATAGACTGGGGTTGATTCAACAGATGCTAGAATGAAAGAGTCCAAAGATACCATAACACCCACCTCCCAAACTTTACCTCCTTAAGAGTCATAGTATCGTTTCCTTTTATGATTGACTCTATTCTTAGGCTGCTTGAGGTAGCTATATGTTGAAAGTGTTGTATCTGGTAACCATAACTTCTTCCTGGGGCATACTGTCGGTGTCTTCCGGTAGTCGTTCCCTAATTTGATTTAGATGTCTCTATCAAATTCAGATCTGATATCTGTCACACTGTGTTTGCTCGTATTGAGTGGTTTATTAGTAGAGACAAACGAGAGACGCGTGTTGTTGGTTTTAAAAATATACATGGAAGACTTTATTGAAGTGCGCATGCGCGGTTGTTACAAAACTAGAGTTCGTCACAAAACGAAACGATAACATCGTTACATCCCCCCTTTACCAATATGAAGATTATGATATTGAACAT
The DNA here is from genome assembly GCA_963556195.1 of Sepiola atlantica. NCBI lineage: Eukaryota > Metazoa > Mollusca > Cephalopoda > Sepiida > Sepiolidae > Sepiola > Sepiola atlantica. The sequence goes on from OY744521.1 coordinate 59,247,194, forward strand.
ATTCAATATATAATAAAAAAGTAAGGGCTAATTCAGGGTAGACTACCTGAATAGCTACAGCGAAGCAGGGGATTATTCTGCCCCATGAATTGCTTGCTATAATTCTCTAGAAAATGTTCACAAGTTCATTTTTGATGGTGGTCGTACCATCCTGCCACTGCGAGTGTATTGTTGGGAGTCTCTTTGTGAAGACTGAGTTGTACATACAGGTGGTTCTGCAAATGTTATATGCTTTGGCGTTTGTGGTGGGGTTGGCCTTATTGGAGCACTCCTAATATGCTGCCGGTTTCTCCGTAGCACATATCCGTTTGCAGTTTTTAGGAGATATGATCGGGGACCATCTGCTTGAGATACTACGGTTGCTAGGTCCCAGTTTCCGTGTGTAGGGTTTTGTGCTCTTACCCTCTGGCCAGGATATAAGGGTGGTAGGTCTTCCTTGAGTGCATGCTGATCAAAATATTTCTTTTGCTTATGTTGCCTTTGTTTAAAAGCATCATATATTTGATCCTGATCTTGGTGGTTGTTTTCTATTTTTGTTGCAATTGGGGATTGGATTCGTCTACCCATGAGTAGCTGTGCGGGGCTGGATATGGCGTTTGAGATAGGTGTGCAGCGCCAGTGCAACAATGCAATTTCGGGTGTTGTCCCAGATTGCTTGGCCTTTTTGAGGATGGTCTTGATGGTCCTTATCTGGCGCTCTATGAAACCATTTCCCTGTGGTCTTCGAGGTGAGGTGGTCTGATGGTTGAAACCCCATTCTGTGGCAAATTTGTGGTAAAGGGCGCTTGAGAAGTGCGTCCCGTTGTCACTAACCACTTTTGACGGTATGCCAAACTCCGCGAAGGTTTGTTGCGTTATTTTTACGATAACACTGCTTGGTGATTGGGCAGGTAACTGTTTGATGACAGGGTACTTGGAGTAGTAGTGGGCTATGATCAGCCATTGATGTCCATGGAGCTCGAACAAGTCTGTTCTAACTACGTCCCATGGCTTTGTTGGAATGTCGTGCTGCAGAAGAGGCTCTGACATTTGTGATGGCTGATGTTGTTGACAGATGCTACATGAGCTTGTGAATTGCTCGATGTCTCTGTTTATATTTTTCCAATAGCCAGTGTCTTTGGCTAGGAGTTTGGTTTTCTCCTGTCCTAAGTGAGCAGTGTGGAGTTGCTTTAGGATATCTTCTTGGAGGGTCTGAGGAATGACAATTTTTTGTCCTTTAAGGATAAGGCCGTCATCAATTGATAGCTGATCTCTTAGGCTCCAGAATTCTCTGATATCGGTAGGCAGTTGCTTGATTGTCTCAGGCCATCCCGTGACAATGGTATCTCTTAGCTGGTTAAGCAGAGGGTCGGCTGTTGTGCAGTCTCTCAGTTTTTCAATGCGGTCAGCAGAGAAACGAATGGTGTCAATTCGAACATCCAGATCGATAGGGTCCGAATTACCAGGTGATGGCAGGCGTGATAACCCATCAGCCAATATGTTTTCGGATCCCTTGTTGTAGGATAATCTGAAATTATATCCCTGTAGCTGGATAAGCATTCGTTGTAGGCGAGCTGGAGCTGAGGTGAGAGGTTTGTCAATGATCATGACAAGAGGTTTATGGTCAGTGATAATTTGGAAACCATGACTGTATAAATATGTGTGGAATCTATGTGTGCCAAACACGATTGCCAGTAGTTCCCGCTCGATACATGCGTATCTTTGTTCTGTTTGTGTCAGACTCTTGCTTGCGTATAAGACAGGCATTAAATTGCCAGCTGCGTCTGGTTGTAGAAGCGCTGCGCCTATTCCATGAAGACTTGCGTCACAGTGCATGTAGATTGGGCGCTTGGGGTCAAAGTAGTGAAGTAGGGATGTTTCAGATACTTCACTCTTCAGGTTTTTGAAAACCGTCTGGTGGTGTGGCTCCCATTGGAATTCTGACTCTTTGTGAAGTAAGTCACGTAATATAGTGGTTTTTGAGCTGAAATCCTTAATAAAACGGGATAGGTATGTCATTACACCTAAGAACTGTTGCAGTTCTGTTTTATTGCGTGGTTCTGGCATTTCCTGTAGGTCTCGTACCTTTGCTGGGTCAGGTTTCATCCCAGTATGGGTGTATATATTTCCGAAGAAGGAGATTTCCTGGCGTTTTTATCTCGCATTTCTTGGAATTCATTGTGAGGCCCTCTTGTGTGGCGACTTCCATGAGGTGCCTTAGGTTGTTGTCATGTTCGCGTTCTGTTGAGCCATATACAACAATATCATCCGCTATACCGCATGCTCCTGTGCACTTCTCAAGTATTCTGTCCATCTCAAGCTGGTAGATGTCAAGGCTCACGTTTAAACCAAATGGAAGTCTTTGGAAGCAGTACCTTCCAAATGGTGTTTGAAAAGTGGTCAGGATCTGGCTTTCCTGGTCAAGCTTTATAGACCAGTATCCTGCCTTAGCATCCAGTTTTGAGAAGTATTTTGCACCTGCAAACCGGTGATTGAGTTCCTCAACTGTTGGAATTTGATGATATGGCCGCATTAGGGCTTTGTTTAGTGCCCTTGGGTCTAAGCAGACCCTTATTGTGTTGTCGCGTTTGGTTACATATGTAAGGGAGCTTACCCAGTCTGTTGGCTCCTCAATACGACGAATGACATTCTGTGACTCCATCTTGTCTAGTTCAGCCTTGATCTTTTCACGCATGGCTATTGGCGTTCTTCTCGGTGCGTCTATGTGGCATGGGATGTTAGGGTTGACAGTGAGCTTGTGTGTTTTCTTGAACTCGCCAATGCGGTCGAATCTGTCGGGGTGTAAACGCATCAGATCATCTATGCTGTTGATAGGTTGTTGCTGAACGGATATGGCACAGTTCATTGTCACAACGTTAAATGCTACAGATGTTGGCAGGCCCAGTATAGCTGGTCCTGGAGTGTTGACCACATAAAATTGAGTGTTGAGCCATGAGGAGTCCTTGTATTTGCACCTGATGTTTGTGGTGCCATGGCATTTTATTTCAGTGTTGTTGTATGCTGTCAGTACGCATTTCGTTGGGTTTAGTGATCCAGGTATTGGGTTTCCGTCTTCGTTTATGGCGGAGGGGCACATACTGCGGAATATGCGTAAAGGTAGTGTGTTTGCTTGTGCACCTGTGTCTACCTTCAGTTTGAGGCTGTGCGTACCTGGGTGGTCTGTCAATATAACGTTGATATTGACAAATGCTTCGTTTTGTGTTGTTTTTTGTTTATGCAGTGGATGTTCACTGTTAATAGTGCTGAATGTGAGGTGCTCCATCGCCGCATGTAGGTTTGTTGTGGCTCGGTCGTCATGTTCAGCAACGCTGTCGACTTTTCGGCCTGTTTCATGTTGTCTGTGCCTTGACTGGCTACGGCTTTTGTGCCAGGATTTTCCTTGTTTCCTGGGTCTGAGTCTCACTGAGAAGCACAATTTGGCCCAATGGCCCATTTTTCCGCAGGAACTGCATATGTCGTTCTTGGCAGGGCAATGCTCCTTGCCAAAACGATGGTCCCGTCCACAATTTTTACATAAGTTGCTGGTATTTCTGTTGCCTTCCTGGCGTTCGCGACCACCGCGATTTATGGTGTCTATCTATGACAAGCCATGTAGTTGGTGTATTTTGTTTATATACACGGCTGAAGCCTCATATGTGCGTGCTAATTTCACAGCCTCTTCTATTGTGTAGCCCTTCGGTTTGTTTAACAGTTCTTTTTGTAAGTCTGGTATGGGCGTGTTGGCTATCAGTATTTCTACTAAACGTTCGTTCATTTCATGGGCTGTGAAGTCGCATTTCTTCGCCTGTAAGCGACACCTGTTTAGAAATATGTCGGTCGTCTCGGTAGGCTTTTGTTGGTATCTACCGAGTTCGAGCTTACATATACAGTGGTTGGTTGCCGGTTCCAGCTGCTCCATAAATGCGTTGAAAATTTTGTCGGCATCTCTCCGGTCTTCGCTTGACATAGACCAACTGTTGTATCTACGAATTCCTTCCTCACCAGTTGCGAGTAAAACGATAGGCACTTTCTCTTCTTCTTTAGTTCCCTTCGCTGTGAAATAAAGTTCCAAACGTTGTTGGAATATCTTGAATGACTCTGCAATATTAGGCGAAGAGTCCCAGTCAAGAATGGGAACTGGTATAGATATATTAGCCATAGTAGTAGTAGTGTTGTTATGTGTGTGCGAGAGTTCTTTTCCGAGCTTCGACGAGCGTGTGTGTGTGAAGTTTTGGTTCGAAAAGAAAAAAATATAATGTCTTACTTTTATCGTTGTTTTCTCTTATTTTTCTTTATATCTCACCGCTGCCACCATGTCACACTGTGTTTGCTCGTATTGAGTGGTTTATTAGTAGAGACAAACGAGAGACGCGTGTTGTTGGTTTTAAAAATATACATGGAAGACTTTATTGAAGTGCGCATGCGCGGTTGTTACAAAACTAGAGTTCGTCACAAAACGAAACGATAACATCGTTACAATATCCTCCAGTTTTTTAATTCTAGACTTCTGATTTTGGAGCACATCTTTAAATTTGGAAAAAATGTCTTCTTTGCTTTAACATTCAACTTACAGACAAGTCATCTTACCTTTCATAGTCTTTAGCTCTTCTGAAAACTCTTTTAGTTGAAACTTTAGCGATTCCAGCTCTGGAACCATGAATTCACTCTCTTAACCTTTCAGTTTAGTATTTGCAGCGTGAATTTTGTATCCTTGTTGCACCATTCACTAAGTGTCAAGACTGAAGCAAGTCCAGACCTGTTAAAGTCTCTTCTTTTTATAATTAAAACAACAACAATTACAACAAAGGCGCCCTCTGGGCCAATCAAAAACTTCACCCAATGGCTGTAACTTGATACATTACATCCCTCCATTCTTAGATGGATCACTAAACATAGTCTCTTAACTTAAATGGAGCTCTCCTTACACGCTCAGATCTCCGAGGAATAGGCGATGCTTTCTGTTTGAAGTCTATAGGTTCCACCGCAGCCTCATTCTGTTTTACCAATTCAGGTACTCCTTCTTCCTCAGTGGACTTCCTTGTACTGGTTGTCACCATGTCCTCTGCGGCATCATTCATATCAGTCACATCCTCCTCTGGGATCAGGATTGTCCTTTTAATGATCTGGTCTGAATGTTTCCGTGTAACCCAACTGCCTCATAATGATGCCCTCCAGCCACCATTGACCAGTGCCAAAATTCCTCACAAGGACTGGATCATTCACCCCATGATTTCGGCACAGTGTCATGATCTTAGTACCCTTCTCCATTTTGTAGTTCTACACCCTGCTCTTAAACTTGTTTGGCTGTAACAGATGAAAGGCTGTTCTTAATTGTCGCTTGAACAGCTATTCAGCTGGAGGAACCCCAGTTGCTGTGTGTGGAGCTGTGCTGTAGTTAAAAAGGAATCTGTTGACTTTTGTTTCATGAGATGTTTTTGTGTCTTTGTCCATCCTCTTCATTGTTTCCTTGAATGTATGCACACTGCGTTCAGCCTGGCCGTTGGAGATGGGATGGTAAGGAGCCGTGAATATGTGTTTAACCCCATTTGCCTCTAAAAACCTCCTGAATTCATCACTGGAGAAACAAGGGCTGTTGTCACTCACAACCAGCAGAGGCAAACCATGAGTCACAAAGATTCCCCTCAACTTCTCAATGGTAGCTGCAGCAGTGGATGTCTTCATTATGCAAACCTCCATCCATTTGGAGTAGGCATCAACCACTATTAAGACCATGTGTCCAAAAACTGGACCAGCATAGTCTATGTGAATCCTTTCCCAGGGCTGACTTGGATATTCCCAACAATGAATCGGAGTTCTGATTTAGCACACAACTTTCACACCCCTTGGCGGTCCACTCAATATCTCCATCCAGTTTTGGCCACCATACATAGCTTCTAGTTAATGCTTTCATCCTCACAATGCCTACATGAGTCTGGTGTAATTGCTGCAGAACTTTTCCTCTCAACTTAGGAGGAATAATAATCCTGCTTCCCCACAGTAACACGCCATCTTCACAGGTCAGTTCTTCCCGTTTATTAAAATAGGGCTTTAACTGTTCACTCCAACTGACCCCATTCCAGCCATTCATGGTGAATTTGTATACCCGACTCAAGATTGGATCTTTCCTAGTCTCTGCTCTCACAGCTTCAACCTTCACTGTAGCTTCCACAAGGTCCATCATAAATATTTAATTAGTGGATTTAGATATATCTTTTTCCTGAGCCTCCAGTGGAAGACGACTCAAACAGTCCACATTGCTATTGAGGGCTCCAGTTCGATATTCTAGTTTGTAATTATAGGCAGCCCAACGCTGAACCCGGGCAGCTGCCATAGTAGGAATTGGCTTGTTCTCTGCAAATAGACCCAACAACGGTTTGTGATCGGTGAACATCGTGAAGGGGTTTCCAAACAGATATTGATGTAACCTCTTCACTGCAAAAACCAGGGCAAGCCCTTCCTTTTCGATGTGTGCATAATTCTGTTCAACATCTGAGAGCGTTCGGGAGATGTAACATACTGGCTTTTCACTGCCATCTTCCATCCTATGAGCCAACACAGCTCCCAAGCCATAAGGAGAAGCATCCACTTGTACAAGTGTGGGCTTAGATGGGTCAAAATGAGTCAGAAGGGGTGATGTACACAGCATTTTCTTTGTCTCTTCAAAAGCTTTTTGTTGGCAGGCTTCCCACTTCCAAACTGTGCCTTTCCTCATTAGACTGTGCAGTGGCTCAAGTCGTGTGGACAAATTTGGTAAATGGCTGCGATAATAATTTACTGCCCCAAGATAGGCTTTCAACTCTGTAACATTCCTGGGTGTGGGGCCTCTTGCCATCGCAGCCACTTTCTCTGGTAGAGGAGCTGTACCATCCTTGCTAACCTTGAACCCTAGATAGGTTATTTCCTCAAGAAGGAATTCGCACTTGCTTCTTTTCAATTTGAGCCTAGCTATGCTCAGCGTATGTAATACTCTCTCTAGGTTCTTTAAGTGGCTGTCATCATCGGGACCTGAAATTAGTATATCGTCCACCTGTATCTTGCAAAAAGGAACATCTTTCAATCGTTTGTCCATCTCCTGTTGAAAAATGCCTGTAGCACTGTGCACCCCGAACTGTAACCTTGTGGGTTGGTACAAACCCCTATGTGTGTTTACAGTTAACAATTCCTGGGTACCTTCCTCCAATTTCAGTTGTTGATAGGCGTGGCTTAAATCCAGTTTGCTGAATTTTTCACCCCCCTCTCAGTGTGGCAAATATATCTTCGGTTCGAGGAATAGGGTAGCTGACACATGGAGCTGCTGCATTGATGGTTTGCTTATAGTCCCCACATATTCGGATCCCCCCCATTGTTACTTTTAACAACGGGCACTATGGGTGCAGCCCATCTAGAATATTCTACTCTTTTGTAAATGCCTTGGTTTTCTAGGTGGTCTAACTCCTTCTCCACCCCTTCTCTCAAAGCATAAAGTACAGGCCTGGCTCGACAAAATTTGGGCTTGGCTTCTTTATCAATGGGTATATTCACCTGAAAGTCTTTCAGGCATCCCATTTCTCCATTAAATAAGGCATCATATTTTGTAAGTATTTTTTTAAGCCTCGATGGATTCTCTCTTGTTAAACAAAACAGCCTTTCCCGGTCCAGCTTTAACTTCTTCATCTACCCAGTAGAGTTGGTACCCCTCCTTTCACAACCAGTAGTGGTAAACAGTTCACTTGTCCATCATGTAATACCTCTACAACTGTTGTCCCCTGAGGTTTTACTATTTCACCAGTATACGTCGTCAGTTTTACTGTGCTTTTTTTAAAATCCTGAATCCTACCCAGCTCTTTAAAAAATTTTAGACTAATGACCGAACAAGATGCTCCTGTATCTACCTCCATGACAACTTTTTTTTTGTTTAACAACAGCTTCACCATCACCGGTGGTTTTGCAAGTTAGAAACATTGTATAAATTCAATTCTTCTTGCCGAACCTCCCTCTCATCCAGATTTAACCTTTCCATAGTGAATCCCTTTTCAACTGTCTGGTCTTCATCCACCACATTCATTGCATCGCTCTTTTTAATTATTTTTAAGAATTTACCTTGTTGCTGCCTGCACTTTCTGCGGGCGTGTCCTGTCTTATGATATCTGTAACATTCACTATTTTTAAATGTACATTTATCTGCCGTGTGTATGGTACTACCACATCTGTAACACTCCCGTCTCAAGGGTAATTTGTGTATTGGGTTTTCATAATCGGGAAATGTTTCCTGCATTGATATAGAATATTTCCAGGCTGATTCGATTGATACTGCTATTTCAATAGCTTGATTCAACGTTAGATTCCTTTCGGTCAGTAGGCGTTCCTGGATTTTCACATCTTTAATTCCAGAAACTAAGCGGTCCCGTATGTATTCACCAACCCTCTCTTCAAAATTGCAGTGTTCGGACATTTTCCTTAATGCAGCCACATAGTCACTTACAGACTCTTCCTCCCTTTTGTCCCTCGTGTTGAACAAGAATTTTTCATGAATCACATTAGGTGCTGGTTTAATATGTCTCTGCATCAGCCCAACTAGTTCATCAAACGTTTTTTTTTCCGGACGATTATCTGCTAAACCTCTTAATACAGCATAGTGTTTTGCACCAATAACCGATAATAAAATCGCCTTTTTCTTCCCTTCATTCTCAATATCATTGGCTATAAAAAAAACTCCACACGTTCAATGTAGTTAATCCAGGACTCCTCGACATCGTTCTATTCCCGTAAAGTGCCCATCAACGCCATTTTTTTTTTTTTTTTTTTTTTTTTTTTATGCTTCTGGGCACTCCGAACACATCCAATGAGTGTGTTTACTTTTTTTTTGTCCTTAAAAACTTCCAGCACATGTTGGTGTTAATCTTCCAAATCCCTTCCTCGCATTGTCTTCTACTACCTCGTCGCCAATTGTTAAGTCTGCACCATTCACTAAGTGTCAAGACCTGTTAAAGTCTCTTCTTTTTATAATCAAAACAACAACAACAATTACAACAAAGGCGCCCTCTGGGCCAATCAAAAACTTCACCCAATGGCTGTAACTTGATACATTACACTTGTGTGTTTTAATTTCTGCCGACAATTTATTTTGTTTCCATTTCATGCAATTTTTAATGGTAGAAATAAATTCCATTTTTCATTTTTCTGACTCGATCATCAGGTTTTTTATTTTCTAGCTAAAAATATTTGTTGGTAACCCCCAGAGGTTGAATAGCTGCAATAGGTCTGTGCCAAATAACTTATTGGCGTTTTTTTAGTATGAACATTTTTACTTTTTTCATAGTTCTGTTTAAAGTAATGTCGGCAATTATTTCACCCTTGAATCTCATTTTTTCACTAGTCACCATTCTTGCTATTTGGTTAGTTCTTAGCATGGACGGTTTTCCCAATGTTCTCCATGTATGCATGTTGATAATCGACACGTCTGAACCAGAATCCAATTGTAATTTGAAGTTTTTATTTAGGATTTTAACCTGAACATATTTTCTTATAATTTTGCCACCATGTTTGTTCATCTTTGTGAATTTAACCCGAATTTATTTCTTTTATTCGTTCTGCAATGTGAACTTTTATGTTTGACTTTTTTACAAGTTAGACAGGTTTTAAAACGATATGGGCAATCTGTTACCCCATGAATGCTTCCATAGCGAAAACAGGGGCTCGGCGGAAATTTATCCTGTTTTTAGTAGAGGTGTAAAACATCTTTTTTTGTTTTGATTTGTTTGCCCGACTCTTCAATGTCCTTCAAATCCTGTTCAACATTTATAAATCTCTGGCAGTCTTCAGCTAATTTCTGTAGTGTTAAATTCGGTTCACTTTCTAATTTATTTAGAACTCTACGCCTGATTTCAGCATCTTTTCCTGATACCAATCTTTGTACGAAAATTAAACATTTAAAGTTATCAGCACTAAGTTTGGCCAATTTGAAATCGTCACAGTCTTTATTGATGATTGATGTAAACGTTAAATGATCTTTGTTGTCTTTTTTTGACCAGGTTCAAACACTTCCAGCATTTGTGAAACAAAGAAGTCTTGGGGCTAAATAATTCAGTTAAAAGATTAACAGCTTCAGCAAAAGCCAATTTGCTCGTTTTTCGGAACAAAATGAAATCCACGAACTTAGTATGTTCGGTGGTGTCTAATTTTTAGGAGCAGTAGACGAACCTTTTTAGAGTCTGACCAATTTTCACAATCTATTTTGCATATCTTTTAAAATACGAAGTAAAGATTTTATCCTCGTTTGGGGAATAAGTGAAATTGTCAATTGCACTCCAAACAGCATTCTGCGAGAAAGCATTGTCGCTTTTGTTACTGTGACCCCTAACCGATATTGTTTATTTAATCTTTTCGTCAGTTTCTCTTTTTTGTTCTAGAAGCTTTTCGTCGGTTTTTTGTTTTGTTCTGGAAGCTTTTTATTTTGTTCTAGTAGAAGCTTCTGTAATCTTTCTTCAGCTTCTCGTTCCTGTTGCATTTGAAATTTCACTACGATTTTAAATCTTCCATGTTTAAACTGTCTTTTTAGAATACGACTTTTTAGAAATTCTTTCGCTTGTGAAATGTAAAAAAAAATATAAATCCATTTTTTTTCTCAACCAAAAAAAATCACTTTTTTCTTTTTCTTTTTTAGTACGCTTTTACATAACTGTACAATTTGCGGTCGGCAAAATTAAAATATGGTTTGAATTTTTTTCTTTTGGCAGTAGGATTTTTCTCTTTCTTGTTAAAAATTAACAACAGTGTCGGAATAGCAATAAAAAAAATCACTGATCTTTCTTCAATGAGAGAAAAATAAGTTGGTCTTTTACATGTTCTTTGTTCTTTTTTCCACCGGTAAAGCCAGTTTTTAGAACTAGGACGTTGTCTAGTGAATTTGCCATTGATTTCTCCACGTTTGTCCTTTTTTTAAGGTTATTCAACAAAACCCTTAATATACTTTGTCACCAGTTGTAGCGTCCACTTTAAGGTTCTCAAGAATCCTTTACTGTAACCACGTCATCAGTCATTGTGGTGGTGTAAGTTCAAAATCCCACATCACCAGTTGTTGTAGGGTCCTTTTTAAGGTTCTCAAAAGAATTTTAAATGTTGTAGAGTCCTTTTTAAGGTTCTCAAAAGAATCTTAAATGTTGTTGTGTCCTATGTAAGTTCGAATACCATCGCCAGTTGTTGTGAGGTCCTTTTTAAGGTTTTTCGTGAGTTGTGGGTTCCCATGTAAGTTCGAATACTTCGTCACCAGTTGTTGTGGCCCTGTAAAGGGGCCGGAATGAAAACGCGAATTTGGGGTTTAGAGAAAACAAGTATATTGAAGAAAATATAATACAACAGAAAAACAAGAACCCGTATAGCCTGAGGTTGATTCAACAATGAGGAGCAGATGCTCCCAGTATTTATGGTGAATGGGAGAGTCCAAAGTGTGTTATAGGTAAGATACAATAACAGTATTTTTATTGCAGAGAAATGGGTAGATAAAGTGATTGAAGTTACTTGTGTAAGTGAGCGAATCATACTGTTGAAGTTCATGGTGGATGAGAATATTTTCACAGCAATATCGTTTATGCAAAACCTGTATTTTGCTTTTATGGATTTAGAGAAAGCTTTTCAAAGAGTGCCAAGAAAGGTTGTCTAAGGGCTTTGCTAAACTAAGGGTTGGTGAAGGTTGTTTAAGCAATGTATAGAAATGCTATAAGTCATGTTAAAATTAGCAGCACATTTAGTGAGAGCTTTAATGTTAAAGTAGGAGTACATCAGGGTTGTGTACAGAGTCCGTTGCTTTTCATTTGTGTCTTAGAAGCGTTATCCAGGGAGTGCCTGTGAAACAATGGACGATCTACTTGTTAAGTTGAAGACTTGGAGGAATTTTATTGAAAGTAAAGGTCTGTTAGTAAATGTTACCATGGCCAAAATAATGATCAGTGTTTGTAGTGTTTGAAAGCCCCAAGAAAGAGGAAAGTTCCCCTACTTCGGGAATCGGGTACAACTCAATTGTTTCTGGTACTTCCAAGCATTGGGTAAACCAGAAGTATAGTGGAATTACTGATAGGTTGAGATGATAACCTGTTTGTGTGCAAGAAGTGTTATGACAACGGGCTAGAGAAAGTATATTTGAATGGCAAAATGATTGAGGTTGTTCAGAAGTTTTGTTACTTTAATGGGATCAAATGGATTTCAGACATCCCAAAACAAAGCACATATGAAAAGGACAGATTCGGGTTGACACCGGTTGCTTTCTCTTCTGGTTACTCGCACATGCACATTGAACTTGTAAGTTTTAATTAAAACTAACAATGCAGAAGCATTGTTAGTTTTTTGGTATTAAAAAAGAACAGTTAAAAAAACATTGCAGAGATTGTTTTTTGTAAGCAAAAGTATAAACAAACGATGTAGACTTTAAAGTTGGTGGTTTTGTTTATATAATGAAGTAAAGTCAATTTTTCTCGTCTGCATTCAGACAATAGATATTAATCCAAAACTTTCATATGCTAATCTGTTCCACAATCCAATTGTCCTAAGCTTTCATGCCTGTTTCCAGAAATTATGCGTTCATTTCGTCTTCTTTCAAAAATTATTACATTTCATCCGGATTACCTGCTTCTCCTAAATACGACTCCCAACAAGAAAGTGGTTGCCATTTCTACTCACAGTGATTTTAGTGGTGGAAGAAGTAGATAATACTCCTTCCACCACTAAAATCACTGGGTAGTAGTTGTACCTGGCATAATAATGATACGAACACCACTTATTCCACTAACATACTCACTTTATTATTACTGCTTATACGTATCGACTTTTTAAGTTCACTTCACATTTATACTGTTATTATTTTCTTATTATGTAAATCGTATGATGTATACATCATACGATTTACATAATAAGAAAATGATAACAGTATCGGGCTATCCAGAGAAATCAAACTAATTCGGATTTAAATCGAGAATAGAGGATTACACGTATTTACATTCGTCGTCCTGGAAAAAAACACAAATGTCCACAAAAAACTTTAGACGTCTGCATCAATAAACTTTTTAGGATTATTTTCTTATTACAGTCACTCTCTTAGGATAATTTCTCGATTTTATTTACTTGCAAACAATAAATACTTAATTAAAACTATTTTAAAATACTGCCTGTGGGGAGTATTATTTCGACCTAAACTTAGACAATTCGCATTTTATTATTATTAAAAACTGTGTTCTGCGGCTACAGTAGTCAAATGACATCCCATAGTGGCAATCAGTCCTCCATGCTAGTCCCAGGCCATCTGGCCTTGTCATGCGCAAGTTGTCGTAGGCAATGAAGTTGTTTCGCTGTACGTAGTGGTCCTAGTCCCGCCTGCTTGAGGTCAGCACGTAGTGTGCCCAGCAGATTTGTGTAGTGCCGTCCTAGTCGCGGTTGGTAGGCTTGCGAGCCAGTAACGGCAAAGTCTAGTGCCCTCTGTGCAGGAGTGTCAGGGTCCATTCGTAGGACATGGCCTAACATATACCATCTTTGTTCAGTGACCTTTGTGGAGAGGGGTTGTTCGTTGCACAGCTCGTATAGTGCCTTGTTGCTGATAAGTTTTTTCGGCCAGCAGTGACCTGTGATGGAACGGAGGTTTCTGCAGTGGCACGTATCTAGCTTGTCAAGCATGGCTTTTTCATTGCCCAGCTGTTGCTATTGTAGAGCATGATGGACATGCAGTACGTGTTATAGAGACGGAGTCTAGTCTTCAACGGGATCTTAGTTCGCCAGAGTTTATGTAATGAATGAAACGCTACATTGCCATGTATACAGTGGGCTGTGACATCTGTAGTGCTGCACAGTAGGGAGCCCAGGGTCTTGTTCTTGTGCCAGCTCTCATTGCCGCAGAGGGTCTTGCCTTGTAGGTCCAACTCTGTGGCTTCTGCAAGGTATACATGGCTAAACTCTTTTCATCTCATTCATGAAGAGATTGTCCGTTTTCAGTTTCTCTGGCGCTATTGGCTGGAGCTGGTCCAGAGGCTTCTTTTCTACGTCCAGGAAATCAACGTCGTCTGCATATTCCATTTCTAATGGCAGACCCAGGTTGGAGACTGGTGGGTTGGGCCTGTTAGAGCTTTCTCGGACGGATGAGAGTGCTGCAGCAAGGTAGCAGGTGAAGAGCACCGGTGAAAGACTGTCGCCCTGGGGGGAGCCTATGGTGGTCTCAAATGAGTTAGACAGCTCGTTTTTCCCTCGGACTCTTAGCTTTGTCCCTGCTAACAGAGATCTTACAAGTCTTAGTTCGTCAGGACATCTAGGATGCGTTATCGCTTGATGGTATCGAAGACTTGCGACATATCAATGCCCATTTTGTAGAAGTCCCATTTCTTTGTCATCACTACTGAGGTCAGCATACGTTGTACCCATACAATGTCGGCGAGTCATGATCTTTAGCTTCTGCCTCTTTTGAAACCACTTTGGTAGGGTCCCGTGAAGCAGTCGATTTTGTCTCTGATGCTGCACAGGGTAATGATAGACAGGATCTTTCTTATGCAGTTCAGCAGGGCTATTGGCTGGAGGTTAGCAGGGGGGCTTCTTTGGCTTTGGTAAGGTGATAAGTGTGCCTTCTCTTAGTGTCTCTATGGGTGTGTGGTGTTCGAAAGATGAGTTGATGGTTTTAGCCAATGGGCAAGAAACAATGTTCTTTGAGTGCTTAAACAGCTCACTGTTCACACCATCTGGACCGGTGGCACGGCCATTTTGAAGTGCAGTAATGACAGTTTTTACTTCCTTTTCTGTTATGGGGGTCTGGAGTGGCCTTGGGGTGCCCTCAAATGGCTGCAGTGGTTCGTCCTGTTGGTCGGTGAACTGTTGCTGGAACCAGTCTTTGATGATTCTTGCTTTACCTTCATCAGTTCCCATGAGGTTGCCATCGGTGTCTTGGACAATGATTGGTGGGGTGGGTTTCATTGAACGAAGCTGTTTTGCTGCACGGAACATCTTTCGACAGTCATCAGTTGAGGTGATTTCGTCCACTGCGGCTTCCTTCAACCTTTTGGTTATGAGGCACAGGATGTTGTTGCGCTCCTTTCGGAGTGGGGTGCGGTTTTCACCTTTGCCATGTTTGTAGATCTTGAGCCTCAGCGCTTTTTGATGTTCTTGGTGACTATGGGATCAGCTGTGTGTTGTGTGCTCTTCCATTTTTTGATCTCGCCGACTGTCTTTGCTGCTGAGGTCTTCATGCAGTCAAGCAGGTCATTCAGTGCTTCATTGGGGCTGGCTTTGGTGGAGTTTAGTCAGTGAGTTTTGCAGTTGCTCCTGGTAGGACTGTTGCACTGAAGGGTCTTTGCAGAGCTTGTCAATGTCAATACATGCCTGGCCTGTGCCTTTGGAGTGATGCTTATGCACTAGATGTAATCTGTCTATCCTGAGTCGTGTGATGACAGGTTTGTGGTCAGAGTTCAAGTCAGTGCCTCCATAGGAGCGCGAGTCTGTTAGTATTGCGGTGAAATTCTTCTGGCATAGTACAAAGTCGATCTGGTTGAATACTACCTTGGTGACCTTGGAGCCTGTCGCTCGGTTGCTGTCAGCGATATGACCCGTCCATGTTTTTCGGTGTCTACCTGGATGTTTGAAGGCTGTGTTGCTGCCAAAGAGGCCGTTTGTTAATAGAAAGTCAAGAAGAGCTTCGCCCTTTGAGTAGCGTGTGCCCATACCGTAGAAGCCCATGTTTAGGTGAACGCCAGCTTCACTTCAATTCACTTACTTATTTACAAACATATAGGTTCTTTTCTTATTTTTTCTTCAGAATTCATACTCTAATATTTATTTCTCCTTATCTGACTAAGGACAGAATAGATGACGTGTAGTATCAGAACAGAGATTACATGGTTTTGTTAATGCAAATAGGTCAAATGGTTTCGTTTATTTGTTTCTTCATTTTCAGTTATCTCTTGTTCTTTTACGGTGACAATATTTCGGTGACTAAATTAGGAAATAATACTGTCGTCATTTGGAGTTAAGTCTTTTAATGAGTTATGCAAATATTTTATCTAAAAAAGTAAAATATTTATAAAATGTTGAGGATATTAGTCAAAACAAGTTAAATTAATTTTTAGCTTCATATAACAAACATGGTTAAATCTTATTTTGATCCCCTAGCTTACAGTGAAATGGATTCTTTTCTGATTTTTTTTATGAATACTCTAATATTTTTTTTCATTAAATAATTATTTTCTATTATCCTCTAGTTTATTATAAACATCACCAGAAACAGAATATGTTTTATGTAATCATAGGGAACACTGTTTCATCTAAAATTAAGGACCAGTTAACAAATATGGTGAACATTTATGTGTTTCTAATGTGACTAAATGGGAACTAGATAGATTCAGACACTTCAGGTAGTGAAATAGATGACAATGAAAAAGACTTTGTAAAGTGAAAATGTGAGTGTGATCTGATTAGATTTACTAATTATGGAGCAGAAAGGAAGAAAGCGATAGGGAAGTCAGTGAAATCAAGGAAGGGAGAAAAATTTAAGTCTGTTTCGGATAAAAAAGCGATATGAATGCAAAGGTTTGAGAAAGCAAAGAAAAATCAACGTTTAATTTATTGACATTTAATCTGATTGTGTGTGTGACAATGTCAAGCGGGCCTATGGAAGATGGGGCAAAAATACCACCAGTATGAATTAGAGTGGGCCTACGAAGGTTGGCAGTCAGAGTATCGCGCTAGTATGAATTAAAGGAGAGAGACATAGACAATTGTCATTAAACAAAGGGAAAATGATAAATTGGATTCGGAGTCTGATTGGCGTGAATTTCAGCTTAAATTGTCATTCTGCATTAATGCCGACACCTCCGCTACAAAAGACAGATGTTAAGCTAGTGTCGTTGTGTCTGACTTTGTGGAAAGGACTATCATTTTTTTTCACTTGTTATGGCCCTATACAGAGTACAGGTGTTGTACGCAACCGAATTAATTATTCACACAAGAAATAAACAAAGGCTGGGGAGAATTTCTGAGTCGTTAAATGATAAAAGCCGAGAATTGAGAAATACAGTTTTCTTTTTGTGACAGGCGAAAGGATTTTGTTTTTTCTCAGGAACCTAGATAAACAGCGAGCCACGTGTTCTGATATGACAGTCCGTTCCAGGGGACGTAAGTTAAGACATACGCCCATTAGTAGAAGTACATTCAGCTGTTTTTATGAATGAGTTTGGAGGCCTCCCCCTCCCTCTCACTGGAGAATGATGAGGGATGGAGGCAGATGGGGATAAGAGCAGCAGGGTGGAGTCAAAATGCGATTGACCACTCCGAGTTAGGAAGGCAGGTCCCGAATCCTAATACCGTAGAAAAATACTGGTAAACACACATTTTGTTTTTTCTTGAGTGGATTTTATTGGACGATGAAAAAGGGTTCTGCCAACCCCGAAGTGTTGATGAGAAGTCTCGACTGTTCCCCATCACAGACCACATCAGTCGGTTCGATTTTGCAAAGACCAACAAATCGCTTAAAAGTATTATAGCTTCAGTTCAAAAACACACAGCTACCTTGCCTTATAGTTTGTATTTTCCTTGGCAAATAATTATTCTTTTAAGAAACACCCAACAGACAGAGTTGTTGAAGATTTATTTTCTTTTATTATTTTACTTGTTCTGCTTGAAATGACCCTTCGCTTCGCAGTGGTACGAAGTTGCTGATCCAAGCCAGATGATCGCTCACTGATCTAGACAAACACAACGTGGGAGTGAGTAATCGCTGGACCAGGCGTTTCGACATCTGCGACCTTCATCAGGGCGGCAACTTTTCCCAAGCAGTACCGGGTGACCCACCGAACCCAGAAACGGCTGAATTGGTGGTGTCACCGACTCCGCGAATAAGAAACTTTATGTGCACAGATAATGTTTTTAACTAGAAAAGATGTCAACCAGATGTCTGGGATCTCAATGTTTTGTGATCAGAAAACAGAAAAGAAAAATAAAGGAAATCAAAGCAAAATGCTGCAAAAAAGGAAAAAGAAAAATGTTCTTTTCTATTTGCAATAAAACTACTTAGGATTTCACTTTCGCTTCGGTTGTACAAGTTGGGTCTGGTGAAAGCTTCTCACCAAATTCCAGTTAATCCGGCTGATATTTCTAAAACAGCTGTAACAACCCCCTTTGGAACTTTTGAATTTTAAGCTATGCTTAATGCGACTAGTACCTTTCAAGTATGAGGTTTTACGAATTTCGTTTATTTCAATAAATCTCTGTCTTCTCTTTGAATGTTTGCAGCAGTACCAGCAGTGATTTTGATGTTAGCATCTTCTTGTCATGTCTTCTTGGGCAATTTCACTCCTTACTTAGAAAGTTAAAGCACTTCAGGACCTTCAGCCACCAACTTTGCTTTAGCAATTCTGCCATTTCTTTGCGAAGAGGAAGTTTGTAGACACATCTTTGCTTGCACATCCTGTTTCTGTTGCCCAATTTTCGTTGGTTGTTGACGCAGTATTACAAAAGCATCATCAGCAACAACTACAACCACTGTCTTATTTTCCGCATCACCTAACACTGACAGATATCTGATATAGCACTTTCGGCTGTGAACTACTGGCTTGCAGTGAAACACTTTGGAGAGACGCACATTTTAATATCGTTCCTTACGTTCACTACGTGCCTTACGTTCACTGAATGTCAAAATTACTAGTTTCTCTTTCGTTTAGTTATCTTTTTTTTCACCATATAAGAAAGTAGGATTTCACATTAGGGTGTCAAACTCAATATTTTCATATGATGAAAATGGATTCCCACTTGTTTGAAACAATAGAGTTAATGAGCCGGTGTAAAATTGCCAAATCCAAATAAAAGACAACCAAAAATCGAAAAGGATGACAGATTGCATTCGGCCAAGTTCAAAAGAAGTCAAAATAAATACTCAACTACTACACCATTAATCCTGAACTCGCACATGCATATACATACTGACAATGGCTGCATAAGTAAATGACTACTGTGATGTAATCCTCAAATTAGATAATTGAATTTTTAATATATATTATCAGTAGATAATTTAATTTTTAATATATATTATCAGTAGATAATTTAATTTTTAATATATATTATCAGTAGATAATTTAATTTTTAATATATATTATCAGTAGATAATTTAATTTTTAATATATATATATCAGTAGATAATTGAAAATATCAAGCGAAGATGCATTCCTTTTCTTTTTAAATATTATTTTTGTTTCACGTACGTACATATATTTTTTTCCTTTCAAAACTTTGTGTTCATCAATCGGAATATAAGAAAAAAAAGGTGAGACTGTATCTCTCAGTAGACCTGAGAGCGAGCGTGTATCTCTCAGTAAACCTGACTACCCCCTCCCACAAAAAAAAAAGACGAAGAAAAGAAAGCAGCAAATAGTCATGTGCATACATTGAGTTGATATCTTCTGGCACATATACAAGTCTAATGTCAGAATACGAGAACTTGTCGTTACTCAGACTCCTAGGAACACCACTTGTTATTGTCAGTGAGCAATCACTGATAATGATTTGTGTGGAAATTCCCACTGAGTAACTACTACTACTACTTCTCCTACTACTACTACTGCTGCTGATGATGAGACTACGGCAAAGATAAAAAAACTGTTGAAAAACAAAGGGATTAGTCATCTCGCCATCCCTGTGTAGACCAGCTGTACTCAGCAACACAGATCCTGACCCCAACCATGACATCCAACCCAACCCCAGAAAACGAAAAAGAGAGGAGGGAGAAAAAGGACGAGACTGCTACATAGAATCTACCCCAAGGTTTGGTCGTAGAGGAAGTGAAATTCGTTGCTCCGACTCACAACAGAAGAAAAAAGACGAAACTGCGAAGGAGTATTTGTGCAAAGTTCCTGCACAATTTGAAAATTGTCTGACATTGATATGAACACCAACAAAGAAGACTCCTTGAATACACCTCAAAGAAAGTCATTTAAAAGATAGTCAATCGATGAAGCAAAGAAGTATTTGGACTCTTCCACCGCGCCTACAACTGTATATACAGTACCGTCCAAAATTAAGGAACAAAAATTAAATCTTCCTAATCTCAAATAAATTATATTTTAATATTTGTGAAAATTTCACTACATATGTAAATTATGTAGTTGGACTTTTACCGAGATTTTCAGATGAATTAAAATAATATTATTAAAGTTATCCACCATTTTACATATTTCAAGTGTCCAAAATTAAGGAACATTAAGGAAAAATAATTGTTTAAAACAGTAGGGGTTTTTTTTGTATAAAAGGATGAAAATAAATATTCTAAACTTTAATTATCATCATTGCTGCAAATCATGCAATATCAATCATGTCAAAAAGAAATAAAATTGATTTAAGTGACAAAGCAAAAATTGTCAAATTAAGAAAGGAAAAGTTGACAATAGAAGAAATCGGAAAACGTGTGAAACGTTCAAAAAGTGTTGTAAGCCGAGTTCTCAAACTCTATAAAGAAACTGGAAGGTTAATAACACAAAGAAAGACAATGGCAAAAGAGGACAGAGTTATACAACGTCTAGTGTTAAAAAACCGTTTCCTTACAGCTGGCAAAATTTCTAAACAAATGGAAGGTGTCACGAATGTTTCACGACAAACTGTGTCTAGAAGGTTGCACGAAATAGGTCTTTTTGCAAGATCTCCTCGAAAAAAGCCGTTAAAAAAAAACAAAGCAGCTAGATTGGCGTTTGCAAAAAAGTCAGAAGAAAATTGGAAAAAAGTTTATTTGTAAGAAGAAAGTTTGGATCCTAGCTGCATAAAAAAACTGTTAAATTTGGTGGAGGTAGTGTGATGGTTTTCAGCATGATATGGCAGGGTACATCACTACTTGTACGCTTAAATACTAGAGTAAATGCCACTGTATACTCTTGTATACATGTTTTAGAACAGTATGTTTTGCCAGTGTTGCACAATTCTGGTATCGAAAAGCTTGTTTTTATGCAGGATAATGTTCTCTGCCATAAGGCAAAGCTGGTCATGAATTATCTGGCTGATCAAGAAGTAGACTGACCTGCACAGAGTCCTGACATGAACCCTATAGAAAACTTATGGAAGAATGTTATGGCAAAGAATCCGGAAAACATCAAAGACTTGTGGCTGAAACTGAAAGATGAATGAGCTAAGATAACTGTCAAGATTTAGTGAAATCCTGCAGTTGTAGATGTGCAGCAGTTATTGAAAACAAAGGTGGAAGTACCAAATATTAAATTTCTTTTGCCTTTTTAATGTGATAAATCACAAATTTTGTTCCTTAATTTGGTTTCCTTAATTTTGGACACTTGAAATCGGTAAAATGGTGGATAACTTTTAAAATATTATTTTAATTCATCTGAAAATCTCGGTAAATGTGTATATTCAGTGAAATTTTTACAAAAATTAATATATAATTTTGTTTAGATTCAGAAGATTTAATTTTTGTTCCTTAATTTTGGACGGTACTGTATATATGTCAAAGATTCGAACGTTTTATTCTCATAAACTCTGAAGGTGCACCAGCAGTAATTAGTTAGTCCTTTTCTTTCTCTCAGGCTATATTTTTTTGCATCATATATATATCTTTTTTTTTTTTTTAAACAGAAACCACCACTTTATGAAGGCCGAGGTCACCCGTGGACAAGTGTTAATGTGATTTCTATTTATCCCCGCTCCAGGAGATTAGACACAAGTGTCATGTGGGTTTGATGGAAGCGTTTTCAGTGGAATGACTTGGATTTGAACCTGGCACACCCAGGTTCTCAATCCGCGTCGATACCAACTAAGCCACTGTGCGCTCAATTCAGTTAAGAATTTGTTAGAACCCCATCCCCTACTATTTTTGTTTTCTTTTTACATCCTGTCCCTATTTATTTATTTTATAGAAATAAATGTTGTTTAACTTGTGTTAGCTTTCTGTTCTTTCACAGGTGTCACGAGAAAGAGTTCCCCATTCCCCCGAGGATAAAATATATTTTCTTTATTTATTTCTCTTTCTGTTGCATGATTGTCTTGTTGTTCCCAACGAGACGCGACCGTAACTCTACTCATTCACTTACACAAGTTCTCACATATACAAACAAAGGCAAGCCAATACACACACAATACCACATTGCCTATTACTCACACATGCATATTCACATTAACATATGCATTTCTAATACTCGTGTCTTCTGACAGAAATTTTGGGGTCGTTAACAAAATTTGTCTTTGGTTAACATAAATAAAAAAAGTGAGAATCAATAATGAAGCAAATAAAGAAGCAGATCCAGAAATGTAACTTAATACAGTTTATTAATAAAACAAAAAAATAGCTTGTTCCTGTATTTGATTCCTAAAACAAGGTTAATCATGTTAACCTAGGGTAACAATAAAATAATAAAATTACAAATAAACTAGAGTCACAAAAATATACATTAAAAAATGGAGTAAACTTAAAGAGACTTTTCTTTTAATAAGGGGGGTTGCCGTTTCCAGCGATAAAAGGAAATAACCAAGTTATTCCAGTAAATATTATCGTCTCAAATGACACCGAAAAATAGACTGGCGATAACGAAAAATGCCGATAAAAACGTAAAATCTTGCTTTTCCACCAAATACAAAAAAAACTCAAGATATCTTAGTTGAAAAGGCTGAAAAGAAAGAATTCACACAAAAGCAATAAAAACTGTCTCTTCAGTCTGTCGATATCTCGTAAACTGGTCGCTTCAGACCAAAATTCTTATTCGTTTAAATAAAATCCACAAAGGGTTGAAAGTTCTCACCCAAAATCTTTAAATAAAATGTTCTTTAAATTTCCTTTTGAAATTGTTGCTCTTCAAATGATTGGGTTAGACAAAGTATGTCGGAAAAAACTTTAAATTTCCTTAATAGAGCCAATTTGCTCTGCACATAAAAAAGTGAATTCTTCTTTTTAGGACACTCTATCATGTACATAAAACCTCTTCTTTAACTATCTGAGTTCAATTCCTTCAAAGAAGATTTTATGTCGGTAACTTTTTCATGTCCTTTTGTTATGCTGATCTTGGCTGGTACTGACAAAAAAAAGCGCCAAAAGAGTTTGGCCAAGGGGACAACCTTGACCTCACAGGTTCCAAAGGTCACTTCAGTACACTCTCAGCACAGCCATTCCCCTTCCTCCTTGTCGGATGACTGCTAATGCCACCGCCGTCATCAACCCGGAGGTAACGGGACAAGCCAAGCGTCACACAGATGATGATGATGCTGAAAATGAGAGACGAAAAAGGATGGGCCATGTATCTACATGGCACTGACAATGATAATAGTAGGGAAAAGGAAGCGCTTAGCTGATAGATAGCAGGAAATGGTGACCCTCTCAACCCACACTGCCATAATGCGAAGAAACTAAATTTCTCAAACATTCTATCTCAAACATGAGAACATTAACTTTTCTAGTCGAATAATTACTCACTAAAAATATCTTTCACTTTTTTTACTAAGGATCCTTAAACACTTTATTGCAAGATAGCATAATTATATTTACTCAAATTTGTTTTAATAAGGCGGAATTGGCACGAAGAATAACTATATGCGAAATGAGACGCGCCGTGAGTTCTCCTTCAGACATTGTTAAGAGCACTGGCCATGCAAAAACGACTATCGGGTTGTGGCTAATTTCGATGCCGAGTCGGCACAGTACTCGTAGTGATCGAAAGCACACAAAAATTTTCCTGGTGGGACTAAAAAGGTCGATAAAGGCAGACCCAAGTCAGTCGATGTCGAAACTAGCAAAAAAGCTCAATGTGAGTCGCAGAACTATCAGCAGAGCAAATTAACGAAGACCTTGGGATGAAGTCCTACGTTAGGAGACGCCGTAATCTCCTCACTGCCCGTTCAAAAGCTATCAGAGTTGAAAGATGCCCCAAGCTTATCAACGATCTGAAACACAAAGGAGGACATGTGCGCATTTTTGTTGATGAGAAAAAGTTCATCGTGGATGAGGTTCCAAATCGCCAGAACACTCGAGTTATTGCCTGTGACCCTTCGGAAGTTCCTCCTTTGATGCAGAGCAAAAATCCTGCTTCTGTGATGGTTTTTGCAGCCGTGGCAAGTGATGGAAAGGTGATGCCTCCTCATTACATCGAAGCGGGTTTTAAAATCAACACAGCGGAGTATTTGAACATTCTTAATAATGTTTTATTGCCTTGGAGCCGTAGAAACTACGACCCTACGAATGTCATGCTCATCCAAGACTCGGCACTAGCGCATGGATCAAAAAAAGTCCAAGATTTCCTGAAGGAAAATCTTCCCTTGTTTGTTTGCGACTATTATCTATTCGGCGGCGTCGAGGGACAGACTAATGTCAATCCACACCCAAATACAAACTCATTGAGGACAGCCATTCAACAAGCATTTCGCAATCTCGATCCCAATAAAATAAAGAGGAGCTGTTCACGGTTTCGTCAAAGAATTTCCAAAATAATTGATGCAAAGGATGCTCATATTGAATAATTTTGTTCAATACTAGACTGTAATAATTAAATAAATAAATGTTAAAATTATATCTTTCCATATTTAATCCTTTAAATTATGAATTTTGTGAAAATAAAAAAGTACCAATTTAGCTGCCTGACCCTGTATATATGATAAATGTTTTTTTTTTATTTCTATTTTTCTGAATCTTTTATTCACAACAAAGTGTTGTGAATAAAAGATGAATGATGAAAATTCTCAATCATTTTTTAATTTTCATAATATGGATGTTTTTATCCATTTTCCTCCTTTGCCATTTTATAACGGTTTATATTAATTGTCAGCATGGTTCTTGGCACTTTCCAAAGACGCAACAATCGTCAAAAACCCTAGTCAAGCCAGAAGCCATACTACAGGCATGAGATATTATTTTTATAATCTTATGTCATTGAACAAAAAGTATAAAAGCTGCAGTCCCTAAAGACCGTGCTTCATGGACTCATGTTTATACAGAAAGACACTCTCATGCCACCTTATACTGGTCCTTACCGTGTGCTTACACGAAAAGATAAATTTTTCACTTTGGACATTGAGGTAAAAAAGTAACCGTATCTATTCATTGGTTGAATCAATCCTTTTTGGTCACAGCCAATCAAGAGCCCCATCCCCCTCACACACAATCTTTCTGTGTCTACACCTTCAGAGACACACCTTCTCTACCTTCATACATCACGACTACACACAGTAGAAGGTACGTCCATATATTTATCTGAACTATGTTATATGGAGGACATTGTTGAATTCTTGTTCTCATCAAAGACTTTTTCTGTGAATTGAATATGTAGTTTTGCTACTTAGTTTACTTTTATCTTTTGTTGACTTTTTGCCGTTTTTCTTTAATGAAACACAGATATTGAACATTCATCTTTCCTTCTTTTAAATTACATGTTTGCTATGATTTATTCTTCTTTTAAACTGCTATCTTCAATAAATCATATCTTTGTTCTTTGTTGCAGGGACCTATTGTAAGAGTCATATTTTTATATACTATTTTCTTTTGGTGTAGATAGACAGCGGTCAATTAGATGTCTTGATGTAAGGATACAATTTGTTGGACTACTTGAAGTGCCCACGCAGTTTAGTTTTTCTTGCCGAGGTAGTTGGAGTCTTGAGATCGTACTAGAGGGGCGCTTTGTCGTTGGCCTTTCTAAATCACCAACGACATGATAAAATCAACAAAGATGTGTGACACCCTTTTGTAAAGATTATGTTTTAGCTGTTTATAATTCCTTTTCAGCACAGCCCGAAATAAAACGTATTTCTATTAACCCTCAATGTTTTCTCTTGTCATCTACTTATTTCATCTATGGAGTCAGATAGACCTTCTGTAAACATGCACAAGGTGACATGTTTAGGTTGCATGCTTTTTGTGCATGAAAATCGCAGACTTGCTATGGATGAGAGGTGTTCGGGCAAGAATCTTGTGAATTCAACTATATAGAAATTGTTTTTTCTTTGAAATAAAATAAGTGCCTCATTTCATGCAGGGTTCACACACAAAAAAGCAACCAACTTGAAAAAGGTAATGTTCCAAGATTGTTTGCAGATAAGCCCTTTTGAGTGAACACTGTCTAGCCGTTATCTCTAGTGGATGTCTTGGATTTCTGATTCCAGGAGATGGGAAAAAGATGCTAGTGAGAGCTGGCCCTCCGGGGGTGTGACAGTTAGAGTTGAACGTCTGAGAGTCAGTTGGATTTGTGTGCCTCGAAGAGGGAAGTGGGATCTTAGGCTCTAAACTGCTATTCAACCTAAGAAAATGAATACCATCGTAGAAAAACCCAAAGAAATTAACCTTGTTGTTGGAGTTATGGTTTTATTTGGACGGAGAATTCTTTGTTGCAGCACTGACTGAATCGAACAACAATGAACTGGTACAACGAGCGGAACGATCACGGCCTGTGCACTGGACGCACACATGCATGTTTATATCACAGCCAAATTTTAATTATAATAGATACGATTATCCCTTATATACCTATACCTGTATTATTTGGAGGTTTAAAAGTTCTAATAACACTTTATTAGAACTTTTAAACCTCCGTCCAGAATGCAACTTGTGCTACACATATTTGCCAAATTTTAATAAAATTTTGAATATTTTAAATGTGACTCAGTGTCCGCAATAGAAAATGTGAGGTGAATTTTATCTTAAAAAACCCTAAGCGCATTTCTAGTGGCAATGATGCTCGAATACTGTTGCAGACACTATTAAACCACTTTGGCCAGAATTTCAAAGAAATTATTAGTACAGCTTTACAGCGAGTGACTTCGTGTATTTCTACACTTACTTCTTTATTAATTTATAACAAAATTAGAACAGTTTTACTAAAGCATTTGCATGATTCCATTGCGATTTTACCATTTCATAGTTACTGAATTTGGAATTATCCTATCATGTCAAAATTACCGAATTTTCTGGTCACAACAAATGTTAAGATTAAAAAAAATATATTTAGAAGAGGGGAAAAGAGGTCTGTTCACTATGTAAGTTTAACGTAAATTAACCTAGGTGGTATCAGGTGGCATTCTCTCATGTGGATGATCAATCTATGTTAAACTGAACCCACCTCCATGACCCCCTCTAAAAATTAACTAAGTTTATACTTACTTTACTTTAATTTTGTAAGGTATACATTTAAATATTTTCTTGTTTATGAAAAAATTAAAATATCATTTTGTCAACTAACGACGATAATGCAAATTAATCTTTAGTTGCCTCACTATTTTGAATTAATTATGAGGAAAACATTTGAGTTAGAAAGATCTACTTGTGTAATGTATGCTCCCTCCTCCAAGTTTATTTTTACTTTTGTGGCTGTGTTCTTTCAGGCGCTTTCATTATGTGAATCAGAATTGATAATTCTATTGGAATCGGGAATTTAGAACAGAATCAGTAATTGTATCGGAATCAGGAAAATATTGGTATCATCCCATCACTAGTGCAGACAGATCTGTGTGTGATTATCTTAGAAAATAGAGAAGAATTGATGCCTAAATTCAAAGACCTGTTGCATGAGTAAAAATTCAATAATACTTTACCCATGAAGAAGCATTATCTAAATAATGCTTCTTCTAAATTTCATTTGGACGAACCAGTTTTAACTGACATGACTTGCTGGCCTACTTTATTCAGACGACCACACAGAACAACAATATTTGCAAAGTTCATGATAAGTGAAATATGGTTTCTTCACAGTTCTCCACTTAATATATGTTGAAAACACAAGATATGTTGAAAAACTGTTCTCAATATGCCTTTATCTTAGCATCTGTATCAGTAGCTTCACTGTTTGGTTTGGTGAAGAATGGTCTTACCTGTATTAACCTGTTCAGAGAGAATAGTAGACTTGCAAAGAGCTGTTAATCACCTTTGCAACGATTATGTTAAGTAATTAGAGGTTATCAAATATTTTTAATTTATGGCAAATGTGCAGAAAGATATATAGTTGTTGAAAATGGGAGTACAAATTATGTCATTTAAAAATAAACACATGAAGTCTTTTTTGCCTGCATTTTGTTTTTTGCAGTTTTTGAAGTTACAAAATATAATTTCTTGAAGATAAAATCCATTTGACCATCATAAATCTTGAATTACATTAACTTAAACCTTTTGAGGCACAAGTAATTATTACAATATTTTCTGCAAATGGAAGGCAACAATATTTGAAAATCTGCTCACCTAATACTGTTTCATACTTTTGATTAAACAATGCCAATTCTATATCAAGCAGGCATTTGGAAGAGCCGACTCGAAATAAGTGAAAATATGAATAAAAGAGGAGTTTTAAAATTCATTTGAAACCAAAATTGAAATTAAAATTCATCTTAACTTTTCATCTTCAGACCGAGAATAAAATGAGCATCTTAGTTCATTCTGAAATATTAAATAAACCAATCCATTCCTTTTGTTCAATGTTGGCTGATGTGGAATCCTTAGTCAGGAAGAGGGTATGAAAAATGAATTGCCCACTGCTTCCAAAACGTCATCACAGTGTGAATTTTCCAAAACCAGCAAAGTCAGACACTTGGATGCAAACAAATAGTTGAGATAGCCAAGTAATTCATGCTGCTGGTGGTGATGCAATTGTGTCACTGGCTATGTAGAGAAGTTGTTTCATTAGCTAATCACTGATGGTTGTACCAAGGTGTGAACGTAGTATAACGGACAAAATTTGGCTTGTTGCGTGTTGATGATTCTCTCTTCTAATCTCATGTTCCGTGTGATCGGTCATCCTGTTATTTTCGTTCCTCAGTTATCCGAGTAGCCCTTGTCATCTTAATGTAATGAAGTCGGGCTGCATTCTGGTGAGCGATAGTGAGCGCGACTGTCTCCATTCTGGAAGTCTAACATCTGATGGGAAATGCCTTGGTTGCGCAGATGTTTGGCAATTCTGATAAATTCTTCTTCTATTCTGGGGTAGGCAGCGAGGTCTGGCTGGACGTGTATCATGTAGATTATGTTGAGGTCTTTGATGAACAGATTTACGTTGTTCCTCGAGTTGAAGGCCCTTATGTCACTCATAGCCTCGCGTAAGGATGATTGCCGTGTCATTAGCTCATACTCGGTGGGTCGGTGATAACA
This sequence comes from Sepiola atlantica, assembly GCA_963556195.1. Classification (NCBI taxonomy): domain Eukaryota; kingdom Metazoa; phylum Mollusca; class Cephalopoda; order Sepiida; family Sepiolidae; genus Sepiola; species Sepiola atlantica. Next base: position 59,276,205 of record OY744521.1, read on the forward strand.
TATTGTCATGGTCCATTTGTATCATTGTACAATGATACAAATAGACCATGACAATATGTTATCCACCCTGTGGGTCTTGATCTGTGATGTGTGTTCATCAAGATAGATGGTTCCTCAGCATCAACGTGATGTCGTCGTTGGCCCTGGACTACTCTGGTCCAGTATCAACGGTGATGGTGAGCAAACAGCTGATGAGGATGACACAAGTTATATGCAATTTATGATAGTAGTTGATTTAAATCTATAGTTTTTAGATGATATCTCGCCCTTAAAAGTGTAAGTTTGTTGTTGAAAAGGATAGGTAATGTAAAGTAGTCGAGCTGACACAAGGTGACTTCTCGTTGGCAGAGGTGAGCAATACTGAGCGCGACTGTTTCCAGTGATGGAGTCCCGGTGTAACCCCACCTGTTGCTGGGCCCAGCTACTTAAAAGTAGTGTGTGGACGTAGTTGTAGACATCCAGCTCCCAAGAGAGAAAAAAAAATGCCCATTGAATTCAGAAAACTGTTTTTCTTTTAAATTCTATTTTCTCACTGTGAGCACGGCACACAATTCAGCACACAATTTTGTGGTAATGCACCTGACTATGTTCTCCGATTCAGGTGCGATCATGATGGTGGTTAGAGAACAAATGCCAGTTTGGTATCAAATTCCACTTTTAAGCAGCTCGGAACCACAGAAATAAGGGCACTTAGATGGCAGTTGCCATAATAACAACAGGGAGAGGGCCCGTCGAGCATCACCAAACAAAATGGGATCTAAAAATTGTAACACAAAATAACACTTATCAAGCCATTGCTTTGCTTGAACAGTATTTTTTCCCATCAGAAAGCAATTCAGATTTTTCCATTGTTTTCAAAATTTGCAACAGTAGCTAAATAACTGTAATTTGTAAACTAATAATCTAATGGAGCTCAAATTTGTACACGTGCCATTTGAAGGTTGCTACGTTATAAAAATCACATGGATAATTTTACTAGTGGCGCCAGGGATTTATTGAGTGATGTGTTACTTATTGCAATTTTGTTGAAAGAAAGATATGCAAAGAATGCAAGTTCTTGATAAAAAAAAAAATATGGAATATTGGATTTATTTTTTATTATACATTTTTACATAAAGTTTTATCATTTTTTGAATTACAAAATTGATTTGTAAAATATTGTTTATATTGTGACATTTTGTTGGAACTTGGATTTATTTGTTTGCTTGTTGTACTTGACTTTCAACAACCTTCATTACTGTGCCACCATCTGAAAGAAGAAAAGCAAACAACTTTTGGTATTTTGTCATGAGAAAATTTCCTGACTATTTTAGAATTAGTCTACAGTTGGAAACGATCGAAATAGAGAAATTTCTGTCAAGTTCAACTCAATTAGGTTGTTTTCAGTAGAATTTTATTTGTAATGTATATGTAATGATGTTCGATTTATAAAAGATACAATTCTTTCTCTTAGACTTTTTTCAATGTCTCTTGAAATTATTTTGCAGTTTTCGTAATCACTGGAAAACAAGGATTAAATTGAAGATTTTATATATTCTTAAAATCTATATCATAATTAAGGATTTTTTGTCTGTGTGTTTGTCACACCTAACAGAAAGAGGGAACCAAATTTTTTATGAAGGATCCTTGAGATACTGGGGTGAGGTGTAAAAATACTAATTTTAACTGCTAAAAATCAATAAATATTCATAGATTTCAAAATTAGTGATCGGAATTGCCCCAAATGCTGTGTGAATAGATGTTCACAAGGGATACACCTTATACTACTATTATTGAAGTGCAATTCTTTTGAGTTTCTAAATTTAGCATGAAGTGCTCTTGGGATGTTGCCAACTGGAGATAGGAAGAATGTATGCCAGCAAGCCGTCTGTACTAGTGACCGAAATTAGTTATCACTAAACCCAACACATCTTTAAAGAACTTTTAGCCGTCCTCATCATCATAATAATGATGAGACAAAAATGATCATAAAAATATTGAATAAATCTTAAAACTGATAACCCCTAAACCTTGAATAACTTCACTCATGATTCAAACGTTTGAACATGCAAATCCAACAAAATTAAAACTGATAAAAAAGAATTCTCTCCTATCGCCATCATCATGTTCCAACAATCGCGGATGCTGAGACACATTCTCATCTTCTCTTTCTTGTACCCAGTGTAGTGTTACTGCACCGACGAGTCACCGGTGAGGGAACGAGTTACGGCCCCTGGCGATGACTCAGTTAGAATGTATTTTGACCGCCAATAAACCTTGTTACTTATCCTATACTTCTCTCCGTCTTACTACTTATTTAACCCAGCCAATAACATTACATGGTGTCAGATAAAGGATACAATTTGTGGAGACCAAAAACAAAGTAAGAAATCGGATATCGTAGTAAGAAAAACAAAGGATTTCTAAGAGAAAGAAAATTCTACTATCGATAAACAAACGACTTACAGAAAACGGTCCCACAAAAACAAAAAAAAAAATAAGAAAAGAGAGAACAGTAAGTACAGAAATTTATTTTTATCATATATATCATATACTTTTGAAAAATGTCTCACACGGACATAAAGCAATATTCTGCTAATATACCCCCCCCCCCGAACGAATGACTCTCATTGGAAATGTTGCTAATAACTGGCGAAAATTTAAACGAAATTTTCTCAATTATTCGATCGCTAGTAGATTGTCTAAAGAAGCAGATACTTCATATCAGACATCGGTATTTTTAGCAACTATCGGGGAGGATAGTTACGATATATATGAAGGGTTGAAGTTTAACTCTGAGGAAGAAAAGACGGCCCTAGAGAAGGTGATGAAGAAGTTTGAGGATTTTTTCGTGGGCGAAACACACGAAGCTTACGAATCCTATACATTCCATCTTCGCAAGCAAGAAGTATCGGAAGGTATCGAGACCTATATAGCTGCTCTTCGACAACTTGCAAAGAACTGTAATTTCAGACAGCTACAGGATGGGCTTATTCGAGACCAAGTCGTTGTCGGAGTTCGAAGCGATACCGTCAGAGAAAAGTTACTGTCTGATAAACAGCTTACTCTAGACAAGGTAGCGCCTACGAAACTTCGAAACAACAGACGCAGACCATTTCTTCCGGTGCCGATGCAGCGGATCCTCAAATCAACCGGGTTACGAAGTGGACCTACAAGACAAACTTCACCAAACAACCACATCCGAAATCGAAAATGCCTAGCAAATGCACACGCTGCGGGAAATTTCCATTCCACAATAGAAATGACTGCCCAGCAAAAGATGCACGCTGCAGAATTTGTTCGCAGAAAGGGCATTATGCAAAATTTTGCAGAACCGATAAAGTGAAGGTTAGAGAAATAAGAGAGGAAGAAGAAAATCATTTTTTAGGTCACTCTCGAAAATATAGGTACAATTACCACTGAGGATAATACAAATTGGCAGGCTAAAATTAAGGTCACCACTAAGACCTGTACCAAAATTATAAATTTTAGGCTGGATACAGGTGCAGATGTGACCGTAATCCCGGACCGGTTCTTCAGGAAAAATTCCCCACTCATCCAACCCACAAACAAAAGACTGTACGGACCGGGTCATCATGAGATAAACCTCATAGGATGTGTGAAGGCCAAACTGGCCACGGAAAAAGTAAGCTTGCAACAAGACCTTTATGTTATAGAGAGTCTGCAAGAACCTCTACTGGGAGGACCAGCAATCAAAGCCCTCAACCTGTTGAAAGCAGTTAATAGAGTGACAAGCGAAGGGCACCAGTATAAGAAAGAGTTCCCAGAACTGTTCACAGGCCTAGGGAAACTGGAACATGATACAGGTCTGCAGTCAGGTAATCAAATATGAGATGGACCACTGGCCCGAAAGAGCAAGGCGGGACCCTGAACTAAAACAGTACTGGTTTGTCAACCAGGACCTAACAGTTTACCAGGGACTTCTAATGTACCAGAGCAGACTTGTCATTCCTAATGTACTTCAAAAAGACATACTAGAGCGTCTACATGAGGGACACCAAGGTATTGTCAAATGCCGAGCACTAGCTCGCGAAAGTGTGTGGTGGCCTGGCCTCTCTAAACAAATTGCAGACAAAGTTGGGAAATGCGGTATCTGTGAAAAAGAACGAAAATATCCACCAGAACCACTACAACCCACCAAATTACCTGCATATCCATGGCAGAAAATAGGAATGGATCTGTTCAAATTCATGGGACACCCATATCTTCTGATTGTCGATTATTTTTCCAGGTGGATTGAAATAGCCCATTTACGGACAACCACCTCAGCCAGCGTAATAGAGCATTGCAAATCAATATTCGCTAGGCATGGGATCCCAGAGACAATCATATCTGACAACGGTCCCCAATTCATTTCTAGTGAATTCAGGAACTTTTCAAATGTTTTTGACTTCCTGCACCTCACAAGTAGCCCATCATCCGCAAGGAAACGGAGAAGCTGAACGTGCAGTCCAGACAATAAAAAACTTATTGAAGAAAGCAAGTGACCCATACATAGCACTGCTAAATTATCGCAGCACTCCTCTGCAACACGGCAAGAGTCCTGCAGAGCTGTTAATGAATAGAAAACTAAGAACACAGATCCCTACCATTCCTCAAAGAAATTCATTTGATCAGCAAAACCGTGAGGAACATAGAAGGGCAGACACCCGGCTCAAAGCCAGACAAAAGCAAAACTATGACAAATGTCATCGCGCTAAAGATCGTCCTGCTTTTGAAAAAGGACAACCAGTCTGGGTCAAGATACCTAAGACCAGTACAGCTGTAGTAAGTAAAACTCTGTCACCAAGGTCAGTCCTAGTTAAGACAGATTCAGGACTACACCGACACAACAAAAGTAATCTGCGCCTAAGGAACGGAGAAATCAGCTTCTCTCAGGTGGCTACCCCACAGGAAGCAACCACCTTACCACGTTCCCCTCGATATGGATATATGTATAGCTGTGATGATGACTCAACAGATCTTCCCAGTAACCAAAGAAACATCCCACTAGAGAGTTCCAGAGGTCCTGACCAAGGGAAATATACAAGAAGCGGTCGACAAGTTCGACCACCTAAAAGACTGCCCTTGTAAAGAACTTTACAACCGAAAAGGGGATGTAGTGTTACTGCACCGGCGAGGGGATGAGTTACAGCCCCTGGCGATGACTCAGTTAGAATGTATTTTGACCGCCAATAAACCTTGTTACTTATCCTATACTTCTCTCCATCTTACTACTTACTTAACCCAGCCAATAACATTACACCCAGATGTTCAACTTCTTCCATTCATTTAACATCATTTTTCTCTTGTTTAGGAGTCAGCCATTGTACATTCATCCCATACGATCAAAGAATAAAACTTTAGATGAATCTGATCCGCTTTCTATTTGGCAAATCGGATCAGCATCTCTTGTCAATAGTCAAGTTAATCTAGCTGATTTTTTGGCTGAACCTCAAACAAATTGCGAACAAAGGTTTTTAACTTCTCTTTCAGATAAAAAAAAGTTTACCAAAATTAGCCTTACGAAAAGGGGTCAACGAGTGCCATCTTTAAAGATTGCTACTGATTCTAGCCTCTCCTCTCTCAACTCAATTTCTGTAAATTCATCTTCAAAAATACCAAATGTAGCAATGTAATGGCAACCTAAATGTGGAGTGAGCTGTTCTACCACCAGGAAGAAGAGTGGCTGCAATACTCGATAATGGCACAGCTACAGGTATTTTGCTATCTGACCTAACTTTAACAAGAATTAACTTAGTAACAAATGTCTTTCCTGTACCTCCGGGCGCATCAAAAATCTAAGGCGACCTTCCTGATCTTCTACAGTATAAAATACACGAATGTTATCATTATTTAGGTGTGCAATATAATCCCTAACAATTGATGCTTGCTCATGCGGCTGATAACTAATTTGATGTATCCATGCAGTTATGACCAGATGTGTATTAGATCGATCAGGTGAGGTAAGGCCCAATTTTGTCAGTGTTTTACATATGAACCAGCCATATTGAAGATGTCGTCTGAAAATGTTGATTTGCATTCCCTAAAAAGGAAATCTTCATGAATAAGGTTTTTCACCTTAGAAATCAAGGGGCCCCTTCCTGGGTTAACACTTGATGTCTATATGGAGATACATAGATATCTGAGTGTTCAATAAAAGTTCTATTTTACCTACCAAACGTTTAGTTAGTTAAGAAGTGAAGAACATTAATTTCCTCTCCCAAATTGACCAGTTATCTTTCTTGTAGTCTCTTGGTCTTACCAGATTCCAGGACAAGAATTCATCTAGTCTGATGGAGTATCCAGCTTAGTGCAACATCTTTTTTTTTTTCACTTTTTTAAATCTTTTTTTTTTGCTGGGGATAGGGGCATCTTACCAGATGCCAGACATTCACCTGCTATTCTAGAGACTCAAGCCGAGAGATATTTTTAAGATTCTAACCGTCCCTTTAAGTGCAATTGTTTGTATCTCTCTAAATGCTTCTTTGTGTGCACCCAAAGTCGTCTTGGATGAGACACTGCACATGTAGTCAACATGATGGTAAACAAATGTTTCAAATTTGATGCAGTTTTAGATATAGATGTTTCCTGTGATATTCCAGTGGGTAGCATCCTCAAGTAACTTGACAATTAATCGTTTTTAGGTCATTAAAGCTGTGTGGACCTCTAACATGGTGCAGAAGCAGTCTCAAGCAGAAGCATTCAAATTGATTCGCATGTACCGTGCATATCCTGCCCAGAATTTCTGGTTTTTTTAACGCATAAATAGCCTGGAACTGACTTACCCTGTCATCGTTGCTTGAAGACCAGGTATAATAAACAGCAACTTTAGTGTACAAAAGTGTATGTGCAAAAAACGTCTGACACAATTTGAAGAAAACTGTCAGAGTGGTTGCAGGTACATCTGCTGCAATACCTTCAGTAAAGTAAAGTATATCTGCTGTCCATTTTCTATATGGACTGACAGGTGAATAACTGAGGGATGATGTACATGTATGTGGAAGTTTAGTATTCTCCAAATGGCTTCATTGGTTGATATGTAACGATCCGTTTTATATCTCTTAACTTCATCATGAACATAGCTCCCTTTGATGAGTCTTAATGTAAATAAGCCTCTCATGCTCTATTTTTGCATACATATCAACTATGCACTGTTGAAATAGCTTCCTACATCTAAGCAGCATTTTAAAACTCTCTTCCTATAGAAATCATTACAAGATATTTTTTATCCTACTACTGTGTGGTTTGAGGATTTGTTTTCTAAATAGTGAATTGACCTGCCCAATGAATTATCGTGTACGGTAAAGCCTCATATGCCCGATTTGTTTTAGAGATGCACTAAAGTTGATTGTTTAAGAGATGCAAAATGATGTCCCGATGATGGAACTCCTGCCCAACAGCAACTTCACGTGCCTCTGGAACATTAAAACGTTGTTCATGTTATCCTTCTGGCACTTTAAAGGCATCACCTCCAGCATGCTCCATAGTCATCTTAAAATCTTGGACATATTGATTTTCTCTGCAATTCAAGAACAATTTTATCTAATTTTGTGTTTGAGACAGAGTTACATCTAACCGTCACTTCTTGCTGTTCATGAAATGAAATATATTTGAAGAAACTGTATTGTCACTTTTGATGGGAAGCAAGGAACCCATTCTATGACAAACCTGTCCACAAACTTTAAATGTAAGCATATAACCCCTTTCACGTATTTATTCAGCACCAAAGCTGGTTATACTGAAGCACTGGTTATAACTCTATATAATGTTGTTAAATGTATCGAATAACCTAAATCTTGAAGAATAACTTTGCCACCAGAATAACGCATACCTGCTGATTCCCTAATCCATGTTTTAGCCCTACATTCTGTACATGTTGTTCAGTTATTCATTGTGCCTATTTGCACGTCTCTACATAGGTGGTTTATTTATTTAGCGAATGCAAAGTCCTTCAGCCACACAGTAGCCTCCTGGTCTGCTGTGTGGAGGGTGGCTAATCCTCCTCTCAGTCTTTGGAGAGGGCAGACTTCAATGATGTGCTCCATTGTCTGCTCCTCTCTACAAGCACAAAGTGGGATGGACAGGACCCTATCCTTCAAGGAACATATCAAAGGGACGGCGGCTAAGGTGAAGTCCAGGAACAACCTGCTCAGCAAGCTGTCTGGTGCAAAATGGGGTGCATCATTTTCCACGCTATGCACCTTTGCATTGGCCCTTGCCTACTCTGCAGCAGAATATTGTGCCGCTGTTTGGTCCAGGTCATCCCACACACACCTTGTAGACACCCAGCTCAACTCAACAATGAGAATCATAACCGGGACAATCCGCTCAACACCACTACCCTGGCTCCCCGTCCTATCAAATATTGTACCTCCACACATCCGGCGAACAGCATCCACTCAAAGGATGCTTCAAAGGGTTGAAGACTCCCCTCATCTACCAATCCACCAAGACATCCTCAACCCACCCACTGCTCGACTTCCATCCAGACGTCCCATCTGGAAGAACATCCCACCAGCTGACTTCACCATTCAATCAGCCTGGAAAAAGGAATGGGCGTCCAAGGAGGTCCCTAATAAACACCTGGTGTCAGACCCTAACCAACAAGTGCCTGGCACCGACCTCCCAAGGAGAGAGTGGTCAACCATCAATAGATTCAGGACTGGACATGGCCCGTGCTTGGCTAGCCTTCACATAGGTGGTAATCACATGCAAGATCATAATTGCGGCCTTCATGTAACCAGAAACTTGATTGAGGAACAGTTGTGTTTGATGTATGTACTTGCATCGCTTCAAATCTAGCATATCTGTTTTGTTCTACCATATTTTTCGCATGTCTGTTTTGTTCTACCATATTTTTCGCATGTCTGTTTTGTTCTACCATATTTTTCGCATGTCTGTTTTGTTCTACCATATTTTTCACATGTCTGTTTTGTTCTACTATATTTTTCGCATGTCTGTTTTGTTCTACCATATTTTTTCGCATATGTTTTTTTCTACCATATTTTTCGCATATTTGTTTTATTCTACCATATTTTTCACATGTCTGTTTTGTTTCATCATATTTTTCGCATGTCTGTTTCTTTCCGAACCTTTTTCACCTCATACGTTTCTGCAACAAGATGATCTTGTTAATGTAACTCCGAAGCTCGACTTTTAATTTCGTTAAAGGAAGCATTTAAACGCTCTCATTGAGACTTCTCATTATTTTCTGCTTGCCGACTTCTCTTTCAATAGACAACTGCTCTTGTACTACGACCAAGATTCTATTTCGGAGGCATATTTCATGTATTTTTTCCTTGGAAAGAAGCGGACTCGAAAAGAGAAAAATGATAGGCTGAAAATTAAATAAAATGGAAAGGTAAGATTGCTATGTACAAAACTAATAAACTTGTGTTTGTTGTGTGATGGGGGAGAAAATTCAATGTAAGAAGATTAGGGAAGAGAAGATTAGGATACGATAAGAGTTGGATTTGTAGCACAGGTTTAATCAGTAATAAGCCTGTGTAGTGGATGAGTGAAATGAAATGATGAATTTATTCAATTCAAAAATAAAAGTGCTGAATTAAACCAACCACAGAAAAAAATAGTAATGATATTTCTTTATTTCATAGCCATCTTTTTTTGGCGATTACATGTAAACCAGCCTGAAAAAACATCCACAGAGAAAGAATTTAAAAAAAAAAAAAAGAATTAAATATTTTAGATTTTATGGTGGAGGATCACTTTCCTATATAAATTGAACATAAATGAGCACCAACTTTCTGTCTATTTAGCTGTAAATCATTTTTTAAAGTTTTTATTTCGAAAATATTGTTAAAAAGATTTATGAATTAAAAAAAAAAAGAATCTTCACTTTCGGCTACGTAGCTTCTTTCGACTTCTTTTTAGGGTTAGGAATTAGGGTTAATCGTTGCAAGAGCCTAAAAATACTTTTTAAAATGTAAGTTTTTTTCAACGCTTAAAAAAAAGAAACAGTTCCCCTTCCATTTGTATTTCTTTATATGTATTAATTGATTTTTAAAGCATAAAAAAAAGCTAAATTAGAGAAGTTGGGCTTTATTGAACTGACACCATTTTTTAAACAATTTTTTCCATAAAAAAAGCAATCTTCATTTTCGGCTACATTGTTTCTTTCTATTTCTTTTTATAGTTAAGCTAGGGTTAGTTTATGGTTAGGTTAAGATTGGTTTAGGGATCAGGTTAGGTTAGATTATACGGCAGTCTATCGAAAAAATATAAGAAATTAAGTTTTTTTCATCACTAAAGTAAAAGAAAAGGCTAAATTCAAGAAGCAGCCGGGCTATATTTTATGTGAAAAAGAACAAAACAACAGAATCCATATCACTGTAAGTAATTTAGGTGATTAAAATAAGATTTTGCCATATTTTGGCAAACATAAATCCTTCTAGACTGAGGCATTCTTTTCGGTACCAATCCAATGTCCTTTTTGGGGAGATGTGTAAAAACACATCTCCCCAAAAAGGACACTGGATTGGTACCGACACTAAAAAGCAACATATTATGTTATTAATTGAATTTCAAAAGCAAGAAAAAAAAAAAAACTTGAAAATTTTAAACTAAAAAAATAGTTTTAAAAAATGAAAAGTTAGGAAAAAATGCTTATATATTTGTATAAAAACCAATGTCATTTGCTTCATCAAAGTTTCACGTACAAATTTGTAAAGATATTATTTATTAACTTTCAAAAACAAGAAAAAAACAACTCCATCGGTTCTGTCTTTGGTCAGTGAAAAATCAAACCTTCTAGACTGAGGCAATTTTTTCATGGAGCCAATTCAAAACACAATTTTTAAAAATGCATCATTGTTCGAACATCAAAAATATACTTACTTGTGAAGGCATCACGCAGATGTCGGCATTTGCAAGCAGCCATGTGTTTGTTACCGTTAAACCAGAATATTTAGAGAACATATAAGAAAGAGTCATTCAGAACGGCTGAACGAATTAAGTCCAGTATTTCTGGATTCTGCGAAAGAAAGGACCCAGTTTTTCAGCTGCCGGTTGTAGTACATATTAAGGAGTGAGTAAAAATGGCAGCTATCTTCTCTTTAGAAGGTTTTTTGGGAGAGTCAGGTAATCCGGATAAAATATAATAAATATTAAAAGAAGATTGCGGAACAGACTAGCATATAAAGTTTTTGGTTCAAAATCTATAATAGTCAAAGTGGCAGGGGAAAAATTGGCTTTACTTTATTATAGAGGTTACAGGGAAAAGATATTGATTTTTTTAAAAATCTTTATTAAAAACTCATCAAGTTTCAGGCATTTTCATAACAAAATTATGTTTCTAGCTGTTTTTACATTTATATTTTTACATGCTGCAAATATTTTATTTTTGGGGCTCAGAATCATATTTTAATTGCCCTTCTTTCTTTCTTTTTAACACACTTTTCCCCCAATAATATTAAGCTAATCTGATCAATAAACTTTGAATGGATATAGTTTGATTTCTAATTGAATTTGTCAGTATTTAAAAAAATATTTTGCTAAGAAAACAATATTTTGGTTTCATAATTAGATCATTGGAAATGTTATTCTTACTGAATTTCGTTTAAAATACACAATCCACAACTTTGGTTAAAATAAATTTTGAACGCTTCATACTTCTAAAGAGGAGGAAGAAAATATGTGAACTAAATCAGCTTCACTAATGACTTACGAATAACATCTTCCACTTGTTCAAACTGTTTCATGCAAGCAGTAGAATTGGCTTGTAAATAGGCTTCCTCATCAGGCGTGAGTTTCTCAGATAATTTATTCAATGCGGCTAAGATTTCAACTGTTTGCTGCTTAGACATATCAGCTGACAACTTGCCAATTTTTGCATCTCGTTGTATCTTTTTTAAAATAAGAAAAACAAAAAGTATGGCTGAAATTCAAAGCTATTTTGAAAGAATTAAGAGAAATAGAAAAATAAAAAGGTGAAATAGAAACTTTTTATTTTTTCATCTTAAAAATAAAATAATTTTCTCTAAATTCAGAAATGTATGTAAAATTTTTGTCCGTCTGAAATTTTTATTCTGAAATTGGATTAAAATGACATCATATATGATATCATAATTCGATCAACATAGATGTAAAAAGAAATTATATAGTCGCTGTTAGAAAACAAACATTTGAAGTTTTAAATGAATTTCAAAGAAATAGGAGACTGAGCTAAAGAAAATAAGATGTGATAAAGAAAATGGCCTCAAAACTTTAAAGTTTGGAGGCCATTTTCTTTATCACATCTTATTTAAAGTTCCTGAATGCCAGATAAAACAAAAACATTGAATTGTAAAAAGAAATGTTAAAAACAGGAATAATGTTATTGTCTGTAACAATTAGAAACAATTTCTAGTAATGTAATTATATCTATAAAACGGTTTTAAAGTATTTCTCAAAATCACAAACTCAAAACAGAACAGAATTCGAAAGTAGAATAAAAGTTAAATTAAAGGTTTTATTTGAATGTAAGAAAAACATTCAAAATAAAATATAAACCTCCACTATCTTTAAAATTTGGAAGAAAAGATAATACATTCCATTTCTTTATTGCAGAAAAGCACAATTTTTTTTTACAAAAGTAAAAATCAAATTTTTGCAAACAAAGAGTTTTATCTAAATTAAAATTATATTAAAGACATTGCATGCAAATTGCAATAATATCATTTAAATCGTTTTGCAATAATTCAAGTTATTTTTTTAAATTTCATTTTGTGATGTATTTCAGAATTTGTTTTAAGTGTTCAAAACTTTTAAAGTCTGCCAAAATTCCATTGAATAATATTTCTTCCCAACTATCAGAAAATATATTTTTCTGATGCAGGCAAAATTATCAGCTCTCCAAGTGCATAATTTTGCTAGTTGTATTCAGCATTTTAAACCAATTCAGAGTAATTTACTGAAATACTTGTTTCAGAAGACAGTGTAACAAAACTGCTATTTGTTTGATATAGTTTATACAGTTTTTTAGATTTAAATTCAACAAATTGAACTGCCTCTAAAAATGTCAAAAACAAACGAAATTAGTGTCAAATGTTTTCTGTTTAATAGTTATCACTGTCTACCAAAGGAAGAGTCAATCAGGTAATGTGATGATGCATGGAAGTGAAACCTGGCCAGTGAGGTTGAGGACATGCGTTGCATGGAGAGAAATGATATGAGAATGATACGGTTGATGTGTAATGTGAGTAGAAAACATGGGAGGAATGGATAAGGATGGATTTAAAAGAAAGAGGTATAAATAAAGACCTGGCCAGAGATTTTGTTTTTTGTTAGTTTGAAAGTCAATTTCTACAAACTAGCCAACACATGCCAGCATGTAAAATGGACGTTAAACTGATGATGATGATGATTATGATTATGATGAATTAATCAAATTAATCTTTTTTTTAAAAATAATTTATGACAAAAAATTAAATTAAAAGTTTGCCAGACATCATCCCCTCGCAATAAAAATTAAAAAAAAAAAATAACTTTAGATTACTATCAATTATATCTCCTATTCCCACATACGGTCAAATTTCTCATTCTTTGAACTTGGAATGGCGTAGAGACTTCGTGTGAGTTTTCACAGTTCCTTGATTTATATTATCCCATTCTGTGATGGGACTTTCTGCACCACTTTAACTTTTTAGTGGATATCCACAGACGTCGGCTGATAGATCCTAATACGGAACTTTCCGTCATGGGTTTGAAATCAAATGCCTCATCTATCAGCCCAGTATTTTTCATTGCTGCTACCGATGATTCATACCAGACCCTATGGAGTTAACGAACTTAAATCAAACACTCAACAAAACACCATATTAAAACCACTGGTGCTCCTGTATTCTCACGCCCTTGCCGTCTCCCTAAAGAGAAACTAAAGGAAGTGAAAGCAGAGTTCAACCATATGCTGCAGCTAGGAATCATACGCCCTTCGTCCAGTCCATGGTCTTCCACTTTGCACATGGTTCTGAAGCGCACTGGAGATTAGCATTCGACTGGGGACTATCAATGACTGAACGCCATGACGGTACCTGATTGTTACCCAATCCCACATATACAGGATTTTGCTTTGTCTCTGCACAGTTGTAAGACTTTCTCCAAACTGAATTTAGTTAAGGCTTACCATCAGATTCTAGTGCGGTAACAACTCCATTTGAGAGCTCGAATTTCTGACAATGCCTTTCGGTTTGCAAAACGCGGCTCTTACCTTCCAACGCTTCATGGACGAAGTAGTGCAAGATTTGGACTGTCTATAACTACTTAGACAACTCATGGCAAGTGTCTTGCCCAAGGAACATGTCACTCATTTCTACCTACTGTTCTAACGGTTTCAAATGAAGATTAACCCTGATAAATGTGTTTTCGTGCTTCGTCCCTAATTTTCTTGGGCCACATTATCAGCCCTGTAGGTATATCTCCTTTACATGAAAAGGTGAATGCTCTACAAGACCTTCAACCACTCACTTCACTTCGCCAACTAAGGCACTTCTTTTGTCGGTTTAATTATTACAAACGCTTTATCCTACACTGTGTGGATCTCCCGTCTCGTCTTTCCGACCTGTTACAAGAAGAAAAACAAGTAGATGCAATAAATTTTTAGATTATGAAACAATTATTATGAATAACTTATATGTTTAATGTTTAGGGTGGGTGTAATCATAGACTGTTAAGACCAACTCCTATAATATTTGTAACAACAAAAACGTTCATCAGCCGAAAGGAAAATAAAACCTTTTTAGGAACAAACAACAATAAGTATTCATTACTGCTAGCAACAGGTGTAAGAGCCGGTTGATGTAAAGTGTATGTAGGGGAAATATGGGACTTTTGCGTTATTGTGTCTGAAAAGGCCCGTTTTACCATATCTATGGATAGTTTCATTTTTACCACTAATGTCAAAGTGAAAAGTTTATCAGTGCATGAAAGTATGCGATAAGGATCGGTATCAGGTTGAGTGAGGGGGACTTTCACAGTCTTTTCAGGACTGAAGATTTTATGGTCTGTTGCCTCAGGTGCATAGGTGGGAGGGAACTTACTAAAAAAAGCTTGCAGTCTGTTTATGTACAGAGCTTAATCTGTTGCTGTTAATTTTATTGGGGTCATCATCTGACCCAGAAAAGATAGAGGTACTCCATAAACGAGTTCGGCTCGAGAGTATCCGAGATCCTCCTTGATAGCTGCATGACAGCCAAGAAATACTGTTGGTCAGGATAAGTATGCAACACGGATTTCAATTGGCAATGAAAGCGTTCTATTATTCCGTTAAATGAATGATAGCTAGTTATACGAATATTCTTGATCCCTAAAATCCTGGAAAGTTCCTGGAAGAGATGGGATTCGAACTGTCCATTACAATTGGTGGTAGTTGTTGTGGAAAGCGACCTGCTACTTGGCCTCTTGTGCCCCTTTTTTAACTGGGGACTCTCTCTGTCCCATGGATAAGCCCCTTTTGGGCCCCATTGTTCTTCCCATCCCTGTTGGGTTCTAATTTATTGACTTTCCTTCTTTTTTGCAGGTTCGTTCTGAGCCCAGGCACAACCTAAGCAGCTGGCCGGATTTGGTTGAACAGCTACAGTAAAATCTGGAGCAGTTGGTGCCGCCAGCAAAAGGGAAGGTGGGACGAAGTTGGCCACTCCAAAGGTGTCCAATCCTTTGACATCTCTTCAAGAGTTGCCATACTAAAAGTATGTTCAGCCAGGACAGGATCATCTTTCCTGGGCAGAAGACGCCACCTGTTTGATGAAAAATACAAACAATTCATTGACGGTAGCAACATTAAAACAGCTCCGAGTGCGGTGGAACGACTAGCGAGAAGGATAGTATCGCTAGTCACCATTGACACCAAGACCAAGGGGTTGACTGAGGTCGATCGAAATCAAATGGAAGACCTTCTGTGGGCCTCAAAGTCCCAGCATCTTATTTGTGCCGCAGAAGGTTCACCACTTCAAAGTAGAAAAAGTGTCCAGGGCCGACCTGAGATTTAAATATCTCATTCTCAGGCCGGAGTAGAAGAAGGACTTTAGTAACTGTCCTTGGCGTCCCCTGCTACATTAGCTCAGAACAGCTTGGTGCTGTCCTAAGCCAATATGGGGACGTCGAAGCTGTAATCCTAGTCCGTGGTCCCCGTAACCTGAGGTAGGCGACTACAAATTACAAATGAGAGTAGACCGGGATGGCTTCAATAATATCCCACACCTACTCAAGTGCGACACATAGACGATGTAATCGTCGAATGCAGGAGGCCACATTGTTGGCACTGTGAGCAGAAGGGGCATATGGCAAAAGCCTGTCCCAAGAAATTTCCACCAAAGAAGGCCCTTTCTGCTCAGGGCCCGGGAGTGAAAGCGGCGTCAGTAGAACCAGCAGTTCCTCCACCAACGATTGGCTGGAACAAGGTGGTCAAAGGTGGAAAGACCATCCTCATCAAATAACCAAGTCCCAGAAGTCCTCCTCCATAAAGGTGCAGCCCCCGGGTGAACAAGGGATGCGGCTACCCACAAAGTCGCAAAGTCAAGATCTTCTCACCAAGGAGCCTTCAACATCTGTCTTGGCGGCAGCAACAAAAAGGAAGCAGCCTGTCCCTTTGACATCATCAGACTCAGAAGAGGAGAAGGAAGACAATCAAATGGAAGACGACGCTGTGCCGGTTCCAGAGACAGAGAGCAAAGACTCAAGGGAGATAAAAAAGGCAACTCACACAAAAGCGAAAAAAGTTAAAGAGGCTGGACCCCAATCCCCTGCCCCAACGTCTGAAGAGATAACAATCTCTTCTGCTCAGATCCCTGAATCCAAGACCCCAACTCCTACTTCTGAGCAGAAATCCCCCTCCCTTTTTGATTCCACCCCAGCTAGCTCCTGCTTTCTGTCTAAAAGTAAAGAGCTGGAGACCAAAATTAGCAGCAAGTCTGCGTCTCCTTCCCCAGTCAGGAAGGATAAAACGAGGAAGCTCTCCTTCTTGCCAGGGGAACAGATCTGTGAAGCAGATCTTCATCATGTCAACCCAGGACAACTCAGCATCAGATGGCCACGAACTTAGTTTTAGGAAGTTTGAACACGAGGGGCATGAGGTCCTTAAGCAAAGCTAAACGCATACTGGGGGACCTCATGTCCTTTAACATAGATGTGGCTGCGTTACAGGAAACTCACTATGATTCGATCGACGATCACCGACTGCTATCAAAGCATTTCAATGTTTTTTCAGCATTTGGCGACTGTTGTGCTAGAGGAGTTCCTTGTAAGACGCACCCTGTCCGCAAGGGTAAACGTTGTTCACGCACATGCTGATGGCAGACTGGCTGTTGCTGATGTTGCCGTGAAAAGTGCCAGATTTTGAATTGTCGCAGTTTATGCACCCAATATCGCTCGGGAGAGGGCTCTTCTTTTTCGGGGGTTGGAGAGGTTCCTCGGTGGTTCAGAGTGCTTAATCTTACTGGGAGATTGGAATGCCATCCTTGATCCCAAAATAGATAAGGTGGGTAGGCCTAGAGGGGGTGGTGGGTATAAGACAAGTCTGTCTGATCTGATGACGGAATGTAATCTGGTCGACGAGAGTGGTGGACGTGGCTTTCTAGCAGGCCTTCCGCTCCAAGTACTTACTTGGATCGGTTGTTAGTGAGAAGAGGCAAAGTAGATTATATCTCTTGTCCCACGTTCCATTGGTTAAGCAATCATGACCACAAATTACTTGTGGCCAGTTTTGAAATAGAAAATAGAACCCATAAGTTAGCTGGGTACTGGAAGTTAAATACCTCCTTACTGGAGATACGTGACTTCCGAGACAGGCTAACACTTAATTTTCAAAAGAGATTAGTGGGGGTGGTAACCGGGAGTAAGTGGTGGGTTAACGCCAAATGTGGCATTAGGCGCTTTTCTGTAAAATATAGCCAATGCCTCGCCTTAAATAAGGCTGAAGCAGAAAAGCGTTTAGAAAATAAGCTAGCCCTAGTGGTGGCATAAATATAGCTACGGGGGACTTCAAACGCTCGGCTAACGAGCGGTATGAGGGTCAAGTAGTTAGGGCTAGGTTAGAAAGAGTGTCCAACAAAGTTGTGAATGTTGATGCGACAGAGCGTAGAGCTCCACTCCGTCGCAACTCGAATGGGGTTATTCGTAAAGTTCAAAGCCCGGAAGGACATGCCCTTGTGTTGACTCGAGAGATTTGTGAGGGGTTTAGGGAGCATTTTGTGGATCGCTTCACCCAACTGTCCAGACTCTGCGTCGAGGAATTTGGCAACTATTTAGCTGGCTCGCCCTGCCTAGAGGCAGTCCGAGCGGCTAGTTGTGATGGGCACGTTACGGAACGTGAGGTCCTGGCTGCGTTGAGACAGGTTGACTACGACAAATCTCCGGAACTTAATGGTTGGCCCTATGAATTGTTCTTGAGGTTGTTGCACATCTTCGTACCTATTCTAACGGATGTGTTCAACCACTGGTTTGAACAGTGTTCTATCCCTGGTCAAGTCACCAAGGGAGTGATCACATTGCTTAAGAAAAAGGGTGGGCATGTTGGGGGTTTAGATGACTATAGGCCCATAACTCTTTTAAATACAGATTTAAAAATTTTGGCCAGAGTTCTTGCCAATTGGTTGCAGGTTGTTATTGGTGAATTGATTGAACTTGATCAGAATTATGCTGTGAAGGGGAGATAGATTCAGAATAACTTGCATCTGATATGCACGATCTTAGAAGGGTTAGAAGATGACACCGAAACCGCGCTGATCAATTTAGATCAGTCCAAAGCTTTTGATAGGGTGGACCATCGGTTCTTGGGATCTGTTAGAGGCCTCCGGTTTTACACCAAACTTCCGCAGATGGATCTCCATGCTGTATCGCCGCTCAATGGCAGTGGTGCAAGTAAACGGGATGCGATCAGAATCGTTTGCTGTTCTTCGGTCGGTACGTCAGGGGTGTCCGCTGTCTCCTCTACTCTACATTCTTGCATTGGAGCCCTTCCTTCACAAGCTGAGGCAAGAGGATGCTGAACTGGCCCTACGCAATATCGTTCTACCTGGTGGTGTGCGAGTCAGGGTTTCCGCATATGCCAATGATGTTACCGTGTTCGTCTCGAGCCGTCGAGACATTTCCACGGTAACTAAGGCATTTAAAAGGTATGAAGAAGTTACAAGGGCCGTGGTTAACCTTAGCAAATCATATGGTCTATGGTTGGCTGCTTGGAGTGGTGCGGCTGTGCTGCCTGGCTTTTTCAACTGGTTAGAGGGCCCAGTTTGGATCCTCGGCGTATGGTTTGGACCAGGTCTCCAGCTTGAAAAGAATTGGTAGGAAGTACAGTCTAAGGTCGAAGCGTCTGTAAGGATTTGGCTTCGAAGGGGGCTTTCCCTTAACGGTCGAGCTGAGGTGTGTACCACGTACGTTTTTCCTCTTATCCTTTACCGATTGGCTGTACTACCTCTGCCTGCGGACCGTTTGGCGACTTTGACGCATTCACTTTTCTTGCTTTTGTGGGAAAAGAAGAAGCCGCTAGTCTGTAGACAGGTCTGTACTCAATGTCCTGATGTTGGGGGCTTGGGAATGCCCGATTAGCATTTTATTTTATTCTTTATTTTTACATCCCTACTATTTTTATTTATTTTTGGGGGATTTTTAAAGACTTGTTTGTTCTCCCACTCCCATAGTCATCAAACATTGTAAATATATTTTGTAAATAAAAATCATAAAACCACCTGGGGATATTTTAAATAGATTAATCCATAGAGTAAATGTGGTATTGTGGTGATTCAAACTAGTTTTAGAGCATAGATCAGTGGACGACCCCCGACCCCCCCCCCCTACCCATTTTGGCCTTGTGCCACATCTTTCTTATTTTATAAAAATGTAAAATTTTATAAGATAAATAAAGTCCAGTTTTTAAGACAGCAGAGTGAAGTTTAGAGAGAAAGTGGTGGAGCTGAAAATCGGCTGAATGTCGGATCGCCAGTAAAAGATTTTTTTATAAACTTTCTCTTATGGATAGACCACAATTGCAATAGTTAGAAGTGGATGGAGTAAGTTCATGAAACTTTTGCCATTACTAACAAGCAGAGCGTTACCACTGTTGACGAAGGCATGTGTACGCAGTGTGATGATGTATGAAAGTGAAACTTGGCCGGTGAGGGTTGAGAACATGCATTGCATGGAGAGAAATGATATCAGAATAATACAATGGATGTGTAATGCAAGTCTTAAAGACTAGCTCAGATTTGATGAGCTCAGAGGAAGATATGTGTGCAGAACAGGAGGCTTCAATGGTATGGCTGCATTAAAAGAATGGATGAGAGTTCCTGGGTTAGTAGATGTCAAACAATTAAGGTAGCAGGTCAGCCCACAGGAGAAACCAAGGAAAACATGGGAGGAAGTGATAAAGATGAACTTGAGAGAAAGAGGGATAAATAAAGATCAGAACAGAGACAGGTTAGCTTGGAAGTTAATTTCTAAAAGCCGTCCAAAACATACCAGCATTTAAAACGGACGTTAAATGATTTCATTTTTATGACTTGCTTATTAATTTTTGTTTTTATGTGAAAATATTAAAATCAATATTAATCAAATAAAAAATTTTTTTTTTTAATTATTGAATATGTATTAGCGTAAACTTATGTAAAGCAGAAGGTGTCCAAATAATAGAGTGAACATGTCTCTTCCACTTATCTCTTTTTCATTGTAAAATGTAACTATTTAACTAACTAGATAACATGACACTTATTTCTCTATTTTCCTTTAAGATTTAACAAAATTATTTTGAATATGCATTAAAATAAAATGAAAGAATTAGAAATTATTTATTCAAATCCATTTTTTAAAATCTGTGAATTAATTATCCCATTCAATCTGTGTAGCATTATTTTGTTGTATTAATTAAATGGGTATTAAAAGAATTAAGTCAAATTAAGAGGATTGTGATTTAGTTTCAGTTACAGACACATAATCTCCATTATGATAAGATTTATCATTTCTACTGGATTCACACATTCCACAAAATACACACACTAATCTTGGCCTTTTTTTGCTACATTTGAAGCTAATTTTATTTGCCAATACTTAACAACCAATCTTCTTGATATGTATCCATAAATAATGGATTCATTTCTTCTGAATTTAATTAATAAATTGAATTTATACTGAAAGATTTATTTTGGTCTCTTTGCCTTTTTCCACCATAAAATGTATACAGTAATCATGCCCTTTTTCTCTTTACTACAGTTGATAAATTGAATTTACACTTTTTCTTTGTAAATTTTTTCAGTTTAATGTTATTAATATAAATATAATATTGTAGCAGTGAAGTTTTTATAATTACAATTACTTCTATAATTATAATTTGTTTATGGAACTTCCTTTTTTGTTTGCTTTTTTAATCTTTTGAAATAAATGCTTGTTTTTTTTTACTTTCATCATCTTAGCGTTACAATAGATTCACAATAAATGTTTCGGATTCAAATGGCAAATTAACAGAACAAGATAACAAGAAGAACAACAATATATTTCACATTATAAAACAATTTTTCAAATTTTGAATAAGACATTTTCTACATTATATTGATGAGATGAAATACCTCAGATAACCTCTGTCTCAGTTGTCCAGGTTGTTTCTTAGCAAACATTTGTATGACTTCAGGAGTTTTAAAGGCTTCACTGATAGCAGCTTGAATAGCCTGGACATAAAAAAGAAAAATCTAACATTTAAATTTTTTTAAAGACTTTTAAAACAAGTTTCGTTTTCAACTGTTTACATTATAGAAGCACTAGTAATGCCCAGCACCATAAACAACGAAATAGAAGAGGTTAAAAAGTGTATGTAACATCCTTCTTTTAAAATTTATCTCTGTCTACCTCTCTATATCCATCTCTCGCTATCACCCACTCTTTTCTTCCCTATATCTCCCTGAACACCAAGTGCCTTGTCACTATACAACACTATAACAAAACATATTGAGGTTCTTCCTCCTGGGCAATGCGGTGTTTAAACACACCTGCTCTATCAAGAGAATTGAGAACTTTTAAATTAACATATACAACTTACCAAATGTAATACTGTATTATTAATTGCATTGCTCTTGAGATACAGTTTCTTGTCTAGTATACAACACCATAACAAAACACATTTAAGGGCAATGCAAAATTCTAACACACCTGCTCTATCTAGGGTATTGATCAATTTGGGATTAACGACTTACCAAATGTAATAGTGTATTATTACTATTATTGCTCCCGGGAAACCCGAGTTTCTTACCTACTATACAACACTACACTAAAATACATTGAAGTTATTACTCCTGGGCAATGCAGCGTTTAAACACACCTGCTTTATATAGGGTATTGAGTACTTTTGGATTAACATATACTAATTACAAAATGTAATACGTTATTATTAGTTTATTGCTCCCGGGCAATACCAAGTATCTAGTATTCTTATATATAGTATATCTAGTATATCTTATTTAGTATACTACACTATAACAAAACACATTGAAATTGCAAGCAATTCAGATTTTTTGCTCCCGCTCACACAATGATGTTGATAAAAACAATAGTTTGAAGAGAATATTAAGAAACCTTAAATAAAATCCGGAGAATTATCTCTTGTCTCCCCCTCGCCATTTCACAATAATATGAACATTAAATATGTCCCCAAATACTTTACGCATGTAGCATATATCGTTTTCAAAAGGAGTCCTCCAGAGTACTACTAAAATCACCCTTTCCAAGTTTCTTGCCACACCTTCCTTTCTGAAGAGGAAGTTAAGAAACGATAAATAAATTTCAGAGTTAGCATCTATTATTTTTTAAGTAAAATTGCAGAGTCATTTCCTGTGAGGAATGAGTCAGCAATTTCTTTCCAAATTAGTACATAATAACATTAGAGAATGTATAAAAACGCTCCCTCCCTTACTAAATCATGTTCTTTGTCTAATATACAATATCATAACAAAGACAGAGAAGTTCTTTATCCTGGGCAGCGTCGTGTGTGAACACACGCCTGCTCTATCTATTGTATTGAGCACTTTTGCCATAAAATATACCACTAACCAAATATGAAACTGTATTATTATTATGGCTCCCAGACAACGTCAAGTAATGTTTCATATATACAACATTATAAAAAAGACTGCAACGGCAACAGTGTTTAAAGACACCTGCTCTATCTTCTTTTATCATAAGATATAACACTTACCAAATATGAAACTATTATAATTATTATGGCTCCAGGACAATGCAAAAAGACTCCATCTAAAGAGTGAAAAAATAAAATCAGGAGGCCTCCAAAGTGCTACAAAACACACCCAAATAGAATTAAGGAGGCTTTCGATGCATTGCGCCTAGATCAAATCCTGATTTTTAAATCAGGAGTGAAAAAAGAAAACTTATGAGGCCTGCAGAGCAGTATTGAAATCACCCACATAAAATCAAGGAGGCCTTCAGAGCACTACTGAAATCACCCATTCCGAGTTTCTTGCCTTGCCTGCAGAGTGGTAGTGAAACCACCCAAATAAAAATCAAGGAGTGTAAAAATGCAGTAGGCTGCATTTTCTTTAGTGATGTATATGAATGGCAGATGTTGCAAACGTTAGATGATTGACCAGAGGAAGAAGGGAGGCACAAAATAAAGTGAAAATATCTTAGGTTTTGTTTGGGCCACCCCAGAAGTTTGTTTTCCTTTGAGATAAATTAAGTTTCTCATAAAAGGCGGGACCCATGCTGGTATTTTCACGAATTGTCGCCATGATAATTCTCTGTCTGGCATTTATCTCCGGGGATATCTCAAGTGGTCAATGCCTAGGGGGTTTATGACCAGGGAGAAAGACACGGCCAGGAAGGAAGAGATGGGAGAGGAGATCTGGCCCACTGGGCATGACAGAAAGTTGGGGTTTGCTGGGAAAGCTGGCGGTCAGTTTGAAGCTGGGTGTTGCCCGGGGAAGATGCTTGGCATAAGAGTCTTTGTTGCAGCACGGAGACGAGATCGCACAACAACCTTTGGACCGGCACAACGTGTGGAGACGATTACAGCCAGTGCAGTGAACGCATGAACAAACACGCATACATACATGTTCACAGGAGGACTCCAGGGCACTTCTAAAATCACCCTTTCCGAGTTTCTGTCCCCCTCCTTCCGAAGAGAAACGATAAATAAAATCCGGAGTTAGCGTCTACTAAAATTTAAATTTAAAAAATGCTGACTCATTTCCTGTCTTGAAGAATGAGTCGGTAATTACTTTCCAAATTAGTAGATATCAAAAATTTTCCAAATAGACAAGATAACATTAGAAAACCAATGAAAAACCTAACAAAACCTGTCCCTATCTACTCTCAAAGAATGAATAATTTTTTTCTAAATTTTAGATATTATACATCTGAGGTAACGCTGATCAAGAATATACCAACTTTGTGGGTGCTTGTTTTGGTGTTTTTTTACTTTTAGCTGGACATACAAACACATACAACTACCCTATATATTAATAGAGTAGCAGGACTACCTGGCGTTTCCTGAGGTCATAAAAACAAAATAGAAGAAATTAAATAATGTGTAACATCTTTATATTAAAACTTTTATCTCTCTCCCTTTCACTAGCCGTCTCTCTTTCCCCCATCCCCATTATTTCTCTCCCTCTCCCCAACCCTCTCTTTCTCCTCAACCCAGCTCATTCCTCTCTTGTTTTAATGTGTTGAAAATAATAATAATAATGTAATTCATTTACCGGAGCTATCTGTTTTAAATGTAATACATCTTACATTAATTGCTCCTGGACAACGCCGATATTATGTTGTTATGATGTGGGCATTCACTGAAATAAGAAGTAATACGAGCAAAGAGGATAGAGGTCAAAAAGGACACAACACGATGTTAACTTGATTGGTCGCCCGGTGCATAAGAAAGATTACGCGTCAGGCTTCTGTTTATATACAAAGACAGAGAACAAGGGAGATAATTACAGATTACCATGATTACAGTGCAAGGGAAATAACTGTTGTCATTTCCAAAATATACGATCAAACATTACACCTCTCTCTACCTCAATTAAATGTACGCGTGCATCATTTATGTATGTAATATTGTCCATGGGGATCCTCTGATTTCAAAAGGAAACCCTCAAAGTATTTTTCACCAATTAAAAATGAATCGTTTTTTTTTCTTTTTTTTTTTTGTAAAATACATAATTGAAAACTACTTACGTCGTCTGCAGAATGGGGGGGGGTCGACTTTCGATTCTTCAGAATCAGAATCTGTTTCTTCCTCAGGGGAGCTGACGGAATTTCTAAGACAGAATAGAGACTTTACTCACTTATCTAACTATCTGATATAGTCCTCGAGGCGTATTGGCGGATGTCATTTCCGTGTTGGATTGCGTCTTACCACTGGTGGGTTATGTTTTGGTGTTGCCGGTGTGGGCAGCACTCGCATCTGGCCTTCGTGTCTGGAGTCTGAGTTTTCCTGTTGTCTGATTCTATATTTTCTCTGGGAAGGTTATCTGGACTTATTCGCTTAAAGAGAGAGGAATTTCGGGTGATTTGGTAATCTTCTCTTTTTGCTGTCACCATGCTACCCTTTATACCGATAATCATCAGTTGTTTCGGGTCGAACGGTGGGGATAGCTTGTTGAGACGTTTCTGCCTGACAAGTACTTTGTCACCTAGGCAAAGAGGAGAGGCCTTTGTCTTTCTTTTTGTGCTGGCATAGGTCTTCATTTTCCTCTTCTCTCGTGCATCATTCGCCGCTATGTGAGTGTGAATCGACTTTGGCATGGGTTCTTTCAGAACAGCAGGTATGCCGATTTTCATCTTCCTTCCAGTGAGGGCTTCGAATGGAGAGGTTTTGGTTGTACTGTGAGGGGTGGCCCTGTATTGCCTTAGAAAATGAATTAGTTGGGTTTTCCAGTTCAGGCCCTCCACAGTGGTGGCGCGAACATACTTGTTTAGAGTTCTCATAAACCGTTCGACCTCTCCATTCGCCTCTGGCCACGCAGGGGTAACTCTTCTGTGGCGGAATCCTGCTTGGGTAGTAAAATCCTTGAATTCCTGCCCTCGGAAGGGGGGACCATTGTCAGACTTGACAATATCAGGGTATCCTTGTCTGGCAAAGATTGCGTCGAGGCGGGGAATGACCACTTTTGCTGATGTCGAGGGGAGTATCTCTACTTCTGGGAATCTGCTGTAGTCGTCGATGACGACCAGCACATAATCTCCAGATGGGAAAGGACCTGCGAAGTCCAGGGAGATTTCAGTCCATGGGGTAGCAGGGAGTGGTGTGGTGCGTATGGGCTCACGGTGTGATGATGTTGAGTTGGTAGCTTGACAAGGGATGCAGTTTGTCAATTCCATGGAACCAGACCTTTTCCCTCATTAGCTGGTTCGTCTTAACAATGCCCTGGTGTGTGCGGTGGGCTATATCTATGGTTCTTTTCTGCAGGGTGGACGGGACCACCAGGCGGTGACCTCGAAGGATGGGACCATCATATGCAGATAGTTCATCTTTAACATGTGTGAGACTGGATAACTGCGGGTTGTTCCATTTTCCATCTGAAAGTGCAATCATCACTTTCTGTAGCAAGGGGTCTTTTCCCGTAGTTAGCTTCATCTCTTCGAGGGTGATCGACATAGGTATGGCATGGTGAGCCACGTATCTTATATACACCTCAGCCGAATTGTCTCTCTCCGGTTTGTGGTGAGGATGTTGGCTGAGATAGTCGGCGGGTTCTGGTCATCTTTTCCCGGCCGGTATACCAAGCTATACTCATATTGCATGAGGCGTAGGCACTAGCGTTTGATTCTGGACGTAGCTGGTTTGAGACTTTTTACAATACCGAGAAGTGGTTTGTGGTCAGTGGTGATGGTGAACCTTGACCCATACAAATAAAGATGAAAATGCTCAGCAGCGTATACAGGGCTAGCATTTCTCTCTCCGTCTGCGAGTATCGCTGTTCCACATCTGTGAGAGCACGGTTGGCATAACACAAGACTTTCCCGTCTTGTGTAAGCATTGCCCTTAGTCCAACGGGGCTCGTGTCTACCAGGATATTTGTCTCCTTGTTCTGATCGAAGTAGACCATAACTCCAGCTCCAGTCAGGGCCTTTTTTAATTTTATCACTGCCCTCTCTTCTGTCTCGGACCACCTCCATTCTCTGTCTTTTCTTGTGAGTTGTCGGAGTGGCTCGGTGACAGTGGCATAGTGTGGGATGAACCTGGCCACATATTGGACCATGCCCAGGAATGAGCGCACTTCTCCAACGTTGGTGGGCGATTTGCAGTTTGCAATTGCTGCAATTTTGTCTGGGTCTGTTGACACCCCTTTTTCGCTGAAGGTATGTCCAAACAAAGTGATCTGTTTCACCGAGAAAAGGCACTTTTTCCTGTTTAGCCTGGCCCCGGCATTCTGTAGTCGTTCCAGCATGGACCTCAAACTGGCATCATGTGAGGCTTGGTCACGTCCGTAGACGATAATGTCGTCTGAGAGGTTTTTGACTCCTGGAATACCCCTCAAAAGATCCGCAATGGCCTTTTGAAATATTTCAGAGGCTGCATTTACTTTGAACAAAAGTCTCTTGTATCGGAATAGTCCAGCATGTGTGGTGAACATGGTGATGTATCTGCTGGACTCCCCCAGCTCTAATTGGTGGTACGCGCTCGACATGTCTAGCTTGCTGAACACCTTTGAGTGGTTGAAATCTGCAAACAAGTCATCCACGGTCGGCATGGGATGTTTGACTCTTTAAATGGCTTTGTTTGCTTTTCGCATATCTATGCAGATTCGCACGCCACTCGGTTTTTTGGGGGACTATCACCACGGGACTTACCCAGGGGGTAGGCCCAGTAACATCTTCAATCACGTCCATCTCCTTGAGGCGTTTAAGTTCCGACTCAACGTCCTTCCTCACGTGGAATGGTATTCTCCGTTGTCTCTGTGTCACCGGTGGGACCGAAGTATCAATGTGCAGCTTAACAGTGGGTCCATAAATCTTTCCCATCTTTCTGTTGAATAATGAGGGGAATTCATCTGGGATAGATGTTGTCACATTAAACGTAAAATTAAAGGATATCATATCCAGTGCCTCAGCAGAGTGGGCACCTAATAGATTTTGTAGATCGTGTCCGAACAAAGGGTTTTCATTGTCGATAACGAACATTTTTGCTTTGCAGCGTCTTCCTTCAAATTCGATGGGGGTAGTGATAAATCCACGGACTGGCATGGCTTTCCTGGACCGATAGACAAATATCTGTGTAGCAGTGCTGTGTATTTTCGGCCTGTACTGAAGACCGTCGTATGTGCGTCCAGATATTATATTTACACTGGCACCGGTATCCAAAACAAAGGTCACTGGGGAGTCATTAATGAGGATGGTGGCAGTGGGTGTTTTTGTCGACGTGGGAGTTTTTACTGTGTAGACAGACTCATCACTCGACGTAGAAAGGGATTCAATATCATTTCAATACGAGTAAGAAATTTGTCTTACCGGTTTTGAATTGCATACTTTTGCGAAGTGGTTCTTTTTCCGGCAGTTCCGACATTCTTGTCCCTTAGCAGGACACTTCACATGTGTTGCTGAGTATCCACAGTAGTGGCAGACATGTCCGGTGTCTTTGCCACGTGGCTAGGTCCTCGGAGTAAACTGGCGATTCTTTTTCTTTTTCTATGCGTGTGTACTGCCTGCGGTCTCGTTTATTGTTATATGACGACAGGGCACTAACCACCTCTTGCCTTTCGATGTCTGCGGCACGTGTGCGAGCTAATTCAATTGCTCTGGCCTCGTCTAACACTTGTTTGAGTGTGGAGTCATCTCGTAGTGCCCTTCGTCTGACCTTAGAGGATGAACAGCCTTGGACGATCTGTGCGAGTATCTCCCGATCTGTATCTATGAAGTCACACGTGGACGCTAATGTCCTCAATCTCACATGAAATGAGTCTAGACTTTCGTCAACATTCTGCGATGCGCGTCGAAATTTCAAGATCTCATAAGACATATTTCTTTGCGGTGTAAAATAGTCGGTCAGTGACTTCTTTGCTACTTCGTATGTGTTTGGTATTTTTGATCCATCCGATTCGACGGTTGCACCAACGCCTTTTTGTATATCCGTAAAATTGTGGAAAATATCAAAAACTTTGTCACCGGCGAGATGAAGTAAGCATGCTTTCTTCTTACCGTCACCTCGAATATCAAAAGCCACGAACAGATTCTCAAGTTTGTCCAACCACTTTTGCCAACGATTTCCGTTGGTACTCGGATTTTCGTGGACGCTAAAACTTTGAAAATGCATTGGACCGTTGTGAGACATTCTGTTTTTTTTTTTTAATAAAAAAAAAATGTGGATATTTCTTCGCATTTTTTTTTTTTTTTTAATAAAAAAAACGTTAGCTCGTATGTTTGAACACTTTGTGAGTTTTTTTTTGTTTAAATTCTCGTCGCCAGTTATTATGTTGTTATGACGTGGTCATTCACTGAAATAAGAAGTAATACGAGCAAAGAGGATAGAGGTCAAAAAGGACACAACACGATGTTAACTTGATCGGTCGCCCGGTGCATAAGAAAGATTACGCGTCAGGCTTCTGTTTATATACAAGAAAGAACAAGGGAGATAATTACAGATTACCATGATTACAGTGCAAGGGAAATAACTGTTGTCATTTCCAAAATATACGATCAAACATTACAGCCGAGTAGTTTGATCTTGGGTAATTCCATTCCCCCAATAATATGAAAAGAAATGATGTTAATAATGAAAATAGTTCAAAGAGATTTAAATTTAAATGTAATACTGTAATTTACATTTATTGCTCCCGGACAACACTGAGTAGAAGGAAAGATTCTGTTACACCCAACACTTAACAAATACAATGGCATTTTATTGCTCCCCGACAAAGCCGAGTCGAACACAAGTTTTTGTTACCCCCTTCACTTTCCAAATATGAATGAAAAAAAGAATTTAAGGAAAAAAATGAATGAAAAAAAGAATAAAAGATAATGAATGAAAAACGCATGAAAAACTGAATGAAAAATATGAAAAAAAATTTGATTGAAAAAATGAAGGAAAAATAAATAAAAATAAGTTAATGCAAAAATTAATGAAAAACGTATGAAAAAATGAATCAAAACAAATGAATGAAAAAAATGAATGAAAGAATGAACAAAAATTTGATTTAAAAAATGATGGAAAAAATTAAAGAAAATTAGTGAATAAAAAAATGAATGAACAACTGAAATAAAAAAAATTAACAAAAATTTGATTGAAAAATAAATGACTGTATACTGTATAATTACTATTATGACTCCCGGGCAACGCTGTGTAGCTTTTCTTGTACAAAATAGTATAAGAAAACAGTGATGTTGTTTTTTTTCCAAGCAATGCGGCTTTTAAACATACCTGCTTTATCCAGGATATTGAGCACTTTGGATTGACTAACTTATACCACTTACCAGATATGATACTGTATTATTACTATTATGGCTCTTGGGCAACACCATGTGCTTTGTCTAGTATACAATATCATAACAAAATATAATGTTGCATTTAAACACACCTACTCTATCTAGGATGTTGAGCACTTTTTAATAACTATATACCACTTACAAAATGTAATATTGTAATAGTACTATTATGACTCCCAGGCAATACCAAGTAGCTTTTATTGTATACAACATTATAAAAAAAAAGACTAAAGTTCTTCATATGAGGCACTCTATCTATTGTATTAAGCACTTATTAATGAGAACTGTATTTTGGTTGGTTGTTTTATGGTATATCAACCGTTTTTGGGTTATTTAATGCCGAATCCGGTCATTTTTGTAGAAGTTTTTATGTTTCAAGTTCTTTATATCTTCAAATATTTATTCATGGTGTTTGGTTTGATTTTGTAGAGGAAAATTGTTGTTTTATGTTTCTGACTTTGCAGAACATGATTGAGTTTTGCAAAGGGAAAAGAAAAAACAAAATAACATCAATGTTTGGTTTATTTTACAACCATCTATGAGTTATTTAATGACGAATAAAGTTGTCAAATTAAATTCCAAGGTAGGTAAATTATTCTATATTGTTATGAAAAAACAAAAATAAAAAATAAAATGAAAAAATTGAGATTAAATTTTTTTAAACATTCAAACTTTTCATAAAGTCTAAGATTTTGGTCTTTAAACAGGTCCTTTAAATTTTTTGAGTTTTAATATTTCCTTCGGCTTTGTTGTAGATCCTGACAGTTTATTAATATATGTTTAACTGCAAAAGGTTCTTGACATGATATACACATTGGAGACTCTTCACCTTTCAATAAATGTTTGTGGGTAATATGTATACGAAGTCTACTACAACCTCTTCTTGCCTTTCTGTAGTCTAAGGGCCACTCATCAATAATGTGTGTAATTTATTACTTTGGCATTCATCCTGAGATTCTTGCCATTTTTCTTTGATTAGCCTGTTCATAGAAGGTCGAAGGTCAATGTATGGAATTTTAGTATTGGAAGGTATCATGTTCAGCGATTCTTTTGCTGCTCTATCCGCTTTTTCGTTTCCACGAATGCCGATATGACTCGGTATCCAGCATAATTTAATTTAACACTGCTTTTTGTTATAGATAGAGGTTATCTTGTTAAATATTTTTATCATTAAAGGGTTATCCATTTTTTTGTTCTTCAATGCTGTGAGCACTGATAGGGAGTCGGAGAAGATGAAGAATTTATCAGTTCTACTATCTTCTATTATTTTTAGAGCTAGGTATATGGCTGCAGCTTCTACACTAAAGATTGACACTTTGTCAGGTAGTCTATATTGCATTTTTGTCTTATTTAAGATAGCACCGCATTCAACTCTGGTTTTGTTTGCATCTTTAGAGCCATCAGTATAGATTTGTTTGTATTCAGGATACTTTTCAAAGATCACTTGTAGTTCTTCTTGGATGGGTATTGTTTAATATTAGAATCATTTCTGGGGTCTGATAATTCAAGATTCAGTTTCAGACAAAGTGGAAATGTCAATGTAGGAAAGTTGGATTTTAGATTATTTTATAATAGGTTCCATTCTAAGGCGCAAAGATTTTATCATTTTCTTTTTTGTTCAAAAAAGGTTCTAAGTTTTGGGTTAAATATAGTCGTATGCTGGGTTAGTTGGACATGATTTTAATTTTATTATATACTGCAGGGCCAATTTTTCACTTCTAATCTGAAGGGGTGCTTCGTGGGCCTCTGCATATAGGCTCTTAACTGGAGAGGTTCTGTATGTACCTAATACCAGTCTCAAGTTTTCATGGTGGATGGTGTCAAGTTCTTTCAGATAGGACTTTCTGGCTGATAAGGCTGCTGTAGTCCAGTATCTTCCAGATTTTAGTGCGGTAAAGATGTAAGAGTGTTTGTCTATCAGCTCTCCGGTCTGTGTGGACAAGTATGTGTAGGAGTAGTGTAGCTTTAGTACATTTGTTTTTCAGATATTTTATATGGGGAATAAAATTAAGTTTTTTTATCAAATATCATACCCAGAAATTTGTACTCGTTGACAACTGGGATCTGTTCTCCTTCAATCTTAATGATGAGAGCAAAATGCAAGCATTTTGTTAGAAAAATTGAAACCGTTTTCTGTTGTCCAGTTTATTAATTTGTTTATGTTAAATTGAAGATGTTGTTCAATCATGTTTATATATTTAGATTTACAGTAGATCATGAGGTCATCTACATATAGGGCACCCTGATGTTTCTGTTGCGATGTCTTTGAGGATATTATTAATTTTCATATTACATAGGGTTACTGAGAGAATACTTCTCTGGGGTATTTCTGTCTCTTACTCTAAGAGTGTGTTTCCCATTCTAACTTGAAAGGTTCTATTGCTTATGAAATTTCCTATGAAGTCTGCATTTTACTAGGCCTAATTCTTTGAGATCATTCATAATACCATATTGCCATGTGGTATCGCAGGTTTTTTCGATATCAAAAAATATTGCAGTTACATATTGTTTTATGATAAAAGCATCTCTTATGCAAGTTTCAAGCTGCACTAGGTGCTCTATGGTGGTTCTGTTTTTCCTAAAACCAGATTGAAATTTGGTAAGTTGTTTTTTCCAGGTACCATACAAGCCTTTTATTTATCATCCTTTCAAGCATTTTGCACAAGAAACTAGTTAGGGCTATAAGCCTGTAGTTTTTTTGATTTGTGGTGTTGTCTTTTGGAATTTTTCCTTTTTGTTTGTCTGGGTCTGTTTTCATTGCTTTTGGAATGGGAGTTACTATAGCTGGTTTCCACTGTGAAGGGATTTCACCTTTGTTCCATATGTCATTGTATATTTTTAGGACTTAATTTAGAGATGTTAAGGGTAAATTTTTCAAGAAGTCATAATGGCCTACAGATGAGTCGTGTGTTTCATTCAAAGCTTCCTGAAGTTCTGTTATGGTAAAGTTATTTCGTTATGACTATTGAAGTTTTTGTCTGATTTTTTGAAAGTCAGGATTTTCCTTTTGGTGAGAAGAGTTTTTAGCAAAGTTATCCGCAAGCATATTTGCAATTTCTCCTTTGTTTAGTGGCTTCTATATTGTTTTGGTGGAGTTGATTTAAGGGGGGTGTTAGAATATTTGCCTGATATTTTTTGTATCATTTTCCAGATTATTTTAGCCTTGTTGTTGAGTTTGGATACAAAGTTCTGCCAGGAAGTTCTTTTTGATTCCCTAATAGTTTTTCGTGCTTTAGCCCAACAGCTTTTAAAACTGTTACAGTTTTCTTTGGTTGGATTTGATTAAAATTTCTTCAGAGCAGTACATGTGCATATGGCAGTTTGGCATTCATGGTTGAACCAAGGTTTTTTTGTTTGTTGGAGTTGGAAGTTTTAGGTATGCTTTCTTCAGCAATTGCTAGAAGTGTTTTGATGAAATATGTTACATAGCCTTTGTTATTATTTGATTTAGGAGGGAGTTTATTTTGACATAGAATTTTATATTTATCCCAGTTTGCTCTGTTTAGATTCCAGTATATGATTTTTTCTGCAGTTTTGGAATTAGGTTTTTCAAAAATTATTAGAAAGTGATCACTGCGACAGGTATCATTGAGTACTTTCCAATTGAAATCTAGGAAAGTAGTGGGGTCACATAATGTGAGGTCTAATTAACAATATGAACCTGTTGCTGGGTGAAGGTAGGTGTATGTTTTTTTCATTGAAAAGACATAAATTCCTTTTATTGATTATATTTTCTATAATTTTGCCTTTTCCATTGCTTTCCTTACTTCCTCAAATTTGATTATGACTATTGAAGTCGCCAGCTAAGATATAAGGTTTGGGAAGTTGTATGATTAAATTATCT
Source organism: Sepiola atlantica (assembly GCA_963556195.1). Taxonomy (NCBI): domain Eukaryota; kingdom Metazoa; phylum Mollusca; class Cephalopoda; order Sepiida; family Sepiolidae; genus Sepiola; species Sepiola atlantica. The sequence goes on from OY744521.1 coordinate 59,310,439, forward strand.
AGCTCCATTTCATTAATCTTCTCTTTCAGATTGTTATTTTTATATGAAGAGATATTGATAAGGCAACTGCCTGTAAATTTGTTTTTAAAGGATTTGCTTTTGGGATATCTTGTTATTTACAATAATGGCGGTGCTTCCTGAGGCTTTGTCATTACTATTGTGGATATAATTATATGAGGTATGATTTTTAATATTTAACAAGTTTTTACCTTTGAGGTGAGTTTGTTGAAGTCAGATAACTACTGGAGATAAGTTTTTAATGAGTATAAGTAATTCTTCATAATTTGATTTCATACCATTGTAAGATCTTATAAGTCATGGATGAGAAACTTTCTATTTGTCTGTGGGATCTGGTCCTCTGTTTCCATACCCTCTAGTGCTTCTGATTTATTTTTTCTCTTAAGGTTGATTGAGATCTGGGGTTTGTTGGAAAAAAAAGTAACATTAAAATGTTACGTTTTCTTTTTCATTCTTCTTAGTGGGTGAGGCCGGTGTTATATCACTCGGTCTATTGGTGTGGGTTGTTTCTATAGAGTAAGTATTTTTCTTTTCTATAACTTTTGTTCTGTCGGATCCTTATTTTTAGCATTTTCCTGTAGGATTTCTTCTTTACCTTTCGCCAATTTCCATCTCTCATAATTTGGTTTTATACCTCTGTATCAAATTTTGTTCTAGTAATTTAAGTTCCATTATAATTTGAGTTGTGGTTTAGTTTTAGTATTTATACTTTGTTTTTTCAGAGGGGGGTATGATTTATTTGGAGAAGTTTGGGGTGTTCATCCAGTTGCATTTTCTCTGGTATTTTTTTTTTTTTTTTGTTCCTGGTTCTTCATTTAAGGGTTTATTTTTAGTTTTTGCCTAGATTGGGATCATTGTCATGATTTTTCAGATTCTAAGCTTTTTGATTTGGTTTTGTTTGGGCTTTTTGAGTTTCTCTGTCTTGAACTTCTTCCTGGCTTTTAATTTCCATCAGTTAAAATTAGTACAATTAGTACAATTTCTATTTTTTGTTTTTTATATTGTTTTTTTCAAAGGTTTCGTCTTTGAAGGTTGTTTGGGTTGAGATTTTCTTTGGTTTGTAACATCTTTGATCTCGTCGATCTGGAATTGGGGATTTTTCTTTTGATCCGATTCAGTGTTGGATCTTGTCAGACTGACTAAATTTTCCTTTAATATCTCTAGTAGTGATCTTAGTTCTTTCACTAGATCAGATAGGTTGCTTTGTGTTGTTTCTTGTCTTTGACTCGGGTTTGTCTTTCTGGCTATATTTGCATATGTTGATGCATCCAGGGAGCTCTCAACTATCCTTCTTGCCTCTGGGTATGGTAGGTTTTTTGTGTATTTAATTGAAGATATTCCTTTTTCTTTTCTCCAAACATCACATTTTTTTAAAGAGTCTGTTGCATGATTTTGTTTGCAGTTTGCACAGTTTGAACGTAGGTTGCAATCAATGTGATCCCCAGTTTCTCCACAGTTTTTACAAGTTGGTGGTTTGGTACATCTTTCCTTGTGGTACCCAAACTTTTGGCAGTCGTGAGATCTCATAAGATTTGGTATGTATACTTCCACTTTTGCTATAAGGTATCCAATTTTTATTTCGGTGGGGGTTTTTGGGCTGTTGAAATTTAGAATGTAGGTGTTTGTTGAGGTCATTTGGTTGTTGTTTTTTTTTTAACTAATATTCTTTGGGCGTCTGTGACACCTTGTTTCCTTAGGTTGTCTTTTATTTCGTCCAATGTGCAGAGGGAGAGATCTGGGCTTCTTACCACACCCTTTGAGGAGTTCAAGGAAGTGTGGTGGTAGACTTTTATTTTAAGTTTTATTTGGAACTAGAGTGGTGTCCTTTCTTAGTTTTTTATTGATGTTGTTCTTGTGAAGGATCTGATTGTTTTTTCGATAATGAATGGAGACAATTTGGTAATTCGAGTGGTCTCTGTTGATTCCAACACAATAAATCTTGGAAACAAATTTTGTTTGAATTCATTTTCTAATTCGGTTTTGGAGCATGTGATCTCCGAGCTGTATTCGATACAGAGTCTTTTATTTTAGTTTGTTACCATGGGTTATTTGTTTTAAAATTTCATCTTCCTTGCTCCCCACCTTCCTCGGAGGCCAGTAATAGGGGTGAAACCCGATCACCCTATTATCCCAGGGATACAAGGAAGTTAAACTCATACTGGTAAGTGGCTGTTAGCATTTTTGGTTTTTCTTGGTTTTCACGACCCATTTTTAATGAAAATGTCATTTGTGAACCTTATTTGTAACAGTTTTTCCTCACCAGTAGATTGACCCTAACCAACATCTTCTAATACTTGCTTTGGTCTATCTTGTTTGTTAGCTAAAAGTTAGGCGGGTTTTATTTAGTGTCTGATGGTATTGTATTGTTTGAGGTAGATGGGTTTTATGCAAGTTAACTATTTAGGGCTTAACTAGCTGATTGATCGGATCGGGCCTCTCCGACCTCCCGTCTAGCCGAAGTAAAGGACAAAGTGGAGTGTTGCTGATCATGTGACCATTTATATAACCAGGCCACGAACCGCTCAGCCACCAAGATCCCGTTCTAAGACATCATAGGTCACCACCCACAGCCTACAGGTGGCCCCGTTTTCAGAGGTGTCTTACCCCTCTTCACAGAGTTGCAGTCAGCGAATTCTGGGCACCTGCTGACAGCGCACATGAGAACCGTAAGAAACGGTAACATTCAGACAATTATCGTCTCTCAAAAAAAGAGGAATTTACTACATGATAACATTAAAAGTCGTGTTTACTTCTTACGAAAGAGGTCTCCAGAGCACTATAAAACTATCCTTTTTGAGTTTCTTGCCACACCTCTCCCTTCCAAAATGATAAATAAAATCCAGAGTTAGCATCTAATTAAGGAGGCCACCAGAGGACTACAAAAACCACTCTTTCCTAATTCCCCCTCCCCACACCATAATGATGTAATTTCCAGAAGTTAAACAAACCTGCTCTATCTATAGTATTGAGCACTTTTCAATAATATATACCACTTACCAAGAGAAGTACTGTATTATTATTATGGCTTCTGGACAACGCCAATTGGCTTTTCTTGCATACAACATTATAAAAAGACTGTAAAGTTCTTCATCCCGGTTAACACTGCTCTATTTATTGTATTGAGCAATCATTAATGAAACCCGTAACAGACTGTAACATCCGGGTAATTAGCATTTTCTCAAAATGCATGAGGAATGACTGAACAATTCTTTCATAGTTTACTACATGATAACATTAAAAATCGTGTTTACTTTTTGTCCTCAATAATCTTACGAAGAGGCCTCCAGAGCACTAAGAAAACCAACTTTTATCAAGTTTCTTGCCTTCCGAAGAGAATGTTAAGAAATGATACATAATATTCAGAGTTAGCGTCTATTCGTTTTTAAAATTAAGGAGGCCTCCAGAGCACTACAAAACGACCTTTTCCTAGTTTTTTCCCTTCCCACACACACCATATGAAGAGAAATGATGTCATTTCCAGAAGATTTCGAAGAATGACTCAGCATTTTTTTCCAAATTACTACATAATGATATTGTTTTCTTTCCAAATTAGCACATAATTACATTGAAATTATATTGAAAACTGAAAAAAAAAAAAACCTGGCCCAGTTTACCCTCAAAGAATAAATTATTTTTTTTAATTTTAAATATTATTCACCGGGCCAACGCCAGTCAAGAAAATACCAACTTTGTTTTGGTGTTTTTGACTTTTAGCTTGATGTACAAACACATATACAGCTGCACTTTGTATAATAGATGAGCAGGGCTACCTGACATTGCCCCGGGCCATGAAAAACCAAAATAGAAGAAATTAAATAGTGTGTATAACCTCTTTATTAAAACTTTTTATTTCTCTCCCTCTCTCAATCTTTTCCCTTCCCCATTATTTCCCTCTCTCTCCCTTACCCTCTCTTTCTCCTTCACCCAGCTCATTCCGCTCTCTTGATTTAATGTGTTGAAAAATAATAATAATGTAATTCATTTACCGGAGCAATCTGTTTTAAATGTAATACTGTAATTTTACATTTATTGCTCCTGGACAACGTAGAGTAGAACTAAACACAATAACATTCTTGATCCCGGGTAATCCCCCTCCCAACCAGCTTTCCCAATAGTATGAAGAGAAATGATGTTAATAATGAAAATATTCTAAAAAGATTTAAATGTAATGCTGTAATTTACATGTATTACTCCCGGACAACGCTGAGTAGAACAAAAGATTCTGCTACCAACGACTTTGCACAATGAGTGGACGGACGATCACAGCCTGTGCAGTGAACAGAAATAGACCCACGTTCATAATAATTTTTTTTACTTAACATAAACAAGTGTAGAAAGGGAACATTAATTATTAATACTTTTACTAATTTTTAATAATTAATTTTTGCTTTTCTATGCATAGAAAAGCAAAAATTAGTTATTAATAATACTTTTACTTAACTAAATAAGCATAGAAAAGTAAACAATCAGTAATGATACTTTTAACCAGTTGGATTTAATATGCCAACCCAAGGGGACATGAAGCAACATGGAACCCTATTGTAACATTTGGCATAAAATTTTTCTTTTGTTTGAAGATATGAAATTGTTTGAAGATATGAAATAAAAGCATGAAATAAAGACATGAAATAAAGACATTAAAAAATAAAGTTGATAAAAAAAAGTTCATTTAACAGTATGGAGACCGCAGACTTAAACATGTTTAACAAAAACAAAACAAAAAACTCTGCATCAAATGCAAGTAATACATTTTTCTTGTTAGTTTTGATTTGGTATTGTCATGCTGTTCAAGAGAAATATTTTATTAGCATTCAAGAGTTTGCTTCATCATTACATGACTGTACAATGTTTTCCAAGTTGGATCTGGTCAAGGCTTACCACCAAATTCCGATTAATCCAGCAGATATTCCGAAGACGGTTGTAACTACCACCTTTGGAGTTTTCTTATTTTTAACCACGCCTTTCAGTTCAAGTAATGCAGCTAGTACTTTTAAGTGTTTTATGGACGAAGTGGTACATGATTCAGATTTTGTATATGGGATATGATTTAGATTTTGTATATGGGATATGAGTAGGTTTTTGTAACTATAAATAGAATAACAGCATCATCAGTTAAAGGTTTGAAAGTTAGTAAAGATTTTTTTAATGCTAATGTTTCATTTTAATCGAAAGTAGGATTTGTAAATGACTATTGTATTTACTATTTATGTAATTTCTCTCATAGATATGTTTTTGTTTTTTCCAGTCTATAATGTAAGTATGTATACCTATGTATGTGTGTTACCCTACATTGCCTTCAAATGGACCTTAAATATTTTCACATATACTTGTGAACCTTCGTTACAGTGGGAAAGATGGAAAGAAAAGGTGAAAAACAGAAGTAATAACCCCCCCCCCCAAAAAAAAAAAATTAATAAATGATCTGAGGCTATTATATATATGTCGCTCCCCATCTGAGGGCATTACATTGGTGAGGGAAAATTATTCCCAATTAGCATTTAGGTAGTAGAGTGCTTTCCGTTCCAAAGTATCGCAGGCAAAATAAACAAATAAACGACATCTACAAAAAAGGTGATACACTTAGTACTAGTGGGGATTGGCTCAGTGGTAGAGCTTCAAGCTCCAGACGCTTGGGTTCTGACTTTGAATCTCGCTAGGTTCAGGCACGCTGATGCATTGTATAACAACAAAACGCGCGTCCGTTGATAATTACATTTAAAAAATATCTATGTCGTTTTCCATCTGAGGGTATCACATTAGTGAGGTAAAATTATTCCCAATTAGCAATTTAGTTAAAATGCTTTCCATTCAAAAGCAGGCAAAATGAACAAAATCTGCATATATATATATATATATAAAGTATAAAGGTATACTCAAAAAAGATATTTATTAATTGAAACAATCGGAATTTTATATATACATATATATATTTTATATAATAATAAATAGTTACCTCCCCTTTTTTAGATAATTTAATTAATTAGAGTTGCGTACCCTTAATTGTGTTCTACATATAAAAATAATATATATAAATATAAAAATAATATTTTATTATTATAAATTTTATTTTATTTTATTTTATTTTTCCCCTTCTTTCTTTCTTTCTTTCTTTCTTCCTTCCTTCTCGTTCTTCACTTCTAAACATAGAATCTCTTAACGGCTTTTTCTGATCTAAGTGTTCTCGTCGGCCCTCCATTTCAAAATTCTGTGTACATAGCGTTTCATAACGGTTATAAGTGTTTTTTGAAGAAATTCCATCATTTACTATTTCAGACTATGCTGAAGAAGACGGAATCGGGAATTAAACCCGTTTCTTGTCAGAAACCACTGGTCCATGTCTGATTAAAATCTGTATTTAAAAATAAAAATATATATATATATATATATATATATATATATATATATATATATATATATATATATATATAAATTCAAGTGAGAGAAAGATTTTTTTATGTATAAAAATGGAATATTTACAATTTGTATGCTGTTTAGTTCATCTACTAAACTTAAATTTCCTTCCAGCATTTTTTCCAAAGATTCTTTGAATTCCTTTAATTGTTCTACAGTTTCATTTTTTGCTTCTTCATACTCTTCAGATTCCATTTCGTTCCTAAAAGTATAAAAATTACAAAACTCAATTTGCTAAAAAAATAAAAGCCCTTGAAACAAACACCACACAATAATAGCAATGAATTAAGACGGACATTCTTCTTACAATAAACATTTTGTCACATTTAATATTAAAAAAAAAGGAAAACAAAATCAAATGTTAACATAAATGTAAATGTAGACATTGAGAATAAACATAACAAATAAAGTTTCAATTTTCTTTTAATATCATCTAGTTTTATGCAATACGTGTCATTTTAAAATTTTTAAACAAAAAAGTAATTTTTTTTCTGACTAAAGCTTCAACTAAAAAATGGAATCAATTTAATTTAATATTTTCTTGAACTGTTTACAAAACTTAAGTATATAAATTAATGTTGCATATGTTATATATATATATATATATATATATATATATATATATATATATATATATATATATATAGCCAAAAGATTAAAATGTAAAAATCAGTGAAAACTTTCTTGCACTCTTCCAAGTCTGTTAGCTGCTGCATTAGACGTTCAAGTTGGGATTGCATATTTTGTTTCAGAAGAGAAGTTTCTTGCTGCCCCCGTGAAGCCATAGAAGTTAATAATCTGAAAAGAGAGAAGAGAAACAAAAAAAAAATTAATATTTTACTAACAGACAACATAAATTCTAATCTTAGTGCTCGAATAGCTTTTTACAAAGTTTCTATACTGGCGAGTTGTAGTATTTATTACAACTTAGTAGAGGTTAAAAAGTCAGAATAATAGCAGATTTGAGAATCAAACATATCAAGAATTATGGGATAAGTGCAAATTTATAAAACATTGACATGACATGATGTATATATATATAAAATGTATATATAATGTATATATAAAACACTGATATGACATGATGTATATATTGAATAATAATGTATACAAAGAATTTGTAGTCTTGAAAAATAAAACTCATCTGGCAGAACTAAATGTTGATGTTTCTATATTGGAATTTCCAGCATGTGTGTGTGTGTCACTTAGGCTCCAACATTATTAACTGTTGGCTTGCACTGGCGCCTGGAGGGGTGTTTTCCTCTTGGGACCTATTTGCTGAACAAATTGGCGTTGCAAGTGTCTGGTTTGGTCCTGATCTCCAGCTGGATAAAAATTGGTCAAAAGTGCTGAAAGTGATTAGGGTCGCAGTCAGGCTGTGGACTCTAAGGAATTAAAAAGGAGAGGTGTTCATTTTGCACATTTATCTGCTTATCCTATATTGTCTTTTGGTACTTCCTCTCTCGTGTGCCACTACAGAGGTTCTTATGGCTTGGCAAGGCGCCAATGGTTCATCATGAGATCTGTTATCTGGATCCATCTGAAAGAGGTCTGGGAATGCCAAGTATTGCGATTCGTCATCATATGCTCTACCCATACTATCTCAATCGAATGTGTCAACCTTGTGAGGTAAACAGTGAATTCTGGAAAGAAGATACCAAGAAAGCCTTTCTGGCTTTAAAAAATGTGAGGGGCGGCGATTGTCCAAAACGAATGCTCCTTTTACCTTGGGTGTTGAAGTAAACCTCTCTGACATCCAACTGTTGTCTCGAAGAGCATTATATCGGGTTATAGTGAGGGGAACCGTTCAAGATGATAAGATTAAGAGACTCTGTTTGATGAGGGGAAGCTAAGCTTAGTTTGGCCTTGGGCACCTGCGTTGAAATGTTTCAATAATAACGAGGCATTACTCACCTCTGGATCAGCAAAAAGCTTTACAAAGCTGGCTTGGCTCAAATACATACTTGTGTTCGATGTGGTGAGAAGAACAAGACTATTAATCAAGCTTTCTTTTACTGCGATATTATACAGTCACAATGTATATTGATTAAAGGTCCACATGTTGAATGTATAGTATTTTGTTCTGGAACCTCTTTCTGTTTGCTGTAATTGGGCACCGACGATGGATAAGGAGAAGCACTATGTTTCTGTGTTTACTAGATATTATGAGAGGTGTGATATAATTGATGTGCCAGAAGGAATTTTAAACTTATAATTGAGGTGTGATATAATTGATGTGCCAGAAGGAATTTTACGGAGATGAGATTTTCACCTCTCATTTTCTAATATTATCTGAAAATGCATATTAAGTTAGAGAAACTCGCTTTGGAAAAATTTGTCGAAAGGTGGGTGAGAGATTCGCAACTGTGTTGAGTGACTGGCTTTGGTTTTGAATGGTATTTGGATGTTACTTAGACATAAGGATTTTGGATGCCCAGAACGAATAATGACACGGTTTCTTTTTTTAGTTTATTTCCCATTTTAACTTAGCTAGAGTATGCATGGTATCACAAGGCCCACTTTTACCCCCCCCCCCCCCCGTTTTTCCCCTCCCCAATTAGGTGACAGGTCACGTGATTTGCCAGAGATGCAGGTCTGCTTTCGTAATTTCGAAAAAGGTGTGTGCAATAAAGCTTTGGGGATCTGCATCCCCTTTTCAACTGGCAAAACTGTAAATCAGCTGCAATTAGTAAGTGGGGAGTTCTAACAATCAGGGTTTCTTTCGTATCATTGTAAATATTTTCATTTTACTTTTGTACATACAATTTTTTATTTCTCAACCTTGCATATTGTAAGTATTTTATTTACATCCTCTCCAGGAGGTTAGACACAAGGTCAGGTATGGATTTTGATGAAAATGTTTCTGTGGAACAAACTGGATTCGAACCTGGCACATCCAGGTATTCAGTTCGCGTTGTTAACTACTTAGCCATCGATGGGTTCTAAGTAGGTTATTCACTAAGCGATTTTGTTATGGAGAATGGTGTATAAATGCGTATGACTGTTGTTTTGGTGAATGACATGAGCAATGAAAGAGACTAGTGAAGTTAGTTATTGTAAGATAAGACCGACCTTTCTCCACACCCATATTTTCAGTCTTGTGCCACATTTGGTATGATTTATATCAATAAATATATTCCAAGCAGAATAAAGCTTACTCAAGTCTACTGTTGTTCTTGTTACAGTCATATCAGGAACAAGTTCTAAATGAACAGCCCTGATATTGAGGCAAATTAATAGGTACATTTTCTTATCTTCTTCACCATCCTTGACCCAGATATATCCTGCGAAGTCTACCTCGGTATAGTTAAATGGGTTTTCTAAATTTACCCGGGAGCAAGGAAAACTGGGAACATTTGGACATTAAAATGGTGTGGAGTTTTACCTTTTACATATAACACACTAGTTTGTCTGATTTAATCAGCAAGTCGGATTTCCATTTGTGTGGAGACTATACTTAAATGCATGCATCTAGTGTGGCATTTGTGATACAGGGTTTTATCAATTATTTCCGCCTGATTGGATAATACCGTTATTGTCCAGGAAAAGATTTAACCATACCACCAGATCTGGTGCTAATTTTTCTGTTGGGTTGTTAAGGTGGTGTAATTCTGATGCAAATGACTGCTTTTGCATTGCTTTATTAAATAAGTACTCACCTTCTTTGCACAGTCGTAATTTTCTGTTCTTATTTTGGAAATAAACTGAAAAACTTCTGACGTCACTTTTAGAATTTTAGCAAAACTAGCAAAGCACTCCACTTAAATTAATTGGGGTTCTTCCCCAATTCATAATGCAGTAGTTATCGAGGAACGGACAATGTTCTAGTTTTGCTCATTTAAACAGTGCAGTTCCTGCAAGGGCGAAGGTATTTTCTCTTCGCAAATCTAAGTTGGACCAGAGTACCAAAGTTTTAAGTTTTGCCTAAATTTTTTCACCGACACTCCTATAATCATGAGATCTGCAGGATTTTCAGCAGAAGGAATATAGTTAAATGCAGGTTCTATGCTGAATTTGGTAGTCACTTGTTTTATTATTTGGACAATGTCAGTGAGACAATTGTTTTCAAAAAATTTTTTGGTTGCGATATATTGAGAAAATACCCATGACAATACAACCTGGGTGTCAACCGCTATAGAGATATTTTTAATTTTAATATTTTTATAATTTTTTTTAAAAGTGGGAAGTACTTTAATGTCAGGTAGACTGATAATAATTTGTTGGTGGTGTTTTCGTCTTCATAGGTGCCACCTTTGTTTTTGCAAAGATCAAGTAGGAGGAATTATTTTCCACCATATACAGTTCTGACTGTATAGATTGGATAATTGTTTTATGATAATATCATCCATGTAAACCTTTGATTCCAACAGACGTGCAGCATGATGTTTCAGTACACAATTGAAAATAAACGGCTTAGCTGTAAATACAAATATTATTGTTGTGTATCAGAAACATTATAGCTTGTTCTTATCTTTTTAAAAGAAACATAATCTATTTTTATCTACTTCTGCAGTTAGACGTATCATTAAACCCACTTTTTTTAATATTGGCCAGAAGTACATATTCATTTGTCTTAAATAAAAGTGTTACATTATGGAGGGCCCTATATCGGCTAGTGAGTAAAAAAGGGTCGAGCTAAGTACAGGTTGAAATGACACAGACCTTGGGAAATGAATAGTCCCAGAGATGTAATCATCAGATAAGTGACCTGGTGATCAAAGCACAAAGTATGGGGTTAAAAATGTTAGAAAACAAAGGAATATGAGTCGAGATGATGTCACGTTTGTCAAGTTGACAGAAAACAAGAGTTTTAGGATCAGATCTGTATGGAAGCTAAGCTAGGTGAACGTAAAATAATATGCTGAAAGACTGAGAAGTTAAAATAGCCGTAAAGCGAATATGGGCCCTCTCAAGATGTCTGTTCATCGTGTTCATCAATGTATCCCTTAATAAGATAAGTAATAGACCCAATCTTTCGCAAGTGCATAAATTAGCCAACTAGTTAAGAGAAATTTAGTCTTTCTCTCATATAGGTTATATTTCTCCAGAATAAAAACCGTAAAATACTCCTTTTTCTTTTTTTTTTTTAACATAGTTCACCCCAAACAAGGCAGGCCGCCACTGTAGACGTAAGGGGCTACTGAGAAAAAGAAAAGGGGAGAAGGTAGGGGGTGGTCAACCTAGATTGGGATCAGCGCAGCGAGGTGTCTGTTTACATTAGTTTTAAACTTCTGCATGTCTGTACTGTTGGGGAAACAGGGGGCAGGGAGGGAGTTCCAGAGGCCAGCAGTACGAGGAAAGAAGCTATTTGAGTAGAAGGCTCTCCGACATCTGGGGACCTCCACAGTGAATGAATGAGATTTAGTTGATTGTCGAGTTAGTCTAGTGAATTTACGTCGAGGGGGCACCAGAGTAGCCAATTCATCGGAGCATAATCCATTAAAGTATTTGTAAAACAAGCACAAGGATGCTACATTGCGGCGATGGGACAGAGGCTGGAGCTTGGCTGACAGTGAGGGACCTATTAGGTTGGCGATTCTTTTTTGGACCTTGTCAAGGAGGGAGAGACTAGTAGATGATGCACCAGCCCAGATGTGACAACAATACTCCATGCATGGGCGGATGGTGGCTTTGTAGAGATACAGGATAATGTCAGGTGTGAGGAGTTTACTAGCACGGTAAAGGGAGCCAACCTTCTTTGCGGCAGCCTTGGCAATGTCTTCAATGTATTTGTTCCAATTCATGTTACCTGTGAAGGTTAGGCCGAGGAGTTTGAATGATGAACTCTCAGGTAGGGTGTTATTTGCCATGACAATCGGTGGTTGAAAAGGTTCCTTGTAGTTATTGAAGGAAAGGAGTTTTGTCTTTGCGGCATTAAAAGTTACCAACCATTTATGACCCCAATCCACTACAGCCTGGAGGTCATTTTCTAAAGATTCAGCCATTGCATCGGATATAATTGCGTCGGTTTTGCCAACATGGCGAGAGTAAAGGGTGGTGTCATCAGCAAATAAACCAATCTCAGACTCTATGCCATCAGGGAGATCGTTTATATAGATCAGGAACAACAAGGGTCCAAGGATAGAGCCCTGGGGTTAGTCTCCTTTCAGGTAAGGAAAAGTTTATTTTAGCTGACCACACTGAAGAAATCACTGGACAATCAGAAACACGATGAAGGTGGCGACTATAGTGGCAGTGAAAGAAAAGAGCGACAAAGAGAAGCAGGCAGCGTCAATCAGTCAGCGATGAAAGGGAAGAAGAAATACGACAGCAAGACAAAGGCAAATTACACACTAATATTGTCGGTTGAAAAAAAAAAAAGAGGTAAAAAGACTAATGAATGAGTGTACACTCATATACATGTGTAAGAGAGTTTAATGTGCTCCCGTGAAAATTGCATAAAAGGAATTAATGATGGTACACGCACACACGTGTTAACAAAATTAAAGTATGTGAAAACAGCCGAAGTTGACGCGACGCAAAAAAGAGGTTTAAGAACTTTTTAAAGTCATTTTTAAGGGTTATAACGTAACGAAAGCAGCAAATGCAACATGTTTTCCATTAAGTTAACACCTGGGTATGCAGCTTCGTTAAGTGAGAGGAAATGTTTAGTTTTGAACACTGGTTGTATTTTGGTTATTAAGACCATATCAAATTTAATGATAGGACACTAAGATTTGGTTGTTTTGTTTTACAGGATATTGACTCTTTTCAGATTATTTAATGCCGAATCCGGTCATTTTAGTACAAGTTTTTTATGCTTCAAGTACTATATATCTTCAAATATTTATTCATTGTGTTTCGTTTGGTTGTTTTGTAGAAAAAAAAAGTTGTTTTTGTTTTTGGCTTTGCAGAAACTCAATCATGATTGAGTTTTTTCAAAGGGAAAGGAAAAAAACAATAACATTAATGTTTGATGTATTTTTGTCAGGAAGCCAGTATCATCAGCAGCCTGTTCTGGTAGCACCAGAACATGGTAATGCGGGATCCATTTGTACCGGTCAAACTGTTGGGGTTAAACAAATATTTCTTCAATTTCTTCCTCTTTCTCTTGATATTGGAACACATTGAGATATGCATCATGCAGGTCTTTTCTTTCCAGATTTTGAACCATGCAGCACTACTGAGTAAAAAAACGCTAAATAAATTATCTTGTGTTTCTTCTAAAGGAACACAAGATAATTTACCATCATGCTAAACAAGTTTGAAATTATATTGTCCATCTTTGTAGCAAATAAAGTCTTTAAATTTCTTTACTTTATCCTGGTCGTAATCTGAAAATGTCTGTTTGAACAGCAGCAGTTCCAATGATTCAAGGTTGAATTTTATCTAACCTTCGCTGTACTTCACTGCTGGGAAAGGTATCCTAACAGTGATCTACATATGTACTTTCAGTATTTATAACACAGTGAATATATGATTCTGCTACTACTGGTGTATGCTGGTGCAATTTCTAGGATAGAATTAAAATTTAGTCATTTCATTTGGGGGCGGCTTCAAACAGTCTTAATTTTATGAATGTGGGCAGTGTGCGTTCAGTACACAGGCCATGATCGTTCGTTTTTGTTTTGCCAGGTTAAAGTTGCAGTGTCAATTTGGTATCAGTCAGTTTTGCAACAGAAGAATTCTCCCTCCTGATAAAATTACAATTCCCATTTAAAACAAGTAACAACGTTATATTCTTTTGAAAGTTACAATGATGATGGTTTTCTTCCTTTGAATAACAGGCCTGCAGATGAGAAATCCTTGCCCAATCAAATCAAAACACAAGTTCAATGAACAAAATCCACTAGCTAAGAGCCCATCTCTCTCCGAGAGGCACACAGACCCAACTGACTGTCAGACCCCAGAAAACCAAACTGACCGACTTCCCCTGCCTATCTCCTGAAATATATGTATTTTTCGACCGGAAATCCCAAACGTCCGGTCTTTTTCTCAGTCATCTCCATTCGACCATCCAGAAGAACCACTCAGATATCCACTTAAAAAAAGCTTATCTGCTGACAATCTATGAACATTATTTCTTCAGAGTCTCAGCATGAATCCCGTTTAAAGAGACACTTTTTTCAAAGAGAAATCCAATTCTGTATGGCCAAACCCAAAATCAAAGACATTTTCAATTGTTTGTGTGACCTCGTTTTCTCTTAACCCAATATCTCTCAGCTGCAGCAAGTCTGTTATTCACATGTATTGCAAACATGCAACTGTATAATGCATGTTTACAATTTGGTAAGGTCTTAAAAATTGCTCGATTTTTCCAATGGGAATTATGCCATTTTGTGTTGCGTATTAGAATTTAAAGGCATTAGCACTTCCTGAGACGAATATATGCTTTGACTGCCAGTATCCAGCAACCAATTTACAGCAATACTTTTGCTCCCCAGGGAGAATGTTACACTTTTTATATGGGGCAAAAAAAAATCATTGTTCAACGATGTAGTATGGACATTATAAGTGCGGCACATGGATTTCTTATTGCACATGGTGGTCACATGTTCATATACTTTGCAAAGGAAATAACCCTCGACTTTTTGCTTTTTTAGAGGGACACATTTCTCATGTGACAACTGCTGATACAAAAAATAGTTTTAGTTCTTTACATCTGGCTATGCGGATTTCCGTCATGGCATAAATTCTACATGACGTGTTGGAATGACCAATATTGTGGTAAAAATTGCAGAATTTTTAATGTTTGGTAAACCGTCCTCTCTGTGACCATGGAAAAGTTCCCTAATGTCATTAGTGACTTTCTGGTGTGGGTAGTCCGGGGTCTTCAAGGTGGGTGTTTCCTCCACATCATGAGTGGATTCGAGGGAGAGGGGGGTGCTTTTTTATTAGCACCATACAGGTGTCAAGATTTTAACTTTTCTTCTCAGTGAAGAGAGGGGGGGGGTCCAAATAAGGAGAAACAGCAGGGTCGGGGGTCCAAGTCAGGAGAAACCACAGGGTCAGGGCTCCAGCAGTATTTTGCGAAAATACTGCTTAGGTTTTGCGACCTCGACACCTGTAAACATTTTTGAGATAAGGATTGATAATTTGGATTATTCGGACTACTGTTCTCATCTTGGATGTTATTCTCACATTTCAGCCAATGTAACCTCTGACCTTCTTCAGGTGCGTCTTGTCGAATTCGGGAATCTGTACATAAAGATTCCTGAATTCGACATAAAGATTCCTAAGTTTGACAAGATGCACCTGAGAAAGGTTGGAGATTACATTACCCACCGATCATAAAAATGATTTGGATCAGTACAGATTTCAAGGTGAGGGTCCCCCTCACCTTGAAATCTGTGCTGATCCAAATCATACTAAAATAGTCACATTTTAAAAACCCTCATAATTGTTGTAAAAAAATAAAAGACGCTAAGCATGGAAACCATACTTAGGTTTTATTCAGCAGACAAGTAAAGTTAGTATAAAAAAGAAACTGATTATTTATAATCTGGAGCAGTCCATTATTACACTGAGGCAGGGGGAACAGGATGGGAGATAGGATTGTTCACCACAATCTCCCTTGCTTTTAGAAATATTAGTGGCAGTAAATTGAAATTAAAGTTCATAGGCCAAAATATATATCTACATTTTTTTTGTATATATATATATATATATACATTTTTTTAAAAAATACATTTATTTATTTATTAATTTTTTAAATTTTTACAATAAAGGCAGAGGATAGGATGTTCACCACATTTTTGTTGCTATTAGAAAAGAAATAAGTTTGTTTTTTTTGGTCAGGGTTCTTTTGAATTTTTTTTTCTTCTTTTTTTTATGGAAATCGCTTCAGACAAGGCATGAAGTCAGTTGATGTAAGGACCTAACCAGAACAAATATGGTTATCATCATAGGAGATGCCTATTGGCCTTAGTCTTGAAAAGACCAAGGTTATAGGTAGGAGGAAAACAGTCAGCAGAAAGAGAGTTTCACAAGTCTGCAGTTCGTAGAAACAAGCTACTGGAATAGGAAATTGTACTACAATGACGTATCAAAACAGCGAATTAATGGAGACCACTAGACCAACGTGTCAAACGAACTGGAACAAAAGAAATAGGGAATAGATCACATAATTCTAAAGAACACATAATATTTATAGAAAAGACTTGAGACTAGCAACATCACGTCTGTAAGAGAGAGGGTGCAGAGAAAAAGAAAGGATAGGGCCAATCAAATTACAGATACGTTTCTGCACCTTATCAAGAACCCTCAAATAGAACAGAGATTCACTAGCCCAAATATGACAACAGTACTCCATACGTCGTCTGATTGTAGATTTGTAGAGATAAAGAATAGCCTCAGGTGTGAGAAAGTGTTTGGAGCAATAAAGAGAACCGACTTTACGAGAAGCAGAAAGATTTGATGAGAATGAAAGACCAAGAAGTTTCAGAGTCGATTTCTCTTCAAGAGCAGAGCAATCTCAGGAAAAAAAGGGACACGCCTATGATTGAAAGACACAAGTTCAGTCTGAACTGGATTAAATGAAACAACCATTTCGTACCTCAATCCACAACTGAACCCAGGTCAACTTCTAGATCAGCTGCATATTTCAACTGATCCGAGGGAGATGGGTGAGAAGCAACACTAGAATAGAGAGTGGTATCATCAGCATAGATATTAATTTTCTAAACAATATTCTCTGGAAGATCATTTATATAGAGAAGCAACAGTGTTGGGCCTAGAATAGAGCCTTGAGGAACACCAACATTGATAGCAAAAGAGAATGAAGAGACACCGTCCAAAGTTACTCGGAAGTTTCGATCAGAAAGAAAAGACCTAATAATGTCAAAAACCTCACCACCAATACCATAAACCTGAAGTTTGTGTAGGAGACCAAAATGCCACACTCTGTCGAACGCCTATTAAAATGTTGAACACAATGGCTCTTCCCTCTTCTGAATTATCGATAAACCGACAGATCCGCTGTTACAGCAGTCAAAATATCAGCAGTTGAACAAAAATCACTAAAGAGGCCCAGACATTCCAGAAAATGAATAAGCTTGCTGTGTACCAACTTTCAAAAACTTTGCTAATAATGGAGAGGAGACTAACCGGATGATACTTAGTTGGGTCAGACCGATCGCCAGCATTTTTAAAGATAGGGACAACAGAGGACTCCTTCCAACAAAAAGGGAAACAGGACTGAGACAAACAGAGATTGAATAATTTAGAAAGGATAGAAGAAATTTCAGGAGCACAACGTTTGAGAACAACAGCAGGAATTGAATCAGGACCCTTTGGCCTTAGATTGGTCAAGATCAGAAAAGAACCCTAGCAACTATCTTTGGAGTGATGATAACAGAATCAAGAGACTGATCAATTTTCAAAGGAAAATCAGAAAGAAGAGCACCAGAATCATCAAGAGAAGAATTGTCAGCAAAAAGACGAGCAAAGAGATCAGCCTTATCCTTAGAAGATGAAATAACCTGAAGACCATTTAAAAGAAGACGAATGGCAGACTTGCCACTATTAATAATTGAATTGAAAGTTTAAGTGTTGTACAAAACTAAACAAAAAAAAAAGAAAGAAAAATGGAAAATTAAATGATTTCAGTGTTTCAGTTGCAGGATTAAAAACATGAAATATGCCTTTTTTTAACCATAAAACATTTACGCACAGGTTTAAGCGCTTTGTACAAACGCTTCGATCGACAGAAAGGAATAGTAGTTTCATTTACTGGTACATGCGTAATAGGTTCAGTATAATTAGGTATTGAAATTCTCTGTTCTGGCTCTACCGTCTCCAAATTTTTAGTGGATAAGTCAGAGTCTTGTATTTCAGGAGAACAGGGTTATACAGGACCAGCAGAGGCAAGATCTCTGAGTGATACTGTAGTTTCCTTTCCGTTTTGAAGATGAACATGTGCATAACGCGGGTTAGCTTCCATAAGTTCTGCCTCTTTCACAATAGGGTCGTACTTCAATAGTCTGACATGTTGTTTCAGAAGGACTATTCCTGGTGTTGATTGCCATGTTGGAATGGAACAGCCACTTGAGGATCTGCAAGGATAACTGAATAGCCGTTCATGAGGAGTAGGATTCGTAGCTGTCTGAAACAATATGTCAATTATCCTTTTAAAGCAAGCAACTCCGTTGGTTACACCAAAGGGTGCCCTGCAGAATTGATATAACTTGCCATCTGCTTCAAAGGCGGTATATGGTTTGTCTTTCTTAGATATCTGGACCTGGTTGTCAGCAGATTTTAAATCTACGGTATTATACATTTTCTATTGTACCCCCTTGTTTACCAATTCCTCAATTTTACACAAAGGGTAGGCATCTAGCATAGTGAATTTGTTGACAATAGTCGATTATAATTCTCTTTTTATGTTGTTCGTTAGTGGTGATTATGACCTGGGCTTGCCAAGGGGAAGTGGCAGGCTCAATAATTCCTTCAGAAAGTAGTCTTTTTTTTTTTTTTTTTTTTTTTACTTCAGTAGCAATGAATTCTTTATCTTGCTTATTGTATTTTCTGGATTTTTGACAGCTATCGGTTAACAATTCTCAGCAAGATTAGCAGAGTCCTGGAGGGGGGGGGCAGAGAAGGTAGTCAGTTAGCACACACTTAACGAGGGGGTCTTTCCACCAACACTCAGAACTGTAATACGTGTGTTGGCAGAAGCGACTCTACTGTTTGTCTAAGATGTGAATATCACTTAACCAACAAGTGCAAACCGGATGCTACATACATTTATCAAATTAGTCAATTGTGGTCGATGACACCCTTTTATGAGTGGAAAGAGTCACGGTTATATTATATTAAAATATTTTGAATAATTGGGGACCCTGATTTAAAAAATCGATGTTTAACATTTCTCATTTAAAGTAATTCAAATCTTGTAAAAATTAATTATTTTTGAGAATGTTTTTTATTCTTTGCAATTCAACAGATTATAGATTAATGAGAAAAAGCAGTTTTTTTAACTTCCACTTTTATTTATGAATTCACAGAAACTTTATTAAAATATGGTATGATTAAACATAAAAAAGTAAATCTAATATGTTTATTTAGACTCTTTTGGAGGAAATTGGAGGCAATAGAGAAAAACCAAAGGGTACTGTCGTGTGTAGCCAGAGAGAGCGTATCAGTAGTGAACGCCACTAGGCTGGAGGTAGTAAAAAATAGGGATAGTCTGAGGGAGTTGTTTTCCCAGGTATGGACATCTAGAGAAGAGGTGACCAATATAACCAACGCAGTGACAGCAGAGATATGTGAACTAGATGGGTTCGTACAGAGATATTTTCGGTTGTTGGCCCAGACAGGGCAGTCGTTGATGTCATTGGAGCATGTGCGTGCACAGTTGTATATGTTGTCACTGGGACATCTTGAGGAAGGTTGAGAGAAGTGCTGTTGAAGACACATAATGAGTTACCCCATCATTTGAGATTGCCCGAGTACCCCACTGAACAATTACGGAAGTATGCGTTAGGATATGTTACGTTATTGGAAGGTAGAAAGCTATTAGCTTTGAGAAATTGAAGGCTCAATTAAGCCTTGTAGAAAAGAAAATTCACATTGGAAAGAGGATATAAGTACTATAATAGCTTGGTTGGTAGTAGTGGTAATTTTAATCATGATAGGATCGGCATTTGCAGCTAAAAGTAGGCTGAAAAGACGCAGGAAGAGGCTGGGTAACCTAAGAACAGTGACAACAGAGTACATGGGCAAAGAAGGGATACCATTAAGTGCACTTTACCGAAATCGTGATCAAATGCATGAATTGCAGTCTTTGACGGAAATCCAGGTGGAGACCCCACCTGTGGAGAGGAAGCCGAAAGGGACACCAAGACCAAGGCCTAACCCTAAGACAAGAACAGTGAAAAAATGGAGAATGAATTCGAGGTGTTATATGATAATGGCCGTAACTTGTGGGATTATAAAAACCTTTATGAGAATGTTATATGATAATGGACGTATGTGGTGGAGAACAGGTGTGGGGTCGTTGGTTTGGCTTGTGCGATTAGTGCGGGCCGATGGGTGCATAGAGTGCAATGTTGTTTCCTGGGAATCGAAACATGACAAGTGACGAAACAGTGGATGACCCTAGTTCAAAAGGTCATCCTGAACCTGTGTGGTGATCACATGATATTACGTCACAGTTTTCATGTGTGAGAAAATTGGAGTTTTAAAGTTAGTTCGGACTTAGGAGGCGCAGAAGTCGGACGAAGGAATTACGATGTAGCCAAGTCAGAACGGGAAATGTTTTTCCCTAAAAAAGAATACTGGCATACGAGATGTCCTTCTCCCCCCTGTCTCCTCAAATAAGCTAGCTAAGAATTAACCATGATATTCGTAAATCTCTCTCTCTCTCAACGATGAGCAAAGCATATCCACGGGCAATAGAAACTGACGCCGAATAAAAAGTAATTAAAATGAAAAGATTGTTGTCTTATGAAGCGAGAAAAGTTTTTTGTTACAGACAACTCACGGAGATGGCCACTAAAGAGGCGAAGAAAGAACTCAACCACTAGACGACAGCGCAAACTGAGAAGAAACGAAGGTATGAATTACTAAAGGGCTATGCGACAGAGGTAAGAAATTGACAGAGTAACTGTAATGGTGTTGAGGGCCCTCATTTAATAATAAACTTTTTATTACATGTTCAGTCATTAATTTTATTGTCATTTTCTTCCAACACAAGAACTCTAAGACTGCATACACACTGAGGAAACATTATACAATTAGTTGAGGACCTTTTTTTTTTTCTTTTTTTGTGTTTCTGGACGAGGAGGCTTAAAGAGTGTCAATTACAAGTAAATGAATAAAATGTCACGTATGTAAATGAATAAAATATTGTCACGTATGTGACAATATTATGAGAGTTGATTCAAAACCGAACCATGGGGTTTCTTAAAAGGGCTTTCAGCTTATTTTGCATCAAAAGAAAAGACGAAAATTGATATAAAAAGAAAGGAAAGAGGAAAAAGGAAAAGGGAAATATTGTTTTCCTTTCTCTGTATTTCGGGAGATAAGAAATCCCCAAATAAAGCAATAACATTCGTCACTAGTCATCTGGGTTTCATATGTCGCAAAACAATAGGTTTTGTTGTAGAGATAATGTTGAATTGTTACAACATTGTCAGATTGAAAGAATCAAACTGAGAATGAAGTTTTTCTTAGATTATTGTTGTGCCCCTGTTATGGGGCCAAAATAAAGACACGGAACACAGGGTTAGGTGAACAATATACATTGAAGAAAAGATATGTACAGAGAACAAGAGAAGTGGTATATCAGTCCTGACTGTCAGGGTAAACTGGAGTTCAATCCAATTACGAGAATCCTAAATGCTTCCAGTCTTTTATTAGTAATGGACGAGTCCACTGTTCGTCATATAGGTACGACACCATAACAATTATGAACACATAAAAGGAATTTAATCAAAATGTTTTCTTTGCATCTAGGTTTGAGATATGAAAAGACAGAAATGAGATGCATCACAAACCAGGACATAGCTGCTTTGCATCCTCGGCATTGACATATTGAGATAGCCTGTGCCCAGGAATTCAAAATCTTTTGCAAAGGACAAGAATTAAATTGTTTTTGCTGGGTGGGGCGATGGAGGAGGTGGGGTGTCTGCTGAATGACATTTCCCTGCGTTTTATAAATTAATACATTTTTTTCCTCTGTGAATAAGTTTAACAGTGGGAGATAGAAACAGATGAAGAAAAAGAGAGGGGCAAGATAAAAATACAATTAGCCATTCCAGAATTAGAAAGGGCGGATTAGAAATACCAAATATGTCGAGAAAATATTACGGAATTAATTCTATTGGGAGATGGGCGGAGTCATGCCCAGTCTCAAACCATCTGGATCTCAATATAAATGAACGCAAGTTGAAATTTGAGGATATCCGCAGATATCCAGTCTCCTACTTTTTAAAGACGAATTATCCACATATGATGGTCTCATCCTTCGAGGCCACCACCTGATGATCTTTTTCACTCTACAGAAGAGAACCATCAACATAGCCCACTGCGCACACCAGGGTATTGCCACGACAAAGCAACTAGTGAGGGAAAAGGTCTTGTTCCCTGGAATCGACAAACTAGTGGAAGAGACAGTGCTCAACTACATTCTCTGCCAGGCTTTCAAACATACATACATACCACACCACTCCCCACTGTCCCATGGGCTGAAATCTCCCTGGATTTTGCTGGTCTTTTCACATCTGGAGACTACGTGCTAGTCACCTTCGATGACTACAGCAGGTTCCCGGAGGTAGAAGTATTCCCCTCGCTATCAGCCAGAGTGGTTATTCCTCGCCTCAACAAAATATTTGCCAGACAAGGCTACCCTGATATTGGCAGGTCTGACAATGGGATCATTGGCAGGAATTCAAAGACTTTGCCACCCAGTCAGGATTCCGTCACAGAAAAATTAAACTTTTGTGGCCCAAGGCAAATGGAGGGCTTCACTACCACCTCCACGGAAAACCCAGCTGTCCCATTTCTTAAGGCAGCATAGTGCCACCCCTCACAGTACAACTAAAACATCTCCATTTGAAGCCCTTATTGGAAGGAAAATGGAAGGTAAATTTTATGGTTTGCTTTGAAGGTCCCTACCGAGAATGGATTCAAAATAAAATGATCGACAGACTCAAATATAATTTTTAAGTTTAGCAATTGAAAAGGGGTAATTGTCTAGCATGGAAAAGTAAACAGTGTGCTTCTTGAGAAAACAAACCTAAGAAACCACAGTAAATAAATAAGATTCAAATTTTTATGCTGACTTTTGGAGAAAATGGGCAGTTCGTTTGATCTTCCTGACTTCCTGGTATGAAATGCATCGGAAGAAAAAACATTGAACTGCCAAAATCTGTCAGCTGTGTATTTTAGGTCAATACATAAAATCAGAAAATATTTTGTCATTTCAAATTTTTATTACAAATATTATTAGTATTTTTTGTGTTTATAAATAACAAAATATGTTGGTTGTGTTTTAATTCAAATATTTTTTATAACAAATATTTTTTAATATTTTTACAAAAATAGTTTAAAATACTTTTTTTCTCCATTATAAATACATAATAGTCAAAATGTTTTTTTTAATATTTAACACATTTAAAAATAATTTAAAAATCATAATAACGTATCCAATAAAGAATACTGCCGGAGAAATTGTTTTTTTTTTTTTTTTACTCGGCACTGCCAGAGAAACCCTTGCAGGTAACTGTGGAAGTTATCTGTGCTAGTCCCTCGGTCAGTGAAGGAGAAATCCTTCTAGCCTGCGGAAATTTTTGCTTTTGTCCTAATCCAAAGTGCTTTTTTTGAGATGGATTTTCCCCAGATTACAAACCGAGTTTTGTCTAACTATGCCGTCAATTTAAATATTAGCCGATTGATATATGGGCAAGGCATTTCTTTTTGTTTTTTTTACAATTTCTCGACTTAATTATTCGACACTTTTATAATGTTGTTCCTATTTACTTGCCAGCGTATCAGAAGAACGATCGGCCCGTAGTCAGCAGAAAACAGTGATGGCTCAGATTTTGTTTCTCCTTTTAAACTTCATCCGTAATATAATTTCCGGTATTCAATAGTTTTATGGCCCCGACGAAACAAGTGCTAACATGCATGCATGAATGGGGTTTCAGTGAATAAAAACTTATGGAAATATATGGATATATCAGAGAAATACTAGGGTCACCAGCGAGCAAGTGCTCACTCTACATGTATGGTGTTTTGCGAATGACCAAAGGAAGGAAAAGACTACAAACAGGAATAACATTTAGTGAATTAAAAATGAAAGGACACCTTATTAATTAACAAACAATTTATTTTAGATAAGGCATTTGTAAAGCTATACGTTTACATGGAGTTTGTTTTAATGAGTGAAATGTTCTTTGTAAAGTTTATTCAAATTTGTGTTAGAAATTGTTCATTGTAATTAGGCAGATATGTATGTATTTGTTAGTGCGGGAGTCATAAGCGTGTATGTGGCAATGTGATCTGTGTAGGTTTGTTATT
Source organism: Sepiola atlantica (assembly GCA_963556195.1). Taxonomy (NCBI): domain Eukaryota; kingdom Metazoa; phylum Mollusca; class Cephalopoda; order Sepiida; family Sepiolidae; genus Sepiola; species Sepiola atlantica. Next base: position 59,334,829 of record OY744521.1, read on the forward strand.
CTGCTATTGTGCGTAAGTGGGTATGTGCGGCAAGCTTGTACATACTTATGAAGTGTCCTTCTTTGTTGCCTCCGGTTGAGGTGGAGGGACAGCGTCCTTCTTGGTCTGTCTGGATGAAAAGAAGAATCTCTACCTTTTCTCTCGTTCTTTTATAGGGGTTACGAAGTTCGCGTTGCTTATCGACGTGCTATCTTCTGACTGACTGGACTATACTGAGCTAACCCGTCTCTGCGAAAAATCCTTTGTTTGTTTTGGTGCGCAAAAAGGAAAGCGTGTCCAAACAACACAAAGAAAGAAAGAGAGTAGCAATTCACGTCATTTGCTTTTTAGCGTTCGTTTGGATCACGTTTTGTTCACCACAGTTTTGTTTTATCTATTCCTAACTGTAAGTGACAAGACTTTATTTAAATGAGCAAATAATCAATTATGCACAGTATAGATGAAGTTCGTTTGTGCAGTATTTCGTTGCAGACGTAAAACTAAAAAAAAAAACTTTCTTATATTTTCTCCAAAACAATCAAATCACATACTAGATAATTTATTTTTCAAAAATAATAAATTTAAAAGCAAAAATAAAATCATTTTATGATACCTTCGAAAGAAAATACAAATTTGATTATTTTCCCTAAAAGTAATCAAACAAAAACATTGCATTATACTTTTCTAAAAAACACGAAATTATTTTTGTAAAAATTACAAAACTTTTCAGAACATTTTATTATATTTTCTAAAGAAAATAAAAATGTTATTTTGACACTTGCGCAGTTTAGTAAACAGGAGCAGATAATCCACAGGAAGTAACTACTAATAGATTAAAACATTTTAATAAATTATATAAAATATAGTTTCTGAAATAAAAACATTGTAATAAAATAAACTTTATTTTCAATAAAATAACATTTTTGTCAAAACATTGTAATAAAATATAGTTTTATTATTATGTTCGTTTTATAACATTTTAGGCGATCTGTGAGATTTATACATTCTTCCAGCTTCCGGTTCCACTCAGCAGCAAATGACGCCTCATGTCATATGACAAAGTTCAAATAACGAGGATCATGTTTCCGGACAATTGTCCAAATTTTCATATACTTCAAATATATCAAGTGGTATCTCTAATATGGTCCAGAATTGTATGCAGAATTCAAATATGGAATTTAAAATGCTACCAGATTCCTGGTTTTATCAGAAATTGGACATAACTATTGGTACGTATTAACAACAATTTAGCATATTTAAACTGATTGTCAAATTAAAGTGTCAGAAAATAAGTGTTCTATGATGCAAATCTTTCAAGAATAGTTAAATTTCATAAGGAGTAGTCAATGAAATTCAAACAATGCTATGTATCAGGTTCCATAGTTAAAATTTTGCCAAATAACCAGGGTTATCCTAAATAAATCCAAAATTTCCACAAGATCAAAACGAAGATATTTTTAAGTGACAATTGTACCAATCAAAAAGTTTCCAATGACTTTTAAATAAGATCAGCTAATGCCATGTTGTAAAGCTTCTGCATTGTTTCTGATCTTGCTGCACGTTTTGTGTCCAGCTGAGTCATTCCCAGTTGTTCAACCTTGATTACCAAATTGTACATTTTCTCACCATACCAGTATATGATGTACCGATTGTTCATCGATTTGAATTTGTGTTGAATGTTTGCTGGAACATCATTTAGGCAACTAAGAACTCCAGGATACCATTGTTGCCTATGGAGCCCCCACACAATGTCACCGGGCTGAAATTCATCGTCATCAGCATCTTCTTCCTCTTCACTGTTACTCCGGTCATTATCATCCTCCCCTTCATCATGTGTTTGTCCGTTGTCATCCTCATCATGGAACTGTTCGAATTGTACAGTTGTTTCTTCTTGATCTGTTTTCATAAGTGACTTGTCAATTCCCTTCAATTGCAAACAGTTTTCACAGAATTGCGAAACAGTGCATATCCATACATATGGAAGAACTTTGTCGCCTTTGATGACAATACTGTGCAGCTTTGAGATATTAGGTATCACCAGTTCCTGTCTGGTTGTTTTCCTCTCAATGAAATCAAAATCAACCACTTCAAGAAAAGAGAACTTTTTGGTTGAAGCCTTCAGTTCTGATGTAATTAGTGCAATTACTTCCGATAAGTCGGTGATTCCTTCATCTTTTTTAACAATTCCCCTTTGAAAGGTACACTTGGAAATAGGGTCACTAACACTTTTTCCTTCACTGGCTTCAAATCTGTCATGAGACAAAAAAAATCAAGGCCCATGTGTTCTTCATTTCAAATGAATCTGCATTAACAAACCTTGACCAGAAGCGCTTTCAACTTAGAATATATGGTATATACTTTTTGAAAATTTCAAATGCTTTTTTCTCAAAAGCCATAACCTGCTGATGATTGTGTAGTTTGTCATTGCTGAGCAAGACTAGTCCTCTTTTGCACAAACTGCCCTCATGGTCAAGATATTCCACACAAAGAGGATACATAGCAACACTTACTTTGTTGGAAGAGTAAGCCTGGCTTGTTGGTGCCTCGCCATAGGCTACCTTGAGATTTATCTAATAATCTTCTATTGTGATGATGGACCCAATTGTCAGATTGCTTCAATGAATTTTGTGAGTTTCTTACTGTTTATGTGCTGTATAAATGTGCAGTTTCAGATTAGGCAACATTTTGTCACATTTTTCAACAGTCTCATCCAAAGATAATGTCTTAGGATACAATGAGTAAACGCTTTTCTTGTAAGTCACTAGTTTCTTGGTTTTATTGTTCATTTTAGTGACTTTCACTTTCTGGCCTCCCCATACTGAAAATGTCACTTCCTTGACCCCTAGTTCGGTTGGGTAATCAAATTGAAGCGAGGGACATTGCTTACAAGATCCATTGACACAAGATTCTTTCCAACTTGTAGACTCCTGACTAAACACTGATGATAATGAACACATGCAACGGGTACAGAGTTCTTGGCAAGAAGAAGGAAGTGGAACATCGTTTTTACGGAATACATTATTGATGGCTCTTACGATTCGCTGTACATTAGCATGAACGGGACAAGTGTTTCGTTCATTATCTCGGGTTGTGGCAGTGACTGCATTTGGAGGAAATTCTCTCTTGATTGTACTGATGGCAAATTTACATTCAGGATATGTTGATTTAAAATCACTAGCGATTTTATTACATGAATGTAGTAGAATGTATTTTGGTTTCCTGACACCATATCTTGTCCATGGATTGCTCATGCATTTTTTGGTCTCAAAACAAACTCTACAATCTTTGTGGGCAATTCGGAGACACAGATAGAGTCAAACCGTTCTTTTGCAGAGTCTTGAGTTCCTCTTCTGTTCCTGTATGAATTGCTTTCAGTACATTCCTAGCGAATTTCAAACTGCAGTTAATTACCATGAACAAAACTGAAGCATCAGAACTTCAAGAGAATTCTGCCTACAAACTTCAATAATAAAGTTCAGCCCGTTGTTTGGCAGTTTAGAACTGACACCAACATATGTGTTTGCAATTTTCATGGCATTCCGTGTTACGATAAAGGATTTTGGAAGTAATTCGTCTGGTATCACAACATCACATGAGGTGAGCAACGATTCAGCTACGAGGCTTTGTAATATGTTTTCAATCCAAAACTGCAAAATCTGATTTTGGATTTGATCATTTAGATTGTGGAATATATCACTTAAGCGAGAAATTCGATACTTTTACTTCCGCTGGTCTGTGAAAAGAACAGAGTTCAACTTCATGAGCTGAATTGAGAACTCATTTTGAAGAGGGGATTTCTCATTGAATAAGTGAAGCAGTTTAAGGTTATCAAAACTGTCTACATTTTGCAAAGTAAAGTGACTTACGGACAGCATCAAGACACTTTGGGAATTGTTGGAGGATTCGTGATTGATCTCCATATCACTGTTATCACTGTGGTAAGTATTACAGTTTTCTCAGGGGATGCAAATCGTAACTTAGCTGCTACAGCTGACTTAGCTGACTGATGATGTGTCCTTCGTTTTTCCCCTCATCAGATGGCGCTTCCGCCCTCGCAATGAAGTTGGAGTCATTGCCACCAGTCCCATCAATGGAGGTCGACCTTGACTTCTGGGAACCGAACTTCGACAAGATGATGGTTGAGTGATGGTTGGAGTGGCAGTTGTGCTTGATGGCAATGGTGGCCTACCTCTATGTTTTCGTACTGCATTTGTGTGCTAAGATTGTTTATCTTTGTCACTCAGATTCTGATACTTCTGATTCTGATCTTCAGTCGGTTTTCTTCCTCTGCTAGATGTTCTTTTCTTCCCATGCATTGTAGTCATACTAAAACTAGAAGAGAATGAGATGATTGGGACATGCAATTCGGGATTTGCCATAAGAATAATTCTGACTAAGTCCTTATAAATCTAATGCTGAAAACACTACATATCATACAATGGAAACATGAGACACTTTATTGCACTATACATATCCTACACACTACAAAATGTACAAGGAAAGCAAAATATTTTGGATTTCTCAGTTAGTAATACTTATCACAAGAAAAATTTTCCACCTCCTTAATGTTGAGCAAAGCAGCGCACACACACATCAAGAGCAAGAAAATTTACAGATACCCATTAATCTATATTATTTATAAAAACATCAAGCATAACTTTTACATTAACAAACAGCTAACTAACAATCAACATGAATTTCCCACTAAAAGAACTGAAGCCAATGTAGTGCAATGCAGAGTTAAAATGGCACCACCTGACACAATTAGAGCACCAAACTTTGCAAAAATCAAATAGACCTAAGAAAAAGTAAGTTGCTTTCAATACAAAATTTCTTGGCAAAATATAACACAAAATACAAAAAAGGAAATGATCAGGTACTGCATATGAAAAGTATTGTGCCTTGGTAATACTTTTTGTCAATATTTTCTTAGCTGGTATATCAAAATATTACTTTCCCATTATGAAATAAATATTAAAATATATATTGTTCCTGTACTGATGGGAACTGTGACCGGTGGAAAAAATCAATTTTTGGCAAAAATTGATTAATCCTAACCCCCCAGTAAATAAATTTAACTGTGTATTTGGGTTCATTTTATACTTCTAGGGGAGGGTTTTCATTATTTGAAAGTGTCATTTGGGGTTCAGTTCATCCAAGTAAAAATGCCTTCTTAACCATAGTTTTTCCACCCACAGCATAGCCTTGATATGAAAATGATGAAAAATTAGTTACACCAAATAATAGATTTTTATGCTCCGTAAAAAAAAAAAGTAATCTTCCAAAATTTTAATTTTTAGTCTTTAAAAAATAAATCACTGTCATTACTAACCTTCTAGGCATACCGTGATTATTTTTTTAAAAGCTAAAATTTATTTTCTTGGGAGATTAATTTTTTTTACAGACCCAATTTTTTTTTCACACATTTCCATGCAGAAAAATTGATTTTTCAAAAATGACCCCTAGGTTTTACTCTGATAGGTTAACATTGAGGTTTTAATCATTTTTAAGACTCTTATGTGTTATACTCTGAGGATAATATCCATTTGACATCAAATTCAAGTAAACACACCTGAATTTTAACAAAATATATGAAAATTTGTGAAAAAAATGGAAAATTTTCAAAATTTCTGTAATTTCAAAATATGACTGATGAGCTCAGTATGCTTCTACAAATGATATTTACATCAATTGCTATGGATTTATTTTATGCTGATGGTCTGTCCCTGTGTGATGTGAAAAACAAATTCCATAGGAAATCATTTCAATCTGTTCAGAAATTAGTATTTGTAACATTAAATTTCCGATTTTCCCTTTTGCTTTTGCAAAAAACAGGCATTCTTTTTTTTACTTCTTCCAAATTTTTTTTCAAATATGGTCATCCTGATGATCCTAAAAGATTAATTTTTGGAAACTACATTCAATTTGTGATCTAATGGTATATAACATGTCTATATAGAGGAAAAATTGAAACCTCAATATTTTTTTCACAAAAATAATGCTGTTGTCTCGAAATATGGTCCCCATTACTATGGCCAGAAATAAAAAAAGCTTTCTCCATAATTCATACCAATTTCAGTCTTGTCCAACGTCATATTATTTCACAAATAATACATCGAATATATTACTTTTATTTCATAATAAACAAATAATTAACAGAATACCGGATCTATTTATTAAATAATTTATTTGTTTTTATTTAATTGTTTTCAACACCTATACTGGCTAGTACTAAATAGGTGACGGGAGTGTCGGCATTCGCCGCTAGGGGCACATCAGGTGATTATGGTAAAGCCTGGGAGAATGTTGCATTCATCGGTAAGGGCGCCTCAGGGAAAAGCCTGGGAGAGTGTCGGCATTCACTGGTAGGGGCGCTTCAGGCAAAAGCTAGAAGAATGTCGGCATTCGCCAGTAGGGGCGCCTCAGGCAAAAGCTAGAGAGAATATCGGCAGGTAAAAGCCTGGGAGAGTGTTGGCATTCACCAGTGGGGGCACCTCAGGCAAAAGCCTAAGAAAGTGTCGACATTCACCTCATGTAAAAGCCTGAGAAAGTGTCGCCTCAGGCGAATAAGATGAAGACTGGGAAAGTGTGAGGTAAAGCCTGGGCGGGATCACAAAGGGTGATGTAGTTGTCAATGAAATTCTGATTTTTGATTATAGAGTGTAGCCTCGGAACAGATAGAATCGGACCAGATACTACACTTTGATCTCAGGCAAAACACAAAGAAAAACAATTGACAAGAACAGATGCTACACTTTGATCTCAGCTAAAAGGCCGAGAAAGAAATTTGATGGAGAATTTCTAATATAGAGACACTTGTAGTGTCGAGCCGCGAGAGGGTTCGAATTTTATAAACACGTTAGTGAATTAGCGTCAATTATATTTCTGAAAGTAAATTAACATGAATAATTAGATAAGTATAGTTGAGTTTTAACAAAGATTGTATAATATTACCGTGGGGTCTGCGTTTGCGCCGGACCTTCATAGAATACAAATTTGTCACAAACTCTTACAAGAGATAGAGGAGGTGGAGGTTCTTCTTCTTCTTCTTAAATAATATGGGGAAAAGAAAATCATTAAACACAGAGTCTAATGTTATCATGCAGTAATCTCCATTTTTTAAAAATCGTTTCTTAACTATTGTGAATATCATCATTTCTCTTCGAAGAAACATACTTTATTAGTGTCCAGGAGGCCTCCTTAATCTCATTTGAGTGTTTCCGTAGTGCTCAAGAGACATACACATTTTTCTTTTTTTCTTTTCTCACTTACAAATAAAAGAATTTCTCTACAAAGATAATGGAGGGGGAGAACTTGGTTTTAATAGTGCTCTGTAGGCCTCCTTAATTTTAAAAGTGATTAATATCCTAGATAGAGCAGGTGTGTTGTTCAGGAAAGAGTCAGAGTCAAAGGTTTAGGAAAGAGTCAGAGTAAAAGGTTTGGGAAACAGTCAGAGTAAGAGGTTCGGGAAATAATCAAAGCCGGAGGTTCAGGAAGGCGTCAGAGCCAGAGGTTCGGGAATGGGGTCAGAGCCTGAGAGTTGGGAAATGGGGTCAGAGCCTGACGTTCAGAGAAAGAGCCAGAGGCTGACGTTCAAAAAATAAGCCACAGCCAGGGGTACAGGCAGGACTCAGAGCACTGACTCCTACACCTTCTCGAACCATTAGGCACTGACTCCTACACCTTCTCGAACCTTTAGGCACTGACTCCTACACCTTCTCGAACCTTTAGGCACTGACTCCTACACCTTCTCGAACCTTTAGGCACTGACTCCTACACCTTCTCGAACCTTTAGGCACTGACTCCTACACCTTCTCGAACCATTAGGCACTGACTCCTACACCTTCTCGAACCTTTAGGCACTGACTCCTACACCTTCTCGAACCTTTAGGCACTGACTCCTACACCTTCTCGAACCTTTAGGCACTGACTCCTACACCTTCTCGAACCTTTAGGCACTGACTCCTACACCTTCTCGAACCTTTAGGCACTGACTCCTACACCTTCTCGAACCTTTAGGCACTGACTCCTACACCTTCTCGAACCTTTAGGCACTGACTCCTACACCTTCTCGAACCTTTAGGCACTGACTCCTACACCTTCTCGAACCTTAAGTGCCTTTGTTCTTTTCCTTTTGTTCTGCTTTGAATGATCCTTCGCCCCCACAAAGCCAACCGGTTGCTGTTCGCCCAGTGATCGCTCGCTGCTATAAATAGTTTCAACGTGGGAGTGTGTTTGTAGCTGGCCGAGACAGCCAGATCGGTGACGTCATCATAATCATCGTCGCCATCCCCGCCTAGAGGAACTTGGATCTATTTTTTTATTGCCATAACAATTTGCATAGTTGGGGGGGGGGGGGGTCATATTTTAGGCTAGATAGTTTTTTTCGCAAATAATTTATTCTCACAAATTTGTTTATTTGTAAAATAGAAGATATCCACATGCTCATGGCCGCCCTATCTGACATCAGAAATTTTAAACCGGTGTTAATCAAAAGAAAATCCTACATTACAGTTTAGGACGGATTTTTTTTTTCGCAAATAATTTATTTTCACAAAATTGTTTATTTGTACCAACTAGTGATGTTGTCCTATTTGGCATAAAAAATTACAAACCAGTATTAATTCAAAGGAAAAATCCTACATTATATTTTAGGCCGGATGATTTTTTAAATTTATTTTTCATTCATTTTTTTTTTCATTTTTCATTTAATTTTCAGTTACTTTTTCATTCATTTTTGTCCTTCAATTTAAAAATTGAAGGACAAAAATGAATGAAAAAGTAATTTTTTTATTCACTTATTAGTTTTACATTTAAATTTTTTTCCTTCATTATTTTTCCTTCATTTTTTCACATTCACTTTTCACATTCACTTTTTCATTCATTTTTTTTTCATTGATATTAACAATCATATTTTCCTATTCAATTTCTCATTAATTTTTTTCATTTATATGAATATCCTGGAATGAGCAGATAGTAACAGTGCTCAATATCCTAGATAAAACGGATTGCTGCTAATCATTACTAATACTGACATTAATTATTTTTGAGGAGATTTTCTTTTTTTAGGTTTAAATTTAGATTTCTGGTAATCATTACTAATACCGACATAAATCATTTTCAAGGAAATACCGTTGGGAAATTTATCAAATATTAGTTTTTTTGCTCTACCAACTCATTTTAAACCTATTTGTGTTTAAAATTATTTATAAAATTATTTTTAACCACCTCTAGAAGGGTGAAGCTAATTTTTTCTTTTCCTTCTATTTCCACGTTTTCTTCCTTCTTTCCCTCCTACTCCCACCTTTTTTTCTTCCTTTCTTTCTTCCCTCCTACTCCCACCTTTTCCTTCTTTTTTTCCCTCCTACTCTCACCTTTTCCTTCTTTCTTTCCCTCCTACTCCCACCTTTTCCTTCTTTCTTTCTTCTTAATTTTTAAAACGTCGGAGTAGTGGGTACTCCGACGTTTTAAAAATTAATAAACATTAATACTGGGGAAATCAATATTTAAAAAACAAAACAGGAAATGAGTCAGCATTTTTTTACATTTTAGTAGCCGCTACCCACTACTAACTGCTAATATCCGCCAGTGTCTGCCCTATAAACAAATCGCTAACTAATAATTCATTTTTTAAATTTTACAGTTCAGTAGACACTGCCTGCCACGCCAGTGTCTGCCATGTAAAGAAATCAACTCTTTTGTAAAATAGGGGCGCTGCCGTAAACTGTTGACTCTTTTGTAAAATAAGGGGGCCACCGTAAACTGTTGACTCTTTTGTACAATACTGGCGCTGCAGGAGAAGTAGTAGTAGTAACATTCCTCTCTTGGCAGAAGGGGCTGATGCGGCAGCTTAGCAAAAGTATACGACTGTAGGGAGGATATTTTGCTAGGTCTAAAGGAGAATTGTGTGTGTGTGTGTGTGTGTGTGTGCATGTGCATACTCATACTCAACAGAAATATCGAAAAATTGGAAAAGAACGTTGATTCCTTCGTGCCAAACCGACATGAAACTTCTCGAGGGGGGGAGGAGTCAATGTTAAAGTGACCTATTTTCCTATAGATTTTGTTCTCTGTGTCGGATAAAGAACGACAACTGACCCACAAGAATTTTCTTTTAACGATAACTTACATAGACATCGAAGGGGGGGGGGGGCAAAGACAGAGATGATACTTTTAATAGAAATATATCACACTTTTTCCCCCCCCGGGCAACAGGAATGGGAGGGGCGGGGGGGAAGAGGCAACCCGAGAAGAGACAGCTTCTGCTCCAGGCAACGGGGAGAGAGGGATGGAGGTGAGCAAGTGAGCGGGTGACCAGGGAAGAGACAGCTTTCGCCCAAGGGAATGGAGAGAAGAGGGCAGCCTGAAGAGGGGGCGGTGTAATGGGGCGACCACAGAAGAGAGAGCCCCTGCTAGTATAAAACTCCCTAAGAAAAGGAATTGTCTTCTTAGATTTATAAACCAAGAGATATTTCCATGTAGTATAACTGATACTAGTCTTTTCATTCGATGTAGACCAATTTGTCATAACAATCAACTCAAACATTAAAAATAATCCAGAAAGAATGAACTTATTAAAGGAATGAATATTAAATCAGACAAATTATTTTTCAAAGAAAAATGTTTATGACACCATTTTTTTTATTAAGTATTAATTTAATGTTTTCTGTCTAGCCTACGCAAATTACACGAAATAATACATTTGCACTAAGATTTCCAATGAAGTAATGGGTTAATTATATTCAATGATCATTAATTAATAAATACTGAAAATTTCATTACAATTGATTGATTTCCTGAATTTTGATTATTTTTTAAGTGAAGGTAGGGGTCAAAAGGCTCATAGTCTGACGGTTCAACAGCTGTCGTTTTTAACTATACAGGATGACATCATTTTCCAGTTAACAGGCCTTAGTTTACTTTTACGATGGCCACGCTTTTGTCCTACCACCTTTTCTCCAGTGTATTTCTTAACAGGAAGTCAGAAAGACAGAGTGAACTGCTCATTTGCCACTTTTTGTTGTGTTGATAATTAGGGCATTTATAACGACAGCTAACAACGAAAAAGGGGTGAAAAACGAACAGAAAACAAATAAATGGTATCAAATTCAAAGTAAGTTACTCTTCGACCTATCTGGATAAGTTTATTTGTGTTTTAACTTATTTTAAAGCGTTTTTTTAGTTTGATTTAAAACTTGTGTCTCAACGCCATATTAAAATCGAAAACATAAAATCGCCATATTTCATCACATGACGTCGAGGCACGAGTTTTAAATCAAACTAAAAAATGCTTTAAAATAAGTTAAAACACCAATAAACTTACCCAGGTAGGTAGAAGAGTAACTTATTTAGCCTTTGCCACCATTTATTTGTTGCCTATTTGTGTTTTTCACTTCTTTTTCGTTCTGTTAGCTGTCGTTATGAATGCCCGATAATTATTCAAAGTTTGGTGCTTATTCAGATTAAGGGAGAAATTCAGAAAAAATATATATTTCCATGTTATTGATTCAAATTTAATTTTCTTCCATAAAATAAAAACTACTTAATTAATTTACGTGATTTTTGGTATATTCAGCCCATGACAAGTACGTACATTAAACAGATATTCCTCAGTTTGTCTTTTTCGAACGTCTCCCGTAACATGGATAAACATCCAAAGTTTGAATGAAAACAAGCAAATAATTCTTTGTTTATAAGATTTTAAAATTTTCATAAGTTTCGAAAGGGACTAGCAGTGAGCCAAGCTTAACGAGTAAAAAGAGAAGATAACTATAAATCTTGATTTAGTTGTATTGTAAAAAAATAATAGACGATCGAGCCTATTGAGTGGGTGAAACCTTCAGGAGGGGGAAATATGATACCCAACAGAGCAGAGTCGGACTGGCACATTTATGGTTGGGGGGGGGGGAAGAGTTAATTAAAAAACCTATATTAGGTTCTGCATTCCCCATTCAGTGGCGGACATTGGCGGTCGCCATTCCCCATTCAGTGGCGAACATTGCCGGTCGCAATACCCCATTCAAGAGTGGATTTATTTTTCCCAGACAAAGTTTGGCGATGATTCGAGTCGCACCAGTTCAGATGCGGGCAGCCACTCTCTTGAATGAGATTGACAGACTCTCTTACGAGTGGGTAGCCATTTGCACGATATGGACAGACTTTTATAACGCTGAAGGAACTTCGACACTGAGGAGTTCATTCAGATTCAGACGTCAACCCCTCAACGAGATCGACAGACTCTCTTAGGAGTGGGTAGCCATTTGCTCGACATGGACAAACTCTGTTATGAGTCGGCGTCCACAGTGCGACTTTGCTCCACTCAGAGACTCCATTTTTTACCAGGCCCTATTGGGTGGGTTGCTGAAAGAGCAATTATTTTAGCAACCTTTCCCCTTCCGACTGATACCTCGACCCCCTTCAGGGTACATCCGGGAGGAAGATATTGGATATATTATTTTATATTTCAAATATTTTCTTTTTTTTTTCCCAACACATTGCTAAAAGAAAACTTGATGGGACCAACACATTGCAAAAGGAATTTGTTGGATACCAGACTTTTTTGCGAACCAAGACCAAGCTGGTGAAACGGGGGAAGCTGGTTTCCTAATGGAGCAAAGAAACAAATTGGTAAGACCAATGACGCTGAGTAATTTATGTTTGTGAAAAGCAAAGCTGAGAAGAAAAAAAATGTCTGCCATTTAAGAAGCTGTAAGAGAAACTATGCCGGATTTAACGGATACCCAAATGTCTCAACAGCCCAAGTTTAATCATTTAATACCTAACGAACCAACATTCACAAAATTGGAGGTAAACTGGGACCCTGGCATCAGGGCGCCATTCGACGAAGAAAGAAATATTCTGAACTTTAAATTTTTCACCGTTTCGTATGTAAATATATTTTTTTCTCTTCCAATGCAAGCAGCCTAGTTTTTTTAAAAAACTTATTTCTCTTTCTTCTAAGGAAGAATTTCTGGAATATTACAACATATTCCTACTATTACTCTTTCTTCTAAAGAAGAATCTCAAAGGAATGACCATATCCATTCTATTTTGTTTTTTGACATAAAATTCTCACTGGATTATTTCCAAACTTTAATTTTGTTCGCCTAAGGACAATATTACATTTGTCTTTGACATTAAAGCTATTACTTTTTTCTTCTAAGGGAGAATGTCTGGAATATCATTACATATTCCCACTATTTGAAGGATTCCTTGTCATTTGATATTCCTTCTATTTTTTTTTTACTTTTAAACTTCTTGCTGAAATATCACTGTATATTCCTGCTACTATTTGAGGGAATTCCAGTTATAATTTTCTTTCTATTACTCTTTCTTCTGTAAGCCACAAGTATATCTTGGACAAGATAAGATAGGCTTATTTTCAATTTTCATTTTCTCTCGCTATAACGTTTAACATTTATTTTTTGTATTGAAATGGATTGAAGATTGTTTGGTACATTCATACGAGAAACAGGCATTATAATCTTAAAATAGAGGATTTCGGGCATTTTCTTCTTTTTTTTTGGGGGGGGGGGGTATGTGTAAAAAAATAATAGACAGTTGAGCCTATTGACTGGGTGAGGCCTTCAGGAGGTTGTATATGATACCCAACAGAGCAGGGTCGGACTGTCGCATTTTTGGTGTGTGTGGGGGAGGGGGGGGGGGAGATAGTTAAAAAACCTATATTAGGTTCTGCATTCCCAATTCAGTGGTAAACAGTGGCAGCCGCTATTCCCATTCAAGAGTGAATTTTTTTTTCCCCAAAGTTTTTCCCCAAGTTCAGATGTGGGCAGCCACTCTCTTAAATGAAATCTACAGACTCTCTTACGAGTGGGTAGCCATCTGCACGATACGGACAGACTCTTTTACAACGTTGAAGGAACTTAGACACTGAGGAGTTCATTCAGATTCACATGTCAACCTCTCATTGAGATCGACAGACTCTTACGAGTGGGTAGCCATCTGCACGATATGGACAGACTCTTTTACGATACTGAAGGAACTTCGACACTGAGGAGTTCATTCAGATTCAGACTCACACGTCAACCCCTCAACAAGATTGATAGACTCTCTTACAAGTGGGTAGCAATTTGTGTTAAGAATTATTATCTATATAAAGCCAAGTTCACACGAATGTGAGCCATACCTTTTGATCTCAGCAACATTCAGACATTCTTCATGGCAGGACAATTCAGTTAACAAGACAAACACATTTTGTAGGTTTCCACGCGAGTTGTGCGTTTATTTTTCTACAACAGAACAACAACAAACAGAAAGAGAAGAAGGGCAGCTAACCCCAATTCTTACAAGGAAAATCTCGTTTCCATATAATAATGGAACAAGGGAGATAACCCTTAAAATAGATTTTAACAGTCTGACAAAATTGATAATTCAACACACCTCCTCAATTGCTGTCAGACTGTTCCATGACTTCCCTAACACCTAACAGTGCTCTAAGCTTAATAAATTGTGCGCTCATAAGACCTATCGTCAGCACATCAGCAATCATGTCTTTACTTTGACAGTATTCCAATTCAATAGTTTCCATCTCAACTTGCTCTCGGATGTAATGAAACTTAATGTCAATATGCTTCGCCCTTCCATGATATTGTGGATTCTTTGCCATACATATTGTGGATTGGTTATCCTCGTAGATGAGTGTCGGTCCAACCGAGGGTTCATTGAGACCACTTAGAAGATGTCACATCCATACTGCCTCCTGTGCTGCACTTGCCAATGCCATATACTCTGCTTCAGCTGTAGACAATGCAACACAAGTCTGCCTTTTACTTTTCCAACTGACAGTCGCTCCACTTAATTTAAACAGGTAGCCTGAGGTTGACTTGCGGTCATCCAAGTCACCAGCCCAGTTTGCATCTGAATATCCTATCAGATTTCTTGCATTCTCCCTGTCATACAGTAACCCATAATTCCGCGTGCCATTTATATAACGCATGATATGTTTCACAGATCTCCAGTGTTCCATGGTAGGTTGTGAGCAGAATCTTGCTACATTGCCGACAGCATAGGCAATATCAGGTCTTGTTTTTGTTGACAGATACAGCAGGCTTCCAACTGCTGATTGATACAATTCTTGGTTGAATAACTCGTTTTCTTTAACGGCTTTAGTTAACCTTGCACCAGGATCAATTGGAGTTGCTGTAGGTTTTGAATTTTCCATTTGGAATCTTTTCAAAACCTCTGCTGCATATGCTGGATGTCCGATCCATATCTTCCCCGAACCTGGATAAGCGATTTTAACACCCAAGAAACTATGTAGTTTCCCCATATCCTTGATGTTGAAAATTTCGGAGATTCTTTTGATAAATTCTTGGATACGTGTCAAAGACTTACATGCCAGAATTATATCATCAACATACACTGCAGCTATGAAGATCTCTCCTCCCGAGGAGAGTGTGTAGATACACAGGTCATTTTCCAATTGCTTGAAATGCATCTTTTTTAGCTGAGCATCCAGTGCTTCATTCCAACATCTTGATGATTGTTTCAAGCCATAGATGCTTCGCTTTAATTTACAGACAAGGTGTTCTTTGTCTTTGACCTTAAATCCTTCTGGTTGCTTCATATATATGTCTTCTTTCAGCTCACCATTAAGAAATGCAGTGGTTACGTCCAACTGATGCAGGTTCAGGTCATGTTTTGCTGCTAATGCAATGACAGTTCGCACTGATTCGAACCTTACTACTGGACAAAAGGTCTCGTCGCAGTTAACTCCATGTTTCTGAAGAAATCCTTGAGCTACCAGTCAAGCTTTATATTGTTCCATCAGCGTCATATTTTTGTTTGAACACCCACTTACTACCAATAGCTTCCGTCCACTGGGTAAGACAGTAAGGTCCCATACTTTATTAGTATGTAGTGAATCAACTTCACTTTCCATTGCTTTCATTCATTTATCTTTCTCAGGGTTAGAAAGTGCTTCTTTCACTGTTAATGGGTTATTTACTCTGTGAGCAATGTAAACCCATTCACCATACTGATCTGGAGCTTTCCTAATCCTTGGTGATCTTCGTGGTCCTGTTGCCACTTGTGAATTGTCATCATCATCATCACTAACGTTATGACATTCAATTTTCACTAGAGGTTGGTTTCCAACTTCCTCTCTCCCTTGTTCACCAATGGATGCCGATTCATTAAAGATGACATCTCTGCTATGGAAGACTCTTAACTTTTCTGTATCATAAAGTCTATAGCTCTTGATTCCAATACCATATCCGAGAAAGATGCTCTTCTTCGCTTTAGGATCCATTTTGGATCTTTCATCTTTTGGTATATGGACATAAGCACTACATCCAAAAATGCGTAAATGGTTCACATCTGGTTTGTAGCCTTTCCAAGCCTCGTATGGTGCCATTCCTTGTACTGCATTTGTTGGGCTTTGGTTTCGTATGTATGAAGCTGTTGATAAAGCTTCTGCCCAAAATTTCTTAGGCAGCTTCGAGTCCGACAACATTGCTCGCACTGCTTCCACCAACGTCCGATTCATTCTTTCAGCTACTCCATTTTGCTCTGGTGTTTTGGAAACAGTGCGTTCATGGTGTATGCCCTCCTTCTTTAGGTAACCTTCAAACTCTCTTGAAGTGTATTCCCCGCCATTGTCAGTGCGTAAGGTTTTTATTTTTCGTCCACTGGAATTCTCCACTATGGTTTATCAATCCATGAATTTTGCAAAAACTTCTCCCTTGTGTTTAAGCACATATATCCACACAAATCTTGATTTGTCATCAATAAATGTGAGGAAGTATCTGGCTCCACCAAGCGATTTTGCCTCTAGCCTTCCACAAACATCGCTGTGCACAATTCCGAGTAGTTGTGTAGCTCGCCTTCCACCTGATTTTGGAAATGAGGAACAATGATGTTTGCCATCCACACATGGTTTACAAAAGTTAATGCTCTTTGTCACATCATAGTCAAGGCCAGTAACTAGCTGATCGCTTGCTAGTTTCTGCAAATTCCTTGCACCAAGATGACCAAAACGTTGATGCCAGATCTCCTCCTTTGTGTTACCACCTGAACATGTAGATGCTGCATGAGCTGCTTCTTGTTTTTCATTACAGTTCAAATAGTACACGTTTCCAATTTTTGAACCTTCAGCTACTATCCTCTGTTTTTCATCAAGAAGTCGACATCCTGATTCAGTAAATATGAACGACTTTCCAGATTTAGTCGCCCTAGACACACTCAATAGGTTGTAGGATAGTTTGGGAACATAAAGTGTTTCATACAGTCTACATCTTTGCTGTTTACCGTCTGGCACACTCACATTCAGTTCTATTGTCCCCACTCCTAATGCTTCAACTGAGCGTCCATCACCAAGTGTTATTTCCTCTACTAAATCCAATTTTCGGAAATGTATAAACCTCTTCACATCGTGCCACATGTGACAAGTTGCTCCAGAATCCACAATCCATTCACTCCTTTTGTTATTAGATAATAATGCATGGTGTGCAAATAGTCCAACATAATCGTTTTCAGAACCATTAGATTTTCCTTGTGTTTTTCCAGTGAAGAAAGCTTTCTTATTGGGATAGTTCCTTTTATAACCTTCTTTTGCATCCTCACTAAGCAATCGACAGTCACGTTTAATGTGCCCATTCTTTCTACAGTGAAAACACTTGGGTCCCTTTTTAAAATGTGATGTTTTGATGTCATCGCTTTCGAGTCAGTAGCAGTGTTTTCCTTCTCTCTGACTTTCGTTTCTTCGTAGAGCAGTCGTTCAGTCACTAACACCCATTTGGGCACATCCTGACTTGCTTCGAGCACTGTTACTAGCATGTCATAGGAATCCGGGAGGCTAGCCAAGAGGTGTACAACTCTATCTTCCTCATCAATTGAATCGCCACTGACTGACAACTCTTCAAAGATTTCTGTCATCATTTTAATGTCCCCTACTTTCAATTTAAAGGAATACAAGCGCCTCTTTAATGCCCACGTTTTCTTCTGAAATTGATCTGCCAATTTTTTCCACACCACTGCAGGGTCGTCTGGATCCCCTATTAAATACAAAAGTGACGGTGCCACTGACAAAACAATCATTGCCAAGGCGCGATCTTTCCGCGATAAATACTTTGTATGTAACATCGCATCTGTCCTAGGATCGGGGACGATCATAATCCGTCCCTAATTAATGCCATTTTGCACTGAATTTTCCAAGTGGCGTAATTTGTCCCATTCAAAGGTACAAGATTAACAAGTTTTGTTTCCATCGTAAAGTTCCAGATATAAAACGATACAAAACTTCTTCCGTGAACAAGAATTTCAAGATGGCCGAAAAAAAATGTCACATGTGGCTTTATTATTATATCGAGCGTTCATCTGGGCCCATAACCTTTGTTAAGAATTATTATCGATATAAAGCCAAGTTCACACGAATGTGAGACATACCTTTTGATCTCAGCAACATTCAGACATTCTTCATGGCAGGACAATTCAGTTAACAAGACAAACACATTTTGTAGGTTTCCACGCGAGTCGTGCGTTTATTTTTCTACAACAGAACAACAACAAACAGAAAGAGAAGAAGGGCAGATAACCCCAATTCTTACAAGGAAAATCTCGTCCCCATATAATAATGGAACAAGGGAGATAACCCTTAAAATAGATTTTAACAGTCTGACAAAATTGATAATTCAACAATTTGCATGACATGGACAGACTGTTACAAGTCGGTGTCCACAGTGCGACTTTGCTCCACTCAGAAACTCCATTTTTTTTTTTACCAGGTCCTGTTAGGTGGGTCGCTGAAAGAGCAATTCTTTTAGCAACATTTCCCCTTCCGACTGCTGCCTCGGCGCCTTCAAGATACATAAACATTAGATATATTATTTTATATTTCAAATATTTTCTTCTTTTTTTTCCAACAGTATCACGAGTGACCCTTGCGTGCGTAGGCCTCGCCTCTTATTGATTACTGGTAAAAATTGTTGGCGAAAGTTATAAAAAAATTGGGCACTTGACGAAACAGCTGAAGTTATTTGTTTTCAATTTTGAAGAATTATATTAAAACAGCGGCGATAATCCACCGGAAGTAACGAAACGACCAATAGATTAAAACATTTTAATAAATTTATTTATTTAACGAACTATAGTTTCTGAAAGAAAATATTTTAATAGTGCTTTTTTTAAATTTAAAATGTTCAGTGATTTTTTTTAACATTGTAATAAAATTATTTCTGAATTTTTTCAATAATTGAAAATGTTCTAAACGAGCAGTTTTCATAATTTCAAATGTTATAAAACAAACAGTTTACTTTTTCTATCGATCTTGGCCCAATCTCCGTGAATTTCGCGTCGGACGTGTTTGGGCATGCTACGTAAACACCAGAGAGATGACGAGCCGAATAGTGGCAGCCGATACCTTCGATACGTTGCTGCGTCATATTTTTTTCTTTTTTTTTTCAGTTTTATTTTCAAGAAAGATTACAAAAAACAAACAAAACATAGCGAAATTACTGTTAATAAATAAATGTTTGGTCTTTATTTTTGTAGCAAAACAATGCTAAACAACTGTTAATAAACAATAATAATAATAATAATACCACCACCTTTTCTTTCTATCAAGCGGCACATGTAATAGCATTTTGGGTGCTCATATCGATCCCGAACCAGCTTTTGTGACGTTCGACTCGGAATCGTTCGGCTGTCCTACGCAAACGGCCGAGTGTTGCCGAGCCGATTTGTACCAGACGACAATTTTGATACGGTGCTGTGTCCTATGATAATAATGTTTTGCTTGTTTTTGTTTGTTTGTTAGGGTTACGGATAGGGTAAGGAATTTTTTTAAAGAAACAAAGAAAATTAAACATATTTTCATTAATTTTTTGGGGGAAGAAATTTCCGAGAAGTAATTTCGGAATTGGAGTGAATGTCAATAACAGTCGAGAAGCCTTAGTGGGTAGTAGTAATTTGTTTTGACAATGTCCTGTAGGCGAGCCGTAGTAGAAGCAGTAATAGTTGCGGTGTAAAGATGTCGGTGTTGGAGGACGCGGTGTAGCAGTAGTGCGAATAGTTGTGTTGTTGTTCAGCGTCGCTGATTCAATGACGTTTAGCAGACAAAATTGTCGTAGAAGTTGTCGTGATAGTCGCGTTGTTGAATTGTTATTTTGTTGTACTTGAAGTTGCTGGTTTTTTCGTCGTTGTTTGAGGAGGACCGAACGTCGCTATTCTTGTGTTCTTGGCTGATTCCAGATTTTTTCTGTCGTCTGCTTGGACCAGCTGGTTTTATGGAAAAGCCTGCGGACGTAGTCGTAGACATACGACCGATAACACGGAGATGAAAATCTGACGGCCGGCGTCAACAAACTGTGTTTGTTTGAATTTCTATTTTCGCCACAGTAACCACGGCACATGATCAGTCAGCACGTAACTTCGTGGTAATAAACATGATCATGTTTACCGACTTTTGTGCCACTGTGGCGATCACAGAACGCCTCCCAGTGCCTGGGATTCCACTTTTGAGCAGTCGGGAATCGCCCAAACAAGACACATCAAGGTGGCGGTCGCCATGACAACAACACTCCAGCTGGTATGTCGAGCGTCGTCAAATCAAAACGAGACCTAAAAATCATAACAACTTTTATTATTTATTTTTACTTGCTCACTGTTCCATGTTTTCTTTTGCGCTGAGCACAGCTTGGTGAATCGCTCAGTATCTCTCCACCAATCGGCTCGTCAACACTCGACCGTTTGCGTAGGACAGCCGAACGATTCCGAGTCGGACGTCACGAAAGCTGGTTCGGGATCGATATCAGTACCGCATTTTGGACATTTTTTTCTTTTTAGCAACAGCTTTTTTCCTGGCAGAATGAAATGACTCCTTCGCGAGATTCAACTCTGCTACACAGCTCTTCGTAATTCAGTTGTTTTTCTTCTTTTTTTCAATTTAACATGCACTGGCTATGACCAATTTCAATACTGATCAGAGAAATTGTCGTCTGGTCACTGCCAGCTGATTGGCTAATCGCTCAGCATCTCTCTGCCACTATTCGGCTCGGGTGTTTACGTAGCATGTCCGAACGCTGCCGATGCGAAGTTCACGGAGATTGGGTCCGGATCGATAGAAGTTCGAAAAATAATTTGTCATTCTTTCCAATAAAATCACTTTTAAGGGGGATTTTTTCTTATTTTATTAAAGAGGATACAGTTCGGAAATTTGTTTTAAAATACCTTCCAGGGGGTTCGCAGTAATCTGTGGATTATCGCCGCTGTTTTGAATGTAACAAATAAATTCAGCTATTTCGTCAAGTGACAAAAATTGAAATGAAAAAAAAAATGTTTGTCAATAATAACTGCTGACACAACAAATAGTCGGCATAACATTTGAATCTTTTTTAATTTTCGAATAGAATTGTTGCCTTTGTCCACAAAAAATAAATTTTAAAAGAAAACAAGTACAATTTTCTAATGTAATAAAACGTATGTTCTGATTTGTTAGAAAACATTTTTTTTTAGACAAAAGTAAATCGTGAATATTTTTTCGATAAAAAATGATAGGCGTGAAAACAAACTTACATGTTTTGGAGTATTGTGTATCTGAAGCCACTACGACAATCGACGACACCGCCTAAGGCAATGTACAAGTAGAAAATGTTGAATGTTTTTTTTTTTTAATAACTGACACGGCAAAAGATTCCGGTATACAATTTAGCGACTGCGCTTTTTAAATGAAGGTGTATTCTTGTTGATTGCACTTTTTGTACTTGAACATTTTCTAACTCACATGGCAAGAGATTTCTACATCCGATTATTTTCGTAATTTAGCGCGTTAAGTTTCAAGCTCGTAAAATTATAATTCAGCGTCATCCTGCCATTTGTCATTATCTAAAAAGATCTCGGTGCTTCTGCTGTTTCGCCTCTCTTTTTAAAAAAAAGTAGCAAAAGAAACGTATAAACTTTGTTATGTACTACTTACATGGTAGTTTCTGCGCACACTGCTTTGCGCACGTATTCGCCAGAATTAATAAAAACAAATAATAATATTTTGAACCAATCAGCAGATTTTTCTGAATTTATAGAAATTGTCATTTTAGAGCCACCTCGACCCCATATAAGGCCAGATTTTCCTTCAATAAACAGTTGAGACAAAAATTCCAGGACAGTGCTAATATCGTTTTCTCTCACCCCATTTCTTGCTACAATTGCTCACTCACTCAAACACACACTATCGTACGCATATTCACACTAAAGGCGACAAACACACACACACCCCTTGAATCCACTTTCAATGTCGTCTGCGATTTACGCTGACTGAAAACAAATTTATAAACTTAACCATTTTAATACTTCAAACATTTTTCACTGAACTTTCTAATGTGAAAACAAATGATGATTGACTCTATTTAATAACTTTTAATGAAATGTATTTTGATTACGATTTTTCAGACCCGTGGATAATTCACAGCCCTTAAATGATAGAATCAGGCTTCCTCGATATCTCAACTAATGATTTCCCCTTGTTTTGCAAGGACACTCAAAATACTCAACAACTATTCTATGTTTGGCACTTGTATATATGCGGTACACGAGCCGAAATTTATTTTAGAAGAGTTCCAATGGTGTAAGGGCAGACAACTCTCTTTTTTAATACGCAATTTCTCCGAAAATGGAAAATATGCATTTTTTAAATAAGTCATGCAAATTTAAGTAATAGAACATTTTTCGAAGAAATAACAATTTGTGAAAATCAACAGTATATTGATAGAACATTTATTGAAGAAAATAGAATTTGGGAAAATAAACACTATATTTTTTCATTTCAAAACGAACAGTTATCGGTTTTGGTTTAAAACATTTTTTAAATTTATTTTTTAAACTATAAAAAAAATTTTATAGTTTAAAAAATAAATTTTTCTGTTTTTTTTTTTCTTGATTTTGTTTTTTAAAACGGGATAGAATTCAGAAATGTGTTCAAAAAGACTCTGTAGGGGAGTTGCGGAAAATTTCTGCCGCCACATAAATTCTGATGAATAGGATCCCATACGTACATTAATATTACTAGGTCATCTAAGGGTATCTTTGATTGGAAAAAGAAACTGCCATTCCTAATGGACCTGGCTCTGTGACACTTTGGACATCTCCACCGAAATCCATCAGTTTTATTTACGGGTGTCATTTCCATTTCCACACCGCAGGTGCATCTCTCGGTGGAAGAAAGGACTCTCTGCGCTTGCAAAAATGCCACCACTTTTTGTTGAGTACTTGTTAAATATAATAATTCGCGCATATTCAAGGCATTCACGTCGATTTTCGGAGAAGCTAGAAATTATGTAGTTAAAAAAAGAGAGTTGTCTGTGCATTCTTACACCATTGGAACTCTTCTAAAATAAAGTACGGCTCGTGTACCGCATCTATTCAAGTGCCCTATGTTTTTCTATCTTTGTAGACTTCCATTTTAAACATATAAAATATCTCTTTTGTAAATTTATGCTTTTGTGCCAGTTGACACGGTTAAGATTCGAATAAAAATTGTTGTTTGGAATAAATACAATTTAGGCGCGCAGAGTGAATATAATCGTATTGGCGCGTGACAAATAAAAAATAACGCCCACGCAAATTCTGATGTGGCTTTATATATTAAATCAACTCAAAACGAGCGGACGTAGTTGAGAGCACACCACGTGATATTTCTGTCCAATGAGATTTCTCCAAAGACATATTTTTCTAAACTTTTCTCTATAAGCTCGCTGGAGCCTATCCAAATAGTATTTAAGCACACACAAACATCAAACTTTCTCTTTCAACTGACTTTTCATCCGGAGGTTACACGCATCTTACTATCACTCTTCCATTTCACCCTTTATTTTTAGGGACCTTCCATTCGTATTCGCATACGTGGGCGATGTCCTAATTTCTAGTAGAAACCTCGACGAACATAAACAACACTTGGAACAAGTTTTCCAAAGACTGTCCCATTACGGTTTAAAAATAAACTTGGACAAATGTATTTTCGGTCAGCAAGAAGTAAATTTCCTCGGACATTCAATTGATAAGGATGGAATATCACCATTACCCGAAAAAGTAAGTGCCATTACGAATTTTCCACAACCTACGTCTGTTAGACAAATTCGTCGTTTCATAGGTGTAACTAATTATTACAGACGATTTTTACCCAACTGTTCCACAATCCTTGCACCGTTAACGTCATTATTGAAGAACAAAACGAAAAACCAACAATTAAAACTGGAAGGATCAGCTTTAAAAGCTTTCCATCAAGCTAAAACTGCCTTAGTCAATTTCACAAAATTGAATAATATTAAGGACAGTGAGGAATCGAAACTTACACTTACAACAGACGCATCAGACATAGCTGTAGGAGCAGTTATACACCAACTGACAGGGAATACAATGACCCCTATTTCGTTTTTTTCAGCCAAACTGAGCAAGACACAGACAAAGTACAGTACCTTTTCAAGGGAACTATTAGCAATTTATTTGGCAATTAAACATTTTAGACATCTGTTGGAAGGAAGAAACTTTTGTATTTACACTGACCATAAACCGTTAACGTATGCACTGCATACACACATAGATAAATATGGCCCAAGAGAAATCAGACATCTTGATTATATTGCTCAATATTCTACAGACATCAGATACGTCAAGGGACAAGAAAACATTGTGGCGGACGCATTATCACGAGCTGCAATAACTTCGATAAATTCCAGTTCGCTGAGTATGGAATTAATTGCACAAGAACAAAAAACGGACGAGACACTCACTGACGTACAACAGAAAACGTTTTTGCAATTGAAGGAAATGCCTGTACCTTTTAGTACAACAACATTTCATTGTGATACAATGAAAAAACAACCACGTCCATACATACCGTCAAGCATCAGACAACATGTTTTTCAACATTTCCACAATTTATCTCATCCAGACAAACGAGCCACAGTAAGAATAATAGCAGACCGTTTCGTTTGGCCGAAAATGAATACAGATATTCGAAATTGGACCAAGACGTGTGTATCCTGTCAAAAGAATAAAATACACAGGCATACAAAGTCACCACTGGGTACTTTCAGTACGCCAGATGCCAGGTTTACCAATATCCATGTTGACTTGGTGGGGCCATTACCCCGCCTCGAAAGGACACACCCACATTCTCACCATAGTCGACAGGTTCAGCAAATGGCCAACAGCCATACCCGTGAAGGACACATCGGCGGCGACAGTAGCTGTAACAATATTAAAAGACTGGATAGCGATTTTTGGAGTACCGTCAGTACTCACAACGGACAGAGGCTCGCAATTTCAATCGAAACTCTTCGCAGAATTCAACCAATTGTTGGGAACGTCCCACATAAAGACAACGGCTTATCACCCTTGCTCGAATGGCCTTGTCGAACGCTTCCACAGACAGCTAAAAACTTCTTTGGCTACGAGTCATAACAACGCAGACTGGTCAGATAATTTATCATTAATCCTATTAATGATCCGAAACACGATGAAAGAGGATTTACAAAGCACGCCAGCGGAGGTAGTTTTTGGATCAGCAGTCACACTACCTGGACAATATTTTGATGCATACGCAGACATTTCACCCACAAATACATTTGTGACGGAATTAAAGAACAAAATGTCTTCTCTCAAATTTACACCCACCAGGAGGGCTGACAAACAAACACATATGCCAAATGACCTTCACACATGCAAATATGTATTTATTAGGAATGATACAGTCAAAAAGCCATTTTGTCCAAATTACACAGGACGATACCAAGTTTTGGACAGAAGTGAAAAATATTTCACTGTCCAAAGGAAAAACAGGAAAGACAACATCGCGATCGACCGAATTAAACCAGCATACATTGAGGAACACCCTCAGACAATTTCCCCACCAGAACAAATTCCCTTAGAACATGGGAGTCCAGCAGAAAGTAACGGGAACGTCAAACCTACGACAAAAACAGGTAGGAAAGTCCACTGGCCGAAACATTTCAAGGAATACATTACATATTAAAAAAAAAAAATTTTTTTTCCTTTTTTTCAATCTGGGGGGAGTATTGTGCCAGTTGACACGGTTAAGATTCGAATAAAAATTGTTGTTTGGAATAAATACAATTTAGGCGCGCAGAGTGAATATAATCGTATTGGCGCGTGACAAATAAAAAATAACGCCCACGCAAATTCCGATGTGGCTTTATATATTAAATCAACTCAAAACAAGCGGACGTAGTTGAGAGCACACCACGTGATATTTCTGTCCAATGAGATTTCTCCAAAGACATATTTTTCTAAACTTTTCTCTATAAGCTCGCTGCAGCCTATCCAAATAGTATTTAAGCACACACAAACATCAAACTTTCTCTTTCAACTGACTTTTCATCCGGAGGTTACACGCATCTTACTATCACTCTTCCATTTCACCCTTTCGCACGCTTCATACCATTTCACAGGCTAACATTACCTATTGCCTCTTTTAACATTTGACCATTCTAACAATTTTAACAAATGAACATTCCAACAAAAGAAAAGACATTCTTCTTTTTACTTACCCTGAAACTAAAGGAAGGACTCATGAACTCATTACAAAAAGAAATATATTCTATGTGTTAATAGTTTATTTCAGTAAATAAACTTCCGTTGATTTTGCATGTAAATCTTCTTATTTTTATTTTTATTTGTGGTGGAAGTTATCACCAAAAAAAGGTATGACGACCCCCACACTTTTGAACTCATTATTTTCATTTGTTTTATCACACATTTCTCTCGCTCTTTCACACACTTGCATATCATTTAATGTAAACATTTTAATTTCTCTGAAATTTCTTCTTTAAATGACTATAAAAAAAAAAAAACTAAACGACTGTTGCAAGACGAGTTCATCTATACGCCTCTTTTTTTCCTGGTAACAAATGGGGAAAAAGACAGACAAAACTTGCTTGTGAATCAAAGAATCGAAATTTATTTACAAATAAATGGGAAGAAAAAGGTTAAAATAAGAAAATAGGTTGACATCCATATGTCATTTAAAAAGAAAACAGGTAACAAAGTACTCACAGTTCACAATAAATATTTTTTTTTACAGACGTGGAAATTCTGTTTTTACAGACGTAGACATTTTCTGGTATATATTTTTTTAATTTTCGCTCATCAGTGGCGATAAACCTTGACTTGCAAATGTTCTTTCATTTTGTTCGGAAAAAGGCGCCAAGCAGACGACATCTTTTCTTCGGGTTGTTTTTTTTTACTCAAGTAATAATTTTACAAATATCACTAGAGTATCTGAAATCAAAAACTTATTATTTTCTAACTTAATTAACTTAATTAATTCTTATATTAATTGTTATACATAATTATTACTCCCTTTTTATATATAAGATGCGAATATTTGGATTACAGAATGATATCAAACAAACGTACGATGACTTTTTTTCGTTTACCTCTCTGATAAACGAATATTGAATTCAATACACCTTTTTAATCTCAGTCCTTCTGACTAAATAATAAATATTATCGATCCTATGCCGATATTTTTTAATCAATTCTTTAAAACAATTAGTCTTTCTCTTTTAGACTAAGTAAGATCGCCGAATCTTTTGTCGTGATCTAATTTTTTAATAACAACTTATGACGATAAGTTTTTTCATAAACAATGGTTTATATTTGAGTTTTTCAAATACAACCTTATAATTCTAGGACCTCTTCCTCGAATTATGATTAAAAATAGTCATCAACTTAAAACATTGTCTGTAGTCAAAATTAATTCACATCGTAACTAAGAGATAAATATCTCAAATCTACTACGTTATTTTTAATAAATCTTTTAAATTATTAGTTAAATTAATTTTTGACATAATAATGTCGATTTCACATAAACGGAAGTTATCTAATTTATTAACGAGGGCACCATTCTCTCAAGGAAAGAAAATTCTGTCCACGGAGACAAATTAGATGTTATCAAATCAACATCTCGAATTTATCTGAAGAAAATATCTTCAAAATATTTTAGCGAGAAAAAATGCAATGCAGCATTGTTTACAATTAGAAACTGACACGTCACTCAAATTGACCAATCAGAGGACGAGCCTGAGTCAATCACAGATTCAATGAAAAAAGTCGTCTGCTCTGAACAATTTAGGCGCGGTTGAATCAAAAACTTGAATTCGCCACAAACGAATTTTACAAACATTACTATTATTATTACTGAGCGTTTTCAATAAAAATGAAACATGGCCATTCTTTAAAAAATAAATTCTCAAATTAAACTGTTTTCTTGAAAATTTTTCTATAACACTGGTTGTTCCCAAAATCTTCTCCTAAAAAACTGGAACCCTAAAAAGGGTCCTCCAAAAACTGGTGAACACCCGACGTGATATGAAACCGCAAAGCGAAACTTTCTGATATGAACACCAACAACAATCTAATACGCAAAACAAAACCTTCTGATATAAAAAAAATTCCATAAAAATTAACGAAAACAGCTAAAGAAAATCACTCGCGACAAAAGAAAAACCCTATCGATATAAAAAAAATTCAACGAAAATCAACAAACACAACTAAGGAAAATCTCTCGCGACAAAAGCAAAAAAAAAATACCTTCTGATATAAAAAATTCAACGAAAATCAACAAACACAACTAAGGAAAATCTCTCGCGACAAAAGAAAAAAAATACCTTCTGATATAAAAAATTCAATGAAAATCAACAAACACAACTAAAAAGATGGTTAAATCCAAGATTTGTATGTTTTTGTGACTTCCAGAAATGAAAAATAAAACCTTTTTGTTTCTGAATAACAAAAATTACTATTTACAAAGTGTAATTTTTGTTATTTATAAAACTTTTTTTAAATTTCGACTTCCGTTTCCTTTTTTAATTACTAATTATTGATTACCTAACGTTAAAATTAAAAGTAATGGAGAAGTTATTTTCAGATATAATTCCAGCTGCAGAATTATGCTGTATGAATATAAATTTGCATGATTTAATGCTACAAACAAGAAACACTATTAATTAAACTATACTAGTCACCTGCAAGAGTTTCTTTGGCGGCGTCGAACAAAAAAAATTGGGGGGGGAAACATTTTATATGGAATTAGAAAATGTTATGAAGTGTAATAAAAAGTGACGTTATTAAGAAAAAAAAGAACTTTCGGTTGATAATTTGTTTGTTAAAATTTGTTATTATTATAGCATATGTTTCTATTTATTTCAAACACTTACATTAATAATAAAATGTGTGTTTTTTTCATTGTAAATATTATTCGTTTATTACTATAGGTACGTATATAGTATGCGCACCATGGCGCCGATAAGTATGTATATAGTATGCGCACCGGGGCGGCGATAGGTACGTATATAGCATGCGCACCAGGGCGGCGATAGGTATGTATATTGTATACGCACCGGGGCGGCGATAGGTATGTATATTGTATACACACCGGGGCGTCGATAGGTACATATATAGTATGCGCACTGGGTCGGCGATAGGTACGTATATGGTATGCACACCGGGGCACAGATAGGTACGTATATAGTATGCGCACCGGGGCGGAGATAAGTACCTATATAAAAGGCGCAGACAGAGGTGGTACTTTTTATAGAAATATGGCATACTTTTGCCCTGGGCAACGGAAGAGGAATGGTGGGGAAGAAACAGCTTTCGCAAAAGGCAAAGGGAGAAAGTAGTGGTGAAATGGGGCGATCAGGGAAGAGAAAGGTAGAAAGATAACGAGGCGGCTATAGAGAGAGGGAGAGAAATAGAAGTTTGAATATAAAGATGTTACACACGCGATTTTTCTTCTATTTAGTGTTTTTATGACCCCGAGCAACGCCGGGTAGCCCTGCTACTTATTATTAAACTATAATTCGAAGGAACAATAATAATAATAAAATTCGCATAAAGAAATGCTAACAAAAAGGTTTTATTTTTCATTTCTGGTCATCCGTACGTCAGATGACGTGCACGATTAAACAGGAAGTCACAAAAACATAAAAATCTTGGATTTAACCAAAAAATTAGCTCGTAAATGAATTACGCTTATCCCCCTTTGAATAAATCAAAATGGTTGTAATATTTGCACTTCCTCTTCGGACATTGCGAAAATTTAATTTTCTTTTATAAAAAAAAAACTACTTGATTAATTTACGTGCTTTTTGGTATAGGATATGTGGTGAACACCACAGTTAGTTACTCTCTCTTTCTTTCTTTCTTTCTTTCTTTCTTTACTTAGTCTTTCTTCGTCTCTTAGTTGGAGAACAGGGACTGATCGCAAGATCTCGCAAAACAACGTGGCCGAAAGATTTCGGCCAGCTTGACCACGCGAGTCAATAAAAGAACACCGTTCCTTTTCTCTCCCTCTTTTTCCCCTCAGCGTTCTGAGACGAACGAACACACAAAGAACTCTCGGCGATCCCCCCACCCCCACCAGCTCGAACGAGCTGTGTGGAGGAGGGAGGAAGAAGAAAGGTAACCCTTTTCAATCCAAGAATTAATCTTTCAATCCAAACGAACTCGTGTTTCTTAAACACATATTGCATTCTACACACAATCAAGAATTAATCTTTCAATCCAAATGAACTCGTGTTTCTTCAACACATATTGCATTCTACATATAAAAAGACATTTCAACACGCATCGCATTATACGCCACAATTATGAATTTACACTCTCTTTTAAATATTAAATAAATAAATTGTTTTGTTAATATAAATGTTATTCCTTTCCTTTTTATTAACCATTATAAAAGGCCTATTCGTATATGTTGTATAGCTTACTCATTCCTTCGCTTTCTTTAAGGTAAGTTTAAATAATATTTTCTTCCTTTCTCTTTGTTTGTAAATCTTAAACTGTTTTATTTAATTTACACAGTGGAAGCCTAACGGTGTGATAACATGCAGTTATAAAGGCATCTATCACACTACCTATGATTGGGGGATTCATTATCGCAAAACCATTTGTCTGGCATCCTTCGCGACTGTG
Organism: Sepiola atlantica; assembly: GCA_963556195.1. Lineage (NCBI taxonomy): Eukaryota > Metazoa > Mollusca > Cephalopoda > Sepiida > Sepiolidae > Sepiola > Sepiola atlantica. The sequence continues at coordinate 59,365,753 of OY744521.1, forward strand.
GTTAAAATCCAAAATACATTGTTCTCTTTTGAATCTCCCGTCATTAACAACTTCCACCCCCGGTGACCGCCTACGTACACACAAACTAGATCCTTCTACGATACAATAATTAAAAAAACTTTCTGATTATATACAATTTTAAGATACAAACAAATAAATTAAAAAAAATAATAAGATAACCATTTCTAAACTTAAAGACAGACGAATAAATTTAAATATTAATCTTATTTAGTGAAGGAAACTTAGAATAGAATAAGGCAGTAAGTAAAAACAGACACAAAAAAGTTCATATACGAAGAAAACAATGTAAAGAAAATACGAGTCTACGAACTAAACAAAACAAAAATAAAAACTACAAAAAAAAATCGAGCGTTTCACATCACAAATAAAAAAAAAATCTCTTTTTGTTAGGATAACTAAAGAAAAACGGAATTATGTCCCTTGGACCATTTAAGAGTTATCCCCCCTTGTCGAGTGGCTTACCGAGTGAAAGTAAACATTGACCACGGATCAGACTGGCTCAAATTACATCTCGCGTTACATGGGCTAAATAACTCATTTCTTCTAATTACACTTTTAATAAATCTGTTAAACCTTTCTGTTGAAAAGTCATCCATTTTGTTTTACGAGTTATTAATTATTATAACCTAAATTACATGGTTTACAACAGTGGCGACGAAGAATTAGATAAACTTACATTTTTTCAAAAAAAAAAAAAGAAGAAAATGGAATACAGTATTCAACAATTATTACAACAACAGTTACGGTTAATGGAATTATTTTCAAAGAGATTTTCCACACCCACATCGTCGATTTCAGAAACAAATCTTAGGACATCTACAGATTTCATTTCACAAACAATAACGTAATTTTGTTATGACCCAATGGCAAATTCGATGTTCGAAACATGATTTGCGCGTTTCGAGGACATTTTTCGAGTGGATTTCAAGGATCAAGCTGACGACTGGAAGGTAAGACTTCTGTTACGTAAGCTTGGGACGTCGGAACATGATCAGTATGTAAATTACATATTACCAAATCATGCTCGTGACTTAAATTTTCACAGCACAGTGGAAACCCTCACTCAGATTTTCGGTGAGCATATTTCATTATTCAATATGCGTTTTAATTGTCTTAACATAACGAAATCTTCCTCGACCGATTTTTCAACGTATGCAGGCCTTGTAAACAAAGAATGTGAACGTTTTAAAATCTCTTCCATCACAGACACTCGGTTCAAATGTTTGATTTTTGTGTGTGGTTTGAAAACAACAGACGAAGCAGACATTCGCACAAGGATTTTGTCAAAAATAGAGCAAAATCCAGACATAACATTGCAACAAGTTGCCGTGGAATGCCAGCGTCTAGTGAATCTAAAACATGATTCAACTATGGTACAACAAGCATCCGCATCCATGGTAAACACAGTTCAAAAACAACGTCGGCCCACCTCACCGACTTCAAAATCGGTCCAGCCCCCAACAGCATGTTGGAATTGTGGCAACTGGCATTTTGTGCAGTACTGTACCTTCAAGACACACCGTTGTCGCAGCTGCAATCGACTCGGACATAAAGAGGGATTTTGCACCCCTCCGGGACGAAAACCAACCCATAATAGGCAAACCTCACATACACACGACAGCAGCACAGTTTTTCAAAAACAAGCAGTCTGATAGCAACTTTTCTCTCAAAACAAAAATCCAAACGAAAATATGTTACAGTACAATTGAATGGCCATCCTATTCAATTGCAGATCGATACAGCATCAGATATAACTATTATATCACAAAAACTATGGGAAGCCATAGGCCAGCTTTCATTGAAACCAACAAGTCAGGTAGCACAGAGTGCTTCTGGAGATTGTGTTCACATCACGGGTCAATTACCTGCTACCGTCAAAATGAAAGGAAAAACGGTGTCAGGCACCGTATACATAACAAACTCATGCCATAATTTGCTGGGACTTGATTTTATCGAGTTACTAGGTCTTCTCGACATTCCACTCAACCAAATATGTGAGGTGGTGTCCACATCGTCACCTCAGAGCAGTAAAGACGACCTCAGCAAGAAGAAACAGCAACGGCGGCGGCTAAAACACTCGACCAACCACCAACCTTTCGTTTGAACCAACCTTTGGCTCCACTTCAACAGGAACTCCCACAATAATATCAACACCAATGATTACCACAGGGAATCCTAAAATCACCACAATATCAGCACCTACTTCAACAACATCAGTTTGGTGTGAGTCTACTAAGGGTATGACTGATAAAACCCTCATACCTGATGACTACATTAGTGGAACACCAAACACACCAAACTCTCCAGTAAGTGATGGCAGACCTGATGGACCTGGATGGATTGTACCAGCGCCGACTACATCTACTGACCCCAAACCTAGCATCACCGTTAAACTGACTGATGACCCTCAAGCTTGATGTGACCAGTAATGCTGAGAAAATCACGATTCTTGTACAACGTCCAGGATCAGAAGATTTTGTAGAAATTCCTGATGGCACTAAAATCACTGGTCCATTCATCTCAACCACATTTGACAAAGTTATGGCAATCAAGGTGATTTTGGAAGAAAAGGCAGTTGATCAGAATCCAGACTACAAAGTATGGCTGGATATTGAAGCATGTTTCCATTTGCCAACATCTCCAATAACATCATCTACAGAGAAAATTACCACAGTAAGACCTCGACCAACCACCTCCTACGTGAAGCAAGCACCAATTCACCATCGAGTCAACTACCCACCAGAGGTGTACCAGCCAGGACCCCACCTCAATTGGTATGGACCGTCACAGCCTCAACAACAGGCTCCCTACTTTTCTACACAGCATCTCCCGCCTGGTGGTCTAGCAGCAGCAGCAAGGTTCAGGTCCTCGCAATACAACAGTCCTAAGCAGAAATTGCGCACAATGTTGCGTGCTCGTCAGCCATCAACTCAGGGTTACATTCAGCATAACACACGTTCGGTCGCTACCGAACCATCCTCAATCCAACGGACAAGCCGAAAGATTTGTAGACACATTCGAAAGAGCACTACTAAAAGCAAGAGGGGAGGGAACAACAGAGGAGATACTACATGCTTTCCTCCTTTCCATATGGAATAACACCAAATGGAGCCGTGAAGAATGGTCTATCACCAGCAGAGGCACTCATGGGACGAAAACTCCGTACCCCATTGACGCTTTACGTCCCCAGCCACAAAGGCAACAACCAAGCCCTCACAAAACAAAAGCATTTTCAGTTGGCACACCAGTGTTTGCTCGGAATTACACACCTGGCCGGCCAAACTGGGTACCAGGCATCATCCGCAAAATAAATGGACAATTTCTGTATGATGTTCAAGTCGGAAATCAATTCTGGACACGGCACAAAAAAACAGTTGCGTCTCAAATACTCTGTAGGCAACTTAGTGGATAACAGAACAACCATTCCATTTGATTTATTAATGGACACATTTGAACTGCCATCTACACTACCTCTCATGCAGACAAATTCAGATGAGAATTATCAAAGACCTCCCAGGACTTGGCCAAAGCGCAGTCGCACTAGAGTAAAGCACCTCCAAGTTGACCCCGGGTGTGCTCGATACAGTTAAAGACTAAAACGGGGAGATGTTAGGATAACTAAAGAAAAACGGAATTATGTCACTTGGACAATTTAAGAGTTATCCCCCCTTGTCGAGTGGCTTACAGAGTGAAAGTAAACATTGACCACGGATCACTGGCTCAAATTACATCTCGCGTTACAGCGGCTAAATAACTCATTTCATTCTAATAACACTTTCAATAAATCTGTTAAACCTTTCTGTTGAAAAGTCATCCATTTTGTTTTACGAGTTATTAATTATTATAACCTAAATTACATGGTTTATAACACTTTTCATAAAACAAACAACATAATTTCTTTCAACAAAAAAAATCCTTTTCATAAAACAAACAAAATCCCTTTTACTGAACAACAAAAAAAAAAGAAGGAAGCGCTTTTCGCGAGACAAGGAGAGATGGGTCTCCAAAAAAAAACAGGAATCCCTTTACAGAAAAATCTTCCCACGTGGCGCAAATATGCCGAACAATGAAAAATCCCGCCAAACACCATTTAAAAAAAAAAATGGAACTACAATAGGCAAATACAAAAAAAAAAACTATATTTTTTTTAAAGAAAAAATAACGACGTCAACCCAATAACCAAAAAAAAAAAATAATAATAGTCTTATCAGTTGAGGAACAAAGGAAGCAACAAAAGGCGCCAAGCGTTGAATCTCCCAAGTCAAATACAGCTTCGCGTAAGAAATCTACAACCTGAGAAAACCTGTATCAGCCCAAGAATACTTACATGAACGCGCCCAAACGCAAGCCTCGAAATTACTTCCTAAAAATACCCAGCTTCATCTAGAGACATTTCTTTCTCCTGATATTTCCTCAGCCCAAGAATCTCTAGGTGAACGCTAAGTTCCAGCAAAAAAAATACACATCCGAAAGCTAAAGCTACAAACAATACCAGCTTCGCGTGGCGGAAAATCCTAATGTGCACAAAAATTAAAATTTCGCCCGCGAACGCTAATTTTGCTGGAACAACCATATAACTTCAGCTTCATCCATCCAGAATGAACGCTAAATCCTCGCTGTGGCTCCCCCTTTTGGAGCTCCACCGACCTGGCTGGCCGTAATCCTGTAGGCAGGAGACTTCTCCTCCTGTGAGCAGGCGGGCTGACAGTTAAGCCCGTCGACCAACTGGTGTGATGGGAAGTCTATCCCACCGACCCAGATCACCTCTCCCAGCCGGATTAAGACCTACACTGCCGGGGTCAGCAGCGTTGAAATCGTAGGCAAAGCTGCTGCAGAAGGTGGCAGGCTCCGATCTACTTACAGTGCGGGAGACAGCACTGACGGAGATACTGGGCATGTCGCTTAAGGCGTCATACCTGTACATAAAGTCTTGGCCTACTCCAGTCCCCAGATGTTTTTTAGGCATCTGGGAACCAGAGCCCGAGCTAGGCACTAAGCCTTCACCGGAGCTTGGTCCAGTCCTCCCCTCTTCCGTTTTGCCCTGCACAACGGCAGAAGAAAGACAAAACGCATATTATTATTTTTAAAAAAAAAAATTGAAAATAAATAAAACCAGTTCTGAACCCGGCTCAAAACCCACCGTTTGCTAGATTTTACTCTAACTGTTCAACCAAATCCGGCCAGCTGCTTGGGCTCAGAACGAACCTGCAAAATAGAAGGAAACAAAGTCAATTAGTGCCCAAGAGGGGCTATACAAATTACCCAAGAGGGGTGATCACCCAAGAGTGGTGCGAAGAACAATATTGTCCAAAATAGGCATGCCCAGGGGACAGAGAGAGTCCCTGGTCAAAAAAAGGGGCACAAGGTCGCTCCCAAGAAACAAATCCAATGCACGAATCCTGGGGTAAAATTTAAAAAAATGAGTAACAACACTTCAATCCAAAGAGTACAATTCTTATACTGATCAATTCACCCCCTATGCAAATTGACTACCAACCAGAGCCATCTAGCGGTTAAAGACTCCACACAGCCAATTTGTAAAGGGGGGATAACTCAATTGGCGACTAAACCACATGCCAAGATCAATAATTGGTTTCATAATCCGCCATTCACGTCGGCCGTCTTCATTCACGTTGCGACCTTCGTACGGGTTCTTTTTGGGGGACTTTAACAGCTAAAGGTAAGGAAACTCTCCGTATATCTAATATGTGATGAGGCACTCTGTTAACTGACATATTGTTTTCAGATAGTACATCAGTTACTATTCCTCTTCCCCAGCGGGTTGTACATCTGACGTTGGGCAGTTTCACCCACACCTTCTCACCCACCGTGATCTTTGCTTGCCCCTGTTCAACTCTCTCCATCATTGCCAATGGATGTTGCCATTCATAGGTGAAGACAGGTCGATGTGGCACTGACGTTTCGTATTGGCCAGCCTTTGGTGCCATATTATACCAAAAGACCGCTTTTTGGGGCGAAATTTGGCTTCTTGCTGCCACAGCTTTTATAGATCAATGGTGTCTCTCTATGATTCCATTGCCGCTTGGGCGGTACGCTGATCTAAAATATTGCCTAACACCCCACTTCTCACATAGCTCTCTGAAGACCTCCGAGTTGTAGGACATCCCGTTGTCCATTAGGACCTCTTCTACTGGCCACCTCTCCATAAACACCTCCTCAACAACTCTCTTTATCTCTTCTACTGTTTCTGTTCTAATTTTTCGCCATATTGCTACTCTCCCAGGTCCACAGTTAATCATAGTTAAATAGAGTTCATGGCTGTAATGCGTGATATCAATGACCAGTCGCCTCCAATTGTCTGTTACATGCAGCTCTCCTTTTTCATGCCTGGATGGCGAAGGGTCAATGGACCGACACTCCCTATAGTGTTTAACTACATCCTGAACATCTTCCATTGCGATGTTTGGATTCACTTTTCTTGCCAGATATAACGTCCTTTTCTTACCAAAATTATGCATATTATGCAGGTGCTTTATTTCATCTACTATACAGCACACCGGAACCACATCTTTCTTCTCTCGTAGCCAAGCCTTCTTCACTCTGGTCAGCATGTCTGCCTTGTTTTTCTGTGATGGAATCAATGTGACGGTTATTCTCAGTTTGAATTCTCTGATCAAGTCTCCAAGTGCCCCGAGTCGACGCTTGATAAGCATCTCAGCTGCTCCTTTGGTTCTGATCCGTTTATCTCCCGACACTTCTGACTTAATCCACGATGCCACTGTTGCCGAGTCCGTTCTAATGTCCACTGCTTGTAGCCCCCATTTCAAAGCCAGGTTGATGCCCTTCATTGTGGCTTTGAGCTCCACAACATTGATGTGGGCGCTATCATTCTTCTTTCGTAGCCAGTTGCATCAGCCAGTCAACAGTTACATCTTCTATTTCCAACAATGCTCCTAATGCCAGGTTGCTAGCATTGCTCCATATCACCATTTCTGGGCCCCTTTTTATGTGCCATTCTCCCTTTACAGGGTTCACCTTTTTTACTTCCGCGATCACTTCTTTTATCATGTGCAACACTTCTGGGTTTCAAATTAAGTTCAGAAAAATGCGATTTTTTTATGTCTGAAATTAAATACTTAGGACAAATAATTGACGCAAAAGGAAGACGACCAGACCCGAAAAGAGCAGAAGCCATAAAAAAATATGATGATCCCTAAACATATTACAACGCTTCAAGCTTTTCTGGGTTTAGTGAATTACTATGGAATATATATAAAAAATATGCATGACTTAAGAGCCCCATTGAACAATTTATTAAATAAAGGTGTAAAATGGAATTGGACTGATAAATGTCAGCAAGCTTTCGAAAAAAATAAAAAGTGTATTGATGTCGAATTTAGCACTAACACATTATGACCCTAAACAAGGAATAATAGTTGCTTCTGACGCAAGTGATTATGGCATTGGTGCTGTAATTCTTCATAAATTTGAAGATGGTAGTAATAAACCAGTAGCCCATGTTTTCAGAACTTCGCTTCCGGCAGAAAAAAATTATTCGCAAATTGAAAAAGAGAGCCTTGCGATTGTTTTTGCGTTAAAAAAAATTCATAAATTTATCCATGGTCGATCGTTTTTATTACAAACAGCCCATAGGCCACTATTATCCATATACGGATCAAAGAAGGGTATTCCCACACATACTGCAAATAGATTGCAGCGCTGGGGTACAGAATTATTAAATTATAATTTTTAAATGGAATTTTTGCCTTCGAAGAAAATAGGGAACGCAGATGGTCTTTCCAGATTAATCTCTCGAAGATCGGAACCACTAGAAGACATGGTTATTGCAGCCTTAAGGGATGAAACGGATTTTAAGGAAGCATTATGCAATGCTATATGTTAGATGAAATAAAAATCAAGGCTGGAAAAGACGATTTCATCAAAAAGATGAAAGAAGAATTAATTTCAAAGAAGAAATATAAAACTTCAAGAAATTCGTCAGCATATTCAATATGCGATGAAGTGCTACTATATGCTGGAAGAGTGGTGATGCCAGTTGTGCTGCAAAAGCGGATGTTAAAAGAATTCCATCAAGGGCATCCAGGGATCGGACGTATGAAAGCTTTAATGAGGAGTTATACTTATTGGCCGAAGATGGACAAGGATATAGAACAGATTGTTAAAGCATGTAGAGGATGCCAACTTGCAGCAAAAGCACCACCAGTGAAAATTATACCATGGCCGAAAATAGATGTCCCATGGACGAAACTGCATATCGATTATGTTGGACCCAGGAACGGTCATTATTACCTAATAGTTGTAGATAGCTACTCTAAGTGGCCTGAGATTTTCAAATCTAAACACCCGACATCCACAACTACTATAAAGGTACTAGACGAACTTTTCAGTCGTTTTGGTGTACCAAAAACAATAGTAAGCGACAATGGGACACAATTTATCAGCAGTGAATTTAAAGATTTCTGCAGATGTTTGTCCATTGACCACACAACGACTTCATTTTACCATCCCAGATCTAATGGTCAGGCTGAAAGATTTGTGGACACTTTTCAAAGGGCATTGAGGAAGAATCACGGCATGGACACTGAGACCATTCAGAAATTTTTGTCGGTGTACAGAATCACGCCAAACCCAAACACAGTTTCAGGCATGTCACCAGCCGAACTGATGTTTGCTAGAAAGATACGCTCAGTATTTGACAGATTGTTACCTAGTCCAAGTCCTAGAAATATGCGAAGAAAAGTAATTTTTCGTGTAAGTTCTTATAAACCGGAGACAACGTTTTTTTCAAAAATTTCAGAAATGGAAAAACGTTTTGGGATGATGGGGTAATATCAAAAAGAATTGGTGGAATTATGTACTGGGTGAAAAGTTCTAAATGGAAGCATAAACGTCATCTAAATCAATTGAGATTAAGGTTTACAGAAGATGTCAGGGAAGATCAGGAAATCCCGATGGACATATTGTATGAGACGTTTGACATTCCAACACCACCAATTGCTGAAACAGTTATTCAAAGACGGACAAGCAAAAGAAAAAGAATACCGGTAGAACTGTTAAATCCGGACCCGAAACGTAAAAGATATTAATTTTTGTTGTGAAGAAATTATCTTAGAGGGGGTGATGTGAAGTAAGCTAGTACGCCTTCCTGAGGTTGGAGAATGAGATGATCCAAGGGAATAAAAGAGAGGCAACTCTCGTCACGAGGAGTGAGATGTTATCCAAGTCACCGTTTGAACTGTGTACGACTCTCGATATATTCTATTATATGTTACCCGACCTTTTCCCAAAAGAGGTCTAGTCAACATCATAATAGAACTAACAAAAACTAACAAAGAACGTGTCTTCAGGCTAATTTAAAACGGGACAAAAATGAATGTTCATTTCTGCAGCTCAATATTCTATACTCTAATCCAGCTCCAGTCACTTTACACAGTCGTGCACCTGTCACCCACCTTTCACCAAAATCTGCTGAAGAGAGTCTCACCCCCTCGGCCCTAATGCGAGCTTTCAGGTAATATTTGAAAATCGCAATAAGGTCGAGAGGTGTGTAGGTCTCAGCTCCATAGACTGCCTTCATACAAGTCTTCCATATCGTTTCTCTCATAACAGCTAGTATGCTTAAAAAAACAAAACGTTTCTGTCTATCCGTTGTCGCAGCCCAGTTGCTACATACATTAATAGGATCCAGGTCAAAAGACAATACGTTAAGTATGTGAACCATGAAACCCGAAACAAGCCTAATCAGCGGCACAACTATGCGGCAATAAAAGAAGGCATGACTCAAGGTCTCATCTTCATAACCACATCTAACACAAGTCGGCGAATCCGCCAAGCCAGCTGAATGAAGCCTCTTACGGACCCAGAGTGCATTTCTTATCATCAGCCAGATCAGCGATGCCTCGTCATTATCGAAGCACCATAATCCAGGTGCTCATGGCCCTCAATCCTATCATCTCAAACAGTCCCCCTCACCATCACCCGATATAACGCCTTTTGGGACAACAGCAGAGTGTCAGAGAGGCTTTCATTCACCCTTAAGAAGAACTTCAAAACATGTCTACAGTCACTGTTTCCCTCAGTTTGTGAACTCATTCAATCTAGGTAAAACAGCCGAAGTGTATGACGTCGAATCTCGACGTTTGGCATACTCAGACCGCCTTCAGAAGGATGTAGATAACAAATCTTGCAACGGACCATAAGGGCCTTACCAAGCCACAAAAACTTGAAAAGAGCCCGCTGAATCTCAAGCAGCATATCCGACGGAAGAGGAAGTACTGATAGACGATATAGGATGATCGGATAAATGTGAGAACAACACACTTCTGCTCTCCCCTTTAATGAAAGATTTCTACGGATCCATAGACCAGCTGTGGCCCGAATCGCTATCAATACTTCCGACCAATTTTTCTCCAGCTGCAGATCAGGACCAAACCAGACACCGAGTAGCTTGCAAGGCCAATCAGTCCAGCTAAAGGGTCCCTATCAGGCACCAATGCGCAAGCCCACAGACTTGTCGCAGTTAATTTTGGCCCCTGTTATCGTTTCATACATTCTGATTTCTCTGTCGACAATACTAATCTCGGCATTGCTCGTTACAAGCACAGTTAAGTCGTCGGCAAAGGCGGAGTACTTTAACGTGGTGCAAGCACCTGCCAAAGTAATCCCATGTAGGACCGGATTCACCCATAGCCTGTGAAGAAAGGGCTCCAACACAAGCACATAGAGCATCGGTGAAAGCGGACATCCCTGACGAAGAGATCTGGATAATCTGAAGGGCTCAGATCTCAGACCATTTACTTCAACCAGCACACCGGGGTTCGCATACAAGAGGCCAATCCAAGAGCGAAATTGTGGGCCAAAATCGGCCGCAGACAAAACAGCCTCCAAGTAACGATGGTCCACCCCATCGAATGCTTTGGACTGATCTAAATTGATCAGTGCGGCTTCTGTGTCGACTTTATCTACGATCAAGCGTATCGAGTGTAAATTATCCTGAATGGTCCGACCCTTTACAGCACAAGTCTGTTCAGGGCTAATTAGACCAACCAAAACAAGCTGCAGTCGATTGGCTAAGGTCTTGGCCAAAATCTTTAACTCAGCATTTAGCATCGTTAAGGGCCGAAAATTATCAAACCCATCCCCACCATTTTTGCTCTTGCATAACAATTTCACCACACCCATGGTTAAGTACTTCGGAATAGTCCCGTTCTAAACCATGAGTTAAATAAACTGTCAGCAAGGGAACAAAAAAGTGCAACAACCTCAAATACACCTCGTAGGGCAAACCATCAATTCCAGGAGACTTGTCAAGGCCAACCCGCCTTAAAGCTTCCTGAACTTCTTCCTCTGTTATGCTACCTTCGCCCCTAGCTGCTTCTGTCGCCTCAAGACGAGAAAAGTCAGCTAAATAGGGGTCGAATAGTGCTAAAGATAAACCGGGTTCCTGGTAAAAGATCCTGGAAATGAGAAGAAAACGCCCCCAGAATACCTTCGTTTGTAGTCACAAAACGTCCATCCGGCAATGAGACATGTGCGATATGTCGATCAGATGCATGTTGCTTCTTTAGGCGTTCTTTTTAATCTAGCTCTAATTACTAAAGCTTTGTGTTCTTGGGTAGCCAAGGAAGCCAGCTTCGCCTTAATTATAGTAACTTTAGCACTATCCCCCGCCTCCACCGCCCGATCTAATCTAGACTCTAGTGCCACTTTAGCTGCCCTAGTTGTTTGATTGAGTCGTCGGCTAAAATCGGCAGTAAAGGACTTAATTACTTTCTTAAAGTGAACCCACTTCCTATTCTCAAATACAGCTCCTGTCAATTCCCGCTGTAAGGTTAGTAATAGCTGTTCCTGGTAGCCCTTCACATCGAACAACAAAGTGTTGAGCTTCCAGTATCCAGCTAATCTAGGCCTAGGTCTATCTAAGTTTACACAGACCCGAACAAGTCTATGATCCGAGTAAACTATATTATGAAAACTTGGACATTCTAATAATTCTACGTCGACTCTCCTAATTAAGAACCGGACAATATAACTCGCAAGTTGTATTGGACCGGAGCCGCGGCTACATGTCCAAGTCCATACTTTATCACGGGGCTTTTCATTCCGGAATTTATCGATAAGATCAAACTTATCGAGAAAATCCCGAAATGCCTTAGCATCCCGATCATTGTTAGATCCCCTAGCCCGATTACGATCTATATTGGGATTCAGGACCACGTTCCAGTCTCCCGCTAAGACGACCACCCGATTTGTATTCATGAACTGCTCAATCCGTCGAAAGAAGGAATTGAGCTCAGCATGTTTATTGGGCACATAAACCCCAACGAGTCGAAATGCCTTATCTTTTATGGTAATATCCAGAATGCACAGCCTTCCTTCCGGATCCATGAAACAAGGGTCATACGATGCATCTAAAGACTTACTTACTAGCCAGGAAACACCCCTTGAGTGAGAATCAAAGTACGCTGAATAGACGTGAAACCCCCTAGCCAGCGCACCCAAATGGTCACCTAGAATTAAGTGGGTTTCCTGAATACAACATATATTCACTCCAAGGTGCTGAAGGTCTGTATCAACTCGAAATTTACGAGAGTCGGCCAACGGACATTTAAACTAGCTAGATAGAGAGCCATTGAGAATATCTTAGGGTTGGGATCCAGAAACGAACAGCGATGAGGTCAGGATGCCGATGGCTCTCCCAAAAGAATGCGTGTTCATCTGAACATCGATTTGCCCGGTATGGGAGATACTACCCACCTCCTAAGGGTAGGTTAGTTTAGCTATCCTATACAGGGAAGGGTGTACATGAACACCCTCCCAACACAATCTTTTCTTAAACACATTAAATTCTCGTTTTTAAAAATTGCCATTGGAGGATTTAAATTAAAAATGGAATTCGCCACAGTCCTTTGGCTTCCGTTTTTTTCCTTATCACCGTGAGCACTCTCGTAGCATTAGGGAAGTTCAGGGGGTCTTCCGCCGATTTCTCACCTACTTCCCGAAACGCAAGTAGTTTTTTCATGTCGGAAAGCTTGTGATTTTTTGCAGAGTTCTCTTGGACCTCAGTTGCTACACATATGTCTTTTCCGGTAAGAAAAGTCTTTTTTCTGCCTCTTTCTAGGGAGGGACTTCTTTGTCTTTTCTGAGTTGGAGGGGGAGGTGGAGGTGGCATATCTTCCATTGGGGAATGGGAAGGGGTGCTTAGTGATAGTGGCGAAGCGGGAGAAGGCTGTTTTGTAGGGGATGTAGGGGGAGTACTTTTGGGGGTGTTTTGTGGGGAGACAAATGGAGAAGGCTTTGGTGAGGAGTCTGGCTTGGAATCTTTTGTGGGGCTTAAGGGAATGAGCTTATATTCTGTCTTTTATCGGCCCTGTGATTGGTGGGGACATTGATTTGGGGGTTGAACGAATTTTTGTCTGCGCGGGAGTGGAGGTGGATGATTTTTAGTTTTAGGGGCGTTTGGTTTGGAGTGGGGGATTTGACGGGCGACTGAGGGGTTTTTTGAATTACTCTTTCTTTGCCCATTTTTTCTTCCACATATTTCTCCCTTCCAGGATCCTTCCTTAGCATCTCATCTTCCCTCATTTGTTCTAAGGATACACAACCCAGCATTTTTTCCCCGGCCACCAAAATCCACTCATTCTTTTCTTCTTTACTTAGAGAACAGGGAGAACAGGGAATTCGTCATCAGATGTGTCTGATTGGGGGAATTTACTGGCTTCCCCACTCTTTGCGTTAAGTGTATACCAAGATGTTGGTCCACTCCTGATTTTGTAGTAGTGGGCTTTGTGGTATTAGTAGGGGGTTTTCTTTGAGGGCAATCAATAGTGAGATGCCCTATTTATTTGCATGTCCAACAAACGGGTCTTCTCCCAGCTACAATTATTGGAAATTTCCCTTCACCAACCTGCATGTTGTCAAAAGCAGACTTATCAAGGAGAATCTCGAAGTTCCATGTACCTGGGTATTCGTCCCAATTAACCGATGTTATTTCGCCATATTTTAGTAGAAAAGCGCCAAGATGTTCACCGTCGACATGAAAAGGTACATTAAAAATTGAGACTGCCGTTCGTCTTTTCCCCATATACTCCATTCTCAGGATAAAGTCCTGGGTTATTATCTCGGTTTGAGAAAGTTTAGCACATACTTCTTCATTTGGGAACAAGGTATTCCAGGTGTTGAAACCTTTACAACGAATAATTCGTTATCCGACTGTCACTAATAGTTTGCAAATTAGGTCTGCTGAGGCTCTTATTGTTTTCTCTAACTTTTTATCAACAACGAACATTACGAAACTTCTTTTTTTAATCTCTTCCAGTTTGGGAATGTCGACAATTAATCCATTTTTGGTAACCAAGTGTGCGCATTTCTTTGCCTTTTCAATGAAATCCGTCACGTTTATGATGATTTTAGGGGGCTTGCTCCATTCAGTACCTTCAGGTCCCTTATTTTGTTCTTCAACAACATCCATTGTATCGGGCTAATCGTAGCCGTTGCCATCAGTTATCAAATAATTGATAACAGGAGAGAGAAAGAAAAAAAATTAACAAATCCAACAACAACAAAAAAAACATGGAAAAAATCCAACTCCAAACAGTTCAGCAACAACAATAAAAGCAATAACGGTAAAATATCAACAACAACAGCAGTTAACAATCCAAGAAATAAGAAACAATCAATACAAACACTTTCTTATACTGATCAATTCACCCCCTATGCAAATTGACTACCAATCAAAGCCATCTAGCGGTTAGAGACTACAAACAGCCAATGTGCAAAGGGGGAATAACTCAATTATAGCAAATATTTTTCTATAAAAATGTCTGGTGATGTGCACAGTAATGTTTCAATTGATAGGTTGAAACCTGCATATACTGCAGAAACTACAAAATTAAAAGATTCCGTTCGACCCATCTCGGAGTCAAACAGTTCTGCATCTGCACTTCAGAGATGAGTTGAAGAGAAACAAAAAAGTAAGTCAAAATCTGGAAGAACCTTGAAGTGGAAAAAGGAGAACACTTATTTTTATTATTAAAAAAAAAAAATATATATATATAATAATTATAATCAAAATTCTTCTTCGCAACAACAACAACAAAATTTTTCTTTACGCTTACCTGTATAAACAAAAAAAAAATGTTTTAACAAAAAACAAAATTTACATAAATTTTTTCTTTCTTCTCACGAAAGAGAACAAAAAGAAAAATTGTTTTTATTATAGAAATGACTAAATGACTCTGTCTTTTGGGCGGAGAGTTGTGTAGCAGCGAAGTTTACCCTTCGGTGTCGAAAATGAAAGCGCTTAAACTCGTTTCTGTGCACACTGCTTTGTGCATGCATCCACCAGAATTAATAAAAACAAATAATAATATTTTGAACCAATCAGCAGATTTTTCTGAATTTATAGAAATTGTCATTTTAGAGCCACCTCGACCCCATATAAGGCCAGATTTTCCTTTAATAAACAGTTGAGACAAAAATTCCAGGACAGTGCTAATATCGTTTTCTCTCACCCTATTTCTTGCTACAATTCTCAACTCACTCAAACACACACTATCGTACGCATATTCACACTAAAGGCGACAAACACACACACACCCCTTGAATCCACTTTCAATGTCGTCTGCGATTTACGCTGATTGAAAACAAATTTATAAACTTAACCATTTTAATACTTCAAACATTTTTCACTGAACTTTCTAATGTGAAAACAAATGATGATTGACTCTATTTAATAACTTTTAATGAAATGTAATTTATGTAATTGAGTGAGGAAGTTTTGATTACGATTTTTCAGACCTGTGGATAATTCACAGCCCTTAAATTATAGACTCAGGCTTCCCCGATATCTCAACTAATGATTTCCCCTTGTTTTGCAAGGATACTCAAAATACTCAACAACTATTCTATGTTTTTCTATCTTTGTAGACTTCCATTTTAAAGATATAAAATATCTCTTTTGGAAATTTATTATTTTCATTTGTTTTTATCACACATTTCTCTCGCTCTTTCACACACTTGCATATCATTTAAAACTGTTTTCTTGAAAATGTTTCTATAACACTGGTTGTTCCCAAAATCTTCCTCTAAAAAACTGGAACCCTAAAAAGTTTATTCCAAATAACAAAGTTTAAATATTTTAATGTCGGGGCGAAACAGCAGAAGCACAAAAATCTCATTTGAATATCATTTATGCATACAAAATTCAACTGTTTTACATTAAACAGTTGAATTTCGTAAATAGTGTTGATGCAACAAATGAAAATATGGCACGTGTATCCATTTAGGTGCCTTCCCAGGAGGGCAGAGTAAAACACATGGGCTCTTTATAGGTCCCCGTAAAATTCAGCAATTTTGGCAAAGTAGGAAAATTCGGCAATTATGGAATACATATCGCTTTAAAATAGATTTTAGAACTGTTCTTTCGGGGGACATAGTTGTAAATAGAGGCTACTCCCCCCCCCACACACACACACCAATAAAGAACACTTCTTGTATTATCTTTTTGGTACTTGTGCAGTTTACAGACCGGCTATGGAATTTAGGAAAATTCCGCAATTTTGGCAAAGTAGGAAAATTCGGCAATTATGGAATAAATATCGATTCAAAATAGATTTTAGAACCGTTCTTGTGGGGGATATAGTTATAAATATGGGGTTACCCTATAGGATTGACATCCTCTAATTCATAAACAAACAGCAGAAGCAGAAAAACAGAAACCAATCTCAAATTCACTTCAACACAAAAGCTCAAATTCGGAACCATAAAAATCGGCTCCCACAACATTTTCTTGTAGTTTTTTTTAATATTTAAACAAACACTATTTATATATACACAAAAACACAAGAATTGATTGTTCA
The DNA here is from genome assembly GCA_963556195.1 of Sepiola atlantica. NCBI lineage: Eukaryota > Metazoa > Mollusca > Cephalopoda > Sepiida > Sepiolidae > Sepiola > Sepiola atlantica. The sequence continues at coordinate 59,382,615 of OY744521.1, forward strand.
TTTGAAATGTTCCATTAAGGAAGTAACAAAATGTCTATGCCTGCCAATTGGTAGTGTGTGCGAAAGTGTAAGGCTTTGTGTTAGTACGGCGGAGTGTGTGAATGTGTGTGTCGCCTTTTGTTCGTGGTTGTACGAATGTGTGTGTGTTCGTGCGTGCATGAGTTGAAAAATGATAACGAGTGTATGCCTTGATGTGTGTGTGTCTTTGTTAACAGTGTGTTTATGCATGCATAAGTTGAATGGTGAATAGCAGTCACCCAAGGTGATCGCCTAAAACATGTAGAATCTCATTTTTTGTGGGGTTACTTTTATGTTTTCCCTTTAGGTATTGTATTTAAAATTTTGATAAACTCATTGTGAAATTTTCATCTATATTTTTCTCTTGTACCATTTTTTCCTATTTATCAACTTGTGCCTTTTTTACCGGTGCCATTTTAATTAAATTCAGTGAAAATAGTGATTTGAGAGATAGTTTAGCAGTTTTCAAATTCTCCATTAATTGAAAATTGAATTAATTAATTTCAAAGGATTAGGTTTAAAGAATTTCGAACCGAAAAAAATACAAACAAACATTATTTTAGAGGATATATACACGGTGATCAGACAAACAGCCAGGGTTAGGCGGCACCAGAAAAAAAAACTAGTCCCCAAAACTGTGAACTCTCTGAGAGGTGTTATAAAAAAATTGAACATTTCAAAACGTTTGATAAGGGGATAGGCGTAAGTGAACTCTGGAAACTGCAATTAACCAATAAAAATAATCAAATTAGATGCGTAAAGTGCAGGTTAGTAAACAAGAGCATATAATCCACAGGAAGTAACGACCAATAGATTAAAACATTTTAATAAATGTATTTATTTAATAAAATATAGTTTCTGAAAGAAAAACATTCTAATAAAATAAAGTTTATTTTCAATAAAGTAACATTTTGATCAAAACATTATAATAAAATATAGTGTTATTATTATTATGTTCGTTTTATAACATTCAAATTATATTTAAAAAATCACTGTCAATTTCAGAAACCATATTCCAATGTTTTAGCCAAAATGTTACTTTATTGAAAAAAACATTATTTTATTATAATGTTTTTTTCAGAAACTATATTTTATTAAATAAATAAATTTATTAAAATGTTTTAATCTATTGGTCGTTACTTCGTGTGAATTATCTGTACCTGTGCCAAAATAACTTTTTACAGATCTAGATTAAAAAATAATAATAATACTTACAAAATTGAATCCATTAGGATGCATTTTGGTTTCTTTGGAAACAATTCAGTCATTTTAATTTTTTGCTAATAGTTGAAAAAAATGGATGAATTACTTTGTGACCCTTAGAAATCCGAAAGGAATTTAGAAGCATTTAAACTTTTGAAGAGAAAGAACTGGCATGAGGGTTTGCTAAGAATTTTGATTCTTAGCAAATCCTCATGTATTAAAAGATTGAAAGTTTTGGAAACTTTTTACATCCAATAATTTTATAAATAGAGATTAAATCAACATTACCATAAACACCATTATTTATAGTTTAAAAAAAATTTGGTTCAGTTAATATATTAATGACCAAACAATATACCGTAAAAAGTAAATTTAACTTTCAAAATCTTTTGGTTAAAAAAATATATTTTTAATTAATTTGGTTAAAAAAAATATTTCAAATATTTAATTATTATTAAATGCATATTAAGGACGAGTCGAACACACAACATACGACTTCAATGTACCTCGATGTGAACGCTAGAATGGGAGAGAAATACTTTTTAGTCCTTCCTAATTGGAGAGTTCTACTAGAGTCATAACATCACTTCTCTCTTTTCCAAATAATTGTTGAATCACCTTGATTGAATGTTCATTCACTAAATCGTTTGTTTTTCATGTGTTTTTTGTGTGTTTCATCGTCCAATGGGAAAGCTTTGTACGGGGCCTGCTTCTACTCTGGGATGGGACTTCCGAGGGAACCCTGTGGTGCCTCAGGCGGGTAAACCTGGCAGCTCATGGAGGCCCGAGATGAGTCTTTGTCGATTCCTGATGATTAATTTCTGTTGTAAACGATGTAATTTAGGTTATAATAATTAATAACTCGTAAAACAAAATGGATGACTTTTCAACAGAAAGGTTTAACAGATTTATTAAAAGTGTAATTGGAATGAAATGAGTTATTTAGCCGCTGTAACGCGAGATGAAATATGAGACAGTCTGATCCGTGTCAATGTTTACTTTTCACTCCGGCAAGCCACTCGACAAGGGGGAATACCTCTGAAATGGTCCAAGGGACATAATTGCGTTTTCTTTAGTTATCCTAACATCTCCCCGTTTTAGTCTTTAACTGTATCGAGCGCACCAAGGGTCAACTTGGAGGTGCTTTACTCTAGTGCGACTGCGCTTTGGCCAAGTCCTGGGAGGTCTTTGATAATTCTCATCTGAATTTGTCTGCATGAGAGGTGGTGGAGATGGCAGTTCAAATGTGTCCATTAACAAATCAAATGGAATGGTTGTTCTGTTGTCCACTAAGTTGCCTACAGAGTATCTGAGATGCAGCTGGTTTTTGTGCCGTGCCCAGAATTGATTTCCGACTTGAACATCATACAGAAATTGTCCATTTATTTTGCGGATGATGCCTGGTACCCAGTTTGGCCGGCCAGGTCTGTAATTCTGAGCAAACACTGGTGTGCCAACTGAAAATGCTTTTGTTTTGTGAGGGCTTGGTTGTTGCCTTTGTGGCTGGGGACGTAAAGCGTCAATGGGGTACGGAGTTTTCGTCCCATGAGTGCCTCTGCTGGTGATAGACCATTCTTCACAGCTCCATTTGGTGTTATTCCATATGGAAAGGAGGAAAGCATGTAGTATCTCCTCTGTTGTTCCCTCCCCTCTTGCTTTTAGTAGTGCTCTTTCGAATGTGTCTACAAATCTTTCGGCTTGTCCGTTGGATTGAGGATGGTTCGGTAGCGACCGAACATGTGTTATGCTGAATGTAACCCTGGGTTGATGGCTGACGAGCACGCAACATTGTGCGCAATTTCTGCTTAGGACTGTTGTATTGCGAGAACCCGAACCTTGCTGCTGCTGCTGGACCACCAGGCGGGAGATGCTGTGTAGAAAAGTAGGGAGCCTGTTGTTGAGGCTGTGACGGTCCATACCAATTGAGGTGGGGTCCTGGCTGGTACACCTCTGGTGGGTAATTAACTCGTGTAGGAGGTGGTTGGTCGAGGTCCTGCTGTGGTAGTTGTCTCTGTAGATGATGTTATTGGAGATGTTGGCAAATGGAAACATGCTTCAATATCCAGCCATACTTTGTAGTCTGGATTCTGATCAACTGCCTTTTCTTCCAAAATCACCTTGATTGCCATAACTTTGTCAAATGTGGTTGAGATGAATGGACCAGTGATTTTAGTGCCATCAGGAATTTCTACAAAATCTTCTGATCCTGGACGTTGTACAAGAATCGTGATTTTCTCAGCATTACCGGTCACATCAACCTTGAGCAGCTCTACCCCTTGAGAGTCATCAGTCAGTTTAACGGTGATGCTAGGTTTGGGGTCAGTAGATGTAGTCGGCGCTGGTACAATCCATCCAGGTCCATCAAGTCTGCCATCACTTACTGGAGTGTTTGGTGTTCCACTAATGTAGTCATCAGGTATGAAGGTTTTATCAGTCATACCCTTAGTAGACTCACACCGAACTGATGTTGTTGAAGTAGGTGCTGATGTTGTGGTGATTTTTGGATTCCCTGTGGTAATCATTGGTGTTGATATTATTGTGGGGGTTCCTGTTGAAGTGGAGCCAAAGGTTGGTTCAAACGAAAGGTTGGTGGTTGGTCGATTATTCTGCCGCCGCCGTTGCTGTTTCTTCTTGCTGAGGTCGTCTTTACTGCTCTGAGGTGACGATGTGGACACCACCTCACATATTTGGTTGAGTGGAATGTCGAGAAGACCTAGTAACTCGATAAAATCAAGTCCCAGCAAATTATGGCATGAGTTTGTTATGTATACGGTGCCTGACACCGTTTTTCCTTTCATTTTGACGGTAGCAGGTAATTGACCCGTGATGTGAACACAATCTCCAGAAGCACTCTGTGCTACCTGACTTGTTGGTTTCAATGAAAGCTGGCCTATGGCTTCCCATAGTTTTTGTGATATAATAGTTATATCTGATGCTGTATCGATTTGTAGTTGAATAGGATGGCCATTCAATTGTACTGTAACATATTTTCGTTTGGATTTTTGTTTTGAGAGAAAAGTTGCTATCAGACTGCTTGTTTTTGAAAAACTGTGCTGCTGTCGTGTGTATGTGAGGTTTGCCTATTATGGGTTGGTTTTCGTCCCGGAGGGGTGCAAAATCCCTCTTTATGTCCGAGTCGATTGCAGCTGCGACAGCTGTGTGTCTTGAAGGTGCAGTATCGCACAAAATGCCAGTTGCCCCAATTCCAACAAGCTGTTGGGGGCTGGACTGATTTTGAAGTCGGTGAGGTGGGCCGACGTTGTTTTTGAACAGTGTTTACCATGGATACGGATGCTTGTTGTACCATAATTGAATCATGTTTTAGATTCACTAGATGCTGGCATTTCATGGCAACTTGTTGCAATGTTATGTCTGGATTTTGTTCTATTTTTGACAAAATCCTTGTGCGAATGTCTGCTTCGTCTGTTGTTTTCAAACCACACACAAAAATCAAACATTTGAACCGAGCGTCTGTGATGGAAGAGATTTTAAAACGTTCACATTCTTTGTTTACAAGGCCTGCATACGTTGAAAAATCGATCGAGGATGATTTCGTTATGTTAAGACAATTAAAACGCATATTGAATAATGAAATATGCTCACTGAAAATTTGAGTGAGAATTTGTACTGTGCTCTGAAAATCGTAGTCACGAGAATGTTTTGGCAATATGTGATTTACATACCGATCATGTTCCGACGTTCCAAGCTTACGTAACAAAAGTCTCACCTTCCAGTCGTCAGCTTGATCTTTGAAATCCACTCGAAAAATGTCCTCGAACACGCAAACCATGTTTCGAACGTCGAATTTGACATTGGGTCATAACAAAATTCCGTTATTGTTTGTGAAATGAAATCTGTAGATGTCCTAAGATTTGTTTCTGAAATCGACGATGTAGGTGTAGAAAATCTCTCTGAAAATAATTCCATTAACTGTAATTGCTTTTCCAGTAATTGTTTAATTGTAGGATCCAATTTTTTTTGTTTTTTTATTTTTTATTTGTTTTTTATCTTTTGAAAAAAATTGTAAGTTTATCTCATCCTCCATCGCCAATGTTGTAAACCATGTAATTTATGTTATAATAATTAATAACTCGTAAAACAAAATGAATGACTTTTCAACAGAAAGGTTTAACATATTTATTAAAAGTGTAATTAGAATGTAATGCGAGATGAAATATGAGACAGTCTGATCCGTGTCAATGTTTACTTTTCACTCCGGCAAGCCACTCGACAAGGGGCGATAACTCTGAAATGGTCCAAGGGACATAATTGCGTTTTCTTTAGTTATCCTAACAATTTTTCTAATGGAGTCTGCACCATGTGGGATCTGATGTGACAACTGCGGGTGACCATTTCCAAGCATCCTTCTCTAGTACTCGAACATGCTGTCCAACTAGCAGATTGGAGAGATCTTTGGCATGCTGGTCATAATAACTTTTTTTATTCAGTTTGCCTTTGGTATAGGCGAGTTGACACTTCCTCTCTTTGTGTGGTGCGGTTGGCACATTTTACTGGGAAGTTCCCAATCAACTTCTTGTACAACAGCTCAGCAGGGGACAGGATTGTATGGTCTGACAGAGTTGTTCGAAGGCATAACAACACCATGTCCAGGTCACGCCTACTTGAGGTGGCTTTCTTCATGGCAGATTTTATTGCTTGTACACAGTGGTCAGCCAGGCCATTCGATTGCGGGTATCTGGATGATGATGTGCGATGCTCAAAGCCCAATTCCCTAGCAAACTGCTTAAAGAGAGCAGCGCTGAAATGTGGGCCATTATCACTGATAATCTTTTCTGGGATCTCTTCTTCTCCAAAAATTTGTCTGGTCAGATCTATGACCTCCTGACTAGAGAAGTTGTTTAATTTTCTGACAAACGGATATTTGGAGTAGTAGTCAACTATCACCATATAGTCAGATCCATTGAAGTGGAACAGGTCTGTAGCCACTATCTGCCATGGTCTCGCGGGAATCTCGTGTGGCATCAGGGATTCCGCACTCTGCAATTTCTGATTTTCCTGGCATATATCACATAGTTAGATAGCCATCTCTATGTATTTATTTATATCATCCAAGAATATGCAACATTTTGCTCTCAGTTTACACTTATCAATCCCTTGATGTCCATAGTGGATCTTGTGTAGTATCTCTGGCTGCATGGACTTTGGTATTATAATCCGATTGCTCTTGGTTAAGATTCTATTTTCGATGGCCAGCTCGTCCCGATAGGTCAGTAGGGTCGCATTCTTCTTCCAATCTCCCGACCATGTCAGGCCAGCCTTGCAGGATCACGTCCCTCAGCTTACATGGGGTGACATCAGCATTTGTGGCCTGGTGTACTTGTCACAATTTCTCTGCTGAGCATCCATAGAGGTATGTCCTGAAGCGCTCACATCCAAACACAACTGTTAATAGCTCATGTTCGATGTTAGCATACTGTTGCTCAGTTTCTGTTAGCGATTTTGATACAAAAGCTATCTATTTTCTTTCCTGCAGAAGAGCTGCACAAGGCCTTTGTTTGATGCATCTACCTGGAGCACAGTCTGTTTCATTGGGGCAAAGTAGGTTAGAAGCATCTCTTTGCATATAATGTCTTTATTTGCTGAAGAGACTTTTGATGACTTGGAATCCACTTGTACTCGCATCATTCTTTAGTAGATCTCTCAGGGGTGCTGACAGATGCAGGATGAAGGGTGCCATGTAGGTGATGATATCCAACACCTTTTGTAGGTCGGTGACGTTTGTTGGACTGAGTAATTGCTTGATTTCATCCATCTTGCAGAGGTCAGGGCTTATTCCGTTTTTGTCGTACATTGCTCCGAAGTTGTGTATCTGCTTCTGGTCAACTGCACATTTTTCACTATTGCAAACAAGTCCTTTAGTTTGTGCTACTTTCATTAAGTTCTGCAAGTTCTTTGGTTTTGCAATAAATGATGACGTTGTCGACTAATCCTAGAGTGCCAGGGCATTTCTCCAGTATCATGTCCATTCTCTGCATGAAGACATCTTGTGACATCACTAGGCCAAAGGCCATTCGCTGGAAGCAAAATCTTCCAAACGGAAGTCAGTAGCTGGGATTCAACATCTTGTTTAACAGACCAGTACCCATTTTTGGTGTCCAGTTTCGAGAAATACTTGGCACCGGAGAGCTTGTGCGCAAGGTCTTCCATCGTGGGAGTCTTGTGGTTACATTGCATGATCGCCCTATTTAGATCTTTTGGATCCAGGCAGAGGCAAAGTTTTCCATGGGCTTTGCGAACATACATTAGGCTGTTGACCCATTCTGTTGGCACCGGAGAGCTTGTGCGCAAGGTCTTCCATCGTGGGAGTCTTGTGGTTACATTGCATGATCGCCCTATTTAGATCTTTTGGATCCAGGCAGAGGCAAAGTTTTCCATGGGCTTTGCGAAGATACATTAGGCTGTTGACCCATTCTGTTGGCTTGCTAGTTTTCCGTATGATGCCTTGTTTCACCATATCCTCTAGCTCGGCTTGGATCTTATCTCTCATGTGAATGAGACGTTTTCGGGATGCATGGATTACTGGATGGTTGTCTGGCTTCAGGACAATGTGATATTGACCATCAAAGTTGCCTATTCGGTCAAACTGATCAGGGTACGCATTCACTAGCTCCTTGGCTGAGTCTAGCCGTGCTGGGGCTTCCTGGATGGATTTTCCGACCAAAAAAAAAAATTTTTTTTTTCCTTTTTAAGCAAAAAAGTATTTGTAGACAAATTTTTTTTTGTCTCACCCAAGAACGCGGCAACCTAGCATAAGTCCACTTATAATATAACGAACACCTTCTCTGTCAGTCTGTGTGTCTGTCCGTCCTGGAGAATTTTTGTAAACGAGAGGGGGGGCGGAGGAGTAATTACTATTTAATTAATTTCAAAGTGAGAAACATACACAAATACATTAGGCCACCTATTAACAACTAAATAAACAATATATAATTTTCGGCGTCCAGGCCGCGATTCGACCTCGCAACTTTGACGCTAACAGCTCGACGCCCTACCCATTTCGCCACTTGACAAAGTTGAAAATATAATCTTAATTTAACTACTGGAAGAAATTCTTTATACTTCGGGGTCTGCGTCCGCGCTCAATTTAAATGATCGTATAACTGTTCTTCGCTCTCGATTTTTTCAGGGGGGGGGGGTTCCTGAAAAAATCGAGGTCTGTGTGAATCCCCCCCCCCCCCAATTTTTTTTTTTTTGGCGCAGAAAAAAAAAATTTTGGCAGAAAATTTTTTTTTTTTCCCTTTTTAAACAAAATGGTATTCGGAGACAATTTTTTTTCTTTTGTCTAACCACCCAAGAACGCGGTAGCCTAGCAAAAATAGACGACCGTTAGGGAATTTTTGTAAACAGAAGAGGGGAGGGGGGGGCTCGAGTAATTAACATTTAATTAATTAAGCTTTTCAAGTAGGCGTTCATAATATTTGTATACATGTAGAATTAGGAAACTATTATTAATTAATTAAATTTACATTAGATAACATTAAATAACATTATTAGATTAGAGAAGAAACAAATTTCAAGACGAGGCTGCGATTAGAAGTGAAAACGTGGCAAGAATCTCACTTAAACAGATAGATTTCAACGGCGTTTTATACCGTTAGTAAACGTCGTTTAGACACTAGACGGGCTTCCTCATTTACATAATACATTCCTTTTAACCTTCAATTAAATTCAGATTTACAAATATACACTTATAACTGCTATTATCAAGTTTCCATATGTATTCACAATACGTTCCGATAAGGGGATATTAATAAAAATTATTAATACAATTAATTAAAGCCATTTTCTTCATCAACCAGCGTGTTTTCTGAACCATACTTCCAATGGCGATTATTGTTAAAATTTCAAGTCTTTCTCGGCCTTTTGGCTAAGATCAAAGTGTAGTATCTGTTCCGATGAATACTGAACAACATAGACTGGTATTGTCTTGGCTTTCGGGTCTTCACTGGTATTGTCTTTGCCTTCGGGTCTTCATTTACGCCGGTCTACGGGTCTGTCCTTTGCAGTTCTAGGAGGTCCACCCTCCCAGGCTTCTCCTCCCCTTAGTGACGTCATTGTGAGAATCCTTCTGGTTAATCCGGAAGTGACGTCATCGTGAGAGGATTTTTTCACAGTTTTCATTCATTATTTACATTACGTTGTTAAGAGAATGTTTTTTTACTCTAAATTACAAGTAAACAAGGCATATACGAGCCATTAGTAAATCGATGACCATTTTGGAAAACTAAATTGCTGAATCATCTTTCCGGTTAGACAGGAAGTGACGTCATTTTGAGAGGATCTTTTCACATTATCAGTTTTTACATTCATTACGTTATAAGCAAAGGTGTTTTATTGTAAATAGGAAGTTAAGCAACAAATATCTCGGCCATTACTAAATGGGTAACCGTTTTGCAAAAATAACAAAACTGGTTCTTTGATATGACGCAGGCGCCTTCAATAGCATATTTAAACATTAGTTCTTTGATATGACCGAGGCGCCTACTAATTTGGTTACATTATTTTAACTATGCATGGGGTAAAAAAATGTTTTTTTCTTTTTCTTTTTCTCACTTACAATATTACTATTCATGGGGAAGGGTAACACAAATTTTTTTTTGGGGGGGGGGGGGGTAAAATTTTTTTTTTTTCAACTGAAAACATTCCAATTCATGGGGAAGGGTAACAAAATTTTTTTTTTTTCGGGTGGGGGGGGTAAAAATTTTTTTTTTTTTTTCTTCTTCTAACTGAAAATATTACTACTCATGGGGAAGGGTAACAAAATTTTTTTTTTTTTTCGGTTGGGGGGGGTAAAAAAATTTTTTTTTTTTCCTTTTTCTAACTGAAAATATTACTACTCATGGGGAAGGGTAACAAAAAAAAATTTTTTTTTGGGTGGGAGGGGAAAATATTTTTTTTTTTTTTTTTTTTCTTACTGAAAATATTACTACTCATGGGGAAGGGTAACAAAAAAAATTTTTTTTTGGGGTGGGGGGGGGGGAATTTTTTTTTTTTTTTCTTTTTCTTACTGAAAATATTACTACTCATGGGGAAGAGTAACAAAAAAATTTTTTTTTTTGGGTGGGGGGGGGGGGCAAAATTTTTTTTTTTTTTCTTTTTCTCACTTACAATATTACTATTCATGGGGAAGGGTAACAAAAAAAAAAAATTGGGGGGGGGGGGGGTAAAATTTTTTTTTTTTTTTTTCAACTGAAAACATTCCAATTCATGGGGAAGGGTAACAAAAATTTTTGTTATTTGAGTGGGGGGTAAAATTTTTTTTTTTTTTTTCTTTTTCTTACTGAAAATATTACTAATGGGGAAGGGTAACAAAAAAATTTTTTTTTTTGGGTGGGGGTAAAAATTTTTTTTTTCTTTTTCTAACTGAAAAAAATCCTATTCATGGGGAAGGGTAACAAAAAATTTTTTCTGTTGGGTGGGGGGGGTAAAAATTATTATTTTTTTTTCTTCTTCTTATTTTACCCTTCTCCATGAATTGGAATTTTTTCAGTTAGAAAAAGAAAAAAAAATTTTTTTTTAGTTACCTTTCCCCATGAATAGTAATATTTTCAGTTAGAAAAAGAAAAAAAACATTTTTTTTCCCCCGCCCCCCCAAAAAATTTTTTGGTTACCCTTCCCCATGAATAGTAATATTTTCAAATATTACTATTCATGGGGAAGGGTAACAAAAAAAATTTTTTGGGGGGCGGGGGAAAAAAATGTTTTTTTTCTTTTTCTAACTGAAAATATTACTATTCATGGGGAAAGGTAACTAAAAAAAATTTTTTTTGAGTGAGGGGGGTAAAAAAATTTTTTTTTCTTTTTCTAACTGAAAAAATTCCAATTCATGGAGAAGGGTAAAATAAAAAATAAAAATTTGGGGGGGGGGGGATTTTGTTAATTTATTTTTTTGTTTTCAACTTAAATACAATTCCTATTCATAGGGAAGGGTAAAATAAAAAATTTTGGTGGGAGGGGGGTAAAAACTTTTCTTTTTCTAACTGAAAATATTACTATTCATGAATAGTGACAAATATCTTTTCTTTTTTTTTGGGTGGGGGGGTTAAATTTTTTTCTTTTTTTCTGTTTCTAACTGAAAATATAACTATTCATGGGGAAGAGTACAAAAAGAAATTAGGGGGGAGTAGAGGGAGGACATAAGACCTATTTCTTCTTGTCCCCTGTGAGTAAATTGATCATACACTGACCAATCGGCTTGCAGGGCGTATGATTTTCTAGCTGTCCCCAAACGGACTACTTGGACAGTTGAGTCTTGGGACAACATCGGCAGAGAGAATCGAGACGCGATCGAGGAAACAGCTCTCTCTCCTTTCAACAGCAGCCACGATGTTGACGATTCTATTACTTTCCTTTCTGGACACTGTCCAATATTTTGTTACTTTACCAAACGGTAAAGTAACCCTTTGAAATAAATTCACTTTCGTTTGTTGTTATACAATGTGTTTCTTGTTTGATTCAATTTCGTGCATAGAGATGTAAGAAGCATTTCTACACAGATACTACAAGGCTGTTTGTCCTCTAAGGTTAGAAGAAGGGCGCTAAGAGACAACTCTACTCTCAAGCAAATACTGGACGATGCCAAGGTCATTGAACTTGCCCACACACGTGCTGCAGACATGGAATGAAAGGAACTCCGTGCACTTTCATCCCACAACAATAATGCAGAAACGAAGGCAGTAAAAGTACCAAAAGCTCTAACAGCGAACGCCAACATAGATACACACAAAATAAGTCGCCATTTTACCCCGAGACCCTGACTACGTGGGAAACAAAATAAAGATGGCGGACAGGCTTACCACTACTGCGGACATTCGGCAACACACGTGATGTGTCTCGCCAAGGGGCAGGAGTGTAAGAACTGCCGTAAAAAGAATTACTCCACTCAAGTTTGGAATTCAAAACTGGTGTACAAACAAAAAGTGAAGTATTTAATGTATGAACATCAAAACAACATTGCCAAGTTGAAATTGGGTGAAGATGACAAACGAACTAATGAGATGACAAACAGAATCTCAAAGTAAAACTGAAAGAAAAAGAACTGCCACATCAAAATACAATCAAAACCCTCAAATTGAAAAATGATAAAGACATGACGAATTTACCAAATGCATTTGAGTGCAAAGCCAAAAAGATTGAATCCAAATTAGAAAAGATAAAGGCTTTACAGGATGAACTTGAGCTGAAACATGAATTGGAAATTCATGAAATTGAAGAGAAAAAGAATAGGCAAATAAACATGTTGATGAAGAATCACGAGAAAGCGTTCAGTGACATCAAAAATTATTACAATGATATTACGCTCATTAACTTTGTTTTAATTAACGGTCTCAAGGAGCAGGTTGATATGAAGAAAAAAGAAGAGCGACTGGAAAAAGAAATGTCGAATCTTACAACCAAGAACAAACGATTAGTTGAATCTCTCTAACATGGCCAGAAAAGAAGTGGACGAACTTCGAATATTTTTGAGAAAGATAAACAGAGTTTCAAAATGACTAATGCCCATTTAAAAGGTAACGGTAGATGAACTAAAAACTCTAAAATGAAGTGCTTGAGCATAATTTTGTGAAGATCCAAGCGAAATGTAATGAAATATACAGGTGGTTTATAAAGTCAATCTATGAGGTTCAGCAGAAAAGCAGTTTCAGGAATATTCCTTTGGAAAAAAAGTTTCTCATGCTGGATGAACTGCTCGAACAGAAAGAATGTGAACTTGACAAAATCCTCTCTTGCTCTAACACTGATCACTTGAAAACTGGAGGAAGTTTTATTATCAAAAACTACACTACATTCACACTTACAAACTGTTCAAGAACTATTATATTTTTTGCCTACTACACGCATACACACCATAGCAACTAAGCAAAATGGACTGTACTCCCCTCTTTTCTTCGACTCAATATGTATATATTGAGTCGTGTGTGTTATGTTTAACTTTTGATTAAAGTGAGGGGAGGTTTAGTATTCAGAGTTGTTTCCCTTACATAGCGGAAATTAGGAGACTTAAGCATGCGCATTGTGACACTGGAAATAACAAGACCCGGTGAAAACTATTCAGTTGAACTCTGGCACTGATTGAAACCACATAAATCTTTGTCTTTGTTCGCCTTTTCTTTCAGCCTCGCGCACCCAGCCTACAACATTACACCACACAACCACACTTTTAGATAAAAATGTAAATAAACGTGCTTTAAAATACTTTAAAAATACAAAAAACTTATCCAGGTAGATAGAAAAGTAGCTTTTATTACCTTTGGTAACTATTCTTAAAAATCGATTTTTATAATTTTTTTTTTTTTGGGTCCACCTCAAAAGTTTTAATAGGGTCTTAAAATAAGTATTTACTCACTTGGTAAAATTGCAGAAAAGTTGAGTCGAAATAAAAGACTTATACCAAACGCAGTAGAATTTAATTATCTAACGACCTGTATACTTTTTACGTGCTGAAGCTGTCTAAGTTTTATTTTATTTTTAAATATGTCGTTCTAAGCAGTCTTTACACACAGGAGAATAAAACAAATGGCTGCTTGTCTCTTAACTGGTGGGGGGGGGGGCTTAATCCTAAAAAGTTACAAACAAAATGACTTATTTTACCACTAACCCTAAGTCCGAGTTGCACACTCAAACTTAGGGTTAGTGGTAGTTTTTTTTTTTTTTTTTTTTTACAAATCTTTAGAAATGAAGCTCCCAACAGATTTACTTCTCGCGTGTTGTAAAGACAGCTTAAAAAAATTGAAATAAGAAACTTAAACAGTTTCAGAATGTATAAAAATATACATGTCTATAGATAATTAAATTCTACTGCGTTTGGTATAAGGCATTTGTTTTTTTTGTCGTTTACGATATCTATTTCTACTAATTTTCCAACGTTTATTAATTGTCAGCGTGGATCACTAACGGTTTAGTACTCAGGACTGTTAAGCATTTTTTTTTGTTATGGCAGATAAATTTTACTTTTTAAGGCAATTTTTCCAGTCGGTCTTAGAGTTGATAGATAACAAAATTAGTTAAGTTTTACAAAAGGTTAGAATGGTCGGAAATGGGGGATCATTTTACAATAAAACGATATGAAAAACTAATAAAATTCTAAAATAATTGTTTTTTTTTTGTTGGATGTTTACACGTAATAGAGTCCTCATCTACTTTAAAATATAGATGTAATTTATTTTTTTATTTGACAAACTTCTTAATCTGTCTCCAAGATTTTCATCTTGTACCACATTTACTTAACCCCCAAATGAAGATTAGATTAGAACGGTTCTAAAATCTATCAATTAATCCACTTATAAATTTGTTGTCTGGTTTTTGCGGATTTCTTATTTTAATTTTGCAAATATAAATTTTTTTTTAAATTTAATTTTTGCGTTTTTTTAATAATTTTTATTTTTCAAATATTTATTTTCTGATTTTTGCGGAGAATTTCTTCGGTAATATTAAATATTTAGATACAAATTAAACATCACAATAATGGCATAACATTTCATATTAAGTTTTAATAAACACCGTTTGATTTTATGATTTTTCTTACAAACAAAAAAAAATACCCTCCTGCAAAAAAAACAACTAGATAACATTTGGCAGCGATTTTGGGAGCTAATCGATTCAATATACCTATATAAACACAAAATATTTTGTATATTCATAAAAAATTTATATAGGATACAAAGTTAAAAATCTAGTGTATTTTTTTTTTGGAGATTTTTTTTGATCTAGCAAGTTTTGAAAATCTGTTGACAAAATAACTTTGGTTTGGTTTGTGTGGAAGTATCTATAACTTTACTTTTTGATAAGTTTTTCTAGCAAGAATAAACATATCTTTTCATTAAATTAACCGTGTGCTATTAATGAATTAAAAAAAATCAAAAAATAAAATAAAAAATCAAAAAAAATCAATGTTTGAATTTATTTTAATTCAGAAAGAAAACAGTTATTTAATTTTCTTTTTTTAATTGGTTTATTTTGTTTTTTGTAAATATGATTTTATTGATCTTAAAAAAATTAAAAACATTGATTTTTTTCTGGAAAAAACTATCAAAAATAAAGTTATAGATACTTCTACACAAACCGAACCAATGTTATTTTTAAGTAAATTTAATTGCTTTCTGTTCTATTAAATTTATGTATGATAATTACAAAGGGACGTTTTCTCTCCGTCTACAAGAATATCATGTGATGTAAATTTTCCAAAGTCAGAAATTTGGTACTGCTCAAATACACCAGCACCTTAATTAAAGACGACAAAAAAAATAATGGAAAATACAAGAGAGAAATAAAGGAAAGAAAATAAAAAAACAAAAGGAAAAAGCAGCTTTGACAGGCAAATCTTGACCCTGACAAAACAAGTTATCAGTTGATTTTCACACGATTTTGTGATTTTTAGGATTGTTGCATCATGTGTACACTACTACATGTAGCAATGTATTTTTGAAAGTTAGTTCAGTGCAATTTGTGAATCACTACAGGTTATCACCTGATTTTTTTATTTTTAAGTATTGTCACATCATATGTATAATGTAGTAATGAATTTTGAATCATTGCTGAAAAGCAGCTTATCAGTTTATTTTCACTCGATTCTGTACATTGTGGCATCAGGTTTATAATATGTAATGAATTTTTTTAACGTAAGTTACTTTAGCGCAATTCGCAAATCACTACTGAAAAACAGGTTATCGGAGTTGATTTGCATGATTTTTAAGCACTATGGCATCATGTCTACAAAGTAGTAATGAATTTTGAAAGTTGAGGTTACTTCAGCACAATTCGTGAATCACTACTGGTTATCCGAGTTAATTTTCACCCGATTACAGGATTCTCAACCTATTTTGTGATTTTGATAGCAACAATTGGCATCATGTTATACACAAATTGTTATCAAAATCACTTAATTGTTGAAAATCAATAGTAATGTTTTTTTTAAGTTGAGGTTATTTCAGCAATATTCATGAATGAAAAATAAGTTATCGGAGTTGATTCTTTTTATATGAATTCAGCGCAATTTGTGATGCGCTGACTGCTTTCTGCTTTAAAGTCAGTTTTTTCTATCACTCCAAACACTTTCTCACACCTGTGGCTATTCTCTATCTCTACAAATCTGTAATTGGACCATGGATGGAGTACTGTTGTCATATTTGGGCTGGTGAATCTGTTCCATTTGAGGGTTCTTGATAAGGTGCAGAAACAGTAATTTGATTGGCCCTACCCTTTCTTCTTCTCTACACTCTCTCACAGATGTGATGTTGCTAGTCTCAGTCTTTTCTATAAACATTATTATGACATGTGTTCTTCAGAATTATGTGATATATTCCCTGCTTCTTTTGTTCCAGCTCGTTGGTCTCCATCGATTCGCTGTTTTGATACCTCATTGTAATACAGCTTCCTATTCCAGGAGCTTCTTTCCAAGAACTGCAGGCTTGTAGAACTCTTCCTGCTAACTGTTTTCCTCCTACCTTTTCAAGACTAAGACCAATGGGCATCTCCTGTCTGTGATAATCATATTTGTTCTTGTTAGCTCCTTACATCAAATGGCTTCATGCCTTGTCTGGAGTGATTTCCATTAAAAAAATGTTTTAAAATGGGTGAAAAATCAACTCATAATTTGATTTCATTGTGGCAACATGTGTTGTAATAATTTTGAAAGTTGAGGTTACTTCAGTGCAATTCACGAATCAAACAGTTATCGGAGTTGGTTTTCACCAGAAATTAGTGTTTTTTATGTAAAGTTTCTTCAGCATAATTTAGAGTTGATTTTACGATGGATAAGGCCTGGGTGGAACATTATGCAACACTCCTAAATGTTGAGAGAGTGGTCAAGTGACTTGCTTATCTTACTGTGTCTGCAGAGTTGCTTCACAGGATCATTCAGCATTCTTCTGCTCAAAGCCACTGGCAAAGAGGGAATTGAGTTTGAGGTAGCTGGCTGAGGCAGCCTTCTGTGATGGTGAAATCCCAAAAGACTGGAAGCTAAGCTTTGTCTTAAACTTCTACAAGGGGTATTGGAGCTTGGTCGCAGCAACTATCATGGCCTTAAGCTTACTGACCAGGTAATAAAGCTGCTTGGGTATGTTTTATATTCTCACATCTGCATGATGTGAACATCAACGAAATGGAGTTTGTGTCAAGCAGAATTACAGGTCTTTATTTGGTATTTGTTCATCTTGAGAATGTATTTGATCGTAAGTTTAGGAAAATGCCCTGGTTGGCAATGAGGTCTCAGTGTAGAGGAATGGGCTGTCTATTGTCCAAGACATGTTCAGACATGTCAACAGCCAGTACAGTAAGTAATTTCGAGTGGGTGTTGGGATCAGTACTCAGCCTACTTCTCATCTTGATTCGGTGGGGGTGGAGGGGCATTCTGTCTTATCAGTTTCTTACTGATGTGCCATGGGACCTTTTGTATGTGAATGACCTTGTTAATATGGAGGAGTGAATCTTCAAGTGGTGGACATGGAAGACTGGTATTGAGAGGAAACATTAAGACAAAGTTTCTAATCTCCAGTGTTGGTTTCAACCTCCTGCAAGACTGGCAATTTCCCCGTACTGTCTGTTGCAGAGGTGTAGGTGCAAACTACGTGTCCCTAAGAAGTGCAATGTTTTATTGGGAGGCGAGATGCATGTCTTGGTATTGATTTTATTCCATATTAAGATTTCAGTCTTTAACTTTGACTAAACAATGTAATGTGGAAGCATTTAACATAAAAAGTGTTTGATATACAAATTTTTTTATTCTTGAATTTTTTTATTTTCCCAATAGTTTGTCAACAAAAACAATTTTTACCCTCAATCAATAAAACCATTATACAATTTTTCATATAAAATAAACCCAGCTTCCATGTTTCATGATATACTTAAGTACCATTGCATCTGAAAATGTTGAAGTGCCTTTATAAGACAAAATTAAAAAGAAAAGAGAAAAAAAATCATCAAATGAGGTTAATTAACATCTTTAAAACTTTAATATTTTTAAAGAAAAGTGTAAACCAGGCCAAACAATCTAGTATCTGTAATGTCCTGGTTTAAAAGGTCCTTTCTTCGATAATCCTAAGTAATCTGCTTGTTTATCGGTTAATGTGGTCAGTTTCACTCCCAAATGGTCCAAATGTAATGCAGCCACTTCTTCGTCCAACTACAAAAGAAAAGAAATTCAGTTGACAATTGAACAAAGCAAATTTTTTTTTTTTTTTTTTTTTTTTTTTTAAATCAAAATCTGAATACAATTATGATATATACAAATATTGTTGAAAAATCTGATAGTTAATCCTCGGAGGTGGTTGTCTTTTGAAATACTGCAAGACGGCGACCTCTCCGACGAAATGGGGAGTCAATTAACAGAGATGTTAGAGTAAAAATAAAGGAAAACGGAAACAGTGGTTTCTGAGAAGAATTGGTGGGGGTAGCTATGTGCTTGACAGGGGAACAAAGTCACAGTAGCAGGAACAGGTTAACAGTGGTTTTCAAGTGAACAAATAATCCTTATGGAGGTAGCCTTGTATTTGGCAGGGGAATAAAGTTTCAATAGCAGGAACAGATGCTTTTCAAGTAGAGGATTTTTTTTTTTACATTAAAGGTCACCGTTTATCAAGGCCCAAAAGCCACTCAAGGATAAGGGTTAAAGAGTTTGACTGGTGAATGGTGAGATAACATCACGTTCACCAGCACGATGGTTGTAGCAGGGCAGAAATTGATTATTTACGGGGGACGGTTAAACAAGAACTTGTTTACATTGGACTTGAAGATGACCGTATTGTAGTCAGCAGGGAAGGAGGCTCGTGGCACTGTGTTCCACAGACGGGCAGTTCTAGGAAAGAAGCTCTGCCCATGGAAGTTTCATTTCGTCTTGGGAAATCATTGACAGTGATAGTAGCTAGGCAGGTTCTTATTGTGAATGTTTTACAAGGGAGGGGGACCATAGATTTGAGCTATGTCGAGCACCTACCACAAAAATAATGATAAAGCAAAGATAGACTAGCAACATCTCTGTGAGAGAGTGACTGAAGAGGAGAGGAGAGGAGAGGACATCCCCACTAAATTTCGAAGTCAGTTTTGGACTATCAAGACAGGAAAGGGTGCTCTGAGCGGCACCTCCCCGTATGTGGCAGCAGTACTCCATGTTAGGACGTATTTGACTCTTGTACAGGTAGAGGGTGGCGTCGGGCGTGAGATACTTTCTGGAGCGGTAGAATGATCCAACCATTTTTCCAGCAGTCTTAGCATTAGATTTGATATAAGTCTTCTATTTCAAGTCTGAAGAGGAGGTCAGTCCCAGGAGCTTATTAAAGCAGTGGGCTTCCTCAAGGGGAGAGCCATTCATTTCAACTGAGACAAAGTGGAGATCAGAGTGTTGGGTGTGAAAGGAGAGGAGCTTGGTCTTCGACGCATTAAAAGTAACCAGCCAGCTTTCCCTCCATTGCACAATTTGCTTCAGGTCGGAAGTGAGAGAGCCAGAAAGAACCTGAGGATAAATGCTCTTCGAAGTGTTTCCATAGATGGTTGTGTCATCAGCATAAATGTCGACGAATGATCTTAGAATGCGCTTTGGGAGATCATTTATGAACATAAGGAAGAGGGTTGGGCCCAGAATTGAACCCTGAGGCACACCGGCGTTGATATTGTGTCCATCAATGACTACTTCTATAAATCTATCAGAGAGAAAGGATTTGATGGTTGAGAGTACATTTCCAGATATACCATAGTGAGTAAAATGATTAAAAATCTAAAAATATACAAAATGTTAAGTTCTATTCTTACATGGGGGGGGGGGGGGAGGGAGGAGGTAATTTACTCTTGTGAAACCAGACACAAAATTCCCTACCTTTCTTCGCTCTAAATCACAAGAAACAAAGAAGAAAAGCAACGTATTGTAAATTACAAACGAGGAAAACATACAAGAAACGTTGAAAGGACAGACGAGATGACGAGTTGATTGATGATTAGTATAAAAATGGTGACGAATTATTATCCAATTATTATGCATGGAAGTCAAGGAAAATTCATCCGCATACAGTGAGAAACAAATAGTCAGGAGGTGAGCGGACGGATGTATTTGATTGGGGTTATTATCAACCCTATCCAAAGATAGTACCAGTTGCACAGAAACAGGCACATAGCATACTACTTTAACAAACCCCTAAAACAGAAAAAGGTGAGAATGAAGACATGTTCGTACAGGTGCAGTTATATGGTGTTCACTACTGTTTAACCAAAAACGACAAATTATAACCATACATGAAACGTGCTAACATCGACATGTGAATGCCAAACCAATTTTTAAAAAGCCGTGTGTACAGAACCAAATTGTAGATTTCACCTCACCTACCATCTTGGAGGGTGTAAGATATTCAGCAAGACGGATTTGAAGTCAAGATACCAACACCTGATGATGGACAAGGGATCAAAGAAGATAGCTACAGTCAGCACACTCTGGAGGAAATACAGATCCATATGTCTTAGCTTCGGTAGAAAAATTATCACAGGATTTGTTTGGAGACATGTCTGGCAGAGTATGAGTCAATTTGACAACTTCTAAGTGAATTATATCTGGAGAGTGAGATTTCAATAGCTAGACCAGCTTTCATTGGAAAGAGATATAATCAAAAGTTAAAGAAACTAAGAAAACAAATCCACAGATAAATGACAATGAAAAAGAGTTTTAAGTTTATCAATGAGGACAAAAAGGCACCTTGATAAAAAAACAAAAAGGATAAAATAGTTTGAAATGTGAAAACACCTTTTCAACATACATTTTTGGAATGTATTACATTCTTTTAACCCAAAAGGACGTTTTTCAGTTTAAGAAATTAAAAAAAAAAAGTTTATTTAATATGATAAAGGAAAATAAGTACTAATAACATTTATTCCTAAAGAAATTGACAACTAACTCACGAGAAGAGAAAAATCTTATTTTAACAGTTGGGATTTTCCAACAATGGTCTTAATGATAAATTTAGGAAATGTTTTCTTAGTTAAAACCATTTCAAACAAAAGTTTAGCAGATATCTTCCTACGTTCTAAGTAAACTCTTTTAATAGATGAAGTTATTCTTTAAAAAAAAAAAAAAAAATAAAAATATTTTCTTCTATAAACAAACAGTAAATAACGTCAGAATCTCACTTAGAATTTCATTGAAACAACGTGCAAGTTATGTCCGACTGGTGTCCCACTCATTGGAGGAGGAGCTGTCAGAATAAACTTTGACCTCATTGGTATTAGCAAAATCAGAATCAAAGGAGATGGCTGCATAACCCTCAACAAAAGTGGCTATAACTTATACTACAAAGGTAGCGACACCTATCACCACGGTGTTGGTTTTGTAAGGTGGAGAGACGACCTCGAGAGCCAACTAGGTCCTACTGGCCACACCTAGCCAGGGATAAAACAAGGTGGAAAGAAACCAGGGAGGGGTTCCTCCACCAAGAGTGATAAAAAACCCTAATGATGATTCTTTTCAAATATTAAATTCATTTTTCTTTCAAAAAGAAAGCATTTTCATAAAATTTGAAAAACCAAGATTACATACTTCCTTGGGTAAGAAGTGAACGCCAAGTGGATATTCTTTTGTCCACAGTTCAATTTGTGCGATTGTCTGATTCGTAAATGAATTACTCATCACAAAACTCGGATGACCATGAGCACAACCCAAATTAACCAAACGCCCCTCGGCCAAAAGAATAAGGTGCCTGCCATTTTTCATAGTGTAGCGATCAACCTGCAAACAGAAAGATTGAAAAATTAAAAACTATCAGATGTGAATGGCATCTACAAGTACAAAAAAAAATCAGCAACAGAATTTTCCTTCGTAGCCTTTTAAAAGATGTTCACATTTCTACATTGTCATAGAAAAACAGAAATGCTAAACCAATGTAACATTAATTAACTTATCTAGAAATTCCACCCATTTATATTAAAAAAAAAAAATAAAGTGGAAAGACTCACTTGGGGTTTTATTTCCACCTTTTCAGTAGAATTTTCATTCAACCATTTCACATCAATTTCAATGTCAAAGTGACCAATATTGCAGACAATTGCATCTTCTGGCATCTGCTCAAAATGTCTGCCACAAATGATGTCACGGCAGCCTGTTGTTGTAACAAAAATACGCCCAGTTTTACAAGCTTCATCCATTGTTGCTACTTCGTAACCTAGAAGGAAAAATATGAAAGAAATCGGCTACTTTAGATAAATTACAAATTTCAACAATTTATGGTTGTTTGGTTAAGTTAAAATATAAGCACGTTATTCAGTTGCCTAATAAATTAGCTGCATTTTGATTTTTAAATGTGTAGGATGAAAGTGACAAACTCATTCTAACATTTAATAACTTTATTAGGTAGTCCTCGTTAGTACGTAAGTATGGACGAAGACAAAAGTAAAGGAAGTTCCTGTGATTATAATTCCCCAGTGGGGAAAACAGTATTGTTCATAATCTTGAATGTTTGTACACTGGCTACAGTGTCAGGACGTGTTCATATGTGTATGCAAGTATGTGTGTCTGTACACCGGTGTGAAAGTTCACATGTAAGCAATTATGTGTGTGTTATATATCAAGTCCACGTGTATGCGGCAGTAGCGATTTTGGCTTGTCTTGTCGAACCTAGAGCCAAAGGCCCGGAAAAATGTCTGTAGCGTCCCCAGAGAGGGGGACGTGTTTGGTGGCGCAAAAGAAGGAAAAAGAGAGAAGAGGCGTCTTGTGCCGCAGAAGAAAAAGAGAAAAAGCGGATGGCACTCAAGTGTTTATATAGTTATGTTAGCCATCTGAGATTCGCTTAAGAGAAGGCCACTGATTGGTCAAGCCAAGGAGTAAGTAGATTGCTTGAACCAATTTGCTAAGAAGTCATTGATATTTAAACAATATGGCAGCTTGTAGGAAACTGCTACAAATGTCCTTGGAAGAGATATTGGTCTACAATATTTGTACCAAGTTGGAAGATTCACAACCACTTAAAAAAAATTCCATTTATAAATTATTAAATATAGCCCTTTTAGTTATTTGAAATTGGAATCATCATTATCATTTTGATGTTTACAAATTTAAAGGTTAACAAAGTATTTGAAAATTATTCTACAAATTTAATTGAAAGCAAACTATTTTTCAGTGAATACAAATTTAAATATTTATCTTTTGGCAAATTTAATCTTTAGACAATTTGCAGTTAGAAATTAAAAACTAAGCCGAATTTTCATTCATAAGATGTTGAATGACAAATCTATAGATTCACATTCGAAAAGAAATTAAAAAGTGAACAGAATATGAGGAAAGGAGGTTTCTACAAAATACCTTCCATAGCTGCTTGCAAAGCATTAATTGGATCAATTTCTGTAATAATAACACGAGCCCCAAAACCACGCAGTGACTGCGCGCAGCCTTTGCCAACATCTCCATAGCCAGCAACAATAGCAATTTTTCCAGCTAACATGATATCAGTTGCACGTTTGATGCCATCCACAAGAGATTCACGGCAACCATAAAGATTATCGAATTTGCTCTAAAAGAAAAAAGAAAAAACTTTAATGTTATTGAAGATCATGGGTTGTTAAAACTAAATATAAAGTCATAAGAATGTACAAATTTTTATAAAATTTGACATTTTAACAAAGGATTGAAAAAGCCCCCCCCCCCAACAGCTAACTGCTATAAAGAAAAAGTTCCGCATACATTGAATTTAAACACCTTCAGAGTTTATTGTAGCAAAATGGCAAAATTTGTTAAATGTTTTTTTTAAATTTTAAACATGTAAAACATTACTTAAGGTATAACATGAATCAAACTAAATATTGAAGAAAAGGGCAACTTTTCAGTATAAGTGCTCAATACATTAGTAGAGCTGTGTAAATTTCTCTGATGAACAAAATCTATTAAATCGAGGTTCAAAAATTAATTATAAATATTAACATTCTATTAGGTTAAAATAAGTTAATACAACATACTTTTCTAAAAACGTATGCAGTTTATGTAAGAGTTTTAGCAATAGATATATTTGTATATCTGCATATATATGTATTCAGGTGTGTATAGATGAGTTTGTCTATTGTATTTATAAAAATGTATTCAATCGGTGTGCAGAATTTGTTTTCTACCACTCATTTTTTTAAATTTCCATATTTAACATTATCAAAATAAAATTTAACCGTGATCTGTTTACTACTGCAAAAGGATTTTTCAAGTATTTATCATAAATTATTCAGTCACATTTAGCATATACTTTTTACTTATCTCTTCCTGTTAAGGCCAAGGTTTCAATAACTAATATTCTAATGATGTAGATGAAAGAAATCGTAGTGGAAAGTAATGAGGGGAGGATGGATTCTTAAAATATACTCAACCAAAATCTGATTTTCATGATATCGAAAAACTTTTGGCCACAGATCTTTGCAAAACAATGATGCCAACTCGTGTTGATCTTGACACCTAAGACAACCTGGAGATATCTCAGTTTTTCAGTGCTTCTAAGCCATTTCCAATAGTATCTCTTAAACGGACTTCAGAAACTTTATGGTGGAATGATGAAGTTAACACAATACAGTGGAAAAGGAGGTGTTACAAGACTTGGAAGAAAGGAGGCAGTAGAGAAGAGTACACAATTGCAAGAAGCCTTGCAAAAAAGGTTGTGTACGCAGCTAAACATGATGCCGCCTCAGCCAAATTCAGTGACAGACTCCAAAAGTAACTTCATCTACAAATATGTGTGAAATGCATAAAGAATGATGAAAAGCAGCTGTGCCGAGATAACGTGGCCGCCAAAGACAGAGCCTGGCAACAGGATTATAAAACGTTGCTTAATGTTGCATTACCCTGGAACTCGGACCATCTAACATTGGAATAACCAGATCACAGATCAGTCTAGGCATGATAGAAAATGCTTTAAGCAAAATAAAGAATGGCAAGGCTGCAGGACCTTCTAGAATAGTCCCTGAAATGTTGAAAGCATCTAGTAGGGTCAGCGTTCTAATTCTGTCAGACATAGCGAATGCTATCATAAGAGAAGAGTCTGTGCTTGAGTGCTAGGATGAGAGTTACATCATCAATTGCTATAAAGGGAAAGGTGATGCAGGGTCACATAATTATAGTCGTCCGAAACTCCTAGAAACAGGAACAAAAGCGATTGAAGACGTAGCAAACATTAGGTTGATATAGATCAGATGCAGTTAGGGGCACAATTGATACCATATTCATCGTTTGCCAACTACAGGAGAGATATACATGTGCAGACAGGAGACTATGTGGTATTCGTAGACTTGTTTGCTTATTGGCCAGTTCAAATGTAGGTATAGCCACCATGCTTTCAGTGGTTTTATATATTTCCTTCACAACTGGCCACATTAGTCTAAGAGAGATATAGTTTTTATAATGCTGCTGCATTTCTCAATTAAAAAATATGGCAAACTATTTCTCTTTTATAATCAGATTGAAAAATGGGAAATGATCGGAAGGAATTGGATTAGGAACTTGAACAGCCTCATCTTGATCGATCAAAGTCAATAGATCCAAATGATGCAGTTCCAGGCAAGATTGGAAGGAGATCCAAGTTTATTTTATCTCTTTAGAGACAATATAGCGCTCACAAAACCAATGAGAGTTTTTAAAGTTCTGCTGGGGAACATTGTTTAATTCACATTGAAAATATTGCTAACAGGCATCTAATTTTATGACACATGATACTCGCTGCACAACTAAAAATGATCTGTACACAAATTGTCATTGAATCATAAAACCTGTGCACAGTTAAAAAAATAGATAAACACACCTTAACAAAAACAAAACCTTTAGAAGTTTCCTTTCTTTGGTTTCAGCTCAAAATATTT
This sequence comes from Sepiola atlantica, assembly GCA_963556195.1. Lineage (NCBI taxonomy): Eukaryota > Metazoa > Mollusca > Cephalopoda > Sepiida > Sepiolidae > Sepiola > Sepiola atlantica. Next base: position 59,408,649 of record OY744521.1, read on the forward strand.
AAGATACAAGATACTGTATTTTAACTAAAAACATCAATACAAAAAAAAGATAAACGATTTAAATTTAAAGAAACACTTGATTCTAATTATAAAGTATTTCATCTGTTCTTTATGAATCATGAATAGTTTTAAATTTTTAAATAAAAAAAAAATTAATAAAGCAAATTTTTAATAAACATACAATGAATGGATAGAAGTATTACCTTGGTAACTGAATCATTAACATTAATTGCTGGAACTTTAAGTTCCTTCTTCTCTATCATTTTGTAGAGATTATGGACTCCAGTAGTAGTTTCCTCGGATATGCCCTTAATTCCTGAAAATAGTTAAACATTGCAAATAAAAACAAGGTGAAAGAGAAAGGGAATTCTGCTAAAATGCCATTAAAATAGAATTAAATTAGATATGAATACATTATGATAAATCTACAAATTTTTTTATTTTTTTTATAAATATAAAATTATATTAAAAAACGCAACTTTCTTCTAAAGACTTAAAATTGTTTAAACAGCATTTTCACATTTGAAAGAAAATGATTAAAACTAGTTTACTCCTTACCAGTAAGTAATTGAGGATATTTCTGATGGATTAAGTTTGTGAGATCACCACCATCATCGAGAATGAGATTTAATGGTTGGTCATCTTTAAAGTAAACAGTCTAAAAAAAGAAAAGAACCAAAATAAAAGCAACAAAGTCAGTCCAAGCAACAAAAACGAGAAAAACGTTTTGCTAGAGAAATTCATTTAGAGCTGATGCACGTTTTTCTAGAAAAACAATTATAAATGGTTCAAACACAAAGCATTTAATGGAGAAACAATTCAAATAATTCTAAAACTATTCTTATGAATATTTTATTTTTTTATATTTATTTTATAATTGCTTTTGTTTGAATGCTGCTAAGACAAAAAAAAAACACTTGAAGTAGGTATCTCAAACTGATTTTTTTTTCAATATACCAAAACATCGTTTTAGATATGCATATATAGTGCTGCAAGATTAAAAAAAAATACCAAATTTATCTTGGTATTTCAATTAAGTACCAGAGTTATGGCCATTCAAAGTTGGTCGGACATTGCATTTTGTGTGATACTGAACAAAAGGCCAACTTAATCAGTGTATAACTGAAGATAAAAGCTTTAAATAATATAATGCCATAGTTTATTTAAAGAAAGATTATATAGACGGAATTAATAATTCTTAGATATACCAAGTCTAAAACATTGGTGAAAATCACATGCCGTCACAAAAATTGTGCGGAAACGATACAGAAGAGCAACTTCATGTTTTATTTTAACAGCTAACACATTGAAACTTATTATGATTCATAACATCATACAGATTAAGCTAATTTTTGGTCTCCCGATTTTATAAATCGGATGACCTATGTTTTGAGGCATTTCCGTCTGTCCGGATTTTTCTCCGCAACCATCCATTGAATTTCTCTGAAATTTTGGATGAAGTTGTAACTTTGGTCAGGTTAGAAAGTGACATTCTCCGATTTTTGAAAAAAAATCTGCTTAGCCCCCAGGGGGTCAAAAGGCCCCAAAATGGCAAAAAATGACATTTTTTGCCTCATAACCTTTCATCCATCCATTCAATTTCTCTGAAACTTGGCCAAAATGTGGAGGCAATTGTTCCTAATAGAAAATAAGTATCGCTGACCTTGGAAAAAATCTGCCCCCCCCCCCCTGGGTCAAAAGCCCCCAAAATTGCCCTTTTCTCCCGTAACGTTTGATCCATCCATTCAATTTTTCTGAAACTTGGCCAAAATGTAGAGGCAATTGTTCTGGATATAAAATGAGCATCCTTGACCTCAGAAAAATTCTGGTTCGCGCCTCCAGGGGGTCAAAAATGCCCAAAATATATTGCATTTTACACTCGTCACATACGGGGGGATGGGGGGGGGGGCGGCTACGCATGCGCGGCTTGTTTTTTTCATTAGTACATTCATAAAAACCTCTTATTTCTAGCATGTAAACATGGCCCAAGGCTGAATTTGGCAGAAAAATGGGTCAAATGTACACTTTACCGAACTCTTTGTAAAAAGTTACCCATTAACAATACAAGCCTGAAACTTTTATACTTGACTAATTTTAGGATAAGGAAAAAAAGGGGGGGGGGGGGATTCTAATATTGGAAGATTTTGTGGAGTTAACCAACTTTCGGCATGTAAAAAAAAACAAAAGGGATTGCCATCGAAATCTTATAGAAATTCTTTTCAGCGGTCAATTTTTAAACAAAGGCTTATTATAAATTTCTTGAAGACCTATAACGGCTAGCCGGACTGTCAGTGAAGCAATTGAGAATCTTGTTCTTGGTTATTGTGATTTTTCTTTCCTCCGATACAAGTTAAAATCAGTCATGAATTAGAGCGGCCTTATTCTTCAAATTTTTTTTGCCCAAGAAACTTTGTCTTTTGTAAAGATTCTTTTTCCTTGTTCAATTTTAGTCCCTCATTCTCCGAGAACTTGACTTTTTTCTTAGCGATTATACTTTTTAAATCATAATTTTTTTTTTTTTGCACGTCTTGCTTTGAATGACATTTTTCTGTCTCTTAACTGATTTATTAAGTTTAGAAAGTTTCATTGCTCTTGATATTTTGAGTTGAACATTTTTGTTGCTTCGCGTCGATATTTTCTGAGAAGCGATTTTATACTGTTCTCTTGTTTGAAATTAACAGCTATGTTGAAGAGCTGATCCTGGGATTCTTTAAGGGATTGTTCAAGTGTTATTTTGGCAGCAACGGATGGTTGTTCTGGAGAGGCTAAATTACTTTAGCTTTCGTAAAGGTACGTTGAATGTAATGATTTTTTAAATTATTTCTATTGATTATTATTGGGTAAACCCTGCTTTATATAATGGTATAAATAAATTTTTTAAAATTAAATTTTTATATTTTATTCACTGTTTTCATCTTGGAAATTTTTAATTAAAATTAATTTAAATTCTATACTTCGCTTACCAAATTGAAGAATAACCTTTCTTTTATAAGATGGAATGATTATTCAAAGTTGAACGAGCAATATTGGCAGACATTAAAAAATAGAGCTAAAAAATTGAAAAAAAAAACCAAAAAACTCTGAACTAAAACGCATTTGTCATCAAAATAGTTACATAATTCAAATCAACCTGCAAAAAATAAAAAAAATCGTACAAGAAAAAAAATGATGTCATTAGAAAGAGGAAAGATTAAATTTTATTTATACTATTTTATAGATATAACCTAATAAATAGCCGAGATATCATAAGTTAAATTTTACTAAAATTTCATCGTTTTTACCCGTTTTCGCAGCATAAACAGGCCAGTTTAAAGGATTTCCATTTTAAATCAGTCAAGGTTTTTTTTCTAAAGTAATTTGGAAAAGCGACGAATAGGAATTAGATAGCATTAAAAGAATTGGTGCTTATTTATAAAGAGATAGATGCCAAATATGGCAGTTCAAAATAAAATAACAGGAAAACTTATGGATATACTTAGTTATCAGTGAAAAATATTAATTTACACCAAAAAATTACAGAAAAGTAGAATTTTAATAAAAAATAAAATTTACTATTCAGAGTTTGTTGACTGAGCGACATTTGTGTCAAGCAAGATTATCTTCCTTCTAATATGAAAACGCCTACGAGGTCTTGTGATTCGGAGTTCATTGACTTCGAATAGTAAATTAATTTTATTTTTATTAAAATTCTACTCTTATTTTCCATAATTTTGGGGATACACTAATATTTTTCTTTGATAAGTAAGTATATCCATAAGTTTTCCTGTTATTTTATTTTGAACTGCCATATTTCATATGTATCTCTATAAATAAGCACCAAAGAATTCCCTCTTTAATTCTAACCGTTTAAATAGTTAAGATAAAGAGTAGATTATCAACTTTTTCATCGGTCTTTTGATTATCATGCAGGATTGGAGACAATGTCCACACCAATCGACCCCACCCCCTCTAAACAGCAGGCTAGCTGCACGCATGGCAGTCCTCACTGCAGATCTCCATTTTTGTCGATCCTGAGAGTCAGCGTTTAAGAGCCTTCAGTCTCTGCGGTCTCACTGTCAGTGAAGCAACTTTGGCCAACCAACTTCGCACCTACGAGAGACATGTAGCTTTAGTACACAGTTGGGCACATGTTCGTCTTTTACCACTGTCCGTTTTTCATAACTTTTTACTGACAATTTTCTTTTTTCAGTGTACACTTATCTATCAGGCTGCTAGAAAATTCTGGGGTTTTTGGAAATTATTTTCAAATATTTTACAAGGTAGGATCAGTTGCCAATGTTAATTAAACGTAGACGGATCCCCCTCTTTTTGACCATCTCAATTTTTAAAAAAACCTTTTACGGTGTCAGTAGAGAATTCTTGGGTTTTTGGAAAGAAATTTTTTTAAATTGAGATTTTAAGACGGGGGATCAGTTTTCAATGTAAATTCAACGTAGACTGATCCCCCTCTTTTTGACCATCTCAAATTTTTAAAATTATTCGTCTGCTTACAATTATCTATCATGTCGCGAGAGAATTCCGGGGTTTTTGGAAAGAAATTTTTAAAAATTGAGATTTTGAAACGTAAAAAGTTGTGAAAAACGGACTATGGTAAAAGACGAACAAGACTGCTACCCCGTCTTAAAATGTTAATTTTTTGATTTTTTCCCCCAAAAACCCCGGAATTCTCTCGCGACATGATACGTAATTGTAAGGAGAAGAATAATCTTAAAAATTTGAGATGGTCAAAAAGAGGGAGATCAGTCTACATTGAATTTACATTGAAAACTGTCTTAAAATCTCAATTTTTAAAAATTTCTTTCCAAAAACCCCGGAATTCTCTATTGACCTGATAGGTAATTGTACACCGAAAAAGATTAAAAAAAAAATTGAGATGGTCAAAAAGAGGAGGATCAATCTACGTTGAATTTACATTGGAAACTGATCGCCCCCCCCCCCTCCCCTCCTCCTAAAATGCAAAAATAGTTGAAATTTTTTTCCAAAACCCCCGGAATTCTCTAGCAGCCTGATAAGTGTACACCAAAAAAAGAAAAAAAAAATTGTCAGTAAAAAGTTGTGAAAAACGGACAGTGGTAAAAGACATGTGCCCACAGTTGATTGCACTGCTGGATCTGTCCACATGGCGATACCAGTGGAGCCTTCTCTCCCTGAAGATGGTATTGAGGTCTGCAAGACCAAGTCCTCCCAGTAATTCACTTGTCCGCATGGTGGAAGTATCTTTTTGGCTTGATGTTACAAATCTGTCTAACCATTGCCCTGTCATTGCACTGCAGACGGAGGTCTGGCCTTGTCAATGCCCAGGTCTCACTGGCATGGAGTATAGCGCTTTGCACACAAGTGCTATACACTTGACCACAGATCCTCTACAACTGTTGGTGAAAATATGCAAAAGATGAAATTTCTTAATGTGTGAAACAGTGAATTACGAAATTGCTCAAAAGCAGGATAGGTCAAAATGTATACCGTTACAACTCAGTGAAATAACATTTAACACAAAGACGAGAAAACAAGTTAAATTAATTCCCATGCAATTTATTTTCGGAGAAGATATAAAACATAACACGATAAAAGGCGAACGTGAAATGAGAGGGTTATGAAAACAGTATTTGTTGTTTTAAAGTTCTAGACAAATAGTAAATGTTTACAATACCTACCTAATAATTTACTTGTGGGGAATTTAAACTTGTATAATATAATTTCCTTTGTAAAAATAGTAAAAAAAAGTTTTCCCAAAAAGGGTGAAAAAGTCTTAAATATTCATTTGCCAAAATGCCCCCAAAAGCAAGAATTTCAATTGTATGAAAGATGTGTATACAACATATTTTCAAAATGTTCTAAAATGATATGACAGTAATAAATTTGGATTTGGTCAACATAAAACAAAATTGAAATGTGCCTTTTAAACAAAAAAATGTGAATCTTACGTTTAACAGATTTTTTTTGTAGACCAGGAATTTAGGGGATTGTTTCTTCGAGTGCCACCTTCAAACTGATTTTCAAAAATTCTATTTGCCTCTCAAGACAGGGGTGGAGGTTTTCACATGACCAGAATCCCAAAATGCATGTTTGTAAGAGAGAGGGGAGGATTTCTTTTTAATAAAGAACTTGATCAGGTTGATAATAGAGATATCTTACTGGCATCAGGTTCCCTGAAGCCAAACTTTGGTAGGAGGGTACAGTACTATTGTGGCAGCATTAGTTTTCAATTATGATAGCATGACAAGGTTACTCGCAGTTATAATAGATTAACTTATTACAGTACAAAACAGTAAAGAATTTAAGATATGCAAACTTGTAAACCCAAGCAAAATCATGTTACTCATAGAAAAATTCAAGAAAATGCTCATAAAAAAATACAAACTACAGTAAGTTGTCAAGTTGCTTATTAGTAAAATGATGGGTGGGGAGGGATACTCAATACAGATAATTTAGGCCATATTCTGTACAAATCCTATATTTTGCAGCAACATTTAAATAGGTTAAAAGAGCCCTTCACATTTAACACTTCATTGGAAATTTAGATGCCTTGAAGCAAAGTGTAAAAATCATAAGCAACTTCAGAAGCACAATGGTAGAAAAACTCAGATGGTATAGAGGAAAAAGAACACAAAATATAAAGTGTATAATCATTAACTGTGGCAAACTAATCATATATGAATGTTCGCTTTACCTGAGCACAACTTTCAGAGACAGTGTTAAAGTGAATTTTCAAATATTTAGTTTTAGTACAAATTAAATGTAAATAAAAGAGAACGATTCTTTTTCACCATTATTCATGTCTCATTAATATTTGAAATTTCCCATGCTTTGAACATGAGAAATATTCAAAATAATTTTTGTTTTTAAATCTTAAAATGCACCTGTTCAATACACCAGATGTATTCTTCATCTGTTTCCCCTTTCCAGGCATAGACAGGCACACCACTTTTGGCAATGGCTGCAGCAGCGTTGTCTTGTGTAGAAAAAATGTTACAGCTTGACCACTGAACCTAAGAGAAAAAAATGGAATTAAATGTTAACTGTGACAAAAAATATATAAAGTATCTGCGTTTGTCATCATGTTACATACTTTTTATTTAAAAATTAATAATTTTTTGTAATTAAAAAAGAAAACACCAATATAAGTTGTTTTGAAGCAATGCCCACTATTAGGAAACCTGTAAACTAGGAAATTACCCATTTTTTTCTCAACCAAATGTTTTATTCAAAGACAATTCGACTTTCCCAGCCTTCATGCTGGGATCAAAACACTATCTAATCTGTCCTCATTCAAGATGAACTTTCGACTAGAGAATTTTTTTATTTTTCTCTCATTCAGTGCTCCATCTTTTGGTGAGCTGGATATCCTCCATATTAACTGATCATGTCTAATTTTTCACTTGTGGGGAGGAAAGCAAATAGTGACACAAAAAATGGATCTCTATATTAGTAAGCTTGTACATTCGTTTTGTGTCACACTATCAATAATACTGTATTAAAATACAAGCAAAATATATGACCAGAGGGAGCATATATTTGCTAGGTTGAGAGAATGATATAATGGTGAATGAACTATATACACCTATTTTTTTTAAAGATTTGTAAATATGAGTGTTATGCTTTGTATTCATGTTCTGAACATTTCAGTCATTTTTTTTTCTTCTAAAACGATTGTTTTAATGTGTTCCCCTTTTCTTGTTGAAGAAGTTGCACACTCTGGCCTTGCATGTCAAGTTTCTCTAGTATTGATCAACTACTTAACCTGAGCTACAGAATGCAGTGGAAATGAAGCTACTGGCACAGAAACTTTACAAGGTACTCAGTTTGGTGAATATTTTTATTGAGGTTTGTTTACTTTTATTCAATAAAAATCAAATATCAATGATATTGTTGAACTAACAGTTTTACCAAATTTTTTTTATTAGAATCTGGATGGTAAGTTTCTCATCAGATTCTTTTAGTTTTATACATTTCATAAATCCTGTTAATATAATTACATTTTATTTGTTAATATAGAATATTTAGCAGGGATACTTGCTGCATGGGTTATGGATAACAAAATAGAAGACTTAAAAACAGTGTGTGTCTAAACATGCACCAAGCTCTATTGTTTTACATGCTGGCAGATGTTGGGCGCCATTTAGAAATTAACTTCCAAACTTATCTCTGGTCAGGTTTCTTTGAGGCAAGATTTTTACAGGCTTGATGCCCTTCCTGAGCCAACCCAGTGTTTTTATCTGGAGAAATTAATGTTCCTAATTCAATCTAGAGATGGGGCATGCCAAATTAATTGCTATTTTCTACTTTTTCCTGAATCGCATCTACATGCTATAGCATGTGAGTATTGTATAATATAGATTTGCAAGTATTTTTTTATCATACTTTTGAAATACACAATTCAGATAAATTATTCTTGGCTTCATAAAAACTTTACTTTGTGAAATGAAATTGCAAACATTTTAATTACATTTTCAAAATCCACACACACACAAACCTCTAGCATGATTTTTAGTAATATTTTGATTATTTACAACCACAAGTTGAGACTGCTCTATTGCAATACAAATCATTAAGCATGCGACTTTCACTATCAGTTAGAATAATATGCAATAAGTTTTCGTTATCACTTTTGTCCGTTGTTCTGTCTAGCGTAGAATAAATCCCTTGGCATTTATCTGCCTTTGCCAGCCCTTTTTTCTTAAGGGATTCTTCTAACCCGTCACCGACCTCAATGTAGAGATTTCTATCCCTTTAAATATTCCGACATTTTAGGCATCTCCGATAAGAAATATTGCCTTTTTCTCCCTCGGAATAGAATTAAATAGTGCTAGTATTATATTTCTTTTATCTAGAGAATTTTGTTTACCCCCCCCCCCCCCCATGTGTAGCCTATATCTCGTCGCTTGCAACTCATCTATTTCTTAGCATAGTTGTATTTCTTACTTCAAAATATTTTTGATTCTGTAAATTTATTAGCTTATGGCTCCTTTAGACTTTAGACAACCTCCCTGTTCTGCCTAGTTTTCATTTTTGTATTCATGTGTTTTAAAAAATTTCTTTTCAGTTTTTACCTTTGTCGATGTGCAATCAACCTGTTTAAAATATTACTATGCCTCAATCTTGCTTGTCTATAAGAGTTTTTGCTAGCTGTGAGAGTGTTGCACGCTATCTACAAAAACAACACTGGAGACACCATAGATACGTACTTAGTTAAATTTGCATATTGATTTATGACATCTAAGTAATGCAATATTCGTTATCATTGTTTTCTAATTAAACGACCGTTTCGTTTTTTTATTATAAACTTCTAATTATGAACATTTTTTAAATATTGGATAGAAAATGAGCGATTTAGATGCTTGCCCTCACATTTATTTTATATAAAATAAGCGATTTAGATGCTTGCCCCTACACTTATTTCAAAGAAAATAAGTGATGTAGACGCTTACCCTTACAATTAATTTTATAGAAAAATGGCAGAACAAGATGCTTGCCTCTACAATTATTTCATAGAAAGTTAGCGATTTTAATGCTTGCCCCTACACCTACATTTATTTCATAGAAAGTTAGCGATTTAGATGCTTGCATTCACTTATTTTACAGAAAAGCAGCAATTTAGATGCTTACCCCTACACTTATTTCATAGAAAATATGCAATTAAGATCCTTGCCCCTACACTTATTTCATAGAAAATATGCAATTAAGATCCTTGCCCCTACGCTTATTTCATAGAAAATAAGCGGTTTAGATTTTTGCTCCTACAATTATTTAATAGAAAATTAGAAATTTAGATTCTTGCATTTACACTTATTTTACAGAAAATCAGCAATTTAGATGCTTACCCCTTACACCTATTCTATAGAAAATTAGCCATTTAGATGCTTGCCTCTACACTTATTTCATAGAAAATTAGCAAATTAGATGCTTGTTGCTACACCTACACTTATTTCAAAGAAAATAAGCGATGTGGATACTTAGTCCTACAATTAATTTAAAAGAAAAATAGTAGAACTAGATGCTTGCCCCTACAATTATTTCATAGAAAATAAGCCATTTAGATGCTTGCTCCTACACTTATTTCATAGAAAATAAGCCATTTAGATGCTTGCCTCTACACTTATTTCATAGAAAATAAGCCATTTAGATGCTTGCCTCTACACTTATTTCATAGAAAATAAGCCATTTAGATGCTTGCCTCTACACTTATTTCATAGAAAATAAGCGATGTAGATGCTTATTTTCTTTGAATTACAATTAATTTTAAAGAAAAATAGCAGAACTAGATGCTTGCCCCTACAATTATTTAATAGAAAATTAGCAATTTTGATGCTTTTCCCTACACTTATTTTTTTTTTAAATTTAGCTTATTTAATACAAAATAAGTGATTTAGATGCTTGCCCCTACACTTTTTTCATAGAAAATAAACCATTTACATGCTCGCCACTACACTTACACTTATTTCATAGAAAATTTGCAATTTTGATTCTTGCATTTACCCTTATTTTATAAAAAATCAGCGATTTAGATGCTAACCCCTACACTTACATTATTTAATAGAAAATAAGCCATTTAGATACTTTCCTCTATACTTACATTATTTCATAGAAAATTAACCATTTAAATGCGTGCTTCTACAATTATTTCATATAAAAGTGATTTAGATGCTTGCCCCATCACTTATTTCATAGAAAATTAGCGATTTTGATGCTTTTCCTACACCTATACCTTTTTCATAGAAAATTAGCGATTTAGATGCTTGCCTGTACAATTAATTTAATAGAAAAATTATTTTAATGCTTGCCATCCACCTACACTTATTCAACAGAAAATTAGCGATTTAGATCCTTGCCTGTACATTTATTTTATAGAAAATTAGCAATTTAGATCCTTGCATTTACACTTATTTTACAGAAAATCAGCAATTTAGATGCTTACCTCTTACACCAATTCCATAGAAAATTAGCCATTTAGATGCTTGCCCCATCACTTACATTAATTTCATATGAAAATAAGCCATTCTGATGCTTGCCTCTATAATTATTTAATAGAAAATATGCAATTTAGATTCTTGCCTCTACACTTATTTTCTATGAAATAAGTGATTTAGATGCTTGCCCTTACAATTTTGAAAGAAATTAGTGATTTAGATGCTTGCTCTTACAATTAATTTAATAGAAAATTAGCTATTTAAACGTTTACCCCTACACTTACACTTATTTCATAGAAAATCAGCGATCTAGATCCTTGCCAATACATTAATTTCATAGAAAATTAGCAATTTAGATGCTTGCTCTTACACTAACATTAATTTAAAATGAAAATAAGCGATTTAGATGCTTGCCTCTACAATTATTTCATAGAAAGTTAGCGATTTAGATGCTTGCCTCCACAATTATTTCATAGAAAATTAGCGATTTAGATGCTTGCCTCTACAATTATTTCATAGAAAATTAGCGATTTAGATGCTTGCCTCTACAATTATTTCATAGAAAATTAGCGATTTAGATGCTTGCCTCTACAATTATTTCATAGAAAGTTAGCGATTTAGATGCTTGCCTCCACAATTATTTCATAGAAAGTTAGCGATTTAGATGCTTGCCTCTACAATTATTTCATAGAAAGTTAGCGATTTAGATGCTTGCCTCTACAATTATTTCATAGAAAGTTAGCGATTTAGATGCTTGCCTCTACAATTATTTCATAGAAAGTTAGCGGATTAGTAACTTGCCTTAACACCTACTTTGATTTTATAGAAAATAACAGATGTAAATGTATGGTCCATACAATTAATTTTATAGAAAATGGGAGATTTAGATGTTTGCCCCTACAATTATTTCATAGAAAATTAGCGATTGGGATGCTTGCCCCTACACCTACACTTATTTTATAAAAAAATAGCAATTTAGATCCTTGCATTTACATTTTCAGATGTTATGGCATTCATCTGTGTAGTTGGGGGTCTTTTTCACCACATTTCACACATTTTAATTCCTCTACGATGCCTATATTTTTGGCATTTGTAGCATCTTAGGAGTGTAGGGATATATTGGTTTACCTTTTCAATTAGGTAGCCAATTTTTACTTTTGGAATTTTAGGGGTGTCAAAGGTCAGTATATAAGTATTAGTATGGTGTACAATTTCTTTTTATGGTTATGCGTGTGTGATCAATTACGTCTTGTTTTTGTAATGCCATTCTTATTTTTTTTCTAGTTGCCAAGGACAATTCTTGGTTCTTTATGACTCCTTTAGGAGGTATTTTGCTTTTTATGTGGAAACACTTTACATTTATGGTTGTAGAAATTCACCATTCTTAATACGTTTGGGGCGTCTTTATTGTTGTTTACTTAGACAAGAAAATTTCCATTTCTTAGTTTTTTTTAATTGACTTTAGATTCCTCATGCTGGTAAGTATTTTTCGGTTAAAAATTGTGATAATTCACTCATTTTTGTTTGCTTTCTAGTAGTTCTATTACTAGGAATCTTGGGATATTTGTGGGGAGGCTGTATTTTGGCGTGTTGTATATTTTTTTGTCCTCTGAGCTTGATTTTTGAGACATCAGAGTGGTATCTTTTAAGGATTTGGCGGGGAAAATGGTTCATGTGTTTTTTTTTTTTTCATCACCCTTGCTCTCCACCCACCTCTGAACCCTTTGTGGGAAGTGCCAGGGGAAAACCCATTCACCCTGGCACCACAGAGATACAGAGATGATATACTTTGTCGAAGTGAAACACTGAGCACCCGTTTTTCTTTGATTTTGCTTTTTGTGGTTTATAACAAAAATGTCAGGGATGTCGCAGCCATGTCAATGCTTTGTTCGCCACAACCAATTGACCCGCTTTCCACCATATTTGGGGGGGGGGGGGGTATTTATTAGAGTTGGGCGGTTTTGAAATTTTGGTTTCGGTATCGGTTTTTTCCCCTTAAAACCTCGGTTTACGGTTCGGTTTTTTGAAAAAAAATTTTTTACTATGGAAGCTATTCATTCTCTTGTGTGATGATTAGTTATTATTCAACGTTTAGTTGAATTATGCCACTGTTTCGATAATTTTGTGACTGAATCATTCTCCATGATATGAATCATATAAGTTTTAAGGTGTTGACTGTTGTAATCAAAGTTCTGATACCTTTTCAACAGTTAACTCGTTAAAACAGTGACCAAAGATTCATGAAAGATTTCTGAAGAATAAAACTGAGTTTGAATATACATTCTATCTAATTCTTTAACCCATCAGAAGCTAAAATATAACTCAGAAATGCAAGAAATTAAAAAACGAAAATTTATTTAAACAAACAAAATAATTTTACAAATAAAATTAAGCAAAAATGATGAAAATGAAATATTGTCAAAATTATTTGACAGATAAAAATTTTAATTTTTTAATAGGTGAAAATGTTTGCAAGACGTTGTGTCTTGTCGCGTAAAATAAATACACCATATACTTCTCGAATTGCCGGTGTTGAATGTTGGGATGGCTGTCATTTTGAGTGCTCGAAGTTCTGTCAACTGGTGCGTGTTGGGGTTAATATTTGTTTTTAAGACAGGGTAATAAAACTTTATAGACATGCGTAAAAGACTAGTAGTACACCCGAAAACCGCGCCAAAGGAAAAGGAAGGATGGCTAAAAAAAAGTAGAGATTATTAATTCACCTAAAGTCATTTTTTAAGCTTTAAGGTAATTTTAGTCATAGAATTCATGACTTGGATTAAAGTTTAATAATTAAACTTTCGAATAAATTGTCAACTCTAAATAAATACCATATTAACAATTTAGTAAAATATAAATCGTTGCATAGTCTACTTTTTGAATAACCCATTTTTGGGAGAGAAAACGGTATAGTTGAGAGATAGTTCTCTAGAAATGACAATTTATGTATGAAGTGGCTTTTCAAAAGTAAACAATGAAATGCCTAATGTGTAAAATAATTTTAAAAATCCGAATAAAGTGATACTAGCATTGGCAACTACTTTTTTTCTTTTTAAATGTTTATACTCGCTCACTACTTTTCGTTTATTTACTTTTACAAGTATTTTTTAAAATTTCATTTTAATAACTTATTTTTTTAGATAACTCTGAAACAAACAAATAATTATTTTACAATTTTGAGTTGAATCAAATAGATTTTCGACATCATACGGAACGCGTTTGATTTTTTCTTTTTCATTTGAAAATAGTTTATGCTAAAAATACGATGTCATGTTGTCTGTCGTATTTCTCTTTTTTTCATTTGAAAATTCAAAATGTTAATGATAAACAAAGATTTCTTCCAAGTAGCAATACACATGAAAAAATTTAAATTGCTTAAAATATCTCAATAATGGCATATATAGAAAGAGCTTGATGATCTAAGAAAGAATCTTTTTTAATTTTTTAAATCTGACTAAAAATAAGGAAGTTATGACTATTTTTGTGCCTCACACAATTGGATATTTTCCCCTCTTTAAGACCATATGTGCTTCGTCACATTTTTTACACTAATTTTTCAGTAAAAATGTTATATCTTTGTTAAAACACAAGATTAAGCAATGAAATTTACCATATAAGTGCATTTTTGTACAAGGAATCAGAATATGCCACTGAAAATCTCCAGAAATTAATGGTTTCCAAGTAATCTGCACTAAGTGCACATAAATATGCTGCAATACCTTAAAAATACCATGAATCCATTAAAAGAAAGAAGTTAGAAAACTCAAAGTTGAATTGTAATACATTTTATGTACAAGAAACTAAAATCTAATACTAGGACTGTTTAAAAATGAATATATTGCAAGATTTCTTTAGCATTATTGTAGATTTACACCTTCCGCTAACTCACCCCCTTACCTCCCCAAAATATGAGATTCTACTTTTTTTATTTAGGCAATTACATGTTAACACCCTGAAAAACTTGGCAGAAAGAAAGAAACAAAAACAATTATTTTAGAATTTAAAGTGGGGATCAGTTTCACATAAAATAATCCCCCATTTCAAGGCCATTCTAGCGTTTTAGGACATGTTAATTATTTTTTCTATAGGAGATAAATCTTGTGCGTTTTTCTTGTTTTGTTTTTTTTTTTCTTCTTTTTTTTAGACGATTATGAGGGTCTTTGTGGGAGGAGGGGGGCTTACCACTTGAACTTCAGGTTAGTGGTAGGGCTAGGGGCAATTAAGTGTGAACACCCTGAAAACTTAGCAGAAAGAAAAAAAAAACAATTCATTTAGAATTTCGAGTGGGGGATTAGTTTCACATATATTTAATGTAGAATAATTCACAATTTCCGGGCCATTCTAGCGTTTTAGGGCATTAATCAATTTTTTTCTATGGCAAATAAATCCTGTGCGTTTTTTTTATGGCCGTCTGCTTTTTTTTTTTTTTTTTTTTTTTTTTTTTTTTTTTTTTTTAGATGATTATGTGGTTTTAATGGGCTTTTTTGTAGGATTAGGGCTTCCTACTCGGACTTAGCGTTAGTGATGTTAAGGAAGGAGTTTTGTTATGGATGGAGGTTGCCATTCGGACTTAGTGTTAGGGTTAAGGGAGTTTTTTAGGAGTGGCTTGCCACTCATATTTAAGGTTAATGGTACGATACGTTCAAGAAGGCATTTTTAGGAGGTGGGCTTGTTAGTCGTACCTAGAGTTAATGGTAGAGTAATTATTTATTTTATAAATTTCACTAAAAGGCAAGAATGGCCGGGAAATCGGAGATCATTTTACATTAAATTTATATGCGAAACTGATCCCCCACTCTAAATTCTAAACTATTTTTTGTTTTGTTTTTTTCTTTTTTTCGCCAAGACTTTAAGACGTAATCGCCTAAAAAAGTAGAATCTTAATTTTTTTTTTTTAAATTGGCGACTAGAAAGTCATTACTACTAGAAGTTCGAAAGTTGAGTGAAAACCAGTATTTTTCAAAGTATTTTTTATAAAAGAACCAAATAGGATTAACTTTTTTAAGCACAAAAAGTATTTTTATCTTACTTTTAAAGAAGTTTATAAACGAATTTTACAAAGCTTTACAAGACGCTGCTGCTGATTGTTATATCAGCAATACTAGCAGCCATTGTTGACTTTCGCTCAAAAAAGGACAATATTTTTTAGGATAAGATAATTTAAAATTACTATTACCGAAAGACAAAACAACGTACAATTATAATTTTAATGCATAAAAAAAGATGAAAGATTAATTTATTTACTAGTTGGGTACGAAAAATGTAAGGATATTCATTTCCTAACAAAATGATGGTATTTTGAGCTCTTAAAGTGCTTTAGTTTTTAAGATATGACTATTTTAATAGAACTACCCTCAAATATGTGATTATCCAAACAGTTTTCTGGTCGATGTGTATTGCTAAGTACATTAAATGTTTTTATCATATATTTGTTCAATCTGCCCTCTTACTAATATAACATTTAATATTCAATTTTATTCAAATCGGAAAATCTTTTTAACCGTGTTTCCTTGTATATGGTGGCTTACTGTAGTAAAAACACAATACCGAACGGTTACGGTTTAAAAAAAAAAAAAACGATTCGGTATTCGGTATGGAGACGAAACCGAAAAACCGCGGTTTTTCGGTAAAACTGCGGTTTTTCGGTAAAACTGCCCATCTCTAGTATTTATTAGTGGTTGATAAAATAGGAATGTTAATTGTTAATAGGTAAGTAGATTGGTGTGGGTTTTATACGGTGGGGCTTGACGTAACCAGCCCGTCTAGCCCAGGTAAGGGTCAAAGTGGAGTGTTGCAGTGAACATATCTACTACTTTCCCGGGTTATAGACTGCTCAGCCACCAGGATCCCGCCCTTGAGCATCATGGGTTGCCACCCACAGGAAACTGGTGGCCTTGTTAAGGGATAAAAAAAAGGGGGCGGAGAGAATCAAAATGAATTGTTTTGTAGAACATGATTGAGTTTTGCAAAGAGAAGGGAGAAAAACAAAAAAAACTTCAATGTTAGGTGCATTTTTGGTCAGGAAGCCTAAATCTTAAGACAGCCTGATCTGGTAGCACCAGTTTGGGGCAAGGAAGTCATTCTTTGATGAAACAAGTTTTCTACCACCCTTACCTGTATTGTAAATTTGAAATATGGCAAAATTAACATTTTCAAAGAGAGGGGGAAGTGAAAAAAAAAAAAAACAGGAAAAGAGAAAAGATGAAGCAAGAGAAGGAAAAAAAATAAAAAAATAAAATCGAGCCAAATTACAAACAATTAAGGAAGTTTGGCAGAAATTAGGCTTTTCTTAAAAAAAATTAAAAAAATTTAAGAGTTATTTCATCTTTTCTGTATCACAAAAAAAACAAACAGAATTCCGGTAAGTCAGAATTCATATCCCTGATGTTTTAAGAGTTAACTATATAAAAAAAAAAAAATCTTCATTTCAACAGTTAAATTCTTAACATAAAATGGGGTAACAAATCGACCAACTCTTTATTGAAATAATGGCATAATTCAACGAGACAATAACTAAACATCACACAAGAGAATGAATGGCTTCCATCGAAAGCAAAACTAGATAAAAAATAAATAGCTCCCCCCCCCCCCCCCCCAAAAACAGTAAAATTCATGGAAAGAGATTTTTTTTTACCTCAGCACCAAGTTCTACCAGGGTTTCAATAAGGACAGCAGTCTGTACTGTCATGTGAAGGCAACCAGCAATGCGCGCACCTTTGAGGATCTTTTGCGGACCATAGCGTTTCCTCATTTGCATCAAACCGGGCATTTCTTGCTCTGCAAGCGTAATGGCTAAACGACCATTTTCAGCCAAAGATATATCAGCTGTAATAAAAGAAAATCAATTTAAATAAAGTAAAAAATGTGAAACTTTCATTTTAAGTCTGCACTTATTACAGAAAATAAATCGATTTATTTTGGGTTTATTTACAAAAAATTAGAAAACTTGTTCAATTTTAATACTATAAATTGTGCTCAACATTTATAAATGTTAAAAATAGCAATTTTGTGTCAAAAAGTATTTTAAAATTCTAACCGTAGTCATTTAATTTTAATAAAACCGACATAAAAAAATTTCAAAATGAAATCTTTCATTTTCAAATTTAACTGATCAATATATTTTATTATTTTCATCCATGTACTTAATAAACACACACGACTTTGACCAAGAGAAGCAAAAAATAAAAATATCAAAACACATGCACACACACCCGCAAACTCACACATGCGCAGAAACGCCAAACAATAACACATTTCCTTAAATGAAACAACACATTCAAATCGAAAGGCATTTCTTCAAATGGATTTACATATCTGATGAGACCACCACTTGAAATGCGTTATATAAAATTATAAAATAACAAAATAAATAAATGTTGAAATTTTTTTTACAAATGTTGGTAGCCTTACTCCTTTACATATATACTTTTCTCTCATTGGAACTGCAGTACTTCTTATGAATAAAGAAAATCGGATGGATATCAGGCTATGTTGGAAGCTTGTGTGGAAGGTCTGGTGAGATTGAGTTTCTTGAGAGAAAAAGTATAGACCTGTGTTGTCCAAGAAACTCGTTGGAGATGTAAATCTGCTAGAATGATTGTGGGAAAGAATGCAAGTTATAAGCTGTTTTGCATTGGAAATTAAAAGAGCAGTTGGTATTTTTATTGCGAATAGATGGGTAGAAAAATTGATTGAAGTCAAGCGTGTAAATGAGCGAATGATTCTGATGAAATTGATGGTAGATGAGAATTTTTACAGCTATATCTTTACACACCACAATGCGGCTGGAGTGAGAATGCCAAGGATGAATTCTATGACAGTCTTGCTGCAGTGACTAATGTGGTGGTGCTTGAAGTTTTAAATGTAAATGAATAAAGTTTTAAAAACACCTTAATCATAGTTATATTACAAAAAAAGTTTAAAAAATACCAAGAATCAAGTTTTGTTTTCAAATGAATTTCATAAAATTATTTTAAGAATTTGTAAAAACAATGTTGAATAAAAATAAAGTTATACATAAATCTATGCTACCTATTAATAAAACTACTTTGTATATTTTTAAAAACTTTTAGTTTTATATACTAAGTATGTTATTAAAACAAAATAATACTTTTTACCAGAAATCGATTAGTCTCACACTGATCCCTTGTTCAACGATTTTTTTTTATGAAGAATGAACTTGTGTTTTTAAATGAATTTCATGTTTTAATATTTAATTTCAAGAATAAAGAACGTAGAAAATTTATAGTTGTACAGTGTACACCGATTTTATTTTGTTTGCGAAGTTGATCAGCATGTGAAAATGTGTAATTTAACTAGCAAATAGATGCATATTTTTGCTAGACTGATGATATGATGAACGAACTACATACACTGACTCTAAAGGATGAGATATTGACGGAGCGGATGATATGACAAACGAAGACTATCTCCTCAAAAAAGTAAGAGTTAATGCCTGGGAGCATGATATGACAACACAATAAATAATACACTACTTTCCACAAAAGGAGAACATAATCCTGGGAGGATATAGGGATAAACGAACTTATACTATACTGCCTCGCCCCCAAAAAGAGGTAATGCCTGGGAGGAATGTATCATGATGAATTAAAATATACTACACAGAATTAAATCATAAGCCGTTTTAATGTTAATAGTTAGGATAGATGGAAAAAAACTTCTGCATTTATTCATCTAGATAACAATGGCAAGTTTTATCGTTCACGTGAAACACCTAAATGAAAATTGTCCAGAAAAATATAGTCGCCATATTTATAAACAAATATGCTAGATAAGGAAGAACGATAACTTTTCATAATTTTCTAGTTTAACTAGAAAATGACATGTTTATAAACTGGAGTT
The DNA here is from genome assembly GCA_963556195.1 of Sepiola atlantica. NCBI lineage: Eukaryota > Metazoa > Mollusca > Cephalopoda > Sepiida > Sepiolidae > Sepiola > Sepiola atlantica. Next base: position 59,428,418 of record OY744521.1, read on the forward strand.
ATCGTTCTTTAGCTAGTATTATGGTGAATGAACATATACTAAACTGACTTCCTGACTTAGAGGATTGTATTATGACGAACGAATACTCTCCCCAAAAAGAGAGAATTACTGCCAAGGCGCCCATGAAAACAGAACTGATCAACCCCCATTAAAAGATATTCTGCTTAAATCCAGTTTTTTTTTTCCATTCTGGATAGATTCCCTTCCCATACACACATCTCCTTAAAACTGGAGTTAATTCCCGGGAGAATCAATACTAGAATACCCACCTCCATTAAAAGATATTCAAATTATGTCAAGCACGAACGCAGACCCCACAATATTTTTATAAAATAAAGTATAACCTATTTCTTTTTATAGATGTGAAACTAAACAGACCATTTTTTTTATAAATAAAATTAAGTCAAATGTTCTTCCTTAGCTAGCATATCTATGCTATTACATAGCATAGATATGTTAGCTAAGGAAGAACATTTGACTTAATTTTATTTATAAAAAAATAGGAAATTACATGGCCACCAGCAATTATGGCATTGCATTAAAGTTTGATTCTCAAGTCTTTAAAAAATAAATTAGAATTTTACTTAGAGATAAAAAATACAATTTAAGACTAATTAATAAATTTCATCCAAAATGCGTGCGAAAATTAAATGAAATAAGATATTCAAATAATCCCTATAGTACAATTGAACGTCGAATGGAAATGTCTATTTCGTCTGTTCAATTTTAAAATTTAGTAATTTGAAAAGTTTTCTGAAAAGTTTTAAATGTAAAGGAGGATTGCCCCAGACACCCTTAAAACGGAGGAGGTAATACCAGGGAAGACAGTCTTATGACAACAGAACCGATACTACACTTATAAATTCCACTTAGTGTTTTTTTCCGTTCATTAAAAATGTCTTGTCACAAAAGATTTTTTTTTTTTTTTTTTATTGCTCCTTGGCTTTTTGGCTAAGATCAAAGTGTAGTATCTGTTCTCTTACATCAGTGCTGGAAGTTTTTATGTAATTATCTCCCTTGAAACTGAAATTTAGCGTTTGGTTTTGTTATACAGCATATCAACCCTTTTCAGGTTATTTAATGCTGCATTCGGTCATTTTGGTGAAAGTTTATGCTTTAAGTTCTTTATACGCATTGTGATAGGATACCTGACTCCCCGCAAGGCTGATAAGTGTACTAGTCTGTAGTATATATATACTACGAATAGTAGTATGTATGGTGGACTGTATTGGAGTGTATTAGGTTAATCCTATTGGATTACCGGTAGTGCTATTGGTTTATACAAGATACACATTGTAATAAACCATTCTCTTTTAAAGACCTTACACTCTGGTTATTTTTGTTATTATAACTTCAAACCAAGTTGTATCAGCTGATGAGAATTTCAAAAACTAACCCATAAAAGATATGATAAAGTCAACTATATGAACTGGCAAACAAGGATTCGAAACAAAACCAAATTTTGGAATATATTCAGTCACGCGCATGCTTTGTTTTATTCATGCAAGTCAAATTGTGAACATAATAATCCGACTGACATTGATTTAAAGATAACTGCAAATGTGATTTGGTAATCAAATTCACACTACAAAGGATTTACCTCTAGAAGGTACAAAAAAAAAAAAAAAACACGAAAAAAACCCTGCATCCAACAGTTTCTATCGTCGGACATACGTGTGCGCTAACAAACAAGGATTACTGTGGATTTGATTTTTTTTCCAGTACAACTAAAAGACATCTTTAAAAAAAAAAAAAAAGAGGCGTGTCAAAGAGGAAAATCTTTTTAAGATACTTTCATTGTTCGATAAGAAAAAAAAAAAATGTATGATGCACCATGACTCAAATTCAAACTCAGGCCATTAACATTACAAACTATACAAGATAAAAGTTCAATACTTTTTAGTAACTAATAATATACTCATTGCTATTACTTTATATAATTTTAAAAAAAAAATTGTGTGTGTGGGGGGGGGGGGGTGTCGAGTTCTGAGTATTTTCAATATGGAACAATTAGTCGAAATGATTAAAATGCTGTGTATGATGAGCATGCAGAAACAACAACATCAAGAGTTGCAACAACAAATACTACAACAGAAAAGTTTTTAAAAAAATTCTGAAACAGACCACCGGTGAAAGAAGTTTTTTTCTGCCGAAAGAATTGCAAATCCTTTATCTGAATTTGTATACGAACCTGATTCTGGCATATTTCAGCATTTCCAGCATATTTTAGACGATTTGAAACAATATTTACTAAAAGCTATTAAAATTGGTTGGTTGAAGAACGGGTAACTCTTATTACAGAAACTGGGAACAGAGAATACAAAATATACGAACTTGATATTGCCCAGAAAACCCAAGAAAGTTTCATTCGATGAAACTAAGACGCTGTCGAAGATATTCGACAAAAGAAATAGTCTATTCTACACGCGATACAAATATCTAAACATCGTGAAAATGGATAACGAGGATTTTTTGGCATACGATACGCAGGAACAGTAAACTTTTTGGTTGAGCAATTCAAGATAGATGAAATCCCCAAAGATTTATTCAAATCCCTAATCTTTGTTCAAGTACTAACAGCTCCTAAGTACAAAGAAATGTGGTCTAGAAACTTAATGGTAGAGCAAGACAGGAAAATCACGTTACAAAGGGTGATGGAAGAATGTCAGCATCTCATTAACGTTAAAAGGGATAATGCCTAAATTGAAGAAAAAAAGTGTTGCCAAAGTACAACGCATAAAAAAACAAAAAAACTCCTAAATTCAAAAAGACAGGAAAATGTGAGACGTGCAGAAATACTAAGCATACTAAAGATGGATGTTAGTATAAGAACAAATTCTGTGAATCTTGCAGAATTAAGGGTCATAAATGGTCTGTTTGCCGCAAGAATAAGAAAAAGAATTTTGAAAAGTAAACGTGTTATCAAAAAATTTTTTTAAAAATCAACAGTGAAAATCAAAAATGCGTAGATGTACGTATAAATGGTCGTACAATCACTTTTTTACTGGATTCTGGCTCAGATATAAGTATCATTGACGAACAAACATGGAGAAAAATTGGAAAACACAAATTATCTGAAACCAAGAAAATTTTCAACCGGGTTAAACGATTGCCTGATAGATCATAATTATCCACTTCCTTCGCCAGAAGACATTTTCTCAAAGTTAAATGGAGGAACGATGACTCCAAAAATCGATCTATCTTTTCCACAAGACTGGCAATGGTGACACAAATTCCATGAAATCTCCCGTTTTTGACTGAAAAAAACAAAAAAAAAACGTTCAGCCGGGGATGAACCAGTCGTCGAGCCAGGAAGCAGACAGCAGCAAAGATATAAACATCCCTTCTCAGAACTACTATAATAATGCAATTTACTCTCTTTGCTGCCTGCCTCCTTGCCCAGCCAGAGACGCGGACCCAGCAGCAAAGATACAAACAGCCCTTCTCAGGGCTACTATAATAATGCGATTTACTCTTTGCTGCCTGCCTCCTGAGAAGTCACCACTTGCCTCAGCCTGCATCTCCAGTTCCTGCTTCAGCTCTCTCCTGCACCAGCACCCTGCAGTCCTGACTCCTGCAGCTTTGATTCATGCACCGGCACCCTGCAGCTTTAATTCATGCAGCAGCACTCTCCTGCTCCAACTGCAGCAGCACCCTGCAGTCCTGGCTCCTGCTCCGGCGGCTCCAACTCCTTTCCCTTTTTCAAACAGCCCTCATCAGGGCTAACCAACAGCGCTTATCAGGGCTACTCGCACAACCACTGCGAGATTCTTTCCTTTTTTCCCGCCAGCAACAGCAAGGGTACCTTGTCAACATCCATCGACAGTTACCCAGCCTTTTCTCTCCAACGACGTCACTGTCTTTCCAGTTTTTCCTGTTCCAGTGACGTCATTTATCTTTCCAGCCTTTTCTCTCCAACGACACCACTCCTGTCGTCCAGTTTGCTGTCACAGAGACACCACTATCGTTTTTCCAGTTTCTCCTGTTCCAGTGACATCATCTAAATTCCCATCACTTCTTGTTATTACCATTTTTTTATGGTAAATAAACATACTCATTTTTGAACTGTCCACCTGTGTTTGTCCTCTCTTCTTTGTCATTGCTGTTTAACATATTCTTGCCTGTGTCTCCAAATGACGGTTGAAATTCAGAAGTGCCGACTTTACTTAGTTTCATAAGTCATTGTTTAAGTTCCAGGTTAAAGAAAAATATAGATGAAAATCTCACAATGAGTTTATCAAAATCTTGGGATACAATACGTAAAAATGAAAACAAAAGTATCACCCCAGATTCTACTTTTTCAGTCGATTAAGTGTGAACACACTGAAAACAAAAAAACAATTATTTTTTTTAATTTAGAGTAGATTAGTTGTGCATGTAAATTTAACGTAAAATGATCCCTATTAAAATAGTAATATTTTAACCTTTTAGGCAGTTAACTAAATTTGTTTTACTACTAATCCTAAGTCTGAATTCGTTAAACCACACGTAATCGCTTTAAAAAGTAGAACCCACCCACCCACAATATGCATTGAATTTATCTCCCATCGCAAAAAAATGGCCTCTGCCTTACAAAGTTAGAATGTCCCGGAAATGGTGGATTATTTTGTTATAATTATATGCAAATCTGATCCACCAATCTGCATTCTAAAATAATTGTTTTTCTTTCTGCGAAAGATGAGTAATACAATAATTTAAAAAAACTTTTTTATTACCACTCGGATTTATGGTTAGTAGTAGAAAGGGAATGTGTTTTTTTATGATGTAAAAATTAAAATATTTTGTCAATTTTTTTTTGTTTTTACAGACCAAAAGTTAACGATACTTGTAAAAAATTTTTTTGCATTTTAAAAATTAATTTTGGTGGACTTTTGTCCGTGCATCCTCCAAATCAACCCTGCCAGAAGGGAGAAATGCCCTTGAATAATCAGTAATCGACAGAAATGCAAATTACTCAGAGGAGGTATAGAAACAAAGCTAGGATCGTTAGGGACCTCCCATTGGTTGTGAACTATTTATCCCCCCCCCCCTATATGTAACACGATGTAACTTTAATTTAGATTAAGATTATCAACAAAACTTTTTTACCATTCAAAAGAGGATACATAAAATAAACTGCTGATGATTTTTTAGAATTTTTTCCAGCATACGAAACTCACGAAAATGTGAAGTTAAAATGTTGTTTACTTTTTTTACGTGATAAAATAACGTTCTTATGTATAAGCATTTCTGCGCGCTCTGATAGGCATATTTTTAATAAATCTCGCATAAATCAAGTTATGGCCAGATCTTCACGAAATTTTCAATACTTATTCACTATAGGACTAATTTATCTTTAAAATGCTGTTTTCCTAAAATATATTAGGGAAAATATTTTTTCTACTTTTTATCATTTTTCTTTTTTCAAATTAAAATGTTTATCCATTCAGAATTTTCTTTCGAAATTTTGAAATAAAAACTTATTTTTACTTTGAATTTTTATTATTCAATGGACGAATATTTTTAAAGTTAGCTCTGGTAACATTTATTTGTTAAGCCCGCTCTCGTTCTGTTGATTATAGTATAAGATTCCCTGATAATTTAATATGTAAACGTCCGTGCTGAAACACCAGTGTAATATTCAATTTTCAATAATAAAATCATTCGTGTATGACAGCATTTTTTGCAAGCAAAATTGTTTAAAAAATTTAGTGTCGGAAATTATTTTCAAGGAAATCAACTTAGTTGTAAATTATTCCAGTATTATTGATAATTATGTTGTAAATTATTCCAGTATTACTAAGAAAACTCCTTTAAAAATTACAATGATACGGTTTAGGCAAATCTTTTTAATATTACATTTTATATTTGATTTTAGATGAATATTGAAGCCGTCCTCTCAAGTTATGTTTCAGTAGAAAATGGTTTTCCCATTTTAGTTGGACATATAATGAATAAAATGCAGGAGAAAACTAATAAATTACGGGACATAGCCAAATGGGCCACATCAAAAAACCAAAACGATGGTTTTCCCATAATTTCTTATCAGAAAGTAAGAAAAATTATGGATATATATAAAAACCGGCACCAATTAATATATCGTAACAAAATGGTTGCAATATGTAGGATGCCAGCTCAAGTATCCATTGACCCATCTACTGTTACTCATAACCTTCCTGATGCTACCTTACTTGACCTTCCTGATGCTACCTTACCTTACCTCTCTGATTCTACCTTACCTTACCTCTCTGATTCTACCTTACCTTACCTCTCTGATGCTACCTTACCTTACCTCTCTGATGCTACCTTACCTTACCTTACCTCTCTGATGCTACCTTACCTTACCTCTCTGATGCTACCTTACCCATCCCTGATGCTTCTCTACTTGAACACCCTGATACTTCTAGCACTCACTTGCCTGATACTTTTAGGTTTGATGATTCTTTTCAACAACACTCCAGATATTCCAGATGCTTCTGCCTGTAAGCCCACTGTTGCTACAACCTCTGCTGATTCTATTGAGGTGTTGACCATTTCAAATCAAAAATTAAAGAAAAGGGTGCACATTGTGGAAAAAAGAAACCGTCATTTGCATCAAACAATCCAAAGTTTGAGAAATAAATTAAAAAATAAGTCGACTGAATTGACCTCAGAGAACAAAGATTTTATCACAGTTAGAAAGTTATACTATGACTGTTTATTAAATAATGTCCCTGCATCACGTGTACATCAATTGATGAAAAATATGTTCATCACATTAAGCATTAATGAAGTAAATTTACTTAGTCCAACGACTACTTACCGGTTTTTTTGCCGACTATAAAACGGCTGAAACAATTCTAACAACCAGTACATCCACATTAATGTTTGACGCAACAACCCAAAATGGTGTTCACGTGAATGCAATAGTATTGACAACAGAACAGTCTTCTTTTGTAGTGTCATTGCAGCAACTTGCAGGTGGAACTTCTGGTGACTATAAAAACCACATTTGTAGCAGCCTTAAAAGTTTGGCAAATGCTTATGCATCTGTCAATGACGTTAATAGTGACGACTGTCTACAAACTATTATTTCTAAAATCAACAGTTGCTTGACTGACCGTGCCCCTGTCAATCGAGCCACATTATTTCAACTTCAGAGAGAATGGGGAAAAAATATTGTTGAATTAAATTGTAATATCCACCCTCTCGAAGCAGTTTGCCATTTGGTGAGGAAAGTCTTTTTTTCTAGGGAAAATTCATATGAGCAAAACATTTTCCCTGGAAAGGAATGCTTAACTTATAGCATTATGTTGGCTATGAACACTGTTCGTTTTAGCGATAGAACTGGAGATGTGAATGGTTTTAAGTCTTTTCTTTTAAAGGAAGGGTTCAAAGAATCATTTATTCCCCGATTCCGAGGAAACCGAATACACCTGTTTCATTTGGGTGGCATATATTTTTGCCAACATGAAAAATTCAAACAATTTCTTTTGAGTATTTTTAAACTTAACCCTTTGAAAAAAGACTTCAAAAGGCATTTCAAGAAGAGACTGATATTTTAGAACTGCAAATCCTGGGAATACTTGGTAAATTTTTAACAGGTCCCTGGATGCGTATGTTTTACACATCTCTCAACAGGCAACCAACTGTCCGCAACACTTTGTTGATTGTGAAGAATGTGATTATATCAATAGAATCAATAGTAAAAAAACAGTAAATATATTTTTTGCCAAACTTGACTTTTTTGGTAATTCTTTATTTCCAAATGAGGATTTAGAAAAATTGATGACCCTTCCCTCCTCGCAAAGAAATATTGAGCTTTTTTCGACCACATTTAAATATTGTTCGGAAGAAATTGTTGTTTGTCTAAAAAGACAGTATAAAAATGCTTTTGCGATGGCACAAACGAGTCCATATTATTATCGGCAAGGCCTCATACCATGTATGTGGAAAGTGTCATCGGGGAATTTTGTGAGCGCATCAAGCAGGCCCCAAATTCTAATGTAGAAAATATAAGCAGCCTCATAAAGGCTAAAAGGAATGAAATACAAAGTGTTATTCATCATTTGGATAACAATGAGCTTTTTGTTTTGATTTCATTTGGTCGTCCATCTAGCAGGAGACGCAGTGACGAACAAGTCCTTGAAAAGAAGGGTTTAAATGAAGAGATTCATCAGGTGGATAGGTAAATCATCCAAGCAAGAAGAAAAAAAGACCAGACAAATCCAAAGGAAACTGAAAAGCTTGCTAGATGTAGCAATATTAAGCATTGGTGGAAAATTGGTAATAAAAATGAACTCTTTAGTGGAAATATTTTAAGTTTCCATCAAAGTAAATACAATATTCATTATTCATGTGAATCTTACAGTGAACAGTATCATTTAACTAAATATGAAGTTGGCACTGATTTTTTAAATAAGGACTTAATATTTGTTTGTAGTAACATTTTTTAAAAATCTATTTTTTTTCTTTTTCTGATATATCCTCACAATTATTAAACAATTATTTCTGTGAATCTCATGGAAAATGACATTTTTATATTTAAATGCATCTTTGGATTTTGGCTATTTCAAAAAAAGTGAAACTTATTTGTTCTGTGTTTTCATGTAAAATAATTGAAGTTGTGTTTTGACTGTGTTGAATATTTTATTGTAGTCTAACATTAAAGACTTCTAATTATATGAATGAGATATATATTTAAATATATCTATAATTTTCATTCATAAATACTTCAGAAAGTCAATATGACAATTTTGCCAAGTCAACTTTGAAAGAAATAGAATATTAATAATTTGATGACAATTATTTATTAAAAAAAAAACGAACATTTGTAAGGGCAATATTAAAGTTATATTTTTGGAAAAGAACAACAATAACTACTGTTTTATTGAATAAATATTCTTCTGAGAACAAACAACAAATTGTTATATTTAAAAAAATTAAAAAAAGAACCAGAATTATAACTCTTTGGAACTCTCTCCCTTCCCCCTGTTTTGCCGACTAATTATATATATATATATATATATATATATATTATATATATTAATATTTATATACATATTAATATATAGGCGCTTTTTTACTGAATGTGTAAGTGCCGCGATTCCGAATCCGCTAAAACTTAGCAATGTTACGGCTTTTATATGCATTAAAGATAACTTTTAAGCGTTTTTATTTACATGCTACAAATTTAATAAACTTTATAACAATTAATAAAAAAAAGTGTTACGGTTTTTAACAAAGAAAGAAAATGCGACGATAGTTGCAGATAAAATGTTACGGGAACTGGCCAAGTATTCCCTAGAATTCAAATCTGCATCAGAGAGCAATACTTTATATAATTTTTTTTTTTTTCAGTAAAAAAAAAGGGCACTTCTGCAGTCTTTATGAAGCAGCTGCCGATTAAGAAATCGAAATTGAAGAGTTCCGTTTTTTTTCTCCAAGTACCATTCATTCAGAATTCACCGGAAGTTGAATTTACCGGGAGTTGAAGTAGAATTTAATTTTTAGAAAATGGAGTTAAATGAGTTGAATCTTCGCGACATTGGTAATTTAATGAACCAGACGCAAAAAACAATAGATTTTTTACAGGCACATCGCCTGATTTCTTGCAGTCGGACATGCCCGTCATGTCAAAGACAGATGCAGATGGCAAGCCACAATGGAAGTGATGGATTTATTTGGAAATGCTCACGGAGGAACCAGCCGCAAAAAACAATAGATTTTTTACAGGCACACCGCCTGATTTCTTAATGTTAGGGTTTTTTATTTAAAATCTTTTTACTTCATATAATAAAAAAAAGAAATTGTTAATTGTTACCCAAAAACAAACCAGTCTTGCATATTTTTTAGGTTGTAAATAAGTCACTTCCGGTTGAATTACTTCCCTTTATTTTCAGTAGAAGGACAGAAAATCTGCTGCTTCATAAAGACTGCAGAAGTGCCCAAAAAAGTAATAATCTGTCTCAAGGAAAAAAAAAATGGTTAAAAACAAACCGTTAATTTTGTCTACACCATAGTAGTAAAGTAATTGTTTCCGTTTTGGACACCCGTACGTACATAATATCTTGCCATGACTCACACGATAAAGCTACTGTTTGGGTAAACAATACTGAGAGTCGTAAAAAAGAAAATTTCGTACTTGTATCGCAAGATAAAGGGTTTCTTTCCCAAATAGATAATTTAATCTTTAAATAAACTATTTTACTTTAAAACAACTTCCTATAAGTATAACTTTATTTTAGGGAGATTTTTAAAAACACTACATGGAACGCGAATGTATGAATTTCTTAAAGAAAGCAGAAACCGGTGACGTCAGCGATTCTGTGGCTGCGATTGGAGGTCCATAAGGATCGTTATTAGATTTAGACTTTGAGCAAGCCAAAAGGCTCCCGTACGACGGCCGTGGCCCGGCCTTCTAATCAACATCAACCCCATGACACGTAAGGGAGAAGGGAATTTTGGGGAGGACTTCTGGCTTCCGGTGAAAAAATTGTGTATGGATGCCTGAAAGTGATACAAATTTTTTTTATTCATATTAATTTGAGACTTTTCTTTCATCATATTCAAATAATTATTTGAATATGATGAAAGAAGTCTCAAATATGAATTAAAAAAAATTATATCACTTTCAGGCATCCATACATGATTTTTTCACCGGAAGCCAGAAGTCCTCCCCAAAATTCCCTTCTGCCACAAATTCCTGCCCTGTAAAACTTAAGATCACATGATATTATTATGACGGTGTAAGCCCAAGAAATGTGACCTCGTCTGAAATTACCGTGCGCTTTTCTAAATAACGAGCCCCTCGTTATTCTGTCGGTCCCGGCAAAATAATGAGGGCAGAGTTAGACCAGTGTTGCCAATTTAGCCGGTTTCCCGCTAGATCTGGCGATTTTGATTTGAATCTGGCTAGTAAAATTTGGATCTAGTGGCTAGCGATTTTTTTTCAAATCTGGCGATTTCGTTTGCCACATACGCAATTTCAGATTTCAGTAAAACTATTTTCTGTATTCATTTTCTCTTTAGTCATCATGAGATTATTTCTCAAGCTACCTTCCATACATGATATATGCAAATCTGCAGTAGTTTTACATGTCAATAAAAATGTTAATGTTTTAAAAATAAAATGGTGATCGCGACCGGACAAAAGGCCACCAAAATAATTCAAACACGGACAAAAGCCCACGAACGTAAACATAAATTTAAAAAAAAAAACAAAAAAAAAAAACAACAATTCTAGGGCATTTATAACGAGAGCGAACAGAACGAAAAATGGGTAAATAAAAGCAAAAAAAACATAAATGTGCAACAAATAAATGTTACCAAAGGCAAGATCAGTTACTATTCTACCTACCTGGATAAGTTTATTTTTATTTTAAAGCATATTTTTGTTAAGACCAAACATGGTGTCGACTGTTCAGTTCATACTCAAAAAGAAAATGGCGTCGATAAGATGTCGACGATGATCACTCGGATAATCGCTAAAAATCGAAAATTAAACAAAATACTGGTAGAAACACATCCAATAAATGTCACCAATCGTGCGAAAATGTAATGTTCTTCCAGCATTTTATTTAATTTTCGATTTTTAACATTACAAAAGGTTTGATAAGAGAGATTGGGGGCGGTCAACTTTGAAATGTTTACTTTGCATCCCCATAATTTACCAATAAAAATATTCGACTTACACTCTGAGAACCAATGTTAACTAAATTCTTTTACCTACTAAGTTAGAATGGCCCGGAAATAAGGGATCATTTTATGTTACAAGTATATGCAAAACTGATGCATTCTGAAATAATTGTTGTTGTTTTCTTTCCGCGAAAGAAAAGTGATACAATACAACGGTTTATTTAATATAAATAAATAACACAACAAAAAACTAACTTTAATATTCAATAAATTGACTATTAACAGCCCCGTTACACCCACGTCGCGCGTACATTTTTCTACTTTTGTTAAATTTATTCTTTATTTTTCGTATTACCACCCGGACTTAGGGTTAGTAGTAGGAAGGGTGCGTGTTGTTTTTTTTTGGGGGGGGGGGGAGAAATTATGTAATTTTGGCATTGTAGGAAAATTAGGTAAGTATGGAATAAATATCAAAGTAATTCAATCATTAACAAAATATTAAAATGGCCGACTTTCTTACGAAGAAACCGAAATGCATTATAATGGATAATCTCGTAATAGGATTTTAATTGGCACTTGTATAGATCGGGTACACGAGAAGAGTTCCAATGATGTAAGAAGGGGCAGACAACTCTTTTTTTAAGTACATAATTTCTTGCCTTGAATATGCGCGAATTATTATATTTAACAAGTACTCAACAAAAAGTGGTGGCTTATCCTATTTATGTGGCGGCAGAAATTTTCCGCAATCCCCTACAGAGTCTTTTTGAACAAATTTCTGAATTCTATCCCGTTTAAAAAAAAATAAAAATAAAAATAAAAAGATAAATTTATTTTTTTAAACTATAAAAAAAAAAAATCAAAAATGTTTTAAACCAAAACCGATGGCTGTTCGTTTTGAAATGAAAACATATACTGTTGATTTTCCCAACTTCTATTTTCTTCAATAAATGTTCTATCAATATACTGTTGATTTTCTCAAATATTGAATTTGCATGACTTCTAATTTTAAAAATGGATATTTTCTATTTTCGGAGAAATTGCGTACTAAAAAAAGAGAGTTATCTGCCCCTTACACCATTAGAACTCTTCTAAAATAAATTTCGACTCGTGTACTCGATCTATACAAGTGCCTTTTAATTTAATATATTTTTATAGCTTTTATTTTGAAAATATTAATTAATTTTCCGATTTTTGCGGATTATTTTGCAAATATTAATTTCTTTTTTGTGGACAATTTTTTCGACAATATTCTATATTTAGATACGTCATTATTGTGATGTTAAATTTGTAATATATTTCAATTTTTAATAAACACTGTTTGATTCTATTATTTGTTTCTTACAAAACAAAATATACACTCCATTAAAACTCCCACTAACCCTAGGCCCAGGTAGCAACAAATTAATATTTATGAAAACAAATTAACTTTTATTTGCAAAATAATCCGCAAAAGTCAGACAACAAATTAATATTTGCAAAATAAGTTTTTGAAGTAATAGACAAAAACAGACAAATTAATATTTGTACACTGTACAGTGGATATATTTTCGCTGTCATAGCTTTGAAAAACAGACAAAAGTAGTCGATAAAATTTGGCCGTCATTTTGATTATATATATATATATATATATATATATATACGAAGTTAAAATCTAGTGGGGGGGGGGGGGTAGCGATTTTTTTTTCGATCTAGCGGGTTTTGAAAATTTCAGTTGCCAATAATGACGAGAAGTTAAACATCTAGCGATTTTCTGGCGATTTTGCTTTCTAAATCTAGCGGGTTTTTAAAATCTCAGTTGGCAACACCGAGTTAGACACAAGGTCGGTTTTTAATGTTGGGAAAATTCCGCTATTCTTTTTTGGAGCACTCAGGATTAGAAAAAAATTAAAATTGCCCTAGTCTAGAAGGATTTCTCCTTTACTGATCGAGGACAGCAAAAGATAAAGTATAGTATCAACAGATACTACACTTAAATGTTAATTCTATTTTGGAAAGTACAAAAATGAAAAGAAAAAAAAGACATTGTAAATTCGGCAAATATTTAAATCGTAAAAACGTACTTTTCATTTTTTAAATATTCAGAGCAGACGACAAAAATATCCTTGATTGTGATTGGTGGCGGGCATGAAAAGTGCTACCCAACGTAAATGACCCCGCCCCCTTTCCAGGCCATTGTTACGTCTAAAATCTTAACATTTTTTTTATTGCTATGGGAAATAAACTGTGTGTGTTTACTTTTAAGGCGCTTTTTTGTGGTTTTACGACTTTGCCAGTCGGACTTAGGTTTAGACAAAAGTAAAAGAATTTAGTTAACAGCCTCAAAAAGTTGGAATGGGCCAGAAATGATGGATCGTTTTACGATAAATTTATAAAAAAAAAATTTTTTTCGGCGTGTTCACACGTAATCGCCTAACAAAGGTAGAATCTCATTTTATGTATAATATAGATCAAATTTCTTTTTAATTTGTCAAACTTCTTAATATTTTTCCTTTATGTATTGTCTCCAAGATTCTCGTGAAATTTTGTTTTGTGCCATTTTTTCCTATTTATTCAGTTGTGCCATTTTACCCACCTAACCCCAAGCCCCTTCACACACAAATTTGTTGTCCGATTTTTGCGAATTTCTTTTAATAATTTTTATTTTGTAAATATTAATTTGTTTTCGGATTTTTGCATAGAATTTCTTCGGCAAAATTCAATATTTGAATACGCCATTATTGTGATGTTTAATTTGTTATATTTCAATTTAATTTTGATTTTATGATTTGTTTCTTACAAAACAAAGTTTTATTTACTCCTCCCCAGGAGTTAGGCACAAGGCCAGTTTTTATCTTACTCCCACAAGTAAGATGTGACCCAAGATCGGGTCGAGAAAGTGGGGTTAGAAAAGCCAGCGCTCGAGAGGTGAGCACTCTGGCCATTTAAAAATTGCCTGGGTAGCCCCGTCGGCATTCCCCGGTAGGGGCGCCTCAGACAGTAAGCAATAAACTTACTCCTCCCCAAAGAGGGGAGGCAAAGCCTGGGAGGGTGCACCTCCTAGAACTGCACAGGACAGGCGTGTAGTATCCATCGGAACAGATACTACACTTTGATCTTAGCCAAACAAAACAAAGTATTATTTACTCCTCTCCAGGAGTTAGGCACAAGGCCAGTTTTATCCTACTCCCACAAGTAAGATGTGACCCAAGGTCGGGTCGGAAAGTGGGGGTTGAAAAGCCAGCGCCCGAGAGGCGAGCACTCGACCATCAAAAATTGCCTGGGCAGCCCCGTCGGCATTCCCCGGTAGGGGCGCCTCAAGCAGTAAGCAATTAACTTACTCCTCCCCAAAGAGGGAAGGCAAAGCCTGGGAGGGTGGACCTCCTAGAACTGCACAGGACAATCCCATAGACCGGCGTAAATCAAGCCCCGAAGGCCAAGACAATACCAGTCTATAGGGTGCAGTATCCATCGGAACAGATACTACACTAACAAAACAAAGTATACCCTCCTGCCATAGACAGACAAAACTAGTCGATAAAATTTGGCAGCCATTTTGGGAACTAAACACTTCAATATACTCAAAATATATGTATATAGAAAACACGGAATATGTTGTATATTCATAAAATATAGGGTACGAAGAAATCTAGTGTTTTGTTTTTGAATTTTTTTTTTAGATCTTAAAAATATCAATTGGTAACACTGCACTGAAGCGATGACATTTTTCAGACTACACCGGTCTGGTTTGGAATGGAACTCATCTAACAGAATGTTCGGCGGGCTGTTTGGAAATGCATTTTTTATATGTGCATATAAGCACCAAATAAAAGAATCTTTTTTTTTTCAACGAACAATTTAATTAATGTCTTTAGTTAAATATAACTTTACTTAATTTAGTTTATTTGATATAATTATGAAATGTGTAATGACATTAAATGCATCGCTCTCTGTGCAACTGTGGTGCAGGTTCTTCACAATCCCGGTCGATTTAGATAAGTAATTTGTGTTTTAAAATTTTACTGATGTAGTCAAATTTGTCTCTGGATGAAAACACAAAAACGCTATTTTGAGGGAGCGGCGCACACAATTTTTGGTGACATGTCAGGTATGACAATAAAAATGCAAAAAAACTACGTGTTTGTTATGGAAATGCATCAAGTTCGTATAGTAGAACCTACGACTATATTGGAGTATTCAAAAAAACACATGGCGGTGTGAAGCATTTTTTACCGAGCTGTTTTTTTTTTTTTAAATCACGATGCGTTACTCTTAAAATGCATACTAATCAGTTTTCTACAGTTATAATATATACATGTTAATAATACATTTTTTGTAAAAAAAATTAATGTTAACAAAAGAAATGAAATAAACAATCAATTTGCAATAACTTAAGCCAGAAATTGTCTTCTTACCAACTTTATACGCCGGTTTTCCTGACATGTTGAGATATTTCGGTGTTACGTGCGGCTAGGAAAAAGAGGGCGCAAGTTTCAACTTCTCTTGGTTTTATATTCACCTTCTCGAGCCGAGCGTTCGCTACAAACGGAAATATGATTGGATATAGCGCAAATTTTTCCGCCAATCACACAAACTGGTTAATTTTGATGTAGTTTGTTTTTTTATATAGTTATCCAACTAAGTAAATATGCTTATCTAAATGAACTTTGTTTTTCATATCCTCTCAAGTGAATAATGTTTTCTTAAATTCATCATTTATTCTAGATAAGAATTATTATATCTGTTAATTTTTTTTTCAATTCAAGGATGACTAAAAGTTATTAATTAAACAAGCCACTTAATTTGACTCAATTGTTGGGAGACCAAATTAGTTAGAGGGGGGGGGGGGCGTGAAAAATATATAATAATTTTTACCGGTTGCTACCTAAATTTCGATTTTACTATTTAAAAAGGAAAAAAAGGAAAAGAAAGCTTAACGGACATTCTATAAAAATTCTATAATCAATCTATTTTTTTCTGAGTTTAATGTGAGAAATGTCATGAAGAAAAATACACAGCTGTTGTTTTTGAGCCTATGGGTGGGGTAGAGGGAAAGGCAATTATCAAACGAATGACAAAGCAATCCAAACAAAAATATATTTAGTTTTATTGACAACAGATAACAACTTGGAAACTTAACCAAAATAAAAGTTAATGCTGAGATATCTTTTCTCTTTGATGGTAGTAATTGTGAATCTCCAGTTGGTTGCTATGGGCAAATGTGCTGCGTGGAAACTTTTTCTAGGCAGACTTGTTAATGTTAAGTTGTTTCTCTGTGTCTGTAGAAATCATTGTGACTGTCACAAGTTTGTGATAGCTTCTTGTTGATTGTCCCACCGGCTGTCACCAGGGAGAGGATTAGTGACATGCTCTCTTGTGGCAGGTTTGCAAGAAACTGAGTTGAGCTAGCTGGGGTATTTAATTTGATATGGTCGGCAGTGTTGCCAACTGATATTTTCAAAAGCCACTATATAAAAAAAAAATCGGTGCTTATTTTTATTGAGATACATGCGAAATATGGCAGTTAAAAAAAGAAATAACAGGAAAACTTATGGATATACTTACTTGTAAGTTCATTGAGTCTTCCAAAGTTGCTCAAATCTGCTTCAAATGAGATCAGAACCTGATTTTAATGAAAGTATTTCAAACAAATAAGAAAACACTTAAATTATCTATTCGCGTTGGTAGAAGCATACTGCCAAGGATGATTTGAAGCTTATAAATTTTGGAATTTTAAAAATCCATATTTAGACGGTCACGATCATCATCATCTTTATCATTTTTGACATTATCTTGCCACCTTAACATGAATGGGGTTTTGGTGAATAAATATTTAAGGAACAAAGGAAGGAAAGAATCCGCAAGGAAATTCAGACCAGGTCGTATCACTGGAGTGATAAGTCCACAGTTGATGGTCGTCAATGGCATGCTTTGGCATGTGGGAGATGTGCGCCCATGTCTCAGTTCAGCACTGGTAGTGGACAACAGCAATGACACATCATCAGAAAGTGCTGAATGGAGAGAACCAGATTCTAATACAAGTAATAGTGGTTCCATGTCTGAGAATGGGGGAGAGGCCGAACCTACTTTGGTTGAGCTGCCTGATTCTATTACCAATTCAGATCCTGGTACTTCTGATGCATTAGTCAGAGAGGAAGAAATAACTCTCTTTCTCTCTCTCTCTCTCTCTCTCTCTCTCTCTCTCTCTCTCTCTCTCTCTCTAATTTATTTTGGGTACATATTTGCAAACATGTTTCAGTTCTAGCTGAAATTATTCAGGCCAAGTTCTTGGTATGAAGACAGACGAAAATGAAAAACATTCTTTCGGAGAGGTTACAAGTAGCAAGGTCATATGACATGGCTTTCATTTAAAAATGTGATTATAACAGTTGATGTTTTTTATTTTTCCTATTTGAACATTTTATGCTTTGACTTTATTATGGAACACGCAAGATGAATTAATATTCATTTCAATCTTCCCAATCTTGAATTGAGAATTCGATTAAATTAAGGCGATAAATTTTGATACTCAACATAATTTACCCGCCCCGATGCTTCTAAAAACAAAATGAATGGTGATGCAAACATTCAATACTCTTCAGTCAATAACCATATAGATTGAGACATCAAGTATTTCTTTTTATCGTCGGCATACATATATACACACACGCACACCTTTGCTCGTCTTACAAATCGGGTTTATTATTGAATCACATATGTAAGTAAGTTAAATTATTAATCAGACATACATATATACACATTTTAACTAGTTTGCAAAAGCAATAAATATAAATATACATGCAAAGTTTCGGATATCTAGTAAGGAAAAAAGATTATTAATGGACTTTATAGTTATAAGCAATTAATTATATATAATAATGTGCACACACACACACACACATATATATATATATATATATATATATATATATATATATATATTACTAATGGAATACCAGTCCCAGGACGGGTATAAATAAAAGCAAAGATATAGCATTAGTTTTAAATTTTAGTGTTTTTTCTTTCTTTGGGGGTATGGTATGGTACGGTTTTGGGTGCACCTCCTAAATGGTAAAGTTTACAAAAAAATAATGTGCCCATGTTACTCACCATGTTGCCTAGAACATATATTCCAAAATTCATAATGATCTGTTCATTAGTTTAGGAGATTACCCTGTACATAGGTATATATATATATATATATATATATATAGAGAGAGAGAGAGAGAGAGAGAGAGATGAGATATGCATACATATGAGAATAAACAGACAATAATTACTTTAATCATAAATAGATCTTGGAATGAAATATAATTTCAACGTTCCTTTTAATACAGGCCTCGTAAAACATGTATGTATATAGACACATGCATACAGGTATACAGACATACAAAAATACATACCCAATTAAATGTATAGACATGTTTGTAATAGTATATAATATGTCCATACCAGCATACAACATGTGGAACTCATTGGTACAACTCACATCAACAAAACCGATATTAAAACATTTATACCAATACAAAAATACACATATCTATCTCTATTAAGACAAGTACCCACACAAACTTTTACATAAATCTAAGTACTTGCATGTGTTCTCCAATACATACATATATAAATCATACACACATGAATATAAAAATATATATACATTGAATAAACAAAAAAAAGAGAAAATCCTAATTTCTTGACAAAGCATCTTTAATTTCGACAGCTATTTTTTCCATTAGAAAAAAATACATAATATTCATTTACAAATTTAACATATGTATGTATGTATGTATGTATTTTTATGTAATTGTTTTTATTGGTGATTGCAGCGTTTGTTTCTTTTGTTATACTGCTTTATCAATTGTTTCACTTCCTAAGTGATAAAGATGCAGATAATTGCATTATTAGTCGCCCATAACTTTTTAGGACATATTTTTATTAATTTTATACGTACATAAAAGTAATCAATGGACATGTGTTTCTGGCTCACAGCCGTCATCAGCATGGCTAACTTAGACAAGGATCGAACCTTCGATGTTGATGTCAATAGTCTGGCGTTTTAGCCCCCAGGCTATGACGCATTCTTGCCTGGAAATATGTACGTCCCATGGAGTGAAACTTTTTCTCTCTCTGCTGATCAGTGTGCAAATAAGGTAACCGAATGGGTCAAAGCAGACATTGAAGTACCTGTCTCCATGCCAAAATTCTATAGCAAGCCCCACTCTCAAAAATTGTTCACCTCGAAATGTGCAGCTGCTATTGCTAGAGGCAGCAAACATTCCAACAATTCGGCCGCCATAATAGACAGAAACTTATAGCGTCAAGAAAAAATTGTAAGTCTGTGATATGTGAAGCAAAGAGAAGGTATACAGAGATGACCAGAAAATACATTCAGTCGCAAAAACTAGGTACTCGTGATTTCTGGAAAATCTTCAATAGTGTAGTGAACAATGGGCAATCAACAATTCTCCCGCTATCCAATCACAATGATGTCGCTTACACAGCAACTGACAAGGCTGAACTACTTGTCCAGCGTTTCGTTGTAAAACTCCACTTTGGACTCCCTCCCAAATTTCCCATTATGGACTGAAGACACACTTGATGATCTGGTCATCACCCATCTCATGTCCGGGACATCATAAAAAACCTTGGCACCTCTAAAGCGTGTGGGCTTGATCTTATATCAGTAATAGTAATAAAGAAATGCTCTGCTGAACTGGCCCCTGTCCTCTTCAAACTCTACAACAAATGCCTTGCTGAATTTTTCTTCCCTGGGAGCTGGAAAATAACCTCTGTGGTACCAGTCTTCAAGAATTCTGGAAATAGAACTGACCCTCAGAATTATCGCCCTATCAGTATACTCCCGCTCTTTGCTAAAAGCTTTGAATCCTTAATCAATCTAGCAATAGTCCGGCACCTCATTAATACTAAACTTCTTTCTGACCATCAGTATGGATTTAGGCAAGCACTGTCAACTGTAGATATCCTAACGGTCATCTCCAAACACATATACCATACACTGAACAAGGCAGGTGAAGCTAGGGGGGCAGCACTTGATATCTCCAAAGCCTTTGACAAGGTCTGGCATAAAGGTCTTCTCATAAAAATTAATTCAGATGGTATTATTGGACGAATATTTAATATAATTAGATCCTTCCTAACCAGGTTGTCCTCGATGGCTGTTCATCCAAACAACATGACATAAATGCAGGTGTACCTCATGGATCGATCCTTGGACCTGATGACATTGTGTCTGAGATGGGTATATTTCCTGATGACACCACACTCTACTCTCGTCATGTGAGTAAAACCAGTGTGCACATATCCGAGGCAATGGTTGAATCCTTAGAAAATGACCTCCAGTTTGTAGTGGAATGGGGTCATAAATGGTGGTAACATTTAATGCTGCTAAGACAAAGCTGCTTTCTTTCAACAACTACAAGAAACTTTTTCAACCACCGATTACCATGGCAAATAACATCCTACCTGAATCCAATGTTCAAACTCCTAGGCCTAACATTCAGAGGTAATATGAACGGGAATAAATACATACAAAACATTGCCAAGGCTGCTGCAAAGAAAGTGGGCTCCCTTTACCATGCTAGAAAACTTCTCACACCTGATCCTATATCTCTACAAAGCCACTATCTGCCCATGCATGGAGTATTGTTGTAACATCTGGGCTGGTGCATCACCCACTAGTCCTTCCAAGGTCCAAAAAAGAATCTCTAATCTAATAGGTCCATCACTATCCACCAAGCTCCAGCCCCTGTCTCATCGCCACAATGTTGCATCTTTGTACTTGTTTTACAAGTAATTCAATGGAATGTGCTCCGATGAACTTGTTGCTCTTGTTCCCCCTCGAGGTAAATACACTTGACTAATCCGAAACTCGGCTAAACCTTATTCATTCACTGTGGAGGTCCCCAGATGCTGGAAAGCCTTCTACTCCAATAGCTTCTTTCCTCATGCTGCCGGCCTCTGGAACTCCCTCCTTGTCCCCTGTTTTCTCCGATTGTACCGACATGCAGAAATTTAAAACTCATGTGAACAAGCATCTCTATGCACAGCTCCCAATTTCGGATGAACCCCAAAACTTTCACTCTAATTCTCAGTAGCCCCTTACATCTACAGTGGCAACTTGCCTTGTTTTGGGTGAACTATGTTAAGAAAACACTTTTAAAAAATAACTGTCACTATGGAAGAGTACTAGCGTAAAACGACCGGCCACCCACTGCCACTTGTGTGATCATACGATCAGGGAGGAGTGTGACAATAAAGAGCAACACCTACCAGCTGAGAAGAGAATGCGATGTTTCCCATGTCGGGACTGTACATCCGATAGAGTGTGGGGGATTCTCTTCACAGATGTAGCCTTTAGTAGTTGCAACTAATTAACATATATGGGGATCAGCTGATGTAAATGGAAGGACTCAAATGGAAAGCGGCAGTTGGAATTTGGACAGCTAAGAGAGAACATTAGCGTTGAGATTGAAATTAATCGGTTGGTGTTGTTACGACCCATATTCGTGACTAAAGATATTTGATATTTTGGGCCATTTTTATAATTCCGTCAGTCTAGCTAACAATGTTTTGTTGGCTAGAGAAGTTGTCTGTCAAACGGGAATTGATAAACAAAATCATGAAACATAATGCACAATGAAGGAAACACAAATAGTGGGGTGGTTTAGCTCGAAATTTCAAAAGGATTGTGCATTTTGTGATACAAGCATCAACTTTGGCACAAATGTAGATTGATATATGACGAACATTTTCAGATATTGAGCCACTCGGAATTTTCCCTTCATGTCCGCCATATTGGAATTCAAAATGGCCACCATTTGAAATCTATATTTTCGATTATCTTTAGGTCTAATGCTGCTATTGACTCGATTCTGGTGTCTAAGTGTATGTTTTGGGGGGTAAGGAATATAATGGTAACAATCTGCATCGCATATTTTGTACCAATGAGACGCCATATTGGATTTCAAAATGGTCGTTGTTTGAAACCTACATTTTCGATTATCTTTGGGTCTAATGCTGCTATTGACTCGATTCTGGTGTCCAAATATATGTTTTGGGAGGAAAGGAATTTGATGGTTACAATCTGCATTATGTATCTTTATAAATTAGCCAACATATTGGATTTCAAAATGTCTGCCACTTGAATTCTACATGTGCGATTACCTCTGAGTCAAATATTTCTATAGTACATGACAAATAAAAAATCCATTTTTTAAAATGACATACTTTATTACAGTACTCCACTTAATTCATGAGAGATGAATATTCATCATGTATTTTTGACAAGACAACATTTTACTCAAAGTCTGTGAAGTAAAAATTGTTTTGACAAGTTTGAGTTATTAATTAGATTCTGTGTTGTTGTAGGTTTGATATGGAACCTTTCATAAGAGATTTGGTTGATTAGTCTTATCCATTCCTTCAATCACAAAATGATCAATTCGGGTTACGTCTGAATATCCACAAAAATAGTGTCAACAAAACACAAAACAATGTAAACTTCTCAAAACTAGCTTTCTCTGTATAACTCTTAATAAAAATATCAATTTACTTCAACTACTATTTTGAGTTTTATACTTTTGATACATGTCTTAAGTCATTAAATATCTAAGTTAAAATTCTGACATTCTACAATGGTCTGGTAGTTTGGTTTGGTAGTTTTGTTTTACGGCATATCAACCCTTTTTGGGTTATTTAATGCCGAATCTGGTCTTGTTTTCTTCTCTTTTTTGTTTCCTTCCCCTTTTAATATCTGTTTCTATTTAACCCATAGTTGGGACCCTAACAGGTACTACCACTCCGGGTCAGGGTGGACCTGGGAGCAATGGTAATTAAGAGGAGGCTCCACATTCCCCAAAGTCCGTAAGCCGGATCTCACCATCGGATGTAGTTTAAGGTCATATCCAGGACCGGGAGTAGGGTAGGAAAAATAAAAATAAAAAAGGGGAGGGAGAAAGGGAGAGGGGCTGTTGTTTTTGTTTTTGGTTTTGTAGAACATAATTAAGTTTTACAAACAAAAAAAAAAAAAAAAAAAAAAAAGTCAATGTAGGTGAATTTCGTCTCAGGGAGCCACAGGGCAGCCTGATCTGGTATCACCAGACAATGGTCTGGTATTTGAGGCTAGGTATACATCGGTACTGAAGATATTGTACATAAACAGTGTCATGTTAACCAGTTCAGCACTGCCACAAGTAAATGAATGTTGTGGACTCATCTTCATGTGCAGTCCCCTTCACACAAACAGAGGGCTGTGCACTTAAGGGCAGCCTTCTTGCACTTGCAGCGTCTCACACACCCTTTCTGGACGATGTGGTGCCACAAGTTTGCTTGTGTTTAACGCTGTTGAACTTCAGTATCTGGGCTGCGGTAATTGCTGCAGAGTTAGTGTCTTTCATCTGGTTCTTGATGCTGGGTCCCTCGAGAATCATGCTGACTAGTGCAAGCAGCAATGGTGGCACAGATTTTTCTTGACATCCTTCAGGGAATCCTGTGAAGGGCTTGGTTTTTCCAAACATATGACAACAAACAATGTGTGCAGCACGTGCAAGATGGACTGTATCACTATCACTGTCCAGTTTGTAGGCTTTGTCAAGAGCAGCACCGAGATCTTCTTCAAATGCCATCAATATGTCTCTCCCCTTGGTGTGTGATCGCATGTCAGGAAACTGAGATAGCAGTCTCTGTTTCAGTCGTGTGAAGTGGACTCTCATATCGAGCTGCACTCCGAGGTGTTCCATTCTCGACTGATATAGGTGGACAAGATCGGCCAATCTAAATACTGGTGCTGTCTCTTTATCTTGTCTTGTTTTTTCAATGTTGAGGACGAGTTCAGCAAAGACTACTGCCGACATTGCTCTCTCTTCGAGTCCTGTGGTCCTGTTGATTGGACCGATCTCGCGCGGTTGTAAAGTCCTATCAAGCACTGCAGGTGATACTGGGCGTTCAACGCAAAAATGTCCCCACCACTGAGACGGCCAAGCAGTTCTGTATAACCAAGAAGGTTTGCACAGGCACGGACCTGTCTGTCAATTTCGAATGTTGCAGCTTTCCGAAGCCTATTAGTCCCCGCAGGTTGTCCACAGAAGAAACAAATTTCTGGAACTTTCTCTGTACTCGAACGTGAATGCGCCCTGGTGTGTTTGCATAAAGATTTTTCCTCATCGCTCTGACCTTCTGTCTTGAGTGCTCTCTTCTGTGCTCTCTGTAGTTTGGTGTTGTTGTACGGGAGCTTGCACATATGGTGATATTGTGCGCCGTGTGCAACCATCGCAGCTTCAATGTCATGCCTATTATCAAGTCTTTCCAATTGAGTAATCCTGGAAGCTCTCCAAGTTCATTGAATTTGATCAAGTTCTCTGCGAGTGAACTGTATTCACTACCAATGTCTTTTCTCTTAGTGTTATGGTGCCGTACCTACCCACAGAGAACTAATGGACTCGTCCACCTTATAAATACGAGAAGCACGTGACACTTGTTCTCTTCTTCCCAGGCAAACCGGCAATGGCGGTTGAGAGCACATCTCCTTGTATCTCTTTCTTTGTATTATATAATATATACCTTTGTTCATTTAAACCATGTGTTCCTGTGTCATTCATTCGGCCTTACCCAGGTCCACAACAAATGGCGACGAAGGAATTCGAACTCTTGGGTCAAAAAACTGAAAATACCACGTGAAAATGCACTCACATGGTTAATGCAGGAAGCCACGCATGAAAAACAAAGCTTTTTGCCGAACGGTTGAGAGAAGAAAAGGGAACTCAACTGAAACAAAAAAAACACGTTGAATTCTTAAGTGTGAGAAAATTGTTTTTCTTTTAAGAAAAAGAAAACTGAAATGGACATGTTGTGCCCTAAGTTTGAAAACTGCTTATCGAAAAAAAAAAAACAACTGAAATTGAATGCATGTTTTTTTTCTCTGGTTTGGAAAACTAACAACAAAAAAAAAAAAATAATACCGAACACGAGGGAAACAAGCATTGTTTTTTTTTAGACGAACGTCACAGCGAGTTTTTTTTGACGAGCACACACAAAAAAAAAAAAATGAAACCGACACCACGTGCTTCATTTTAAGAACAGATAAGAAACAAAAACATGAAATGAATCACACGTGCGATACTCCATAAAAAAAAAGACGCACGATAAAAAAAAAGGTCAGTTTTATTTTCTCTCTCTCTTTTCCGACGTGTACTGAAATATTTTAAAATGCAGAAAGAATTAATTGTGAAACAGATTTTTTTTTCTCTTCGTTAAAATTAAAAACGTGTATAAGAAAAGAACATTACATAATCTTTTCATAACTAAAACTCAGCGTCTTGCCAGCGCTAATTTAAAGAAAAGAACTTCTTGTAAATTCATTAAATAACGAGAAAATATTAATTTTCAAAAAACAAAAAAAAACAAAAAAATAAGTGAATATACACGTATATCATAAAAAACACTTTTCAAAAAGTTTCATAATCTTTTCATAATTAAAACGGCGCCTAGCAAACGCTAATTTAAAGAAAAGAACTCTTATAAAATCATAAGATAATGAGAAAATATTAATTTTCTAAATAAAATCAGAAACTAAATGGTTGAATATGGAAGATATTAAGTCTATAATCGCCGAACTAGCGAAATTCCAAATCTCCCAGCAACAACAAACTGAGGAAAGATTTCAAAAGTTTTTATTAGAACAGAACCAAAATCTTTTATTACACAAAAAGGAGTATGATGAAAGATTGGAATTTCTGATACAAACAATATCGCGCAGTGACCAAAAAAATGAAAAAGACGACACGTTTTCGCAGAACACAATTTGGAACAGTATTGATAATTACTCATACACGGAAAATAATACATTTGAAGAATATTTCCGAAGATATGAAGACCTATATAAAATTGACTGCGGTAGTTGGAGTGATGCGAAGAAGCTACGCCTCCTTCTTAGAAAACTAAATACCACAGAACATACGAAATTCGTGGATTTCATTTTGCCTCGGAAAACTAGCGAGCTAACTTTCATAGAAGCGGTTGGTTTATTGACAGAACTGTTTAGACCAAGAACTACATTATTCCACAAACGATGGAAGTGCATGAACCTGGTAAAGAAAGACAAGGAAGACTACGCTACTTTTGCATCGATAGTGAACAAGCATTGTGACGATTTTAAACTAACTGAATTAAATGCAGATAATTTCAAGTGTCTAATTTTTGTACAAGGTTTAATCTCAGGAAATGACACGGAGATAAGGCGTAGAGCTCTAAATAAATTAGAGAATGAACCAAGCCTTACGCTGCAAAAGTTGGCTGAGGACTGTCAAAGATTTGTAAATGTAAAACAGGACTCAAAAGACATTGAATTGTCCGGCATTGCGCATATAAAAAAGGTTTATAGAAAAATAAGAAATAATAATTTTGATGTAACAAAGACAAACCAAACCAGTAAAAAAATAAATAAATTGCCACCAAGCCCTTGTTCACGCTGTGGTAATCCACATTGGTACAATGAGTGCCCATTCCGTTTTAAAACCTGTAGGAAATGCAAAAAAGTTGGACATAAAAGTTCGCACTGCAGAACGGGCAGAGGAAATAAAATGCGGATTCAAGCCACTAGGACAAAGAAGGAAAAATGCATGAACATAAGAAAATATGTACAGGTGAAAATCCTGGATAAAAATATAAAATTGCAATTGGATTCTGGTTCAGACGTTTCCATTATAAATTTACATACATGGAGGAGATTAAATAAACCTACTCTATCAAGAACAAACAGGCTGGCAAGCACAGTTACTGGTGAAAGAATTACATTTGAAGGAGAATTAATCACAAATGTGTCCCTAATGGGAAATACTAAAAAACTCAAACTACTGGTACTGAAGGATTCGAATAATCTTTTTGGTTCAGATTTTATGCAGGCATTTGATTTATGGAAGTTGCCGATAAATACATTTTGTAAAAAAATAAATAGTCGCGCAACAGAATCGGGAAAACTACAACGAGAATTAAAAAAATCGTTTCCAGAGGTTTTTTCTGGCGGTCTTGGATGCTGCACTAAAATGACTGCAAAATTCCGTCTAAAAGAAAATGTACTGCCGGTATTTAGAAAAGAAAGGAAAGTACCCTTCGCCTCGATTGAAAAAATAAACGCTGAATTAGACCGACTGGTAAAGATGGGTATTTTATCAAAAGTACAACACAGCCAGTGGGCAGCACCCACGGTTTATGTAAAGAAAAAATCTAATGAGATTCGTGTATGTGCAGATTTTTCAACAGGACTGAATACTGCCCTCGCAGACTATCACTACCCACTCCATACCCCGGAAGAAGTGTTTGCAAGCTTAAATGGAGGAAGATTTTTTTCAAAAATAGACCTAAGTGAGGCATACCTACAAATACCGGTGGATAAAGATTGTTCTAAGCTGTTATGTATAAACACACATCGTGGTTTATATAAATTCGAAAGATTAGCGTTCGGAGTTAAGGTCGCGCCAGCCATTTTCCAACAAGTAATGGACACAATGCTGGGCGAACTGGATTTCGCAATAGCGTATCTCGATGACATCTTGATTAACAGCAAAGATATCGAACAACACCAAAAACATGTAAATCAAGTGTTTGCGAGAATCCAAGATTATGGGTTCAAAGTAAAAGAAGAAAAATGTGATTTTTTCCTGGAGGAAATAAAATATCTGGGTCATGTGATCGACAAGGACGGCAGAAGACCAGACCCAGAAAGGGCTACCGCAATAAAAAACATGCCGGCGCCAGAAAACGTCATGACATTACAGAGTTTTCTGGGCCTAGCAAATTACTACCAGGCTTTTATCCCAGAAATGCATAATTTGCGTGCTCCATCAAATGAGCTATTAAAAAAAGGTAAAGCCTGGGTATGGACACCTGAATGTCAGGATGCATTTAATAAAATCATAGAAAGACTTACGTCAGAGTTATTTCTAACATATTACAACCCAGAATTGGACATAATCGTAGCTAGCGATGCTAGTTCATATGGTTTAGGAGCATGTATCCTACACAAAATGCCTGATGGAACCCATAAACCCATTGCACATGCATCAAGGACCTTGCTCCCAGCGGAAAAACAGTATTCTCAAATCGAGAAAGAAGCCCTAGCAATAATATTTGCAGTAACAAAGTTTCACCGATACATACATGGTAGACAATTTACCTTACAGACAGACCATAAGCCGCTAATTACAATTTATGGATCTAAAAAAGGCCTACCTGTATATACAGCTAATAGACTACAAAGATGGGGAACTATCTTATTAAACTACAACTTTAAAATGCAACATTTGCATTCAAATAAAATCTATCATGCAGATGGATTGTCGAGATTAGTGCCAAAACAGAGAGAGACTCTAGAAGACACAGTGATTGCGTCTCTTCAAACAGAAGGAGATTTTAAAGAGATTTTGTGCAACGCAGTGAGAGAGCTCCCGGTGACACTATACGAGATAAAAAAAGAAGCTCAAGAGGATGAATTTATCACCAGAACAAAAATGAAATTGGTAGATAAGGATTTACATGCGGCAAAGAGTTTCTTACTCTGTGATAATGTACTCATGCATAACGAAAGGGTGGTCATCCCAGAAAAACTACGAAAGCAAATTCTGAAAGATTTTCATGTTGGCCATCCAGGGATAACCAGGATGAAGGGGTTAATGAGGAGTTTTGTGTACTGGCCAGGTATGGACAACGACATTGAAAAAGCAGTAAAGCTGTGTAAAGGCTGTGCCTTAGCGGCAAAAGCACCGCATATAAAGCATAGCCCATGGCCAAAGACCGACCGTCCGTGGGAAAGAATTCACGTGGATTTCGCGGGACCATTGGAAGGATTTTACTACTTAATCGTAGTCGACAGTTTTTCAAAGTGGCCCGAGGTACTACGTTGCAAGAGTCCCACGTCAGAGGTTACGATAAGATTCCTACATGAACTATTTGCCCGTTTTGGGGTAGTGGATTGTTTGGTGAGTGATAATGGGACGCAGTTCACGTCATCAGATTTTGAGGAGTTCTGTGCGACGTTTCAAATCAGACATATAACGACGCCCCCGTATCATCCTAGGTCAAACGGCCAGGCGGAACGCTTCGTAGACACATTAAAAAGAGCATTAAAAAAGGCCGGTGATACTCCTAAGGAGAAGGCTTTACAACAATTCTTACAAGTATATAGAATTACAAAAAACATGAACATAGCATCATTATTATCCCCCGCAGAGATGATGTTTGCGTGGAATGTGAAGTCCGTGTTTGATAAATTATTACCTAAACATAATAATTATGACCGAATCTCTACGGTACCGAAGAAAAAATACAACCCAGGAGATAGGGTATATTTTAAGATGTTCAAAAACAATGCATCGTTCTGGGAACCCGGGACAATTGAAAAGAGGATCGGATCGATGGTCTATATCATAAAAGGACCACGGTTCTCGCATAAGAGACATCTAAATCAGATCAGAAAAAGACTGTCAGATGACATTGACAGCGCCCCACAAGGAGAAGACGTGATGGACGTGATATATGACACCTTCAACTTACCAGCACCCCAGGTAGTCACACGTAAACGACAACCAAAAAGAAAACGAATGGCTCCGGACTACCTAGAGATAGATCCGAAAAGGAAACGTTATTAAGACTCCTGAGGAGGTAAGGCTTGGAAGAGGGGTGTTATGGTGCCGTACCTACCTACGGAGAACTAATGGACTCGTCCACCTTATAAATACGGGAAGCACGTGACACTTGTTCTCTTCTTCCCAGGCAAACCGGCAATGGCGGTTGAGAGCACATCTCCTTGTATCTCTTTCTTTGTATTATATAATATATACCTTTGTTCATTTAAACCATGTGTTCCTGTGTCATTCATTCGGCCTTACCCAGGTCCACAACACTTAGATTGTTCAGGTTTGGTCCATGTCTCCATCTTGTCCTCTTGACATATGATACACGAGGAAGAGAAGTGAAAGAAGGGGCAAAGCACGCTGTGGTCTCTGTTCATACACAGCCGTACGCCTTCCTCTTCTCTTAGTAGTTGTGTCATGTGCAAGGTTCGTTCATGTACACCTTCCTTTTATCCTAGTAGTTGGGGTAAGGGGATCGCATCATACGATCTCAATCATAACAGTGTTCGCTGCAGTGTTGTTCCTCTAATTTCATTACTGGATTACAATTCCGAACATGGCTATCCTTACTTGAAGATAAACTGCTCCCAAGAAAGAACTTCGACAGCTAACACTTCCCACTTGATTCTTGAAAGGACAAACAGTCAAAAATATAAAGATCACAAATTTTTTATAAATTGTTGTTTTTAGACTGGCATTTTTTTCCTATCTTTAGCAATCCTTTTCTATAGATTATTATTTTAGTTTTTATATGTTGTTGGTTAGATGCTTGGTTAGGAAGAAAGGATACAGGGTGTCTTGGTAGAGTTAGCTGTGTTTGGCCACATCTGTCTGAAATTGATTATTGAATAAGAAAAGGTCACCATCTCCCATAAATAACGCTAACATCTCCACCACTAAATTGGTATCAACTTTTATTCAAGGGAACACTAGAACATAATGAGAATTGGTTGGTAGGCTGGAATTTGTCGATAAATGAATGATGTATCCTGGAGTTCCATTCAAGCAGGCTGCTTGTGTCAAAACAACAGGAACAGGATAATACATCCTATCAAGAGGCGATCACTTCTGGAACTGATTTGAATCGTATGTTTGGTGCCAAGCTTCATTGGCACACATTGATTTTGAGTCTGCACTGTCACATCCTAACTCCCACACAGTTATAAGTTTAGGTGTGCGAAGCCAAACCACAACTGAATCTAACGCAAGATATTGTAAGTACATATAAACAAAAGAGGTCCCTCATGCAACTACTACATTACCCTTGCTTACAGGTAACATTAAAAAGGAGTTAGTTATTTTCGAAAAATGTGTCTATTCAGATATAAAGTCTTACATAATTTTTTTGGCCAATGAACCTGTCTACCAGAACGTATGGTGGTAACGTGAGTTGGAAGACAAGACTTGGCTGTTTTGGGAGATTCTATATCACTTTGTTCAGGAAAGTTATTGTTGGTGGAACATAGGGTTCCTTTGTGTTGCTGTCTAAAAATTCTCGGTTTAGTCTGTGTTGTGGACTGATCCGGATTCACCCATAGTGATAGGATGGATTCGTCAGGTCACTATGAAGTTGACACCTTTTCCCTTACCAAAAAGAACCGCTTAGTGAACCGCTTAGCACATCTGCCTAAAATGGCGGTAATGCCGGTAATGGCGACAAACTTATTGTAATTAACTATTCTTAATACAATTTCTATTTTTCCGAACAGTGATGGTGTGATGGTCCAAGTAGTAAGTAACCGATGCTTGTTAGATATCGGTTATTACTATGGCAAGATTGCAGGATGAACGGGGATTAACCAGAGAGAGAGAGACGAACGAACAAAGATGGTTCTCGGTGAATATCAGACTGAGAAAACCGGATGTCCCCAGGGGCCGTAACTCCTGTGACACCTGCGGTAATCTCCCTTTATTTGTTAAGGACATTACAATGCTTATTTTTTTTCTTTTTTTTTTTTTTTTTTTATTCATCGAAGAGTTTGTTCATGCGTGATGTGACTGGAGTGTTTGCGTTGCTGAGTCTGAGGGAAACATCTGTCAACCTAAGTGAAAGAAAATGATAATTATGCATTATTATGTACAGGGGTATTTGTAGCATTTAGTAATCAAATCTTTTGGGTGGCCGTCTTGTGCGGCCTGAGCGTCTGAGGTTTGAAGGGTGTTGTCCCTGGTGTTTTTTAGATTTTGGTGATGCTGTCACATGCGTGTGTCCCTCATCTTCAGATGAGGAGTATTCAGGTACGTCGTGTGTGAAGTTTCTTAGTGGCTTAGGGATTTTTTTGAAGAAGCTGGCATTTCTTGTAATTTGGTTGCCCTTGTGTGATGCAGTAATCATGGATCCCTTTTTCTTTGTTATGGTTAATGGATTAGGTTGATAGGGGGTGTGTGCCTTTGAAGTGTGGTCGCTTTTTACAATGACGGTGTCACCCACACTCAGATTATTGGGTTTTACGTATGCTTTTCTGTCAGCATATTTCTTTATTGTTTCCTTGGCTTGGGTGTCACGTACCCTAATGCTATGGTCTCCAGCTATAGGTGTAACTAGGTGTGGCAGGCGGTTTTTTATGGTCCGGCCAAATAGGATTGAGGCTGGAGAAACACCGGTGGTGCAGTGTGGTGTCGTTCGGTAATCTAACAGGAATTTGAATAGCTCCTGCTTCCAGCTTTGACCTTTGATTAGGGCGGCCTTGATGGATTTTTTTACAGTGCGCATGAAGCGTTCTGTTTCAGCATTGGCCTGGGGCCATAAAGGTGTTATCTTCCTGTGTCTGAAACCGGTGATGGAGGCGTAGTCTTTGAAATCATAGCTGTTGAATGGTGGGCCATTGTCTGTTTTGAGGGATACTGGTACTCCGAATTCGGCGAATATTTTGTCTAAACGGGGTATGACTGAGTTTGTTGAGATAGAGTCCAGGATATCGACAACAACGTAGCGTGAGTATTCATCTGTGACAACAAGAAGGTATTTCCCATTCTGGAGATGTCCAAAGTCAGCGCTAACCTCTGTCCACGGGGCTGCTGGTAGCGGGGACATTTTCTGTGGCTCCCTTGCCGTTTTGTGAGTGCTGATCTGACAGGTATGACAGTTCCTGATATTTTCTTCTACCAAAGGCTGCATGTTTTTAAACCAGACTTTTTCCCGGAGGAGGGCCATGGATTTCACGACGCCTTGATGACCGGCATGGGCTATTTTGGCAGCTCTGTTTTGTAGCGTCTCAGGTAGCACTATCCGGCGCCCTTTCAGAATGATGCTGTCCTCATGTGCTAGTGATAGTTCATCACGGTTGTCATGCAGGGTGAGAAATGTGGCTTTGTTTATGCCATCATTGGCACCTTGCCATTTGTTGGTGAGAATAGCTTGAATGACTGTAGTGAGTGTCTTGTCTTTTGCAGTTTCCGTTGCAACTTCATCAATTGTCATTGCTTTGGGGGTTGACGTTGAGAGAATATAGTTTATATATTCCTCCGCTATTTTCTGCTCCCTGTTGCTTGGAGGTAGATGTATTGGATGGCGGCTGAGGTAGTCAGCTGGGTTGTCATGACGTGGTCGGTATGTGACAGTCATATTGTATGGTTGTGTTCTCAAAACCCAACGTTCGATGCGCGCTGATAGTTGGGAGCGAGTGTTATTGAAGATTGATGTTAAGGGTTTATGATCTGTATGAACAGTAAATGGGGCCCCAAAGATATATATATGAAAGTGTTCACATGCCCACGTGATGGCGAGTGCCTCCCGCTCTGTTTGAGAGTATCTTTGTTCAACTGTGGATAGTGCTCGGCTTGCAAATTGTACTACCCGCCCGTCTTGTGATAATACAGCAGATATGCCTACAGGACTGGCATCGGTATATATTTCAGTGTGTTTGTTAGGATCGAAGTAGGCAAGTGAGCATGCTTTGCTCAAGGCCTCCTTGAGGTTTTTTAAACATTCAGTGTGGCGCTCAGTCCAGGACCACTGCATGTTTTTTTTTGTTAACTGACGTAGTTCATAAGTCAGGGTTGCGTAGTCTGGAATGAATTGTGCACCGCAAAAGTTAGTCATCCCCAACAAACTTCTGACTTCTGATGCGTTTTTGGGGTCTGGTAATTCGAAGATTGTTTTTATTTTAGAGTTACTTGGGCTGATGCCCTCATTACCGAATGTGTGTCCGAGGAATTCCAATGACCTCTTGTTGTATTGACATTTGCTGCTATTCAGTGTTAGGCCTTTTCCGCGTAGTCGTTGAAATACTTTCTGGAGGTTTTGGTCATGGTCTTGCTGGTCCGATCCAAAGCAAAGAATATCATCACTGATGTTGATGGCCCCCTCAATCCCTGCGAGTGCTTGGCTAATCTCTTCCTGAAATATTTCACTGGCGGAGTTGACACCGAAGAATAGTCTTTTGTATCTATATAGGCCCAGGTGTGTTGCGAACGTGGTAATGTATCGGGACTCTTCAGCTAGTTCCAACTGGTTGTAGCCCTGATTGAGGTCTAACTTGCTAAAGACACTGGCTCCCGATAGAATGGCTTTCAGCTCATCAAGTGTGGGGGTAGGGTGACGTTCCCTTTCGATGGCTTTGTTTGCCGCTCTCATATCAATGCAAACTCTGATTTTGCTTTGGTCTTTCTTAGGTACCACCACAATAGGCGATACCCACGGGGTCGGTCCTTCTGCTTTTTCAATCACCCCCAGTTCCTCGTCTTTCTGTATTAGCTCTTCTATGTCCTTCCTTACATGAAAGGGGGCTCTGCGGTATCTCTGAGCGATGGGTGGTATATTTTCATTTATGTGCAAATGGACTTTTTTTTCTTTAAGTTTACCTAAGCCATTGAATAGGTCTGCATAGTCCTCCAGAAGCTTAAGAGTTGTCTGCGGGATTTGTGTGTCAGAGTTGCTGATGTGGTTAACTGGGAGCTTTTTTGCTGATAAAAGTTTAAGCTTTTCACATGTTTCCCAGCCGATGATAGGTTTTTCTGGGCTTTTTATTACATGTATATCAGCTTGGCAGGAGGTGCCCCCAAACTCTAGGAGAGTCCTAAATTGACCTAGAACTGGAGTAGTTTGCTTGACACCAAATCCAGATATCACAGTTTTTGTCGGTCGGAGACAGGGTGTCGGTTTTAAACACTTGAAATCTGCCTCAGACAAAATGTTAATAGTGGCTCCTGAGTCAGCTAACACATTGAATATTTGCTGGCTACTGCCAAAAGATACATCAAAACAGGGAAGGTTTTTCATCTTACCTGTATGGAACACATATTCTGTGTCACTGCCGCTGGTTGAGTCTTCAATGCAGTTCACCGGTCGGTGACTGGTTTGGGCTTCTGGGCGTGGAGGGCGATTTGCTCCACGTTGTCTGTTCTCGTTGTTCATTTTACTAAAACAGACAGAGGTGAAGTGCCCCCATCTCCGGCAATAAGTGCATTGGCTCTGGAATGCTGGGCAAGACGTTGGTCCTCGTTCATGTGGGTATTTTCCGTTGCAATTCCTGCACTGAATTTGCCGGGGGCTGTCGCGTGTCTGTCGCTCGTATGTGACTTTGTTTACTACTGCAGTAGTCGTCCGTATTGTCGTGTCCTCTAAACGCATTTGTTGTAGGTGTGCTGTTATTGTTTCCGTCGTCCTGGCATAATTTATCAGGTCGTGTAGTGGCATGTTAGAGTTTATTAAGCCCTTTTGCCGGACCTTATCTGATGAACAGCCTGTTATCAGTTGAGATTTTATCTCAGCGTTTGCGTCTGCAAAGTGGCACGTAGCTGCTGCTTCTTTCAATTTTCGGTAGAAATCCTCTACATTCGGCGTGGTTTGTTTGATGTTACGGAATGCAAACCGGTTGTATTCCGTGTTATTTTGGGGGTTGAAATGAGCCTGTACGGCCGAGGCGAGTTTGTCGAAGTGGGTTTCGTTTTCTACTGGTGTGGTCTGTTCGGCTGGCAATTCGTCAATGAGGT
The DNA here is from genome assembly GCA_963556195.1 of Sepiola atlantica. Taxonomy (NCBI): domain Eukaryota; kingdom Metazoa; phylum Mollusca; class Cephalopoda; order Sepiida; family Sepiolidae; genus Sepiola; species Sepiola atlantica. The sequence continues at coordinate 59,464,570 of OY744521.1, forward strand.
CGTTCATCGCCTCACCAACAAACGTTAGCAAAATTGCTTTTTGTCTTTTATCACTCTCTATGTCGTGGGCGATAAAATAGTTTCTCAATCTGCTAATGTATTTCGTCCATCTTGCTGCTTTGGCTTCTGACTCACAGTCGAATTCCGGGTAGTGAGGTAAAGCGGCCATGTTTGTTTTGCAACACGTGGGACTGTTTGTTGTTGTTTTTTTTTTTCGTGTTTTCTTGTGTCTATTTTTTGTAAATAGCTCTGTCCTCGTCGCCAATGTGATGGTCCAAGTAGTAAGTAACCGATGCTTGCTAGATATCGGTTATTACTATGGCAAGATTGCAGGATGAACGGGGATTAACCAGAGAGAGAGAGACGAACGAACAAAGATGGTTCTCGGTGAATATCAGACTGAGAAAACCGGATGTCCCCAGGGGCCGTAACTCCTGTGACACCTGCGGTAATCTCCCTTTATTTGTTAAGGACATTACAGATGGTAACATTACAAAGACACAAGGAAACGCTTCTCATGTAAGAACAATTTTTTTTCTTCCAAAGGAAACTGTCAACCAAATTGTTTTTACAATTTGACAGTGACTTTTTTGAAAGGATTTGAGAAGAAAAGATATTTTTGTTTTCATTGTATTTGGACTGTACGTATTATTTTTTTCCTTTTAAACAACTGTTGTCTGGGGAAAAACAAAACAAAATTTTTTTTTTTAAATGGAGGAATTACGCATAGAGGGGTGTATTCGTTTAATTGTCTACCTTTCGGAGTGAAAGTAGCACCAAGTTTGTTCCAAAAAATAATGGATAACATGTTAGGGGGTTTGGATTACGCTATGGCGTACTTGGACGATATATTGGTCAAGAGCGAGACCATTGAACAACACATTGAACATGTGAACAAGGGTTTTTAAAAAATTGGCAGCAAGGATAAATGCAAATTTTTTATGTCCAAAATAAAATATTTAGGACAAATTATAAATGCAAAAGGCAGAAGACCCGACACAGAAAGGTCTAGTGCAATTAAAAATATGCCCGCTCCGACAAATGTTGCTGAATTGCAAGCATTTCTAGGTCTGGCTAATTATTATCAGATATATATAAATAATATGCATGATTTACATTCTCGTTGAACGAATTGTTAAAAAAAGATAAAAAATGGCAATGGACAGAAAATTGCCAGAAGGCTTTTCAAAAGATTAAGGATGTGTTTACAGCAGAACTTTTTTTAACACATTATGACCCGAAATTAGAAATAATTTTGGCTACTGATGCGAGTAATTATAACATTGGGGCCGTACTACTCCATAAAGACAATTTAGGGGCACAAAAGCCATTGCTCATGCGAGCAGAGGTTTAATCTCGGCTAAGAAAAACTATAGCTAGATCGAGAAGGAAAGTTTATCCATCATTTTCGGAATTAAAAAATTTCACAAATTCATCCATGGCCGTACTTCACTTTCGATTTTTGGATCAAAGAAAGGAATCCATGTTCATACAGCAAATAGATTACAGTGATGGGGCACTATTCTGCTAAATTATGATTTCAAAATAGAATATATTCCTTCAAAAAAGTTAGGCCATGCGGATGACTTGTCCCGATTAATTCCGAAATATTGTGAATCAATGACAGATACGGTAATCGCATCACACAAAACTGAAAGTGAAATAAAAGAAGTACTGATTAGCACCGTACGCGAACTCCCAGTGACCGCGCAAGAAATACAAATAGAATCTAAAAGTGATAATTTTATTAAAAACAAGATGGATAAAGTGAAGTGCAAACAAAGGGTAAATATAAATTCGGCGCTAAGCAATAACTATTCAATTTGTGACGAAATTTTAATGTACGCCGAGCGCGTCGTGATCCCAGTTGCATTACAAAAGAGACTGTTAAAGGAATTTTATTGTGGTCACCCAGGAATGTGCCAAATGAAATCGCTTATGCGTTCGTACGTTTTTTGGCCAGGTATGGACCAGGACATTGAGAGGACAGTTAAGAGCTATAGAGGCTGTGCTCTAGCAGCTAAAGCACCACCAATAATGACGACATCATGGCCGAAAGTGGACACGCCATGATCTAGGCTACATCTAGATTTTGCTGGACTGCTAAATGGTGCATATTACTTAATTGTGGTGGACAGTTTAACAAAATGGCCAGAGATTCTGAAATGCAAAAAGCCAACATTTGCCATAACAATAAATCTTTTGCATGAACTGTTTGCCAGGTTTAGATTACCTGATGAAATTATCACAGATAATGGGACCCAATTCACCTAAGAAGAGTTTAACATGTTTTGCAAAGACTTTGGGGTAAAACATATTACTACACCTGTTTACCACCTGAGAAGTAACGGCAGGCAGAAAAGTTTGTAGATACCTTCAAAAGGGCTTTAAGAAAAGCTGGAATGGAAGATCCAACAATTCTTAAGGGTTTACAGGGTTACACCGAACAGAAACATATGATGTTTGCATGAAAAATTTAAAACCACTTTTGACAAATTGTTGCCAGTGAAGAAAAAACATTTTTAAAACACGGATGGTAAGACCAGACATTTTAATGGTGATGAAAAAGTGTTTTTTAAGAATTACAGAAAGGGTAAAATGTTCTGGCAAGACGGTATTGTCACCAGGAGAATTGGATGCTTGATATACATGGTTCGGTGTCCGAAGTGAGAAAACAAGCGTCATGTAAATCAGTTGAGATGCAGATAGGTGGAAAAACAAACCTCACATGAGGAACCCATGGAGGTACTTTACAATGTTATTGATCTATCAATTTCTGAAAATCTTACTACTACTCCTACTACTGAAGTAAGACGTTCAACGAAAAAAAAGAGAAATTCAACAGAACGTCTAGAGATTGATCCAAAAGAGGAAAAGATATATTTCTAGGAAGAAATAAATCTTAAGGGGGAGGTGTTGTGGACTGATCCGGATTCACCCATAGAGACAGGATGCATACGTCAGGTCACTATGAAGTCGACACCTTTTCCCTTACCAAAAAGAACCGCTTAACAAACCGCTTAGCACGTCTGCCTAGACCAACTTATTGTAATTAAGTATCTTTAATACAATTCCTATTCCTTTCAATTCCTGTCTTGGGTTTCTTATTTACTTATTGTTATTCTTACGATATAACAGTCTGTCAACCGACAGTTTCTTTGTTTCCTCCAACATCCAAAGTAAAAAACTTGTCATTATGTTTGAGCACACAATATGGACATATAATAAGGTAGTGTGAGTGGGGGTTTAACTGAGTCATTCATACACATGGGTTCATGATGCAATGTCCTTAGGGACAGCTGACTTGATGCTTTAATGACAGGTGTTTATGGGTGGCAAACTGTTAAAGTAGCATCTAAGCCATAACATAGTGTTCCAAATCCACCACAGGTGAATATGAAGGCGTAAACATATGACCAGCAAATGAGCTTCCGTATAGCAGTTTAGCTGGAGAATATCCCAAATCTTCTTTAATAGCTGAGCAACAGCCAAGGAGAACAAAGGACACATACTTCATCCAACGTTGTGGATCAGGGGCTGCATGTAATGATGATTTAACTTGTCAATGTAAGCGCTCGATCATTCCATTAGAAGCTGGGTGATAACTAGTAGTCCTAGTACGTTTAATACCCAGAATTTTGAATAGTTCTTGGAATAGGCATGTTTCAAACTGCCTGCCGTGATCAGTGGTAATTGTTGCCGGGATACCATAACGCAAAATCCAGCCCGCTATAAGGTACAGTTTCAGCAAGTAGGAGTAGCCTTGGCTGACCAGCCAGAGTCCAACTAAGTCAACGTGTATGTGTTTGAATCTTGTATCAGGGGTGTTGAACGTTCCTAGTGGGTTCGTACATGTCTGTGCACCTTAGAGTTTTGGCAGGGTTGATAGAAACGGTTCCAAGCAGTGATTTTATGTCTCATATTCGACCAGAAGAATCTGGCTGAAATGAGCTTCACCAAGACAGAGACTCCATTGTGAGCCAGTCCATACAAGGAAGAAAAGACAGTTCTTCGATGATTTTCAGTAATTAGAACTTGAGGTGAATCTAGAGATGTCTCACATAAGATTTGTTCATCCGCTGTAGGGATGGGGATGTATTGGAATTTACAATTAGCAAATCGTGGAGTTGACGGAGGTTAATATCCTCTGATGAAGAAATAGCACTGATGGGAAGACGAGATAGTGTGTCTGCATAGTATTTTGTGAACCGGATATATACCGTATGTCGCTGGAGAACTGGGAAATGAAGTTCAAATGCCTAGCTTCCTGAGGGGAATATTTGTCCAGCTTAGCACGTAGTGTGAACGTAAGTGGATAATGATCCATGTAAATGGCAAATTCCCGACCATCCAATGCGCCACAAAAATGTTTAATAGCTAATTAAATAGGTTCAAGTCAAGTTCAAGTCAAAGAGAACTATAACGACTTTCCATGGGTGTAAATCAACAAAAAAAGTAGGACAAAGGTTGAATCTGCTGCTGCTGATGTTGCTGTAAAACTGCGCCAACTGCAAAACTAGATGCATCCACGACAATAGAATATTTAGCATCAGGTAAAGATGTGTCTGCAAGCTTTTTTTTCGCCTTGTGAAAGGCTTTAAGTTGGCCATCATGAAGTAAAATGGGTTCATCTTTCTTCTTTCTATTTTTCAATAGATCGGGTAAAGAAGTAAGTATATGCGCACAATGCAGGATGAACCATCTGTAATAGTTCAACAGTCTGAGAAAATGTCGTAATTAACAAAGAGAAGTTGGTGGATGTAGATCGAGCAGAACTTTAACTTTTTTAGGAAGAGGTGAAATAACTTTCGAGCTTATGATATGACCTAGGAATACAAGACTTGTGACACCAAAGATACATTTAACAGGGTTTACCCTGACATAGTAACGCTGCAAACACTCAAAAAGAATACAGAGATCTTTTAAATGTTCCTCCGGTGAGGAGTTAGCTATCAGGATGTCGTCTATATAGTCAGTGGCGTACTGAGGCAAAGCGCCGCCAGGGGCCCTATTCATAAGATCCATCCCCTTTTCTTGGAGGACAAAAAAAATTAAATATTTATAATAATGTTGATTGAATTTTTTTTTTTTAATTATCAGATTTATTAAATTTTGACTTTGCAGGCTTCTGTAGAAGCAAAGTCACTTATTATTTTGTCAAAGTCCATGCTCAATTGATAAGAGCAACACATTCGAAAGGCGATCCTGTGGCATGCTCGATCTTAGGTTTTAATAAGTTTTAGTTTTGTAATAGACTGAGCCAATCCCCCGACATAAATGACAAAAAATAGCCTGTGTCATGCATGAAATTTGCATAGCGTCCAGGTAAATTGATAAAAAGAAAGGATTTGAAAATGAAAATAGAATCAACTGGAAAGCGACAGGAACGATGGTTGATTGTTAGACGATTGTCCTTGATTTTTTCGTTTTTTTTTGTGCGTTGCTTTCTTACAGGTTTTGAGAAGCTTCTGTCTGCGGTGACAACAGAAACTGTAAGAGAGTCAAAAACAGCTGCAGACCAATAACAATATTTGGCACAGTTTCTTTCACTTGCCACTGATGGATCTATCTCAGCCATTCAATAGCCGATAATTTGGTTATCACTGACTTATACCATTTTCCTCTTCGTAAGCTGCTGTTAAAAAATCGCGAAGACGAAGAACTTCCGAAGCCAACATAGAAACATTCAAGTCCCAACGTATTCTTTGTCAAGACTATTACATTTTTGTTACAACTCCTTTTCAGTGTCTTCTAGGATTTCTGGCGACGATAATCCAGCGAATAGTTTGCAAATTAAATATGGAGTTCAATCTTGCTTCCAGTTCAGTAACAATCCGATCATGACATTCGTAATAGATCGCTTTGAACTTCTTGCTCAAACATTTGGTCAATATCATTTTCAGTTTCCCCTTTATCTTTCTTCTAATCTGCTTTTCAACTAGAATTCCAATTTTGTCACACTTGGTTTTACTTAGATTAGTCGATTCAGACACCAGAACGTCCCTGCTTCAATTAAAGAAAATTTTGGCTGTTTCCCTGTGAGTTACTCAGACATCCAAACCAATGTCCAGTTCTTGGATTTGATTTTTGTAATCTATTCATAAGTGAAAATAAAAAAAAGAGTTTCAAAGGTAATCCAACTTTTAACCACTCTGCACTCTTCTTTTCTCTCTGAAAATCAACTGACCCAACTCAATCCAAGTACAGTTTTTATACTAATAACACCACCACCTATGCAAATTGACTGCCAGCCAGAGCCATCTAGCTCCCGAGACTCCAAATAGCCAATCTGCAAAGAGGAGAAAATTCAATTGACAACTTGACTGTTAGTGCCATCTCAAATAACAGATATTATCACCAACGCAAATTAAATGGACACAGTATTATGAGAAATAACTGAGGGTAGATGCTGTCAATCATTCCTCTTTATTGTCACACTACGAGTGTCAACCAGGCGTTTTATCACAATTTTGGATCAGATTTATTTCTCCCAGAAATGTAAATGTGACACAAAGGAGAATATTCTATGTTAAAAATAAATATTAAGAAAAAAATAATCTAAAAAATACACATGTTAAAAAAGGAACATAGGTCATTTTTTAACATGATCCGCAAATCTAAGGTAGAAATCACAATCTCAAGATTATTTTCTCAATCTCGAGATTCCATATTCAGTCTCTAGATCTCAAAGTTGAGATTTCCAGAACTGGCAATCATTGATCAATTATTAGACCTACTTACTTTATAGAATATATATACTCGATGTTATTGAATACATGCACATTTGTGTGATTTATTTTATTACTAGCTGCACCCATGTCTAGGCATTGCCCAAGAAATCTAATCAAGAATGTTAAGTCCCCAACATTAAACTGCAACAAGGATAGTTACCCCTTTGTTTGGGGCTGGATTTTCTCACATAAAAGTCTTGTACCTGACTTTCTTTGTCATCGTGGGGAAACAAGTATATCGAGATAATGGTGGTGTTTCATTAAAACAGTGCAACGTCAATAAACCTTCCACTCGACTCAGAGTTGACAGTTGTTTTCAAAAAGCTGGGTTTATAGGTACATCGGAGGGGGCCAAGGATCAAATTAATTGTTGGCTAACGCCAAGAGCTTATTGATGGAGTGCAGACAGTGACTTTTGTTTTGTTCTTTCTTTCTTTCTCTCTCTCTCTCTATTGTTATTTATATGCATTCTTGTTTTCTCTTCTTTTTGTTAAGGGTTTCTCTCCCCCCTCTCTCTCTCGTTTTTATCAACATGAAAGAGAATTGTGAGTTCAAATTTCTTCCTTTTACAGGATGGCCGTGTCTAAAGCCAACTCTGCCAACCTTCGAGTTTTTTATGGTTTTCAAAATGAATGAATAAAATGTTATATATTTTTATATAAAATGATTGTTCGCTTCTTTATTACAATCATTCAAATTTTCAGCACGACGACCCCTTCTCTATCCCAGCTAATTAATTCTCTGGAGAAAATTAATGATGCCAGTATTAATGACGTCAACACCCGTCAGACCTAACGACAGGATTAAACCCCTTCATGGAAGGGAATGTGACTATTGTTGCTCTGGAATCTTGTAGCAGGACGATAAGAGCCCTTCAAAAGACGTCTGACAGCATAGACACGCCAATATACACTCCGCGATAGTATTACCAAACTACGGGAGTGAAGCAAAGTAAGAGTATTGTTAATATTTATATTTTTATGTATTCTGGAATACTTCATAAGTAAGTTAATAAAAAACAGCAACATGTGAGGTGAAAGGTATATGCGAAACTAATTTCCCACTGTAAATTCTAAAATAATTGTGTTTGTTTTATTTGGTACTTCTTGAATCGAACTGTTTTTAAATATTATTTTTCGCCGAGAGTGAATCTGTATTTTTTTGGTGCTGATGTAGTGTATGACCTTGAAGAGCCGATAATAATTAAGACAACACGATGGTATATTTACAAGAGTGTATTTACAGAAGTACAGAATAGTATGTTACAGAAAGTCTGTATCCAATACTGTGGTTATGACTTCCACGAATGACTACCACAACACTTTGTCGTAACTCTATATATAGTGTCTGAAAGAGTCCAAAATAGGGTAGATCAACATCACACTATAACACCCCCTTTTAAGCCTTGTTACATATGGAGTCAATACCTTTTTCTCTTCATGTTTACTTCAATGAAGTCTGTATTTTTACGTTCCCTTTTTTATGTTTGCTTTTCAAAAACTATTTGCGGGATTGGTAATTCAAACTTGTCAAACACGACATTCATTAATTCGTCCTCTTGAGTATTGTTCTCTACACCATCTTTTTCTCATTCATTTGATTCAAATGCCTTTTGTGTGTAAATTTGGCTCTCTTCACCATGTAAATCATGTTCCCAATCCTTTTATCCACTATCCCTGTTTCCCAGTAGGATTTTTTGTTCTAAAACATTTTTTCAGAGTTTAAAACGTCCCTTTGTGACATTTATTTTACGTTCTGGTTTCTTATGGGTCGGTAACAGTCTATCAAAAACCGTTGTGATCTTCCTTGCAAACATTGTTTCTGCTAGCGTCATGGAAGATAGAATATTGTTATTTTGGGTCATCCTATATACTTATAGAAATTCTTGAATGGCCTTTTCAGTAGGTGTACCCTTCACTTTCTTAAGCACTCTTTTAAACGTATTCACCAAACCATTCTGCCTGACCATTGCTACTCACATGATATGGCGCGATCGTGATATATTCTACTAAAAACGACTGACAGAATATTTTGAACTCACTAGACATGAATTTTGTACTGTTGACCGATACTATACAGTCAACAACTCCGAAATATATGAACAATTCATGCAAAAAAACAATTGTTGCTTCTGTAGTGTGCTTCTTACATTTTAATATTTCGGGTTATTTTGTGAAACTGTCCACTATTATTAGATTATAGAACCTATCTAGTAGCCCAGCAAAATCAATATGTATCCTAGACCACGGTAGTCAATTTTCAGCCAGGGTCTGTACTTTACAGAAGGCGTCTTTGATGCTAAAGCACAATTTCATTTGCATAATTTCATCGCATTTTCAACATTTGTCCATTCTCGTTCAATATACATAACTTTGCATGACACTTTTCATTCTTAAAATGCCAGAATGACCGACATGAAACTCTCTTAGAATTCGTGTCTGTAATACTGCAGGAATGACTGATCGATTGCTTTACATCACTACACCATCACAGATGGAATATACTTCCGAAATTTATCGGTGTTTTTCTTTTATGGCATTTTTTATGTTCTTTAGAAAATCGTCATTCATCACCTTTGCCTGTTACCGGAAGCCTTCTAATGACGGTGCACAATGTATTTTTCACCTTAACTTCAGTTTGTAGAGAGGCAATCACTGTCTTCAAGGGGTTCAGCATATTTTGGTATCAGTCTAGACAATCCGTAAGCATGACTGATTTTTGAAGATGGGAGATACTCCATTTTGTAAATGTAATTTAGCAGAATGGTTCCTTATTTTTGTAGTTTGTTCGCAGTGTAGAGACGACATAGTTGCCTCCTTTGAATAGGATTTTGCTTCTTAATAGATCAGAGACGTGTCCTTCTTGAGAAAAGGGATCAAGTCTCGTGATCTCGGAAGACACGTGACTTAGACCCAGTTCTCGTGAGATTCTAGGAATCCCTCTGATATTCTTTCTCTTCTCGGTTGTCCTTCCTGGAGTGAAGTAACCCTTTCTGGTTGGTTCCTCTGGGAAATTCCAAATGCGTCGATTGTAAGTAGACCCTTTTGTGCATTTCACACAGCTCATTTATTTGTGTATCAACTATGTGCATTCAATTGTCTTGGGACTTATAGTAAATGGTTGTTTCTTTATATTTGATCGTGACAACGTTTGTCAAAATAGACGTTAAATAAATGCATATGAGTTTTAACTCACTTCTTTGCGTTTCCTTATTTGTTGACACGTTTTGCCTGGTATTTACGGTTGGTTTTCTATAGCTGAGAATGCGACCGACTAAACCGAATAAGTGGTGACCCCTTATTATGGACTCGCACAAATGGCCATTATATATATATATATATATATATATATATATATATATATATATATATTCATTTATTTTTTTTTTTTTCACCCATCCAGCCGGCTCCTCCAGGAATCTAAATGCGTCTAATGTAAGGAGACCCTTTTGTGTATTTCTTTATCTTTAATCATGCCAACGTTTGTCAAAACAAACGTTAAATAAACGCACATGAGTTTAACTCACTTCTTTGTGTTTTCCTTATTTGCCAACACACACGTGCGTTATTATTAATGTTTGTGCTTTCCTTAGTAACACGGCCTGTTTTCTGTAGACTGAGAACATGAACGCACTCAACTGAACAGCAGTATGCATCGGTAAACCCTTTTTCGACCCATAAATTGTTAACAGTGGTTTATGGTCGGTTTGTAATAAAAAATATCTTCCGTGAACGAAACGATGAAGTTTTGTGACTGCAAAAATAATACACAACGCTCTCTTCTCAATTTGTGAGTAACTTTTTCTGCAGGTAAAAATGTACGAGACGTGTGTGCGATAGGTTTCAGCAAACCGTCGTTCATTTTGTGTAAAATACAAGCTCCAATCACGTATGAACTAGCATCAGTGGCTACAACGATTTTGCGATCTGAATTATAATGCGTTTAAATTAATTCAGAAGTGAAAATACTTTTTATTTTCTTAAATGCCTCCTGGAATTCTGTCATCAAGATTCAATCTTTTCCCTTCTCCAAGAGGCGTCTGCAAATTGTGCATGCTTGGGATAAATATGTAATAATTTGCTAACCCAAGAAAAAATTGCGATGGAGCTGCCATCTTTTTATTGTACTTGCTTGCTCTGAGTCTGGTCTTCTACGATCCTTGTTTATTATTTGACCCAGATATTTTATTTTTTCCATAAAAAATTCGCATTTCTCATCTTTCAATTTGAAATCATAGTCTTAAATTCTTTTAAATACTTCGTGTACATGCGATTTGTGTCATTCGGTGCTTTTACTGGTTATTAGAATATCATCTATGTAGGCTATCGCAAACTCTAGTCCGCTAAGTAAGGCGTCCATGGCTAATGCCACCTTACCTCAAACAGTAATCTTTTACATTTGTATAAACTCTTATGGATATTTATACATGGTAGCCTTGAGCACACCTCGTCTACCGACCGGTATTTCTAGATACACGTTACTTAAGTCAACTTTTGAAAAACAATTTCCTCCGTTGAGTTTCGAGAATATTTCTTCTGGACTAGGCAAATGATAGTGATAATCTTTTAGTGCCTGTTTCAAATTCGTGAAAAAATCTGCACACACGTGAATTTCTTTACTCTTTTTTTTTACGTAGACTGCAGGTGAATCCCATTCGCTGTATTCAACCTTCAATAACACTCCCATTTTCAAGTCTATCTAATTCCATGTCAATTTTATCTAATGACGCAAATGGAACATTTCTCTTCTTTTTAAAAACTGGTTGAATATTTGGTTTCAATCTAAACTTTGCAGTTACTTTTTTACATCTTCCCAGACCACCAGAAAAAACTTATGAAAAACTTTATTTCAATTTTTTCTTTAACCTCTCTGCTGCAGCATTTAGGGTTTTTATATTCTGACAGAAAGAATTTATAGGCATATCTCATGATTGAAACTTTTTCATCCAATCAGTATCAAAAGGTTACTTGAATTGTTCATCACAAACATTTTCAATTTTAAAGTTTTTTCTTGTAGTTATTAGTTCGCTCTCAATTATTTGTTCTCCAGTGACGCTTTTAGGTACTGCTTTAGTTCTCATCAAAGTCGGTTTTCCAATTGAAGATTTATGATCGATGTTGTGATATCCGTATACATTGATTGATGTCGATTAGACGAAAATACAAGGAGGCTGAAGTGAAACACGTTTATTTACTTAGGTGTACAAACCGGAACTGCTGACGGTGAGCCCGAAACCGGAAGAGGGGATATGGGAAGGGAGTGGGAGGAGGGCTAGCTAGATTTCTATTGCTGATACTACAACATCCCCTTCTGTATTAAAGGAGAAGTACGTTGGGCTGTGATGGGCTGGAGAGGTTGCGGGGTGGGGGAGATAGTTCATTTTGTTCTGTTACAGGTCGAGCCGCTGGGTGGGTTTGCTCGTCCTGTTCGACCTACGTAGTTTGGCAGGTGTTGATGGAACTGGTGGATGTGTGCTTGAGATGGTTGATGGTTGACCACTGGCTGGCCGTGGTCCCTGTGCTGGGATAGTGCTGTGAGGGTAAGGGACTCGGTGTGTGCCACAACAAGTTTTCCGTTGGTGCTGGCATTTCGTGTTGTCCGCCTTTCCCTTTGTTGGCCTTAATAACTGCCGGTTTCTGCGATGGATTCCACCGTTGGCGAATTTTACTACATATGACCTTGGCTCTGCTGCGATCTGCACAATCTTTCCAGGTTCCCAGAGTCTGGTTCTTTTGTCCTGAACATGAACCTGTTGGCCGGTATGTAACTGTGTGTGTTGATGGCTATTCTTTCGGTCATACCACTTTTTTGTTTCTTCTTTGCTCTTCTCCAACTCTAGCTTTGTTTGTTCATCCCCTAGTTGTTGTTTCGACACTAGTGGGGTCCTCATGGGTCTTCCATTCAGTAGTTCTGCTGGGGATTTGATTTGAGCTGATAGCGGTGTGGCCCTGTACGCCATCATTGCTAGGTGGGTGTCTGTGTTCGTTTCTCGTGCTTTCAACAACAACTTTTTACAGACGCCCACCATCCTTTCTGCGAACCCGTTTGACTGGGGGTGGAGTGGTGACGAGGTAGTGTGCCTAAAGTTGTACGATTTGGCAAAATCTTCAAACTCTGCACTGGAATACTGGGGCCCATTGTCACTGAATACTGCCTCTGGGACACCTCGTTCTTCGAACAGGAGCTTCATTTGTCGGATTACTGCAGCTGATGTCGTCGAGTGGAGACGCCGTATGAAAGGGCTGCGGCTGTAATGGTCCCCCACCAGTAAAAATTCCTTATCTTCCATGGTAAAGATGTCGGTACTGACATACTGCCATGGGTAAGAAGGGGTCTCGTGCTGGAGTAGTGTTTCTGATGGGAGACTGGGTTGGTACTTCTGACATGTGGAGCAGTCTCTAATTAGTTCCTCTATGTCTTTGTTGATACCGACCCAGAACACTGCTGTTCGGGCCAGTAAGCGGGTTTTCTCTATCCCTTGGTGGGATGAATGTAGTTGTTGTAGGATGTCTGGTTGAAGTGAGCGAGGTATGATGATTTTGTTGCCTTTAAGGAGTACTCCATCTTGGAGGCCAATTTCGTCCCTATAATTCCAAAAAGCTTGTACGTGAGAGTGGCAGCAGGATCGATTTTCTGGCCATCCAGACATAACTGTGCTGGTGAGCTGTTTTAATACTGGGTCTTTGGGTGTTTCTGCCTTGATATCTAGCAAGCGAGTTGGGGATGCGTTCAGGTGTGCGTTAAGTAGATGTATGTTGATGTCTACATCCCTGATTGGTTCCCCTGGGATTGGTGACACCCTGGATATGCAGTCGGCTATGGGAATGGATTTTCCTGGATTGTATTTAACTGTGAAATCATAGCCTTGGATTTTAAGTAACATTCTCGCTAACCTTGGTGGTGCATTAGCAAGATTCTTTAGGGCTATTGATTCTAGCAGTTTGTGATCAGTTATTATTGTCACTGCTTGGCCCCATACATAGTGATGGAACTTTTCCAGCCCAAAAACCACTGCTAGCATTTCGCGTTCTATGTTCGAGTACCTTGTCTCAGGCCCCGACAGAGTTTTGCTTGCTAGAGCGACCGGCATTCCATTTTGGATGAGGGCTGCACCCAGTCCAGCTGATGATGCATCAACCTGTATATTTATTGGCGCTTTTGGATCAAAATATTTAAGCACAATTGCTTTCCCTACTTCGTCTTTTATGCTGTTAAAAGCCATCTGTTCCTGTTCAGTCCAGATGAATTGAGTTTTTGTTGACAGAAGATCTCGGAGTGGCTTGGTCAGCATTGCCAGTTGTGGCGAGAATTTGTTTAAATAATTTGCTAGCCCAAGAAAGCTTGCTAATTGTTTTTCGTCTTTTGGTGGTTTCATTTGGACGATCGCCTCTGTCTTCTTTGGGTCTGGTTTTATTCCATCCCTTGATATGATGTGGCCAAAAAAAGAGATTTCTTGCGTGCGGACCACTAATTTATCCGGGTTGAATTTGCAGTTCTTAGACCGAGCTCTTTCTAGGAGTTTGTTGAGTGCTATGTCATGATCGCTGCCATCCTCCTCAAATCCAACGATAACGGTGTCGTCCGATATTGAGAGGACATTTTTTATGTCCCCAAAGGTCTCAAACATGGCTCGCTGAAATTCGTCTTGCGCACTCTTGACCCCCATTGGGAGCGCTTAAACATATAGCGTCCCTCAGGAGTGATGAATGTTGTAAGTTCTCTTGATTTTTTGTCCAGCTTCATGTTCCAGTAGCCTGATTTCACATCCACTATTGAGAACCATTTTGCTCCATGAAGTCTGGAGATGATTTCCTCAAATGTTGGTGTAACAAAGTGTGGCCGCAACACTGCCCTGTTTAAGTCCTTAGGGTCCAGGCATAGTCTGACAGATCCATTGGCTTTTGTGACGCATACAAAAGAGTTGACCCAGGCTGTCGGTTTTGTTACAGGGGTTATTATATCTTGAGCTACAAGGGAGTCTAACTCTGCTTTGAATTTCTCTTTCAAGGCTATTGGTACCCGACGGGGTGGGTGTATTACTGGGGGTACTGACGGGTCAATCTTGATGCTGTACTCCCCTGGCAAGCAGCCAATGCCTTCGAATATGTCAGCAAATTCCTTGAGTATCCGTTCTCTTTCTTTCGTATCTCCTTCTGGTTTTGATTGTACTGCCGCGGGTAAAGTGGTGTGGTCTTGTTTTGGTATATTGGTCCCTATTGTAAAATTGAGGGTCACTAGTCCTAGATGTCTGGAGGCCAAGTAGCGCGGGTCCATCACTTCTTACTACGTGGAAGTTGGTACTTGTGAACTTGTCACCATATCTGACTCCTAGGTGACATACGCCCATTTGGTCGATTTGAACACCCCCAAAGGCTAATAGTCGGATAGGAGTGTCTTGAAGGTGTACATGCTTGAGTTTTTTGAAGTATTCCCAAGGGATAAGGTTGCTCATAGCGCCTGTGTCCACCTTTGCATTTATTTTTATTTGGGATCTGTTGTTCCCTATTCTTAATTTCGCATATGCCTCTCTAACATCTGTTGGAGTATGCGATTTTGCTGATATGGTATGGAAATATGCCTCTTTTGGCAAGTCGTTGTCTTCTTCGTCGCTGTGTGCTGTTATGTTGTGAGCGTTTCTATATCTTGGGGGTTTTGCCGATCTTGGAGGTCTATCGTGCTTATTAATGGAGTCTTTTGTGTCTCTGGTGCGGCAAACAACTGCAAAATGCCCTGTCCTCCGGCACTTCCCACAGGTTTTTCCTTTTGCTGGGCATTCACCCCTGTAATGGCCTTTTCCACAGAAGTAACATTTATTATAGTGCTCCTTCCCCGTCTTTATTGCGTGGGCATCTTCTGTTCTTTCCTCGGGGATCTTTGGTTCTCTATGTGTGTTTTGTATTGCCTCCACCTGCTTCAGTGTTGCCTCTTCTGTCTCTGCAGCATGTAGCGCTTCTGCGATGCTGAGATTCTTTCCTTCTTTGAGTAATGCCTTTTGTGTGGACTTTATGTTCAGTCCAAAAATAAAAAGGTCGACCAGAAGGGTTTTCTCGACGGGGAGATCGTACTCGCACTGTTTTATCATTTGCCGTAGTCTCTTCAAGAATCCGTGGGCTGCTTCATCAGGTTGTTGCCGGCACTGTAGGAGCTGGTATCTTGCGACGCGGAAGTTTGACCTCGGCTCTATATATGCGCGAAATTTCTTGATGTAGTGTTCTACATTGCACGCTTCACCTGCCTCAAATTCAAATGTGTCACTCAACTCTTGGCCTTCTATTCCCGACCATAGCAACAGATAATTCACTTTTACGTCTTCACTTGCATCTTTGAGAGGTCCGTTAAAGTGCAACATAACCTGTCGAGCGAATCTGTCGAAATCTTTTGGTAAATTGGCACTCTGCCAATCCATAGACGGGGGAGGTAATTGACAGGCCATTGTTGATAAAGTGAATTAGTACACGTAGAAGAAATGAAAAAGAATACGTATTATTATTATTATTTTTTATTTTTTTGTTGTGTAACTTGAGTTATTAGCGTACGGTATTTGTATATAAATTATTTTGTTGTTGTTGTTGTTGTTGGTTTAGAAAAATAACAATAACAATATGGATATGAATAGCGAATCGCCTACCTTCACAGGGTCTTGTTCTGGCGTTTTTCGACAGCGTTTCTCTGTTTGCTTGTTTTTTTTTTTTTTTTTTTTTTTTTTTTTTTTTTTTTGGTATTATGTCCGTGACTTTGTAGATTCACTTTACACCGTGACTTACTTGTTTTGAGTTCCTCTTTTACCGTCTCCACGTGTAGACTGCTGACCCGTTTCTTTTTTTTTTTGTTTATCTTCTCTATTTTTTTTTCTCTGTTGTTGTTCGACTTTTCTACGATAACTGTAGATGTCTATAACTTATTTGCAACCACTTCTGACACCATGTTGTGATATCCGTATACATTGATTGATGTCGATTAGACGAAAATACAAGGAGGCTGAAGTGAAACACGTTTATTTACTTAGGTGTACAAACCGGAACTGCTGACGGTGAGCCCGAAACCGGAAGAGGGGATATGGGAAGGGAGTGGGAGGAGGGCTAGCTAGATTTCTATTGCTGATACTACAACAATCGACAAAACTGATTCTGAGTCAAATTGCATTTTAATATTCCTATTCAATATTCTTACTTGTAAGAACTTTCTAATATTTTTCACATCGTCACATTTAGCGATTGTAATAAAGCCTTTTTTTATTTTATTTTTTACTCTGCAGTGTGTACTTTAGTGTCTCATAAGATCGCATCTAGACACTTTTTCATTTTATATAAACAATCTTTCTACCAATGCAGCTGCCTGCAACTGAAACACGGTTTAGGCGGCATATTATTTTTCTTTTATTTATCAAATTTAGCTAGTGAAGTAATTATCTTTTTATTACATATTTTACTAATATATGACACTCCACTTTTTCAATGTCTTTTGAATCTTGACGAACGCTAATAAAACGTTGACAGTCCTCTGTAATATGTTGGAGTGT
This sequence comes from Sepiola atlantica, assembly GCA_963556195.1. Lineage (NCBI taxonomy): Eukaryota > Metazoa > Mollusca > Cephalopoda > Sepiida > Sepiolidae > Sepiola > Sepiola atlantica. Next base: position 59,481,820 of record OY744521.1, read on the forward strand.
GAAACCACTTCTGATTTCCGCATCGGTATTCGATACTAATCCTTGCACAAATATAAGGCATTTGAAATTGTTAGGACTCAACTCCGACAACTTGAAATCATCACAGTGTTTGTTAACTTTGCTAGTGTAGTCTTCATCGTCTTTCCTTGTGAGATACATGTATTTCCACCTTTTGTGAAAAAAGACCTTTTAGGGCTAAACAATTTAGTCAATAATTGTATCGCTTCAACAAATGTAAGGTCGCTGTTTTTTGTGGCAAGATATAATTGACGAATTTGGTATGTTCAACCATACCCAATTTTCTTAGTAACAAACTAACCTTTTTAAAATCAGTTCAATTCGCACAGTCCTTATTATAAAGATTTTCGTATCGTCTAAAATACAAAGCAAACGTAATTTCGTTTTCAGGGTCGTAATTAACATTAATGTTAGCGCTCCAAATAGCGTTTTGTGAAAATACACTTTTTGACCCCTATTCGATATCTCGTATAATTTTTTCTGTTTCTGTCAGGTATAAAGAAATATATCCTCAAATCTGTTCATTTGCTTCGATGTCTTTTTTGAAATTTCTGTTCTATTTCCATCTGTTCCATTTGTTTTTCTCTGAATTTCTCTTCTAGTCCAAGCTGTTGTTCTTGTTCGTGTTTAATAATTACCAACATAGCACTTTTAAATTCCTCCATTTTTCGTTACTGCTACCGACTTTTACATGTATATTTTTTTCAATTTTTATTTTACACGGTCGTAACTTTTCTTACTGGAAAATAAATTATTAACTAAGCAAGAGAAAAAAATAAGCTCGCTCAAACTTATTTTCGTGTTCCTGATTAAACAAAAAAAATAAGATAAAAATCTATAGACTTTTTTGTTGAGTTTCCTTTTCTTTTCTTTCCGTGGTCGAAAGATTTAAATTTCCAAACCTTGATTTGAAATTTTTTTGTCCCACTCAAGAAGGAAAACTTTTTTTCAATCCTATTTTTTGACGTTAGAGTCTTTTCCCCTTCACAGAGTTGGCACACCTTGGAATATACCCATAAACTACTTTTGTTAAAATATGGAAACTTTAAATGGCGAAGCAGAGAAACTAAATAAAGAATTAAAAGAAGGTTTTATTTTCTGGTGGACTAGTAAAAAAAATGACTGCCAACTTTGAATTAAAACAAAATATCCAACCAGTTTTTAAAAAGAAAAGAAATGTTCCATTCGCGTCATTAAATCAAATTGACATGGAATTAAATAGACTAAAAAAATTTAGAATTCAGCGAGTGGGTTGCGCCTACAGTCAATGTAAAAAAAGTAAAGAGATCCGTGTTTGTGCAGATTTCTCCACAGGATTGAACCATGCACAAAAGGATTGCCACTACCTTTTGCCTAGTCCAGAAGAGATTTTTGCTAAACTCAACGGAGGAATTTATTTTTCAAACATTGATTTAAGTGATGCTTATCTACAAATACATGTGGACGAAGAGTGCTCAAGGTTACTTTGTATAAATACTCATAGGGGTTTGTACAAATTCGAACGATTACCATTTGGGGTTAAGGTTGGATCAGCAATTTTTTAACAAGTAATTAACACATTGCTTAGCAGACTGGAATTTGTGACAGCCTACCTAGATGGCATTCTAGTGACCAGTAAAAGCACACATCAACACAATCGCATTTAAGTATTTATCCAGAACTATGGATTTAAATTGAAGAAGGGAAAATGCTATTTTTCCATGGAAAAAATTAAGTATCTTGCTCAAATTATAGATACAGATCATAGAAAACCAGACTCAGAGCGAGCTACTGCGATAATTTGAAAAAACATCCTCACATCAGAATTATTGTTGACGCACTACAATTCAGGTCTCGAAATCATTGTAGCTACTGATGCTAGTTCGTACGAAATTGGAGCTTGCATATTACACTAAATGGAAGACAGATCGCTAAAACCTATTGCTCATGCATATCGTACATTACTACCTGCAGAAAAGAGTTACTCACAAATCGGAAAGGAAGCATTGGGTATTATTTTTGCAGTCCGTAAATTTTATCATTTTTTTATGGAAGACATTTTGTGTTGCAAACCGACCATAAACCACTGCTAACGATTTATAGGCCAAAAAAGTGTTTACCATCGCATACTGCAAACAGATAACAGAGATGGGGGACCATTCTCCTCAATTACAATGATAAAATGGAGTATCTCCCATCGTCAAAAATCAGTCATGCTGACGGATTACCTAGAGTTATACCAAAATATGCTGAACCCCTGAAGACACAGTGAGCTACAAACTGAGGTAGAAGTAAAAAATACATTGTATAACGCCATAAGGGAGCTTCCGGTAACGCTCGAAGAAATAAAAGAAAAGACGCTACACAACGATTTCTTAAAGAACATAAAAAATGAAATAAAAGAGAAACATCGACAAATTTCAGAAGTGTATTAAATCTGGGATGAAGTTATTATGTACAGCGATCGAGTTATTATTCCTGCAGCAGTACAAAAATGAATACTAAAAGAATTTCATGTTAGTCATCCGGAATTTTGAGAATGAAAAGTCTCATATGAAGCATGGACAAAGACATTGAAAATGCGGTGAAAATATGCAACGGTTGTGCTTTGGCAGCAAAGACACTTCCTATAAAGTTCAGACCGTAGCCGAGAACTGACGGACCCACTGGATGGTTTCTCTTAACTAATAGTGGTGAACAGTTTCTCAAAATGACGGGAAATATTAAAATGTAAGAAATCAACTACGGAAGTAACCATTAGTTTTTTGCATGAATTGTTCGCCCGGTTCAGGGTCGTTGACTGTATTGAATCAGACAATTAAACGCAATTCACATCTAGTGAATTTAAAATATTCTGTTAAACTTTTGTATTAGAGCACATCACAATCGCATTGTATCTTGTGAGAAGCAATGGTCAGGCAGAACGGTTCGTGGATACGTTCAAAAGAGCTCTGAAGAAAGCAAAAGGTACACTTACTGAAAAGGCCATTCAAGAATTTTTTCAGGTATGCAGGTTTGCAAGTAGATGCCCCCAAATAACAATGTTGCATCTTCCATGACGCCAGAAAAAGCAATGTTTGCAAGGAAGATTAAGACAGTGTTTGATAGACTGTTACCAACCCATGTGAAACTAGGACGTGGAAGAAATGTCACGAAGAGACGCTTCAAAGTTGGAGAAAAGTTTTCTTTCGGATATTCAAAAACAATAAATCCTACTGAGAAACAGAGATAGTGGATAAACAGATTGGAAATATGATTTACACAGTAAAGGGACCCAAGTTTACCCACAAAAGACGCATGAACCAGATGAGGAAATGATATTCAAATGCTGTTGAGAATAATTTCTCTATCTACACAAACCAGACACGCACATCACGGGAAAAAGTTGGTATCAAGTTGCTACTCATTGTTGAAAGGAAAGAACAGAAATACGATTCCAAAATAAGCAATCGAAAAAATGAAAGTGAGCCTGAAGCAGGTGAAAAGCCTGTCTAATTAACAAACTGGAAGTGAACACGAAAGATACTGATATCATAAAGGACAGATTCTCCTTATGGGGGAAGTGTTAAAGAAATAAATCTGGGATATATTAGGAAAATATTGTTTTGACTTCCTTTAGCAAACAAACCTAATATGAATGACAAATATCGTTTGGCGAGACCAGAAAAGCTAGAATGGACAGAAGCAGCATTAAAAGCTATTGAAATGATCAATGGTGAAAGTGATGCGAAAAAATTGCGCGCTTAACATATTATGTGGGAAAGTTAAAACAAGAACTTAAGTTCCAAGACGCAATACATATAAGAAGAAATATGAGAAAAAACGTTAATGCGCAACTTTCTACTCCTAAATATTGGTCTCCTCAAGAAGGAAGTAGAAAAATATTTACTCTAAAGGCGCTGCACTTTGTTGTCAGCAAATTCCAAGTGGTCATGCCTGAGTCATCAACGAGCGGGAAACCGTACACCACGTGGTAATCATAGAGATGGTGGGAAAGTATAATACTTTTATACTGTATTTTTACGATTAGAAATGCTATAAAGCATGGAAAATTGTATTTCATTACGAATCGATCACGATTTACTCTCGACTACTTCTTTTTTAGTAGATCTAATAGCCTAGTGTTATAATAAGCATTTAGTAGCAAGGAAAAGGGAGACGAAACAATGAAAATTAAACAAATTGTGTTGTTTTAAAATACATTAGATACAAAACAAAGTTGTTGTTCTTCTTCCGTGTGTAGAGTTCTTGTTGTTGTTGTTGTTCTGCCGTGGTAAAGTTGTTGCTGTTATTGTTATTGTTCTGCCGTGGTAGATTCGTTGCTGTTTTTGTTGTTGTTCTGCCGTGGTAGGGTCGTTGCCGTTGTTCTGCCGTGGTAAAGTCGTTGCTGTTGTTGTTATTGTTCTGCCGTGATAGAGTTGTTGCTGTTATTGTTGTTATTCTGCCATGGTAGAATTGTTGCTGTTGTTGTTCTGTCATGGTAGAGTCGCTGCTGTTGTTGTTGTTGTTGTTCAAGGTGTGATGTAGTCAGGATGGGGATGTCGTTTGTGGTTCGAGTGGGGTGGGTTAGTTGAGTGAACAGTCAATAACGACATAACCGCTCAGTGTCGGATTCCCTGTGTGTCTGCTGCTTGCTGTCTGGCCCCCGCTATTTAAGAGTAGTACGCGAACGGAGTCATAGACATCTGGCTCCCAAACAACAGGGACAAAAAATGTCCCTTGACTTTAGAAAACTGTACTTCTTTTAAATCTTATTTTCGCCATAGCGAGCACGGCACGTGAGTAATCGGCACACAACTTTGTGGTGATGTGCATGAGTATGTGCTCCAACTCTGGTGCGACCATGGCGACTAGAGAGCAGATCTCAGTGGACCTTATTCCACTTTTAAGCAGTTAGGAACCACAGAAATAAGGCATACTTGGACGGCGAAACAAAATGAGATCTAAAAATCGTAACACTAGGGATCTCGGACAAAAAATTAAATGCTATGTAACAAACAATATGTCAGGCAATATAAAATTCGCAAGAAAATGCACCTACTCACGTTTTACGGGCCATCCAAAATGATATCCTGGTAAATCCACGATATTGTTTATACAAAATATCTCTGTGCTGAAACGCTGTTTATTCTTTGTATATCTTTCTTTTTATATGTTAGTTTGAGCCTCTTTAAACTGTGTAATAGGAGGAAAAAGCGTTCGTTAACAAAACCACATGATTTTGTGATTACACATTTTTTTTTAAGAAAGCTGTGTGTTTATCTCACGTTCGGGGTTACCAATTTTAGTTTACACATGTGATAGGTAAGATGATTGGTTAGGAAGGAAGTCAAAATGAAGAATGTAACTTGCTAGAGTTATCTGTGTCTGGCCGCATTTGACTGAAATTGAATATTGAATAGGAAAAGGGTCACCATCTCCCATAAATAACGCCAACTTCTCCACTACTAAATATGCATCAACTTTTATTTAAAGGAACACTAGAACATAACAAGAATTGTTTGGTAGACTGGCTTTTGTCAATAAACGAATGCTGTATCCTGGAGTTCAATTCTAGCAGGTTGCTTGTGGCGAAACGATGAGAACAGGATAGCACATTCTATCATGAGGCGATTAACTCTGGAACTGATTTGAATCATATGTTTGGCGTAAAGCTTCGTTGGAGTGCATTGATTTTGAGTCTGTGTTGTCATGTCCTAACTCCCACGCAGTGACTGCACATGCACAAAGAAAACCACAACTATGCATACATATAAACAAAATAGGTCCCTTATGCAACTGCTACAGTCTTATAATTCACATGAAGATTCGCTTCTATAGACGTAGCACCAAAACCATATTTAGCAGGGTTTATTTTGATCTGGTACTGCCACAAATGCTCAAAGAGAAGACGGAGCTGTACTATATGTTTCTCGGGTGAGGTACTAGCCACCAGGATATCGTCAATGTAATTATAAATAAAATCTAAGTTCCATCGCTGAAAAGTACTGGCCACAATAAGTAAGTGCATAGTTAAAAATTAAAAAGGGAAAAGACAAAAATAAACACTTCCACTTAACAAAGCACTTCACACATTCAACAAAGCCAAATCCGCATTAAGAAATTACACCAAATTCACATACCTCATTGACAACAATCAGGCTACAATAACCCTAACCACTGATGCAAGCACATTGGCTGTAGGCAAGGTACTACATCAGGAGATTGATAACACGAAGATACCTACATCTTTCTAAGCTCAGCCAAACACAATCAAAGTACAACACATTTTCAAGGGAGCTTTTATCAATCTACCTTGCGATTAAGCATTTACAACACCTACTCGAAGGCAGACAATTCACCATCTACACAGACCACAAACGATTAACATGCTCATTATCTTCACACTCGGATAAATACACGCACAAAGAATTTTGTCACCTAGATTATGTATCTGTTATGGTACCTTACCTATAACGGACTTTGGACTCTTCCATTCACCATAAATACTGGGAGCACCTGCTCCTCAGTGTTGAATCAACCCCAGTGAACTTATTGGCCTTTTGGCCAGGATCAAAGTGTAGTATCTGTTCCGATGGATACTACACCCTATAGACCGGTGTCGTCTTGGCCTTCGGGGCTTGATTTACGCCGGTCTGTGGGTTAGTCCTGTGTAGTTCTAGGAGGTCCACCCTCCCAGGCTTTGTCTTCTCACCCTTTAAGAAGGGGTTAGTTTATTGCTAATCGCCTGAGGCTCCGCTACCGGGGAATGCCGACGGGGCTGCCCAGGCATTTTTTGAGGGTCACAGGTGCTCTTCCTCTAGGGTGCTGACTTATCAAATCCCACTTTCCGACCTTGTGTCACATTTTACTTTGTGGAAGGTAGATAAATACCTGAATCAACCCCAGTCTATACTGTCCGTCAAGACCGACGTACTACCACTCTTGTTTGTCTGTTACATTATATTTTCTTCAACATACTTGTTTTCTGTAACCTCGAGTTTGTGTTTTCATTCCGAACCCTTTACAGGGCCACAACAACTGGCGACGAGGTATTCAAACTTATACGGGAAACAACAACAACATAAAGGTTTTTTTTCTTGTGAACTTTTAAAAAGGACCTCACAACAACTGGCGACGTGGGATTTCGAACTTACACCACCACAACGACTGGAGAAAGAAAAAAAAACTAAAACCGTATTTTTCTTTTTCTTTGTTGAGTAAAGTTCCGACCGCAATTCTACAGTTACGTGAAAAGCATACTAAAAAGTAAAAAATGAAAAAAGAGTTAATTTTTTGGGTCGAGGAAAAAGAAAAAGGTTTTATACTCTTTTTACAACTAAGATTACGTCTAGAAAGCGTAATATAGAAGAAAGAATTTCTAAAAAGCTGTATTCTAAAAGGACACATTTTAAACATGGAAGATTATAAATCGAAATAACATAACAGAGCTAGTGAAGTTTCAAATGCAACAGCAACGAGAAACTGAAGAAAGATTTCGAAAGCTTCTACTAGAACAAAAAAGAAGTCAACGAAAAACTACTAGAACAGAAAAAAAGCCGACGGCAGGCTGTAGACAGAAGAAAAACTACTAGAACACAAAAAGAAGCTGGCGAAAAACTTCCAAAAATAAAAAAAGAAACCGACGAAAAACTTCTAGAACAAAAAAGAGAAACCGACGAAAAGTTTGAAGTATTAATGCAAACAATATCGGTTAGGAACGAAAACGATAATGTTTTATCACAGAATGCCGTTTGGAGTGCAATTGACAATATCACTTATTCCCGAGACGAGGATAAAATCTTTGCTTCGTATTTTAGAAGATTAGAGTGTGAAAATTGGGTAGACTTTAAAAAGGTTCGCCTAGTGCTCTAAAAATTTGGCACCACCGAACATGGACTTCATTTTGCTCTGAAAAACGAGCGATTTGACTTTTGCTGAAGCTATTAACCTTTTAACGGGATTATTTAGCCCCAACACTTCTTTGTTTCACAAATGCAGGAAGTGTTTGAACCTGGTCATAAAAGACAACAAAGATTATTCAACGTTCGCATCAATCATCAATAAACACTGACGATTTCAAATGAACCGAACTTTGTGCTGATAATTTTAAATGCTTAATTTTCGTACAAGGATTGATATCAGGAAAAGACGCTGAAATCAGGTGTAGAGTTCTAAATAAATTAGAAAGTGAACCGAATTTAACACTACAGAAATTAGCTGAAGTCTCCCAGAAATTTGTAAGTGTTTAACAGGATTCGAAGGACATCGAAGAGTTGAGCATTGCACACATTAGAAAAGTATGTCAAAAATCGAAATTCAACTGTTCCTCAAAATCAATTCAAAACAAAAAAGGGGTTTTCATGCCTCTACACAAACAAGCCAGCCCTATAAAAAGCAAGATAAATTACTGCCGAGCCCCTGTGGAAGCCTTTATTGGGTAACAGATTGGCCATATCGTTTTAAAACCTGTTTAACTTGTAAAAATGTCGTACACAAAATAACGAATAAAGTAAATAAAACTCTGGTTAAATCCACAAAAATGAACAAACATGGCAGCAGAATTATAAGAAAATATGTTCAGGTAAAAATCCCAAATAAAAACGTAAAATTGCAATTGGTTCCGACGTGTCGATTATTTGTTAATGGAATGGAAATAGTTGGGAAAACCGATTATGCTAAGCACTAACAAAATAGCCAAAACGGTGGCTAGTGAAAAAATAAAATTTGAGGGTAAAATAATTACTGACATTACTTTAAACAGAACGATGAAGAAAGTAAAAATGTTCATACCAAAAAACACCAATAATTTATTTGGCACAGACCTATTGCAGCTATTCAATTTCTGGGAGTTACCAACCAGGATTTTTAGCCAGAAAATAAAATACCTGACGATTGAGTCAGAAAAACGAAAAAAGGAATTTGTTTCAACTATTAAAAATCGCATGAAATAAAAAAAATAAAAAATTGTCGGCAGAAATTAAAACACATAAGGACACAAAATTTATGCTGCAAATACTAAACTGAAATAATTTAAGTCACATTCTTTGGATAACCAATTGAAGGTTAAAGAGAGTGAATTCATGATCCCAGAGCTGGAATCGCTAAAGTTTCAACTCAAATAGTTTTCAGAAGAGCTAAAGACTATGAAATATAAGATGACTTGTCTTGAAGTTGAATGTCGAAGCAAAGAAGACATTTTTTCAAAATTTAAAGATGTGCTCCAAAATTAGAAGTCTAGAATTAAAAAACTTGAGGCCCTCAGTTCTCTCATAAGAGACACTTAAATCAAATTAGGGAATGATTATCGGAAGACACCGGACAGCAGACCCCAGGAAGAAGTTATGGTTACCAGATACAATGCTTCGACATACAGCTACCTCAAGCAGCCTCAGAATAGCATCAATCCAAAAAATAAATGATACTATGACTCCTGAGGAGGTAAGGCATGAAAGGGGTGTGTGTTATTGTACCTTACCTATAACGGACTTTGAACTCTTCCATTCACTATAAATACTGGGAGCACCTGCTCCTTAGTGTTGGATAAACTCCAGCATATACTGTCAGTCAAGACCGATGTACCACTACTCTTGTTATTTTCTTCAATATACTTGTTTTCTCTAACCCCGAGTTTGTGTTTTTATTCCGACTCCTTTACAACAATATCATAGTTCTCAACTGAAATAAACTTTCCAAAACGGACACAAATTCTGTCACTGAAGACTTTCTTTATCATGACTTTCTTAGTCACGATTTGCTCGCACAGAGGCAAGAATACACCACAACTTTGCAACAGACTCTCCAAAATACTTCTCTGAAACTTACACTAGTTAGTGATAAAAATGTCTATTACGACACTACAACACCCATACCCAGGCCTTACGCCCCACCTTCTCTGCAACATAACATATTTGATCATTTTAATTCACTCCCTCATCCTAGTAAAAGAGCTCAAAATGATCAGTAAAAGATTTGTATGGTCTGGGATAAACAAAGATGCCAGACTTTGGGCTGGCAATTGCATAAACTGTAAATGTTGGAAAATTTACCGGCACACTAAGTCTCCCATTGGGACATTTAACAACCCCGACACCAGGTTCTCTCATCTGCACATAGACATCGTTGGACCCCTACCACTTTGCCAGTACTACTGCTATTTGCTAACGATCGCTGATCGATTTTCCTGTTGGCTCTTTTCAGTCCTGTTAAAGGACATCTCAGCAGACACAGTAGCAAAAACCACCCTAAAAGACTGTATAGCCACATATGGTGTACTCCCAACCATGATGACCGACAGAAGCACACAGTTCCAGTCAAAGCTTTTTGTTGAATTCAACCCCTCCTTCTAGTATGACAGGGCAATCGAGGCCGACGGGGATCAGGTACCCTAGTGGCGTGCTAGTATGCATCTTGGAGATGATGCTAGACCCTACGTAGAAACAAGGTGGAGATATAAGACTAGTACATATATTCAACGTGAAATTGACTATCCAAACAAGGCGAGAAAATAGCGTCGAAATGTCTGGAAAAGCCACATAGGTTGTCAACCCAAATTATTGCCACACAAAGAGGCACGCTTACCAGGTGCTGCCTAGAATTGGGCAAAATCTTTTAATCACCAAAATACTAAATAAACATCAACAAGGGACATGTGGTCGGGTGAGTGGGTGACAAACCTTGAGTCTGGCCACCCGGCAAGAAGAGAGAGAGTGGTTGTTTTTTATAATGGCGATAAAATCTAAAGGAGAGACATCTCATTTATCTGTATCGTTGAGGGAAGGACGCAACCCTCCACCCCCAAACCACTGGGAGAGAAGGGGGGTATAGAGAGATATATTGGAGAAAGAAAGGGTGTGACCATACACCCTTTCGGTAAGAGAAAGGACTTTGAGTTAGAACGAGAAAGCACATCACATTTGGGCGGCGGAGACGCCAGTCGCAAAATCGGCCCGTGTGCCGTGCGACTATGAACAAGAAAGCCGGACAAAAACAAACTCCCACCGTTTTCTTAGAGAAGTTAAGTTAGTGACTTAAATGACAACTTGCGAATGAATTCACACACAGAGAGACAACCCAGAGAAGACAGTTTTTACGATACAGTAGACATTGAGCTAATGTAAAATCAATTATTTCCTTTAATTGTTTAATAACTACTTTTCCTACAAAAAAGATCTCGCCAATTCTATTGTTGATTTGTTCTGCTTGAATAACCTTGCCTTCACAGAGTCAACGAAGCTATCATCATCATCATCCCGACCTTTATTGCCACTACGACGATCGGCCAGAGAGTGTTCACGGTCTGGCAAGATCTCTGTGTAGAGAACCAAAGGTGTGAGCACAGAGATAGAGACACGAGTGGAGTACCATGTTATAAGTGGTTCTGTGACACGGAACAGAGTGGGGTATCTGTTATACTTGGCACCGCGACTAGGATATCAAACAACTGTGCGTGAGTGGGCGACAATATACCCACGGGGTCAGAGAGACGTGTGGGATCGTATGTTATATCTGATGCCATGACACAGGAAAAGAGTGGGGTACCGTTTTATACTAGGCACTAATCATATATGAAGTACTGTGTACCATCCCTGCTCCAATGGCCTGGTTGAGCTATTCCACAGACAGTTGAAAGCATCTCTTGCAATGAGACCCAACACAACTTGTTATGGTATCTCAATACATATTAAAGACAAGTCGAACACGCCACATAGAACTTCAATGTGCCTCGACTGGCATCCTTTATTCAACTGCAGGGAAAGGTGAAAACACTTTTGTAGTCCTTCCTAATTGGAGAGTTCTATTTGGGGATGTTACTGGGGTCATATCACATCTGCCTTTTCTCAAATAATTAAAGGAATCAAATTGACTGAATGCTTCATTCGCTAAATCTTTTGAGTGGCTTGGTTGCACAGCCAAATCTGGGTGTGTGGCTAGGAAGAGTGTTACTTTCTTGATTTGTATCATGTGTTGTGGTTGTGTGTGGGATGTGTTTAGCATGTTGCTTGTAAATTTTCTATGTATTTGATTTTTCTATGTGAAGGCTTTGTGTGGGGCTTCTGATGGAACCTTGTGGAGCCTCTGGTGGGTAAATCTGAAGTCTCATTAAGGCCCAAGATAGGTCTTCCCTCAGATGATGTCGATTCTTGTGGATTGATTTCTCTTGATGGTATTTGCACTATGTATGATTTGTGCTCCATACACGCTTGTGTGAGAACTGCGGAGGGGGGGGGGGCATTTGCCAGCATCCTTCTCCAGTATTCGAAAATGCTGTTCCACCTGCAGATTGGGAGATTTCTGGTGTGCATGTCATAATATCTTTTTTGTTCAGCTTGCCTTTGGTATAGGCGAGTTGTCACTTTCTCTCTTTGTGCAATGTGGTTGGCACATCTTACTGGAAGATACCATTACCAACTTTTTGTTGTACAGCAGTTCACCTGGAGACGGGATTGTATCATTTATCGGAATTGTTTAAAGACATAACAACACCATGTCCAGGTCACACCCACTTGAAGTAGCTTTCTTGAAAGCAAATTTTATTGTCTATGCAACGTTCAGCTAGGCCATTCGATTGTGGATATCTGGGCGATGATGTGCGATGCTCAAATGTCCATTCCTTAAAGAACTGCTTAAAGAGAACAGAGCTGAAATGTGGACCATTATCACTGATGACCCTCTCTGGGATCCCTTATTCCCCATAAAATTTGTCTGGTCAGATCTATGGGCTGGAGAAATTGTCTAATTTTCTGATAAATGGATATTTAGAGTAGTAGTCCACTATCACCATAAAATCAGATCTGTTGAAGTGAAACAGGTTTGTGGTTACTATCTGCCATGGTCTCACTGGAATCTTATGTGGCATCAGGGATTCCGCATTGTACGATTTTTAGTTTTCTTGGTATATATCCCATAGTTGAACTGCTCTGTTTATATCTTTGTTGATATTATCCCAGAATATGCAACTTTTCGCTCTCAGTTTACACTTCTCAATCCTTTGATGTCTGTAATGGATATTGTGTAGTATCTCTTGTTGCATGGACTTGGGTATCATAATCCAATCGCCCTTGATTAAAATCACATTTTTGGTGGCCAGTTCATCCCGATAGTGTCAGTAGAGTCGCATTCTTTTCCCAAACTACCTAACCATGTCAGGCCAGCTTCGCAGAATCATATCTCTTGCACAAGGTAGAACCAGTATTTGTTGCCGGTGCAATTTCTCAGTTAGATCCATTTCCTTGCCAGGGCAAAAGAAAATGGTGAGGTCATAACCCTGTATGCACAGTAGCATCCAGGCAGAGAGGATGGAGCTGCAGTCAGATTCTTCAGATTGATCATCTTCAATGGTTTGTGATCGCTTTCAACTTGGATATAACATTCGTAGAGGTATATCCTAAAGTGCTCACATCCAAACACGACTGCTAATAGCTCGCGCTCGATGTTAGCTTACCGTTGTTCTGTCAGCGATTTTAATGCAAAAGCTATCTATTTTCCTTCTTGCAGAATAGCTGCGCCTAGGCTTTTGTTTGATGTGTCTACCTGGAGCACAGTCTGTTTTGTCAAAGAAGGTTAATAGCATTTCTTTGATCACATCTTTGATTTTTTGAAAGGGACTTTTGAATAGTTTGAGTTCACTGTACTCAGTTTCATTCTTTAGTAGATCTTTCAGGGGTGTTGTGAGATCTGACAGATGCGAGATGAAGGGTGACACGTAGGATACGATAGGATGGTGATGTTTGTTGGACTGTTAAACACCTTGATTTTATCCACCTTGCTGGGATCAGGACTTATTCCATTTTCGTCCTACATTGCTCGGAAGAGGTGTTTTTGCTTCTGATCGACTACACATTTTTCACTGTTAAGAATGAGTCCTTCCTTTTGTGCTATTGTCATTAAGTTGTGCAAACTCTCATCATGCTGTTCTTTGGTTTTGCAGTTGTTAACTCATCCTAGAGTGCCAGGGCATTTCTCAAGTATCATGTCCATTTTCTACATGGAGACATCTTGTGACTTCACCCGGCCAAAGGGCATTCACTGAAAGCAAAATCTTCCAAACGGTGAGTTGAAGGTAGTCAGTGACTGACCAGTACATATTTTTTGACGTCCAGTTTGGAAAAATACTTGACATCAGAGAGCTTGTGCGAGTCTTGTGGTGACATTGCATAATAGCCCTGTTTAAATATTTTGGATCTAGGCAAAGGCGAAGCTTCCCATGTACCCTTTTATGAACATACACTAGACTGACTGTTCACCCATTCTGTTGGTTCGCTTGTTTTTTGTATGATGCCTTATTCCACCATATCGTCTAGCTCAGCTTGAATCTCATATCTCATGTGGATGGAACATTTCCGGGGTTCATGGATTACAGGGTGGCTGTCTAGTTTTAGGACAATATGGTATTCGTCCTCGAAGTTGCCTGTTTGATCAAACTGATCCGGATACATATTTATTAGTTCCTTTGCTGAGCTTATTCATGCTGGGGTTTTCTGGATGCCACAGTGCAGAGTTACAAAGCCCAGATTTCCGAGAGAAGGTAACCCTATAATAATAGGTCCCTCTTAGGTCAGCACAAAGAATCTGTATGGATCCATGTTGGTTAATACTGGAGCCGTTGTATGCAGTCAGTACACTTGGTTCATCGTGAGTTGCACAAGGGAGTTAACTTTCTCTGGGAACATCTTATGGAATGTACATAGAAGGAGGGTATTGCCTTCTGTTTCTTTGTCAAACTTGACTTTTAGCCTGTGGTTACCTGGTCAGTTGGGAAGCTTCATACGAAGGTCTTCAAAAGCTTCAGTCTGAATGTCACTGTGTTACTGAATTGCATCGAAGAACAGTTCCTCAAATCGTTCATAGAGCTCATCATTGTCTCTCTGACTGTACTTTCTGGTGATTGCGCTGGGCTCCCGGATATTCGATTTTACATCAGGAATCCTTTGATGTCGTATGTGTTTATGTGGAGTATTTTCCTTCTGTTGGTGCACACTTTTGGCCAATGATTTTTTCGTCCACATGTTGAACATGTGGTACCCCATGCCGGAAATTTTCCGTTTCTGAGCAACTGAGTACTGCCGCATCGTTTGTAGTGGTTCCACCTGATGGCGTCTACTTCCTGACTTTTCCCCTCTTGGATTTCGGCAAATAACTCCTGGGTCATTCCGGTCAGCTTCGTCCATGCGTCCATGCGTTGAACCTTCTAAGGCCTTCTTCTCCACCCAGCAGCAGAATGTAGTCAACCTGTTTGTCTACTGGGATATTTTTGACCGAAAAATAGAGGTTGTTCACTTATTCAAATAAGCATTCTTTTGCATTGGCGAATTCTCATTGAGATAAAAAGAGTAGAAACTTTCCTTTCAGGGCAGACAAATAAGTTGACGTGACGAATTGAGACCACGTCGAGTGTTCAGCAAGAGAAAAAGAGAAAAGATTTAGTTGACGTTTGTGTCAGGTTATTCTATTGAAGAGATTCGTGTATTTTGGAGAATTGTTAATACTATTCGAAAGTCAGGCTTTTGATTTTTTTGTGCATTTTCAACTTTTAACACTACAATAGTATTTATAGAAAAGACTAAGATTGACAACATCATGTTTGTGGGAGAGAGGGTGAAGAGAAGAAAGGGTGGGGGCCAATCAAATTACACATGCGTTTCTGAACTTTATCAAGAACCCTCAAATGGGACAGAGATTCACCAACCTAAATATGGCAACCGTACTCATATATGGTCTGGTAGAGATAGAGAATAGCCTCAGGTATTGTAAAGTGATAGAAAGAACCAACTTTATGAGAAGCAAAAAGAGAAATGAATCTAATGTATGAACTCCAAGAAAGATTTTATGAGAAAGAAAGACCAATAAGTTTCAGAGTCGATTTTTCCTCAAGAACAGATTCTGAGAATGAATAGGGACACACGCCTACTACGGTTGAAAAACAGGATCAAACGAAACCAGCCATTACATACCCCAATCCACAACTGAACTCAGGTCACTTTCTAGATCAGCTGCATATTTCGACTGATCCGAGGGAAATAGGCGAGAAGTAACACCCGGATAAAGTATCATCAGCATAAATGTTAATCTTCTGAACAATATTCTCTGGAAGATCATTTATATAGAGAAAAAAACAATGTTGAACCTAGAATAAAGCCTTAAAAAACACCAGTATTGATAGGAAAGGAGGATGAGAAGACACCATCCAAAGTTACTCGCAAACTTCGATCAGAAAGAAAAGACCTTATAATTTCAAGAACCTTACCACTAATACCATAACCCTGAAGTTTGTGTAGAAGACTAGAATGTCTTCGAAATGTCAAGCGCAATGGCCTTACACTCATCTGAATTATCCATAAACTGACATATCCACTCAGTTACAACAGTTAAAAGATCAGCAGTTGAACAAAAACCAGGAAAGTCATACTGAACATCACTAAAGAGCCTTGACTTTTCAGAAAATGAACAAACTTTCCGTTAACCAACCTTTCAAAAACTTTGCTAATAACAGAGAGGAGACTAACAGGATTAGAGATGGGCGGTTTTTCGGTTTCGTCTCCATACCGAATACCGAATCGGTTTGTTTTTTTTAAACCGTAACCGTTCGGTATTGTGTTTTTACTACAGTAAGCCACCATATACAAGGAAACACGGTTGAAAAGATTTTCCGATTTGAATAAAATTGAATATTACCAAAAAATGTTATATTAGTAAGAGGACAGATTGAACAAATATATTACTGCAATTACTGCTATAAACACGAGGCGATTTTTGTTTATTTTCATTCTAGAACGAATTTTAAACATTTTAAAATATGAATATAGAAAATGTTGTTACAGTTTTCGTACCCAACTAGTAAATAAATTAAGCTTTCATCTTTTTTTATG
Organism: Sepiola atlantica; assembly: GCA_963556195.1. Classification (NCBI taxonomy): domain Eukaryota; kingdom Metazoa; phylum Mollusca; class Cephalopoda; order Sepiida; family Sepiolidae; genus Sepiola; species Sepiola atlantica. Next base: position 59,498,664 of record OY744521.1, read on the forward strand.
CATTAAAATTATAATTGTACGTTGTTTTGTCTTTCAGTAATAGTACTTTTAAATTATCTTATCCTAAAAAATATTGTCCTTTTTTTGAGCGAAAGTCAACAATGGCTGCTAGTATTGCTGATATAACAATCAATCAGCAGCAGCGTCTTGTAAAGCTTTGTAAAATTCGTTTACAAACTTCTTTAAAAGTAAGATAAAAATACTTTTTGTGCTTAAAAAAGTTAATCCTATTTGGTTCTTTTATAAAAAATACTTTAAAAAATACTGGTTTTCACTCAACTTTCGAACTTCTAGTAGTAATGAATTTCTAGTCGCCAATTTAAAAAAAAAAATTAAGATTCTACTTTTTTAGGCGATTACATCTTAAAGTCTTGGCGAAAAAAAGAAAAAACAAAACAACAAAAAATACTTTAGAATTTAGAGTGGGGGATCAGTTTCGCATATAAATTTAATGTAAAATGATGTCCGATTTCCCGGCCATTCTTGCCTTTTAGTGAAATTTATAAAATAAATAATTACTTTACCATTAACTCTAGGTACGACTAACAAGCCCACCTCCTAAAAATGCCATCTTGAACGTATCGTACCATTAACCTTAAATATGAGTGGCAAGCCACTCCTAAAAAACTCCCTTAACCCTAACACTAAGTCCGAATGGCAACCTCCATCCAAAACAAAACCCGTTCCTTAACCTTATCACTAACCCTAAGTCCGAGTAGGAAGCCCTAATCCTACAAAAAAGCCCATTAAAACCACACATAATCGTCTAAAAAAAAAAAAAAAAGCAGACGCCCATAAAAAAAACGCACAGGATTTATTTGCCATAGAAAAAAATTGATTAATGCCCTAAAACGCTAGAATGGCCCGGAAATGGTGAATTATTCTGCATTAAATATATGTGAAACTAATCCCCCACTCGAAATTCTAAATGAATTGTTTTTTTTTTCTTTCTGCTAAGTTTTCAGGGTGTTCACACTTAATTGCCCCTAGCCCTACCACTAACCTTAAGTTCAAGTGGTAATCCCCCCTCCTCCCACAAAAACCCTTATAATCGTCTAAAAAAAAAAGAAAAAAGAAAAAAAACAAGAAAAACGCACAGGATTTATCTCCCATAGAAAAAATAATTAACATGTCCTAAAAGGCTAGAATGGCCTTGAAATGGGGGATTATTTTATGTGAAACTGATCCCCGCTCTAAATTCTAAAATAATTGTTTTTGTTTCTTTCTTTCTGCCAAGTTTTTCAGGGTGTTAACATGTAATTGCCTAAATAAAAAAAGTAGAATCATATTTTGGGGAGGTAAGGGGGTGAGTTAGCAGAAGGTGTAAATCTACAAAATGCTACAGAAATCTTGCAATATATTCATTTTTAAACAGTCCTAGTATTAAGTTTTAGTTTCTTGTACATAAAATGTATTACAATTCAACTTTGAGTTTTCTAACTTCTTTCTTTTAATGGATTCATGGTATTTTTAAGGTATTGCAGCATATTTATGTGCACTTAGTGCAGATTACTTGGAAACCATTAATTTCTGGAGATTTTCAGTGGCATATTCTGATTCCTTGTACAAAAATACACTTATATGGTAAATTTCATTGCTTAATCTTGTGTTTTAACAAAGATATAACATTTTTACTGAAAATTAGTGTAAAAAATGTGACGAAACGCATATGGTATTAAAGAGGGGGAAATATCCAATTGTGCGAGGCACAAAAATAGTCATAACTTCCTTATTTTTAGTCAGATTTAAAAAATTTAAAAAGATTCTTTCTTAGATCATCAAGCTCTTTCTATATATGTCATTATTGAGATATTTTAAGCAATTTAAATTTTTTCATGTGTATTGCTACTTGTAGGAAGAAATCTTTGTTTACAGTTTGTTTATCATTAACATTTTGAATTTTCAAATGAAAAAAAGAGAAATACGACAGACAACATGACATCGTATTTTTAGCATAAACTATTTTCAAATGAAAAAGAAAAAATCAAACGCGTTCCGTATGATGTCGAAAATCTATTTGATTCAACTCAAAATTGTAAAATAATTATTTGTTTGTTTCAGAGTTATCTAAAAAAATAAGTTATTAAAATGAAATTAAAAAAAAATACTTGTAAAAGTAAATAAACGAAAAGTAGTGAGTAAGTATAAACATTTAAAAAGAAAAAAAGTAGTTGCCAATGCTAGTGTCACTTTATTCGGATTTTTAAAATTATTTTAAACATTAGGCATTTCATTGTTTACATTTGAAAAGCCACTTCATACATAAATTGTAATTTCTAGAGAACTATCTCTCAACTATACCGTTTTCTCTCCCAAAAATGGGTTATTCAAAAAGTAGACTATGCAACGATTTATATTTTACTAAATTGTTAATATGGTATTTATTTAGAGTTGACAATTTATTCGAAAGTTTAATTATTAAACTTTAATCCAAGTCATGAATTCTATGACTAAAATTACTGTAAAGCTTAAAAAATGACTTTAGGTGAATTAATAATCTCTACTTTTTTTTAACCATCCTTCCTTTTCCCTTGGCGCGGTTTTCGGGTGTACTACTAGTCTTTTACGCATGTCTATAAAGTTTTATTACCCTGTCTTAAAAACAAATATAAACCCCCAACACGCACCAGTTGACAGAACTTCGAGCACACAAAATGACAGACATCCCAACAGTCAACACCGGCAATTCGAGAAGTATATGGTGTGTTTATTTTACGCGACAAGACACAACGTCTTGCAAACATTTTCACCTATTAAAAAATTAAAATTTTTATCTGTCAAATAATTTTGACAATATTTCATTTTCATCATAATTTTTGCTTAATTTTATTTGTAAAATTATTTTGTTTGTTTAAATAAATTTTCGTTTTTTAATTTCTTGCATTTCTGAGTTATATTTTAGCTTCTGATGGGTTAAAGAATTAGATAGAATGTATATTCAAACTCAGTTTTATTCTTCAGAAATCTTTCATGAATCTTTGGTCACTGTTTTAACGAGTTAACTGTTAAAAAGGTATCAGAACTTTGATTACAACAGTCAACACCTTAAAACTTATGATTCATATCATGGAGAATGATTCAGTCACAAAATTATCGAAACAGTGGCATAATTCAACTAAACGTTGAATAATAACTAATCATCACACAAGAGAATGAATAGCTTCCATAGTAAACAATTTTTTTTCAAAAAAAACGAAAAACCGAACCGTAAACCGAGGTTTTAAGGGAAAAATACCGAAACCGATACCGAAACCAAAATTTCAAAACCGCCCAACTCTAAACAGGATGATACTTAGTTGAGTCAGATTGATCACCAGCATTTTTAAAGATAAGAACAACAGAAGACTCTTTCTAACAAGAAGGGAAAAAGGACTGAGACAAACAGAGATTGAATGATTTCGAGAGGATAAAAGAAATTCAGGAGCACAATGTTTGAGAATGACAACAGGAGTTGAATCAGGACTGGAAGCCTGGTCAAGATCAGATAGAATCCTAGCAACCATCTTCAGAGTCAAAAGAGTGATCAGTTTTCAAAAGAAAATCAGGAAGAACAGCACCAGAATCATCAAGAGAAGAATTTTCAGCAAAAAGACAAGCCTTATCCGTAGAAGATAAAATAACCTGAACACCATTAAAAAGAGAAGGAATAGCATTGTCGCCAAATTTAAAATGTTACCAACAAATACCACCCTGCAGTTGGCTGTAAGGGGACCTCCCTTTGCTATGGCTCTAATGGCGCCTGCCTCGGAATTATGAATGACCTCTCGGCTCCCTGTTTGGGATTTGCAGGACTTTCAGCACGGAAGTTCGTTCTTTTCAGCCTTCAACTCTTTCAACTCATAGGAGTAGTGAGTGTGCTGATCATCTGTGAACCGATGCTGGCCTCGAGAATCCTATCAGCCAAGTCTGCAAGTATGTCAATGGAAGTGGTGTCTACCATCGGTGCTAGTATCTGTGTTGCGCTCCAGGGGAGTTTGTCCAGCCACAATTGCTGTAATATTTTCTCGGCATGGTGTTCTATCTGAGTTGTATTTTCATATGATGTAGCAGTTGTGAAGGAGTCCTCCTGTCATCGAGACTGATATTATTAACCAGGTCTCGTAGCATGGACTCTTCGGACGGACTCATTCTCTTGATGATGGCATCTTTCAGTCGTCGTATGGGTTAATTATTGGAACATCATCCAATAAATCGTCTCATCATCTACTACTTCTGGGGGCAAGATTTTCACCATGCTAGCAAGATAGTAGGTAACGAGAAGGAAGGAGTGGGAAGGCTCTCAGTGACTGCCGTTGAGGGCTTTTGTCAGCCATGGTCCTACTGGGTTAAGAGGAGGGGTTGAAAAGAGGCTGGAGCACAATGTGCAAGGATTTTTATAGGCTGGTTCACGTGACCCCTAAAGGAGTAGGGATTGGGATGCCTGTTAGCCAATCCATGGGTCCCTAAAGGGACAAGGCAGCAGGCAATCAGTGTGTGGGGGGGGGCATAGATAAAATTTAAATAATACAAGCATTTACAAACAGCATAGTTTGTTCCATCGGGTCACCAGTAAGGAAGTTAGTCGATGCTTGAGCAGTGTCTCTCCCTTATACATGCATTTACAAATGAAATTAAGAAACAACACGGAAATGATAATGTATGAAAAAAACATTTTTTTCTTGCAAACCTGACAGGGTTCATTTTGAGATTGTGTCCATAAAAATGTGTATGATAAAGTTTGAAAAGGATATGTGTGGGTGTGTGCATGTGGAAGTTGAGGGAAATGTCTTACATACTTGTGAGTGTATAGAAAAAGATTAAGTAATGCTACAATAGAAACACATCAGTCCATGAAGCAATATGTCCATACATTGATCCACATTAGTGATGGGACGATTCCAATATTTTTTCCGATTCCGATACAATTACAGATTCCAATTCCAGTAACGAAAGCGCTCGAAAGAATACAGCCACAACATAAAAAGTAATCACTTGCACAACTATAGACCCACCTATCAGAAGAGTTCATTAAATGGCCCCGATTTAAGATCTTATTGCAAACTTTTTTCTAAAAAGATCAACACTGATTCATGAGGTTAAAATGAAATATACCAAAGTTATGTTAAAAAAATCAACTAAAAATTTGTTTATGTTAGTTTGTTTTTTTTGCGCTGGAACAAAATCGATAAAAAATGGATATGTTAATTTTTTTGTATCTCCCCGATAAGTTATTAAAAAAACCCAATGCATATTAGTAAACTTGTAGATAAATCAATTTCCTTTCTCGTGATAGGATTTTATGGAGTTTTAGCGATCTTATAAGGGCATTTCCGACGAATCTGCTACTGGAGAATAATTCTACCTCAAATAATTTTACACAACCGATATTTTTTTTCATAACCCGAAAGAGTTTTAGGCCAGATATTTTTGTATGAACTTTTAAGACATTAATTGTATATCTGATACTGAATAAGTTTACTATTGACAAACAATTTATTTATATTTTTCGACTATATTATGGAAAATACTTTTACTGAATTAAAAACAAACTTCATTAATTAATAATTAATTAATAAATGAATGTTTATTTTCATTTTAAAGAAGCAAACACTTCTTCGTAAATATCTTTAATTAACTATTTTCAAAGGGAAGAGAAGCAAGATTATAATGCTTAAATTAAAAGATATTTGTTTGAAAAAAAAAAGTTAAAATCTTCCAGTTAGCAGTCATTTAATGTTATGGCATCATTCTTCGTTTTTCTATCCTTAAAATCCTGCAAAAAAAAAAATGCAGCATTTATAATAATTCAATAGGCCCCCAAAATGTCGCATTTGCTGAAAAGAAGTTGGTGGTTGTAAATCCTGTAGAGCTTTAATTTTCTCAGGAGAGGGTGAAATTCCCCGTGGGCTAATTACGTGGCCCCAAAAAACAAGACAAGTAGCACCAAAATATTCTGACATAGTACTGCTTCAAACGTCCAAATAGAAGATGGTGATGTACCATATGTTACTCAGTGTAATAAAAACTGGAAGCCGGAATAACTTATTTATAAGCTTTATTTAACTTTTTGTTGCTTACTGTTACAAATAGGATAAAATATCCAATCCTAATATACTACACGAATGTAGCATATTCCATTATTAACAAAGCGGTGAGATGGGTATCAATTACCTTTGATACTACATTCTCCCCAACCTATCTACTTATTCGTAGGGAACAAAGTCATCCCATTAACCTGGCCTCTCGATGGTTCTTTGAGGGCGTCTTGGTGGTTTGTGCCCGGCATCCATCTCTAACCTAGGCTCCTCAGGACCTGACAATGTTTCAGGACTGTCTTGTGTGGCTGGCTTAGGGCTAAAAGATCTCGCTCTGAAACACTGGCGTTTTCTTCGGTGTTTTGGTCGCTTAGTGTCTGAAGATTAGGTATCTGTCTCAGATATTGGGTGAAGCCGCTTTCGTGGTACCCATCGGTGGTCAGAACTAGAGTCAGATTGGACTCTGTTATAATATTCAGATTCATTTTTTAGGGACTCTGGACTTGATGTATATGATGAAAGATCACCTAAGTAGGTTGGACTTGTTCCTTGAACTGGGGCTGTATATCCCTTTGAAGCAGTTCTACGTTCAGATACATTCCCTGCTGGGGCTAGATCTCTTCAGGAGACAGAAGATTGCCTTCCTTCCGAATTTCGGACTAGTGCATACGGGGGTTCGTTTCGATTAATTCTACCTCGATCACTAATGGGTCATGTTTACTGTGACAAACATGACGTTTTAGTAAAACTGTTTCAGGTTGTGCAAGCCATGAGGAGAGTGAGGTACCTGCTGAGCTTCATCGTGGGCATGAGAAGAATCTCTCATGTGGAGTAGCATTTGTCGCTGTACATAATAGAGTCCTAATAGCGTATAAGGCCATGGGGATCAGACTTTCCCAATCAGACTGTTGCGATTTGCGGCCGCCAACTGTACTGTCTTCCATATGCCATTGTATCCTTTGCACTGTCCGTTTCCTTTGAGGATTCGACTTACAGCTACTCTTCGTTCATGCAGAAATTGCGTCAGTTCATCCGACATACAAGCAGATCCATCTATATATATGCGGGCATTCCAAAAGCGTAAAAAATGGAGCAGAGACCTTAAATTACTGTTGCAGCCGTTACGTCTGGGCAGAGGATGACGAACGGAAATCTTGAGTAATAGACTATTATTGTGAGCATGTATTTATTTTTCGTTTTAGAGGGTAGAGGGCCCTTAAAAACCAGGTTATGCCTTTCAAAAGGTTGTATGGCCTTAATGAGTGTTGCTGGAGGGAGTTTGTAGGACCTGGGCTTATTTTCTGCGCATATTCGACAAGAGTTTGTAATGTGTATATTCTGAAGATCATCTGAGCCGGTTACCAGGCCACATACCCTTGAAAGTACGTCGACCGCGGCATTCTCCTTAACAGGGCGGTAAATAACGTCGAATGAGTAGCAAGAAAGCTCCATTCTCCATCTCGCAATATTCTTGTTTTTTATTTTGCTTGTTGTTTTCAGGTTAAACATAAACGAGACCAACTTTTGGTCAGTGATTAATTCAAAATGTCGGCCGATTAGGTAATGCCTCCATTTTTGTAATGCCTTAACTATGGTGTACGCCTCTTTTTCTATCTCCGAGTGTCGTCTCTCAGACCACGAAAGTATTGTTGAAAAAAAAGCTACAGGACGACCGGATTGTCTCAGTGACACAGCTATCGCACAGTTGGAGGCATCCATCTCAACTAATAGAGGGATAAAAGGATCCACAGCAGAAATGGCAGACTGAGCAATGTCCCTTTTCATATTTTCAAATGCTTTGATGGCAGAATAGGACAAAGGAAAAGTAAATATTTGCTTGAATGGGTGTATTTTTTCTGAAAAAGATGTAACCCATTGGGAGTAGTGGGCTCATCGTAAGGCAGGCATGTTTCCAGTGATTGATAATTCCATTAGGGGTTTCAGTCACTCAGGATCCGGTGTCATGGTGCCATTTTTGACAATGTATTCCAATAGCCTGATGCTTTTTAAGTTGTAGGAACAACAGCTCATAGTCAGATTATATTTCTTGACGGCAGACATGAATCGTTTATGGTTGTGGTCATGTTCAGCTTGGTTATGTTCACATACAGTACCGTTCAATTTTTCATTGGAGATTATTTCATCTATAACCCTCTGGAAACTAGCCACACTGTTTGTTACCCCAAAAGGAATTCGGTAAAACTGCTATAGGCGTCTGCAGGCCTTGAATGCTGTGTAGGGCTTATTCTCTGGCTTGATAGGGCTACGCACTTCTGAGGTCTAAAGTACTGAAAATGTAATATTTAGCAATATTAGAAATCATTTCGTCAATACGAGGCAGTGGATAGTCATCAAGTAATGTATATCTGTTGATGGTCTGAGAATAGTTAATGACCATCCTTTTCTTGTGATTTTTGGTGGCTGTTACGAGGACCTGGGCTCTCCATGGAGATTTACTTGGCTCTATAATTCCTTCCTTAAGCAGTTTTGTCTTCAAGAATTCTGGTGATAGAACTGATCATCAGAACTACTGCCTTATCAGTCTACTCCCGATCTTTGCTAAAATTTTTGAATCCTTAATCAATCTAGCGATAGTCAGGCACCTAGTTAATGCTAAACTTCTTTCTGACCATCAGTATGGATTTATTACTGCGGATATCCTAACAGTCATCTCTGAATGCATATATCATATACTGAACAAAGCAGGTGAAGCAAGGGTGGTAGTGCTGTGACAGTATCGAACAGCCTCATGGAAGTTGGAGCCTAAGATACAGCGCTAGTATGAATGGAGAGAAGGAAAACCTTAAAATCACTCAACGATATGAGAACTGCTGCTGAGCCGTTTTTAACAAGAGCCATGGACTGTTGAGTAATAAAATCTCAGGTTGCCTTTATCAAGCTCCAGGGAGAGAAATAAATTACTTCTCCAGTGTCAATAGGTAATTAAGCCATATATTTTTTAGCAATAAGGCTGATCGCGGTCGTAATTGTTTTTCAGAGACAAAGGAAAACTCGGTTAGCTGTTGGATAGGATTGCCTTTATGGACTCCCAGGGAGAGAAATAAATTACTTTTCAAGTTTCAATATAAAATTAAACCAGGTTTTTTTTTTTTTTAGTAACGCTGCTCTATGTAGCCGGTGGTGGCTATAATTGATAATTGTTTTTCAGGGACAAGGGAAAACTCGGTCAGCAAGTCCCAATAAAAGAGAAGACAAAACAGCTTAAGCCAGTCAATGAGCGAGAGAACCGGACGAAGAGGCTCGCTTCTGTTCCCCCCACCAAAAACATCACATCAGTCCATTTGTATTCTTTTCTCGCCCAGAACTTAGAACAGATTTCGTTGACCAACAATCAAGTCACCCAGAATTACTAGAGTCCATTGGTCCAACTAAAACACACAGAGTTGAACTTCAATATTACCGAGCTACCTTGCTTCGTAGATTATTTTTGTAAATTATTTTTCTTTATCTTTTAAATAATCATTCTTTCAAGAAAACCACAACAGACCACGTTGTTACAGATTTAATTCTTTTTATTTAACTGTTCAGCATGAAATGCCCCTTCACTTCACAGCGATCCAACTCGGCTGATAGCTCACTGATCTAAACAAACACAACGTGGGAGTGAGTGATCGCTGGACCAGGCGTTTCGACATCTGTGACCTTCATCAGGGCACCAACTTTTCCCGAGCAGTACCAGGTGACCCACTGAACCTAGGAATGGCTGAACTGGTGACATTGCGAAAGCTGGAGGAGTGGGGTACAGCGCTTGATATATCCAAGGCTTTTCAAAGGGCTTCTCTTAAAAATTCACTCATATGGTATTACTGGACGAATATTTAATATAACTAGATCTTTCCTAACCAGAAGAAAGATCCTGGTTGTCTTCGATGGCCGTTCATCTAAGTAACATGACATAAATGTTGGTTTACTCACGGGATCCATCCTTGGACCTCTACTGTTCCTGATTTTTATACACGACTTCCCTGATGACATTGAGTCTGAGATAAGTATATTTGCTGATGACACCACGCTCTACTCTCGTCATGTGGGCAAAATGGACGCACACATATCCGAGGCAATGGCTGAATCCTTAGAAAATGACCTCCAGGCTGTAGTGGAATGGGGTCATAAATGGATGGTAACTTTTAATGCTGCAAAGATAAAGCTCCTTTCCTTCAATAACTACAAGAAACCTCTTCAACCACCGATTGCCATGGCGAATAAAACTCTACCTGAGAGTTCAACATTCAAACTCCTCGGCCTAACATTCACAGGTAACATGAATTGGAACAAATACATTGAAGACATTGCAAAGGCTGCTGCAAAGAAGGTGGGCTCCCTCTACCGTGCTAGCAAACTCCTCACACCTGACATTATCCTATATCTCTACAAAGCCACCATTTGCCCATGCATGGAGTATTGTTGCCACATCTGGGCTGGTGCATCATCCACTAGTCTCTCCCTCTTAGACAAGGTCCAAAAAAGAGTCACCAACTTCTTTCCTCATGCTACCGGCCTCTGGAACTCTTTCCTTGTTTCCCTGATTGTACCGACAGGCAGAAATTTAAAACTAATGTAAACAGACATCTCGCTGCACAGCTACCAACTTAGGATGGCCCCCGAAACTTACACCCTAATTCCCAGTAGCCCCTTATGTCTACAGTGGCGACTGGCCTTGTTTGGAGTGAATTATGTTAAAAAAAATTAAAAGAAAGATTAGATGAACGTTTTTTTTTGCGAAAAATGTCTCTGCTTACCACACTTGTGGCATCTAACGTCTCGAGCCGGGCAGGACGAACGAGAATGTATACTGAGGCCACAAAAGTAGCATGTAGATCCAGCTGAGGCTGCAGTTACAAGTTGTTCGTGATCGTTAGAAGGGGGTGTGGGAGTATCTTGAACAATGGATGAATTTTGAACCTTCGGAGGGGCTACAATAGCAGCTCCCAAAGCCTTGGGTTGTACATAAAGACAGACTGCTTCTGTGCCATATCCAACTTTAGGGCTTGTTCATAAGCTGTCTTTATTCTCTAGTGGTCTTTGTCTTATTGGGTTTGACTGTATTCCATTAATAAAAACATCACTCACTTGGTTCGCAGTTAAGGCTGTAAATTCACACTCACGACTTAATGTCTTTACAATCTGAAGGTACAGTTCAAGGCTTTTTTCTGGTTGTTGATGCCGGGTAGCAAGTAAATGTCTAGCAAAAATAGTATTTTTTTTCTTGACAAACATGGCTTCTAAAATAGCCATGGCAGTTTTGTAATTTTTACATTCAGATAAATTTTTATAAATTGGAGTGGAAACATGATGTAACAGAAGAGTATATTTTTCAGTACCTGTTAAAGCTGTGTTTGAAGATTACTGTAACGCTGTAAAGAATCCTTCAAACATTTTTCTCTAGTGCCGCCATTTGTCAGTAGAATCCGAGTCGGATGTATCGAGGTCTAGACAGTCAGGTTTCAGGTAACGTTTCATAACGAAGTTAAATAAATTGTAACAAAATCTGAAAGCCGGAATAACTTATTTATAAGCTTTATTTAACTTTTCGTTGCTTACTGTTACAAATAGGATAAAATATCCACTCCTAATATACTACACGAATGTAGCATATTCCATTATTAACGAAGGGGCGAGACGGTTATCAATTACCTTTGATACTACACTCGGGTAAAGAACTAGCCACTAGAATATTGTCAATAATATATATGATATAATATATGAAATCTAAATCTTGTACTACCTCATCCATGAACCGTTGAAAAGTACTGGCCGTGTTACAGAAGCCAAACAAAGCTTCGAAAAGGCTTTTTACAGCCGTTTTAGGAATATCAACCATATTAACTGTAATTTGGTTGTAAGTTTTCATTAGATTAGATTCAACTTCGAAAAAGTCTTACATCCATGCAATGACGAGCAAAATCTTGAATATGGGGGATAGGAAACAGTCAGAAACAAAAATCTCCAGTGGGATGTCAATCTTTGGAACGCTTCAGAACCAAACGTAAAGGGAACACCTAAAGGCTAGATAAAGGACGAATAATCCCTAGCTAGAGCATATGATTAAATTCAGCCTTTGTCACCTTTAACTTCTCTGGAGAGAAATGGCGAAGGCATGAAAAGACAAGAGTGTCTGTAGTCTCACTGAAATGCATCATTGAATAAGCAGAAAAAATAATTTCGGAATTTAAATTAGTCAAAACCTGAAAGGAATTCAATAAGGATTGATATGGATTTACAGTAGAATGGAGAAAATCTGCACCTAAGATGTCAGTAACAGTGAAAATTAACGCAAAGTCTCTACGTAATTGCAGATCTAATGAATGAGCAACTTGACCATAGTTGGAAATGGGCTTACAGTACGATAGGGGAGACTGGCAGTTTTTCTTTAAGGTAAAGTACACAAGTACACATAGTCAGACCGTGTGTATGTGTGTTTGTTATATTAAGTCCACATATGTACAGCGGTCACCATGTTGAATCTTTGGAGCTTCTTGTCGAGCACCAGGGCAAGACCGCTGTTGCGCCCCAAGAGAGAAGTTTGGGGGTTGGTCCAAGCAACGTAAACTTGTTGACAGTGTCGTGTCCTGTCCAAGGAAAGAGAAAGAGTCTAGTTGGCGCTCTCTTTTATCAACTTCGCTTGTGTATTCAGCTTGTCTGAGAGATGGCCTCTGATTGTACAAGCCAGAAAGGAAGTTAAATGCTTGCACCAATCAGCACCAAGATAAAAAAGTAAGCATAGATTCAAAATCGTAATGGCGGCTCGTAGCCGTGTTGCATGCTGCTACTACAGGTTTGCTGGAAGATCTCATTCTTAATGCTTTCATAAGTGGCATTCGGCTGAGGGTCAGTAATTAAGTCTTTCATAATAGAGGTTAATGAAACCGGAATGCATTCGATAAAATATTCCACTGTCTGGTTTCAGACGTAATACTATTTGTGGCAAAATGATCTTCAATTTAGGTGAACCAAACCATCGTCAGTGAATGTTGGGATCGAACCACTACTTATTTTTACAAAAGAGGAATTTCGGTCAAATAATAAAGTATATGAAAATAAAAAGAAGAAAAGGCAAGTAGTATGAAAAAGGAGAAATCTGAGCGCTAAAGACACAAATTTTAGAACAAAGAAATTCTCCTACTGGCGGAGAAGGTAATGATAAAAAATATGTCTTGAAACTTGAAACCATAAGAAAAATTCCCGATAGGTATTGCCTCAGCAAAAAAAAATAGTTTAAAAAAAGACCAATGGTAAAAAAAAGAAGAGATAATTGAGCCACAAACTGGTTTAATTATCACTTAATTGTCCTTAGTAGGAGGGGGAGGGAGGATGAAAAATAAGTTTCTCATTATGATTGACTTGCCAGTGATTGTCCATTTTGGCAGGAATCTATAACCACCAAAATATCAGGTACATCCTAGTACAGTCAGGTACTAGTATGGTCAGGTACATTTTAGTTTAGGGTGCCGATCTGTGATCGGCATCCTAAACTAGGATGTACCTGACAGAAAGAAAAATAAAATGGTGAGATTGAATACATAAACTGGAATTATGAAATTTCAACACTATTCCCCTAATATTATACCTGTACATACTAACATCTTCAACTAAAATGTTTCTCTTGCATGGAGCAACAATACCAAACTAAAATAAACAAAAGAAAAAATATTAAATTTTCGATACTGAATCTTTTTTTTTTACCATTCAAAGGTTAGGAAATTTGAGCAATGTTTAGACGGTTTTTCATTATATTTATTTTCTCCAATTTAATTTTTAAAATGTTTTTTTTACGTATTTTGTGTATTTATATCCAAAAATATATATGAAAATATGAAGGAAAATTGGTGAAGTTGATCTTTAATAATTCCTGATTTTTTTTGCGTGGAGCTGCCTCTCTGTGGTAAATCTTTAATTAATTTTTCATAGGAACATCAAACAAGTAGTCTAACGAGACTGTATCACTATGTTGTGCTGACCTCTGTTTATGACTCAGCACTCCTAACAAAAACCAGATGAACACTTTGGCTAGTTTCTTTCTTTCTGTGCATTTCAGACCAATCAGATCTCACCAAAGCATCGTATTAAGAGCAGCTCATAAAAAATATAAAAAGAGTGTGTTTCTTCACCCATCCTTTCATTCAGGGCCTTGCCTCCGGTCCCCACACCCGATGCTGTCTCTGCCGACTACACCGTGCTCCATGAATCTTGTAATAGATATGATAGTGCCTTTCACCTTTGCAATGACTACATCCAGCAGCAGCAACAGCTTTTTTCCACTTGGTTCTCTGGTCGATGGAATGGTATTTTTCTCTACCATAAGGCAACAGTCAGCAGCAGCAGCTCCGACCTTTCCCCTTCAACAATGATTGCTTTCATCATCACTATCATCACAACTACAGCAGCTATCAACCGATCCATTATCATCATCATCTTCTTCTTCTTCTGCCAGCCCAGAGTTCTACAGCAGTTATGCCAAAAGCAACAGCTCCCAGTGAAAAGATCAAAGGATATTATGCCCAGGATTCATCATCACAGCAGCCATAAACTGATCCATGCATCAGAATCATTATCCAAAAGATCATCGTACTTTCCTGTCAACTCACTGAAACATGAACTCTTTTTCTAACGGTTACATATTTATTTCTTTGGAATAAATGCCAGCCTTATATTTTGTTACACACACGAGTTTGCTTTTCCATCTTTGTCATATTTTCGTCTGTGTGGGATCATCAGTGACTGGCCTCTGCAACACCTACACGAAGAGATTTCACTGGTCAATAGACCAATCACTCAACGTAGGTTTATTTGTTTACATCACAAAATGTAACTACTACAAATGATTTTGCATATGGACGTAATTGTAAACACATCACTTGACCACTATTTTTGCAATTTTGTCAAATTCTTGTCTGGAGCCGGTTTTATCAGAAAAATTGTAATTGCTTTGTTGTAATTGTTTTTGGAGAGTTGCTTGTGTGTTTTTGTAGTTGGTCAATTAATATAAGGATGTCAATTCTATAATATATTGTGAAAATTAAATTAATTTTATTGAGGTATTGTTTAGGCATTAAATTAATTGAATCTAATAGGTTTTAATTTTAAAGAGTTGTGTAGCAATGTTAACATATAGACATTCGAGATCTGGTATTATTATTTTACAAGCATTGCCTGGAGTCATAAAAAACAAAATAGAATTGGTTAAAAAGTGTGTGTAACTTTTTTATATTAAAACTCCTATCTTTCCATGTATCCATCTCTCTATCTTTCTATCTTTCCCCCTTCCCCTGTTTTTCCACATCCCTCTCCCCAATCCCTCTTTCACCTCCACCCAGCCCATTCCTATCTCTTGTTTTAATGTATTGAAAATAATAATAATTTAAGCTTTCAGTTTTAAAGTTATTGCTCCTTTCTGATCTTCTCTCACCACTTAATAATATAATGAAACTTATATTTATTTTAGTGTATTCCCGGGCAACACTGAGTTTCTTGTCTTCCACTTTTCCATCAAGCATATACCACATAGGAAATGTACTACTGTATTATTGCACACACCTGCTCTATCCAGGATATTGAGCACCTACTGATTCAGCATATACCACTTATCAAGTGTAACACTGTATTATTATACACACTGGCTCTATAAAGGATATTGATCATTTCTGATTCAGTATATATCACTGACCAAGTGTAATAATGTATTCTTACACGAACTTTCTTTATCTAGTGTATTGAGCACTTTCTGATTTAGTATATATCCCTTACTAAGTATAATATATTATTACACCCACATGCTCTGTCTAGGGTATTGAGCATTATTTGATTTAACAGATATCACTTGCTAAGTGTAATACTGTATACTATGTTCCAAGTGTCCTACTGTATAATTACATACTTTCTAGGGTATTAAGCACTATATACCACTTATTAAATGTCCTACCGTATTATTCATTTATGGCTCCTGTGCAACACAGAGTTTCTTGTCTAGTATATATTTTGGATTAACTCATACCACTTACCTTTTCTTGTATACAACATTATAAAAAAACATAGTAAAGTTATTTTTCTCTGGCAATGCAGCCTGTAAACACACCGGCTCTATCTAGGATATTGAGCACTGACTTCTAAGCAACGCAGAGTACTGTTTCTGGTATACAATTGTTACCTAACCGTGTTAGAAAATAATTTTAAAAAGTTTTAATGGTAATCCAACTTTCTCTCTGCCCCTTTTCTCTGCACAATGAAAATTGCTCTCTGCTTCCTAGCTGTCCTCTTCATTTATATCAGCTGATCTCCACGTATGCAAAAAAGCCCTTTTTTACTCTGCAGGCACGACATGCAGAGCACCTCATTCTTTTTTCTGCTGGTGAGTGTTCCTCTTTATTGTCACAGCAATAGTATAACAAAATACAGTGAAAACCTTTCTCCTAGGCAACGTGGCATTTAAAAACACCTGCTGTATGTAGGCAGGGCTTTATGTGCTCCACTATTTTTGGAGCTGCTCCCGCTCCTGCTCCAATGCCCAAAATTGGAGCTGGCTCTTCCCATGCTCCCCATTTTCAAAAAGGAGCCGCTCCAGCTCAAACTCCTATAAAAAAGGAGTGGCTCTTTTTCAGCGCTCCATAATGAAAATGTACCTTCTTTCATAAACGTTCTATTCTGCCGATGAGTGGCCGAAGGATAGGGGTGGGCGTTAAATGATCTTGTCAATATGAGTGGGGATGTCACTTTAAGTGTAAGACCGTAAGATAATATTTGACAAAATCTCGCTAATATTTTGAGATGTACTAAGGGTTATAGAACATGTCAGATGAAGCATACGTAAATTTTCGTTTCCTGAGGTATAAAATAGAAATAGAAAAATCCCTGAAGTATTTTAAAACAATTTTAATTTTCATTACATTAACAACCTATTTTTTCAGGGGAGGAAAATTTGACCCGATATCTTTTCTATTTATTTTGGAAGGGAATTTAGATTTGTTTTAAATAAAGTTTTACTTTTAAACATTATTAGTGATTATTTTCTTTTTAAAGAAAACATTTCTCTGTGAGAGGAGAGACAGCCAGGGCAACATTAATCGTTGTGTGCTTGTTTAATATTTGTTTGTTTTAAGAACGTAACTATTGTATAATGTATATTATTATTTATCACAGAGAAACGCGCAAGTACTTTCAAACAAATCGATTTATCCATTTTTTTTCAATAGTACAATTTGGAGCTAAAAAAACCCAATGAAGTTTATTTTTTAAAGATTGAATAAAAAAATATATTTCATAAGTTGGCCAAAAAAATATCAATAAATTGTCAATAAACAATTCAGAGATCCATTTAATGTCTTAAAATTTCATGCAAAATATCTGGCCTAGACCTTGGGAGTTGAAAAAATATCGGGTCAAATTTTCCTCCCCCGAAAATTTAACTGGAGCAAGTTTTTCTTAGGTCGGACAAAAACATTTATTTAAATTTTTAATTTTAATAAAAGGTGAAAACGTCTATATTTGAAATCTATAATAAAAACAAACTGTTTACAATTTTAATATTCGATAATAGATTTTTTAAGATAAAGAAAGATATCTAATCTACTTCTGGCTTTAAAAAAAAACAAAACAAATTAGTCAGAAAGTCTAATTATTTGCTTTTTTAAATTAAAATTTAAGACATTTTTTTAATTTAATTAAGTTTAAACATCGGTTTAATTGTAGAATAGGGACTGTTGTTTTTTTTTTTCGCTCATTTCGCTTGGTATTCACCCAAATTTTGGATGAAACTGATTGTTGGTCTTAATTGTATTTTTGGTCCTGAAATAAAATTCTCATTTACTTTTTAAAGTGTTGAGAATCTAACTTCAATTCCAGGTTTTAATCGCTGGCGGCCATGTTGGTTTTTATTGTTTTTTATTTTCCTTGGACTAAATATATTTTTTCTTTGGACTAAAGATATTTTTTCCTTGGACTAAAGATATTTTTACTGCTTTAACATTTTATTACACACAAACAAACTTTGAACATTCTATTTACAAAAGCTAGTTTTAACGGAATTAAACGAATTTTAAAGCAAACACGAAAAGGTTAAAACATACTAGTTGTGAATTTAAGAATAACAAAATGTTGCCAAAAAGACGACGGTAAAAATGTGGCATAAAAGTTCAATTAGAATGGCTTATTTACTCAATCAGCAATAAACATCCTTGTCATAAATACAAAAAAAAGTTCAAATCTTTAAGAAAATAAGTTCAAAGACATCCATAAACTCACTGGTGCATTTGAAGACAAATTGTCTCCTGCCTTAAGAAAACTGTCCTATCAAAAATGTAACATGTAGATGTGAAAAAACTTGAGAAGTTCAGTGTTGTTTCCATGTGTAACTCTCTCGTTCTTTCTGCCTCTCTCTCTCTCCCCCTGTTTCTCTATCTCATATACATTTACCAGAGATATAATTTTAAAAATAACTCAAAGAGTTTAGCTGAGACTTTTAATTTTCCTTTTTATTGCTGAATAAAAATAACTAATGTTTAAAAAAAAAATCAAATAATTTTGGAGCAAGGAGCGATAAATGGAGCTCCACTCCCGCTGAATATAAAATGAGCCCTCTTCTCCTTCGCTCCAGCAAAAAGGAGCGTGCTCTTTTTTGGAGGGCTCCGTAAAGCCCTGTATGTAGGATTGCTCTATCTAGTATATTGTGCACTTTGGATTAACTTATACGACTTATTAAATGTACTCCCAGACAACACCTGCTTTATCTAGGATATTGAGCATTTTGGATTAACTTATACCACTTACCAAATATAATATTCCCGGGCAACACTGAGTTAATAAAGACAGAGAAGTTCTTCCTCCCGGGTAACACTGCATTTAAATACACCTGCTCTATCTAGGATGTTGAGCACTTTTGGAGTACTGTATACCATTTACCAAATGTAATACTGCAATCTTACATTCATTGCTCCCATTTAGAACGCTACTGAAACCACACAAATAAAATTAAGGATGCCTCCAGAGCACTACTAAAACCACTCTTTCCGAGTTTATTGCCCCTAGTCTGAAGAGAAGCTGAAGAAACGTTAAATAATTTTGAAACTGTTGTGTTGTCGCAGGTCGAGGATGGTTTGGATTAAGAACAGAGACGGAGAGTAAATGAACACAAACTTTATTTACATAGGACGCCATTACAAGCGGGGACAGGAAGTGGGGACAGGCTAAAGGCAGATAATTATCGGAAGTTTAAAAGGTAAACAAATCAGCTATGACATACTGATACATCTCTCTTCTTTAAGTTAAACAAGGAGTTTGTGATTTTTTTTATTTGATTTAAAAAATTTTTTTTTTTTTTTTTTAAGCATTACAAGTCCAATCTTTGTGGTATCTTTCAGGGACATTCAGAGCGACGTGGCTCCAAATATGGCTCGGCATATGGCCTTGCAGTTGTGAGAAGAGTTTGTGCATTATGTACTGGTGTAGGGTATGTAGGTTCTGATTGGCTGCTCGTACAGTGTTGGCTAGATGGAGAGATCACACCACGGTCGCTCGGGTATATACGCATCTCATCACTAATGGGTGGTGCATTAGTATCAACTGTTAGTGGGTGGTTGTGTCTATTGTTATACAGACTTTCAGTCAACTCTGCTCTTGTGGGCCTAAGGAACTGTCTGTTCCTTCGATGAATACTGCCATCTGCGGATTCTACAAGGTATGACCATGGCTCTGCAGTGGTTTGTGTGACTGTTCCAGGTTTCCACAACTTGGTTTTCTCATCTTGGATGTAGACTTGCTGACCTGCCTGCAATGGTGGATGGCGGTGGCTATTCTGTTGGTCATACCGGTTCTTTGTCTTGTCTTTGTTCCATTGCATTATGTCTCTGGTTTGCTCATCTCCAAGCTGTTGCTTAGAGATTAGTGGTATTCGGATGGGCCTCCCGTTGAGGAGTTCGGTTGGAGATTTAAGGTTGGTTGAAAGCGGTGTAGCTCTATATGACATCATCGCCAAATGGCAATCATTGCCAGTCTCTCGGGCTTTCAGAAGTAGCTTCTTGCATACGCCAACCATTCTTTCTACAAACACATTGGATTGAGGGTAATGTGGTGATGATGTTGTGTGCTTAAAGTTGAACTTCTCTGCAAAGTTGGCAAATTCCGTACTTGTGTACTGAGGCCCATTCTCACTATAGACCACTTCGGCAACACCTTGTTTCATCTGCTTGATCACTGCAGCAGATGTTGTTGACTGCAGGCGTCGTACAAATGGACCACAGCTATATTGGTCTGCCACTAAAAGGTACTCATTTCCTTCCATTGTGAAGAGATCTGTGCTGATATACTGCCATGGGTAAGAAGGGGTTTCATGTTGAAGCAATGTTTCTGATGGGATACTTGGTTGATACTTTTGACATGTGGGGCATCTTGCAACCATATCCTCAATGTCCTTATTTATTCCTACCCAGTAAACAGCAGTTCTGGCCCGCAGCCGGGTTTTTTCTACTCCCTGATGTGATAAGTGCAGTTGTTGCAGAACATCTGGTTGGAATGAAGTGGGTATGACAATTTTGTTGCCTTTCAGTAGGACACCATCTTGGATCCCAACTTCATCCCTAAAATTCCAGTATAGGAGTAAGCAACTGGGGCAACCGGAGCGATCTGATGGCCATTCGGTCATCAGTGTTGATGAGCTCTCTTAGAGTTGAATCCTTCATGGTTTTCAGCTTAATATCTTGTAGGCGAGTTGGTGATGCACTTAGCTGAGTGTTCATTATGTGGATGTTGAGGTCGATGCCTTTAATGTGATTGTCTGGTTTGGGTGACACTCTTGACAAACAGTCAGCTATGGGAACTGCTCTGTCTGGGCTGTATTTCATTGCAAAGTCATACCCTTGAATCTTTAGCAGCATCCTTGCCAGTCTAGGAGGTGCTTGTGCCGAGTTCTTGAGTGCGATCGATTCTAATGGCTTGTGGTCAGTCTGAATCGTTACCCTGTGACCCCATACATAATGATGGAACCTTTCTAGGCCAAAAACGACAGCAAGCATCTCTCTTTCAATATTTGAATATTGTGTCTCCGGTCCAGATAGGGTTTTGCTTGCAAAAGCAACTGGCATGTCATTCTGCAAGAGGGCTGCACCGAGTCCAGCAGCAGAAGCATCCACTTGTATCATGATTGGTGTTTTTGGGTCAAAATACCTCAGTACGGCAGATCTTTGGATTTCTTCTTTGATGCTGTCAAATGCTGCTTGTTGCTGAGATGGCCAGACAAAATCATTGTCCTTAGACAACAGGTCTCGTAATGGCTTTGTCAGTATTGAGAGATGGGGCGAGAACTTGTTGAGGTAATTAACTAGTCCAAGGAAGCTGGATAGCTGTTTTTCATCCTTGGGGGGTTGCATCTGGGCAATCGCCTTCAACTTTTTGGGGTCTGGTTTTATACCATCTCTGGATATGATGTGGCCAAAGAATGGTATTTCTGATGTGCGTACCACCAACTTGTCTGGGTTGAATTTGCAGTTCCTTTCCTTAGCTCTTTGAAGGAGCTGATTGAGTGCTTGGTCATGGTTGCTACCATCTTCTTCAAAGCCGCACACGATTGTGTCATCGGAGATAGAGAGAACATTCTTAATGTCTCCAAAGTTCTCAAACATGGCTCGCTGGAATTCATCCTGGGCGCTCTTCGCTCCCATTGAAAATCTATTGAACATGTATCTACCAAATGGGGTGATAAATGTTGTCAATTCCTTTGATTTCTCATTCAGTTTCATTTGCCAGTAACCAGATTTGACATCTATCGTGGTGAACCAAAATGTGGTCGCTGTATGGCCTTGTTCAGGTCTTTGGGGTCTAGACAGCCTGACTGATCCATTGACCTTTGTGACACAGACAAATGAGTTGACCCATGAGGTTGGTTTGGTCACTGGAGTTATGATACCCTGATTTACCAGTAAATCAAGCTCAATTTTAAATTTGTCCCTTAAGGCCACAGGGACTCGCCGGGGTGGGTGTACAACTGGGGCTATTGTTGGGTCTACATTTATCACATATTCTCTTGGCAGGCATCCAATGCCATCAAATACATCTAAAAATTTGTGGAGAATCTGTTCTCGTACTTTGGGGTTTCCTCTTGGGACAAGATTTCCTTTCGTGCTCATTTCAGACTGGCATTCCTTTTGGTTCTTAAGTGGATCGTTCGTGTTAATTGCCAAATTGAAAGTCACCAGGCCCAACTTTCTGGAGGTTTGTAGTCCAAGCAGAATCGGCCCCTTGGTTTTAACCACGTGGAATGTCGCATTAGTGAATCTGTCCTGGTATTTCACTCCCAGAATGCATGATCCTGCTTGCTCTATCGCAGAGCCTCCAAATGCAAATAGTCTCACTGGTGTTTTGTGCAGTGGTACCATAACTAATTGCTGGAACACACTCAGGGATAGCAGGTTGCTCATAGCTCCTGTGTCAATTTTTGCTTTCATCTCTATCTGGGTTAGTTTGTTGCCTATTCTTAAGTTTGCATAGGCTTCTGTTGCGCCCAAGGGAACTTCGCATTCTACAGAATGAAAATAGAATCCTCCATTTTCAGGCTCATCTTCACTGTCGTTTTGGGTGGCTGTGTGGATTTTACTGTCTCGACTTGTATTGTTGGAGTATCTTTGAGGTCTTCCCATCCTGATACCCTGTTCTTTGCCTCTGCTTCTCTCTGCCGAGCGACAAACTATGGCAAAGTGACCTATCTTCCTGCATTTCAGGCAGGTCTTACCCTTGGCTGAGTATTCTCCTTCATGGTAACCTCTACCACAAAAACCACATGTGTGTATATACTCGGGGGCACGATTTGATTGGACCGCATGTGCACTGAGCTTCTCAAGTGGAGTCCGGATTGCCTCCACCTGTTTGATTGTTGCCTCTTCAGTTTCTGCTATACGTAAGGCTGTCATTATTGATAAACCCCTACCTTCTTTTAACAGTGTCTTTTGGGTTGACTTGAGGTTTAGTCCAAATATAAATAAGTCCACCAAGTTTGTCTCTTCGACTATGGGGTCATATTCGCAATTTTTTATTATTTGCCTCAGCCTCTTCAGAAATGAGTGGGCTGGCTCATGGCAACTCTGTAAAACACTCGGAAATTTGACTGAGGACTGACATAATTCTTGAAATGTCTAATGTAGTCCACATTTTTACTTTCATCCGTCTGAAAAACGAAGTGGTCGCTAATCTCCTGCCCTTCGACACCAGTCCAGAAAAGAAGGTAATTTACTTTCACGTCGTCGTCCATGCCACGAAGTGGTCCACCAAAATATAATGTGGCCAGACGTAAAAAAAATGTCCATTTCTTTTCCCAAGTTGGGACTGGACCAGTCTATCCTTGGTATGTAAGGGGGTTTTCCATGATGAGAAATTAACAAAACAGTAGAGTCAAATTCCTCTTACCTCGGTTTATAGCTGTGCGCATGGGAGTATTTTCCGGGGACGAGTGTAATGTCACCTAAACCTGACAAATATCCCTATAGAGTGTGATTTTCACTGAAAAACATTGTGTCCTTGGATCCCACTTCTGACACCATGTTGTGTTGTTGCCGGTCGAGGATGGCTTGAATTAAGAACAAACAGAGACAGAAAGTAAATGAACACAAACTTTATTTACATAGGACGCCATTACAAGTGGGGAAAGGCTAAGGGCAGATAATTACCAGAAGTTTAAAAGGTAAACAAATCAGCTATGACATACTGATACAGAAACTACATAAGGGTAATTCCATGTCAAATCATCCAGAAATTTTGGATTTTGAAACCCATATCCTCAGATTTTGTTGTAACTTGCACCACAGATGGACATCATAAAAACTAAGAAATCCTGAAAATTTGAGGATTCAACTCCAAGCGGTTTCCGATCTAGAGCAGTTTCCGTATCGCGTAAATCGCGCAAGATGTCGCCCGAGCGACATTTTAATAATTACATTTTCTTTAATATTTTCAGTTTAGAACATGATGTGATGCTGAAAATTCACACAGGTATGTTTTTCACCCCAAGGAACCCAGAAATGGCATCAGCTTTGCTCAGAAATGAAGACTTCTATGAGATTTTATCAAATTTTGAAATTTTTTACATGTGCACCAATATGGGGCAAAAAATGATGTAGCTGATATGGTAACGGGTTTTTTGTTTTGGACATTCATTTAGACACTATGAAGTACCTCTGGACCAAAAATGGTAAATAATACTTTTTTTGTTCACTCACAGTGTCTATTCAAAGTTAGGCTTTTTTCCGAGGGTTCAGAAATACCCTATTGGGGGAAGCAACTAGTTTGGATATGCGAGATCAAAATTTATATAAAATTCACATTAAAATAAGTTTTAGAAAGTAAAAGTTAAAAGAGTCTCACAGTGATCAGATATTTATAATAAAAGCGGACTTCACAACAAAAAACCAGCCCACGACAACATTATCTACATGGATTATTCTCATCAATTTTAACTGAGAATAAATGTTGAATGGTTTTACTTATGACTTATAAGATAGATGAAGTTATCACTGTGTGTGTTTATTTAATAACTGCATAGCAGTTTTTACTAAGGTAAAAAGTTTTGGGTTGTTAACACCATCCATTGTAAAATGACTGAGCGAAACATTGTCAAAATGTCCCATGCGCAACGGCGCTTTGGTCCAATGTCACTAGAATCCAATGATTATGCCAATATTGACTACTGAACCACAATAGCTGCTTAAATATTGATTATATTTCTTGTATAAGAAAATTTTTCTTTGCCTATTATGGCTGCATTAGTTGGTGGTTAATATTTTCAGTAAAACGTGTCCCATATGCAACGGAGCTGGATTAGTTCACCATAATGTACTGCAACAATCCTAAAATAATTTTAAATGAAAAAAATTATCTATACCTAATTAAAATATATAATATTGGTTGGTGCAATTGGTTTGTTCCATTATGCAGGCAAGAAAGTTAGGCAGCACTTGATTCTTATACCAAGAAATTAGCTGTAGAAAATATAGTAGAATTTGAGGTAGGCACACATTTATGAATATTTTAAATGTTGATTTTCCTTTTAATTCACTGGAAAAATGTATATAAATCTGTTCACTAACTGCTTATTCATCCCCTGCTTCCAAACTTTTATGACCTCCTCATCCCCTCCCTCCAACACAATAATCTCCCTTGCTAGTACTGTCCAGTTTTTGAGTTGAAAGCATACAAAGAAATTAGTTGTAGAAAATATAGAAGAATTTGAGGTAGGAACAAATTTATGAATATTTTAAATGTTGATTTTCCTTTCAATTCAGTGGAAAAATGTATATAAATCTCTTCACTAACTGCTTATTCATCCCCTGCTACCAAACTTAAGTTACCTGATTATATATTCTATTTGATTGTTTTGTCTTCAATTCAACAGTAAACAAAAGAAAACAAAATGACTGATGTCGAACTCAATTTGGAATGTCATAAATTAGATTATGATCATTCCAAAGGAATTGAGAATCTGTCAGACTTGAACAAAAACGTGTTGAGACGTTGTTGTGGAGAGCTGAGCTCAAGGAACATAAAGGCGAGTTATCAACCATCTGCTTTCATCACAAAAAATATTTTGGAAATGTGTTTGAACATAGAGCAAAGGCCTCAAAGGCCGCGGTGGATTGTTACAACATAAAAGTAAAGTCAAAGGCGTACAGCTGATATCGTTGGTGATGGCAAAAGAGCTGGAGGTGAGAGGGTACAATGTAACACCAGGACACATTCTTTGTCCTCAGTGTATGATGAAATATGTCCTCAGTGTATGATGAAATATGTGAGACTGATCGATGATACAGACAGGATAGATGCAAACTACACCTGTGAACTTTTGCAAACCCACAAAAAAACTTGAATATTAGTCTGAAATACATGGACATTTCTCCTGTCGCTTTACATGGTGTTGCTCCTCATAGTCGTGTTCATAGTGCCAAAAGGAAATTAGAACAAGTGATTGGAACACTCAAAAGCGACCTGTCGACTGTATACAAAGTCGACACTGAAGAATTGACTGTGTCAGAATCAGTGCATATTGAAAAAGAAATTAAAGAGAAAGCATTAGAATTGGATAGATTACATGATCTGATGAAGAAGAAATTGAAGAAAGCCTCGACTCCAAATCATGACAGTTGCTTCTGATTCGTAGTCTCGTGAATACTGTTCCAAATTCTTCAAGGTGTCAGAGTACGTTGTTCGAACTGCCAGGGAACTAAAGAATGTGAGTGGTATTCTCTCAAAGTCTGCCCCTAAAAAAGGGAAAAAACTCTCCCCAGAGACAGCAGAACTGGTAGTACACATGTATGAAAATGATAAATACAGCCGTCAAATGCCAGGCAAAAAGGACTATGTTAGTATTGCAAAGGGTGTTCACAAACAAAATCATTTAATACTATGTAACCTGGATGAATTGTATGCTGCTTTTAAACAGAAGTATCCCAATGTCAAGGTGGGGTTTTCTAAATTTTCTCAGTTGCGTCCAAAGTGGTGTGTATTAGCTGGATCTAAAGGTACCCATTCTGTTTGTGTGTAGCATACATTAGAATGCGAAACTTCTTGTAGACGCCATTGGTTGGGTCATCACTTACAAGGGTTTGATCTCAAAACTAGTTTGTGATTCTTCCAACAAGGAATGCATGATGCACCGTTGTGAGGCATGTCCTGGCAGAGAAGCATTGCAGAAGTTCTTGGATGAAAAGCTGGTTGATGTGGATCCAGATGATGAATTTCATTTTAGTCAATGGCACACAACTGACCGTGCCACATTAAGTACTCGTACAATACCCACAACACTGCATTTGTGTATCAAACCCAGACAATGAAAGTTCGCTACATTCGTGCATTATTGCCCCATGTTAACAAAATGACTTACTTCAGTGATGGCTGTGGGGGGTCAATATAAAAATTATAAAAACTTCATAAATTTATGTCTGCATAAACAGGACTTTAGGATTGATGCAGAGTGGGTTTTCTTTGCTACAAGCCATGGAAAATCCCTTTGTGATGGAATCGGTGGTTCAGTAAAACGGCATGTGGCTAAACGGTCGCTGTAGTGTCCTGAATAATCAAATCCTGGATAATAAAGCCATGCTAAAAGTCTGCCTGGAGATGTCTGCAATCAAGTTCTTTGATATTAGTATGGAAACTATGGAGGAGGTGAGAAAGTTTCTTGAGGCAAGATTTGCCAGAGGAAACACAGTACCAGGAAGCAGAAGCAGCCACCATTTTGCCCCGTTTTCAACATCGAACATTGGTCATAAGCTGACCAGCAAGGATGAATCATATACAGACAACCATGATTTTAACTTGCCATCAATTCTTGAAATCTGACATTTCACCAATGCAATATATAACCTGTGTTTATAATTCTTTCTGGTGGATTGACATTGTGAATGAAATTAATGCAGAGGAAGGTGATGTAACCGTCAAGTTCATGCACCCTCATGGACCACGCAAGACATTCAATTGGTCGCAAATTGATGATACATGGTTTGTTCCAATCAAGAAAATTCTTTGTGTTGTCTCCCCAACAACATATACAGGAAGAACATACAAGATAACTGATGAGGAGTATGAAAAAACGATTTCTGCATTTCAGTGGCATAAAGAAAATAACAGTATGTAGATAAATGTTGTCGTATGTTGGTTTTTATTGTGAAGTCCGCTTTTATGGTAAATATCTGATCACTGTGAGACTGTATTACCTTTTACTATTTAACTTTTACTTTCTAAAACTTATTTCAATGGTCCCTCCAACTTCATCTCACATACCCAAACTAGTTGCTTCCCCCAATAGGGTATTTCTGAACCCTCGGAAAAAAGCCTAACTTTGAATAGACACTGTGAGTGAACAAAAAAAGTATTATTTACCATTTTTGGTCCAGAGGTACTTCATAGTGTCTAAATGAATGTCCAAAAGAAAAAAACCCATTACCATATCAGCTACATCATTTTTTTGCCCCATATTGGTGCACATGTAAAAAATTTCAAAATTTGATAAAATCTCATAGAAGTCTTCATTTCTGAGCAAAGCCGATGCCATTTTTGGGTTCCTTAGGTTGAAAAATATACCTGTGTGAATTTTCAGCGTCACATCATGTTCCAAACTGAAAATATTAAAGAAAATGTAATCTTGCGCAATTTACGCGATACGATAACTGAGTGCTCTAAATCGGAAACCGCTTGGAGTTGCATCCTCAAATTTTCAGGATTTCTTAGTTTTTATGATGTCCATCTGTGGTGCAAGTTACAACAAAATCTGAGGACATGGGTTTCAAGCCCTGGATGATGTGACATGGAATAACCCATAATTACATTAAAATGAAAGTGTTTATTTTCCAAATTATGTCTGAAAAACTTGACCCCCCCCCTGACGAAATCTGCTTCATAGTCCCATAGAGGTACTCTTTGGGATTAAGGAACACTTTCATTATTTTCCCCGGTTAATTTTACATTAGAATACACTTTTAAATTTTATGTAGATTCTCTAACCGTTCTTTATATAGGAAATAAAACAAACACAGACATTGGGGTTATATATAGAGAAATTGGGAATCTTTTACGAGACTCAGCAGAGTAAAAACGCAAAAAAAACAAATTACAACAAATAAAAGTAACTGTAAGCTGTAAAAGTTAGTTTCAAACTTGCATGTGATATTTGTTTGTATTTTAAACCCGTTTGAAGTGCTATTTATTAGAAATCAATAGTTTTGACACCGTAATTTCGAAAAACAACATGGCCGATTTGGGGGGGATTACTAACGAAATCACTAGGAGCGACCATATTGTTTTTGTGAAAACGTTGGAAAAAAAAAACAAGACATTTTTTTTTTTACATCTAATGAAAACCCATTTATAATACGTAAAAATAAAAACAAATTACATAGGTAAGTAGAAAAATATCTATTCTCGTCGTAGGTCAACTTCACTTGTTGCAAATTTATGTTTTTAAACCCTTTCTCGTTCTTTTTTTTGGACCCCGTTCGCGCCTCTGCTGAGTCTCGTAACATATACCCGAGAAATTAATATAGAGATTAAAAACAAGATATTATATAGATAAAAAAAATGACTCGGCAGCAGGCCATATAA
Source organism: Sepiola atlantica (assembly GCA_963556195.1). Lineage (NCBI taxonomy): Eukaryota > Metazoa > Mollusca > Cephalopoda > Sepiida > Sepiolidae > Sepiola > Sepiola atlantica. Next base: position 59,527,763 of record OY744521.1, read on the forward strand.
TTTTTAGTAAGTGTTGCAAATTCAAAAAAAATAAAATAAATAATTAAAAAAGATCTGCATTTCCATTTTTTTGTCAGGCCCATTCCAATCTTCGTGAATGGCTCCAACGTGAGGTGATCAATATAAATCCCGTGGCGGTTGCGACGATTCAGCTGGAATCATTCAGAGAGGGCACAGTGAAAGATTACACCGCAAAACAAGTAAATGTATTACCGTACTCTTTTAGAATCAGTTTTGTTTTACAAGCGATTTCGAGGTTTTTTAATCCCATTTTAACTCTTTTCGCTACACTTATTCTGAGTAGAAGTATTGTGAATCCAAGTAACCAGCTTTTGTACTTGTAATAGTTGTCAAGGAGTCGATATGGTCGCCGTCCTAAAACGGGGCAAGTCAAAAGCGCAAATGCAATATGGCGGTGGGCTGCTTTCACCCACTAATGTATTTAAGTAAAACGTCTAACAATCGGTGCTAAGTTGTTCAATTCGGAATGTTAAGTTTGAAATTAAAGATTCAGCTATGAAGTTGAAACTCTACGTACACGAAAGGAAATATAAAGGTGAGTATTTTACTTATTTTATTGTCAATTATGAAACTTTTTCTACGGCTAAATTGTTAAATTGTTTATTCCTTGCTTCATAAACAAATACAGTGTAAATAATAATAATAATTATTTTTTGCTTTTACACTTTATTTGTTTTTCTTTTAATTATGTTAGCTAAAATACTTCAATAATAATTAGCTAACTTTCTATTTTTACTCTACAATTCTGAACAGATTGCACTAATGCTTTGAAATTGCCGTCTTTGAAACGGTGGACGACGACCGCATCATTTCACTTTTTAATATTTGGCAAATGATGAGATCGCCGTCCTAAACAGAATGCGATAAAAATATTTTTTATTACATTATGAACTATTTTGAGTTGAAGTCTATTAAATAGTTAATAGATTTCAACTCAAAATAGTTCATAATGTAATAAAAAATATGACAAGAAAAAAATATTAGTTATGTGTTATTGTTTTTAGGTAGAAATGGCAAAAGTGGATAGATAGGGAAAAATGGCACAAGGAAAACATATAGATAAACATCTCGCTATAAGTTTATTAAAATCTTGGATACAATACAATAATATTGTATCCAAGATATTATTCAGTTTTCGTGAGGTTCGACTTTTGATACGGTGCTGCGTTCTATGATAATAATGTTTTGCTTGTTTTTTTTTTTGTTAGGGTTAAAAATATTTATTTGATAACAGTAATTTCACTCTGTTTTGCTTGTTTTATTGTGTAACAAATTTTTTCCAACTATAACTAAAAATTATAGGACGCAGCAACGTATCAAAATAATAATAAAAAATTATTTGATAACAGTAACTTCGCTATGTTTTGCTCGATTTTTTGTTGTTGTTTCTTTTAGAAAATTTCTTGAAAATATAACTTACAATCTCAGGACGCAGCACCATATCAAAATTGTCGTCTGGTACAAATCGGCTCGTCAAGTCTCGGGCGATTGCGTAGGACAGCCAAACGCTTTAGAGTCGAACCTCAGGAAAACTGGTTCAGGATCGATATCAGTACTCATAAAGGGAAAACATGTGGTTAAAGAAAATTCAGATAAACTTTACAAAAAACAGTTATAAGTAAAAGAGAAACAGTCTACTCGCTGACGGCTTCAGGCCTTAAAATCGGAAACCGACAAGCGGTGTTTATCAGAAAACAGTAGTGCGAAGATTTGTTTAAATTCCACTAGTTTTAACACGTGAGAATGCGTCTTTGGCAATATTCTGTATTATTGGATACGTTATTACTATGATGTTTAATATATTTAAATTCTGTCACATTTCTATTTATAAAAAAAAACAAACTATTAGACTATTTAAAAATGAAATAAAGTATTTAAAAATGTTTTCAATATAAACTATTTAAAAAATATTTTCAAACAAAAAGAAAACATTCCAGTTATAAAAAAATAGTAAATAAATTAACTGACAAATCAGAGTACCAGACTCCAGGTCAGCAGTAAACGGTGTTCCGTCAGATTTAGTTCCTCATATTAAAGACCTCCTGGGTAAGAGCGCAGAATAACGGCTGGCTGATTAGCTAGTGGGCCGTGCGCAAAACCAGATTGGCCTTTTTATGGCCAAATTTCACGAATTTGTCCTTTTTTAAAAGCAGTTTGGCCATCGAAAATTCCGTTTGGCCTTTTTTTTTGTGAATATTCTGGAGTTCACTTATGTTTATAAGACTTTTTGAAATGTTCAAATTTGTAAAATTTTAAAACTTATGACTACTAAACTATCTCTCAGTTCTATTTGGAAACATATATTTAAAAATAATTATATTCATTTTCTTGGATGAGTCCCTAAAGTTTCATTCAAAATCGATAATTATATCTGATATCTTATAAAGATTTTCCAAATATCTCCAATTAATAGACACACATGTCTTAATAATCACACATAGATTGTTTTGGAATCAAAGTGTAGATTTAGAGTTATGAGTAAAATTAAATTTATCAACATTTTAGGGATATTTAAATAGATGGCCCCTAGAGTAAATCTGGTATTGTGGTGACTGCAATGATTCTTCTCTAAGAGTAGGATAGACAAAAAAGAGTAGACCAAAACATGACCAGCGAACCCAATACTTGATGGTCTAGTGCCTAATTTGTCAAAATATATATTTTACATTTTTTCACAAATAAATAATCCAAAGTGTAGTATTCCATTGAAATTGTTAAATGATCGTACACAAAACCTTTGTTTAAGTTTAATTCTTGGATTCTTGTAACATACGGAAATGAATATGTAAAAAAAAAAAAGATCCAAACGGAAAACATACAGCTCGATGAAGATACTGACATCAAAGACCTTGAAGAACAGGAACAATACAAATACCTTGGCATAGAGGAAAACGATTCAATTCAACATGCCAAGATGAGAGAAAAAATTGGCAGAGAATATATACGCCGTGTTAGAAAAATTTGCAAAACACAGCTAACAAACAAAAACAAAGTAACTGCCATTAACCAACTAGCCATGTCAGTGATAACATACAGCTTTGGAATTATTGATTGGCCACAAAAGGACATTAATAGATTAGACACTAAAACATGAAAAATGTTGACAATGTACAGAGTAATGTACAGAAACCAGTGTCTACCAAAGCTGTATCTGCCAAGAGGAACAGGGGGTATGGGTCTCTCAGAAATTGACCATCAACATCGAGCCACTATTGTGAGCACTGCCCAATATTTGATGAGCTCCCATAACCCAAACCTTATGATGGTATGCCAACATCAAGAAACCAGAGAAAGCAGAATAACCTCTATCACAAAATTGGCCAAACATTTTGGACAGGAATGTCTTACAAATTAGGCAAAAACAGACAACAATCCTGCCACAGAAATAGCCTGCAAAAGCTGCCAGAAATACACCAAGACCTTCCATTCCAGAAAACTGGAAGAATGGGTCAACCAACAACGTGCTAAGTATTTCCTAGGTGAATATATAGGTAAGGAAGGCTCTGTAGACTGGCTGAAAAGAGGATCTCTCCATTATGATCAGGAGAGAATGATAATGGCTGCTCAAGATCAAGGCTTGATGACCAATGTTTTTAAAAAGATGAGTGGTCTCAGCAACAATAACAAGTGCAGGTTCTGCCACACAGAAGTAGAGAGTGTGATCCACCTGACATTCAGTTGTAAGGTTCTCCTGGGGGATGGTTATTATACAATGCGACACAACAGAGTGTGTAAATGTCTTCACTGAACTATATGTAAAAAATTGAATATCCAGTGTAGCAGCAAGTTCTGGGAGCATATACCAGAAAGAACAGTTGGAAATAATTTATACACCATCCACTATAACTATGCAATCCCTACAGCTACATATCTAGAAAACGGAGCTGTTAAACCTGACATCGTAATATGGGACAAAAGGGAGAAAGTAGCAACCCTAGTTGAAGTCAGTGTCCCTAATGATGCAGGATTAAACAGAGCTGAAAGGGAAAAGATTACGAAATACCAAGGTCTTATGTACGACATGAAAAGAAACTGGAATCTTAGGAAAATCTCCATCATACCAGTAATTATAGGAGCAACAGGATTAATGAAAAAGAATTTCAAAAGCTATCTGGCGAGTATACCTGGTGAACCGAGTGCAAGAGAAATACAAACAATTGCACTTAAAGTAATGGCCCATTCAGGGTCACGTACGTGACCATTCAGACGCATTTTTTCAACTTTGACATATTACTGTGTCTACAATACTCACTTTCTAATCAAAATATGTGTCTTACAACAAACTTCAATCATTTCTCTGTCTAAATAACTTTAGTTTTCATTGATTTGAACAAATCTTCATACTTAAAATGCTTACTAGATTGGGGCACGTATGTGACGCCACACAAATTAGCATTTTCCAATTTTACTTTATGTCAGCAATTTTCTGTGAATTATCAAGGTTCTACAAAAAGAAATAACCATTTTCCAAAGGGAAATATGTGTAAATTTTGACTCGCAAAAATTTCAAGTCTCTGCACATCTCTAATCAAGCACAAATTGGATTTGAATTGGGTCATGTACATGACAAATTTTGGGTCATGTACGTAACGGTCTGAATTGCAAGCTTGAAAAATTGATTTAGCTTGACAATATCATGCTACTGTTTATTTATTGTTGTAACCATGGAGAATATTTGATTTTAGAGTTATGTCTCCTGCTTTTTTCCCTTATTTAAGAATGATATCCCTTAGTAACTTCCTTTTTCAACCAAGGTGGCTGACTGTCAACAAGCATGTGTCTCTGCTCCAGCAAAAAGAAAAAGGCTTACATCAGCAGAAAAGATGAGAAATCTCAGAGCAAGAAGAAAACTGTTAGATCCAAATTTTCAACAGAAAGAAAATTTAAGATTGAAAGCTGTCAAGGCAAATACAGTAAATGCAATGACTAATCTTGAACTTGCAGAGTACAAGAAGAAAAGTCGAGACAGGAAGAGAAAGTCGCGGCTTCTTAAAGCAAATGCAGAAAAGCCACCTACTACAGCTACTAGTACACCAAGTAAATCCTATAGATCGCCACAATCGTATGGGAGGGCTGTCAGAAAGGCTGAGAGGGCTTTTCCTTCTAGTCCTCGAAAACGAAAAGCTGTAGTGTGGGGTGTGGCAAAACGTATTGGAGAAAGTTTGGCCACAAAGGCCGAAAACAATTTAAGAACCCATGGAAATGGATTGTCAGAAGATACTGTAAGAACGGTCCAGGATTTTTGAAAAAAGTATGGACATTGTGTATACGAGTCCAGGCATAAAAACAATGGCTGTGTGGGAAAATGGAGAGAAAAGGACAGAACCTAGACTTTACCTGCAAATGGATTAAAAGAAGCATATGCTTTGTTCAAAAACACTCACCCAGATATCACTATTTGTTTCTCTAGTTTTTGTACCTTTGAGGCCAGAAAATGTACTTACAATGAAGAACTTTCCTAATGAACAATGCAATGCAATTCAGATTCAATGAAGTTAATCTTATTTAAATGTGCTGTTTTTTTTTGTTGTCAGAATTGCCACTGATATTATCATGCATTTATACGGTACACATTTTGTTATTTGAATATGTACATTAGCTTATTTTGTCATGGCCTGACAATTTGTTCATCAATTCTATCTTTATTAGCAAGTTCATTAAAGATTTATACTTAATTATGTTAATAAGACACATAGTTTTGATTAGAAAGAGTTTATTGTGAGCAAAGTATTATCTCACCAGTTGAAAAAATGCATCTGAATGGTCGGTCACGTACGTGACCGAGACTGGGTCTTTATGAACCTGCAATACAGAGTTTTATGAATATTTGAATGCTCAAATTAATTCCAGCCAAGATTGTTAACAGGCAAACTAAAAAAAATGCTTGAAAATATATATGTCGCATACGTGACAGGGTCACGTACGTGACCGAATTATGTATGTGCTTTTTTCTAAAGCAATTGGTTGTAGCTACTTGACAGTTTGGCTCAAGGATGGTATCAGTATACTTGCTTTGTAAAAAAAAATTTGAACTGTCTATTCCATAAACTTTTTATGCTAGCAAAACTTATATCTCTGATGAGTCACGTACGTGACGGAGCAAAGTAACCTTTCAATTATCACGTATAAGAGGTATTGCTCTGTAAAAATACCTCTATCTTATTGATGTACACTCAGATAAATGTCTGAACTTATGTATGAATGCTGTTTAAGAGATTTTTTAAGCTTTTATATACCCAAATAAATCCATTAAAAAAGATGTATTTATATGACGGAGGTTTGATGGTTTTCAGATAAGCTGTATAAAAAAATAAAACGTTAAAAAGCACTCCAAGGCCAAAACGAGATACTTCAGCCTTTCTAGTTTTCATAAAAATAAGCGCCAGTCATGAATTCTTAAAAAAAAATTACACCATCTGTTAGGAATAACTAACGAAACGACTTATCTCCCTTGCATCATTCGGTAAGGTTAAGAGTTATCGCCCTTTTGTCGATAGTGTCTGGCCGGAGTGAAAAGTAAACATTGACCACGGATCAGACTGTCTCATATTTCATCTCGCGTTACAGCGGCTAAATAACTCATTTCATTCTAATTTCACTTTTAATAAATCTGTTAAACCTTTCTGTTGAAAAGTCATCCATTTTGTTTTACGAGGTTATTAATTATTATAACCTAAAATACATGGTTTACAACACCATCATAGGACCACTTTTCATGGAATGGGCCAATACACATCGACCAGAAAATGGTTTGGATAATCACAGATTTCGGGGTAGTTCTATTAAAATAGTCATATCTTAAAAACTAAAGCACTTTAAGTCCTCAAAATACGACCATTTTGTTAGGAAATGAATATCCTTTCACGTACATTCATGAATAATACTATACATAATATATTTTAAGCAAAATAAAGTTTTGAGCAAATAAAGCCAAAAAAATGTTAATGCTATTTTCAGCAATTTACGTCACTTTTTTTTTTTACCGCCCCCTTCGTTTAAAACTCTGGTATCATCCCTCTGTGCAGAATTTCGTCCTGAAAATTATATTAAAAAATTAAATCACTTTTAATGTTTGTCAGTGCGCAAAGTAAATCGGCTCATTTCGTTTTTTTTAAGTGTTGAAGTGAATTTTAAAAATGGGAAAATATGAATATAGAAAATGTTCTTACATGTAAATATATAACTTTCATTGCATTAGTTTTTAACAGCGAATTCAAACGGTATTTTGCTTCGAACAACCAAAAATGCAAAACGTGTTTTTTTTGTTTGTTTTTGTTTTTCGAAACTTATTTTTACACATTCGTTTGTTTTGCAAAATAAAAGTGGCAAATCTATATCAATTTTCTTGAAATTTTATAAACATTTAGAAGACACATTAAACTACAATTAGGAATTTTATTTTTACTTCTCTGACTTCTTATTTTGAGGGTACATAATCTTAAAAATAAACCTTCAACATGACGTGTATCGAACATTTAAAAAAAAAAATTTTTCGTACCCCAACTAGTAAATAAATTAATCTTTTATCTTTTTTTATGCATTAAAATTATAATTGTATGTTGTTTTGTCTTTCGGTAGTAGTAATTTTAAATTACCTTATCAGAAAAAATATTGTCTTTTTTTGAGCGAAAGTCAACAATGGCTGCTAATATTGCTGATATAACAATCAATCAGCAGCAGTTAACTATAAACTAGTCTTGTAAAGCTTTGTAAAATTCGTTTACGAACATCTTTTGAAAATAAGACAAAAATACTTTTTGTGCTTAAAAAAGTTAATCCTATTTGGTTTTTTTATAAAAAATACTTCAAGAAATACTGGTTTTCACTTAACTTTCGAACTTCTAGTAGTAATGACTTTCTAGTCGCCAATTTAAAAAAAAAATTAAGATTCTACTTTTTTAGGCGATTACGTGTAAACACCCTTAAAGTCTTGGTAAGAAAAAGAAAAAAAAAACCAAAATATAATTTAGAGTGGGGGGATCAGTTTCGCATATAAATTTAATGTAAAATGATCTCCAATTTCCCAACCATTCTTGCCTTTTAGTGAAATTTATAAAATAAATAATTACTCTACCACTAACTCTAGGTACGACTGACAAGCCCACCTCCTAAAAATGCCTTCTTGAACATGTTGTACCATTAACCTTAAATATGAGTGGCAAGCCACCCCCTAAAAAACTCCCTTAACCTAACACTAAGTCCGAATGGCAACCTCCGTCCTAAACAAAACCCCTTCCTTAACCTTATCACTAACCCTAAGTCCGAGTGGTAAGCCCTAATCCTACAAAAAGCTCATTAAAACCACACATAATCGTCTAAAAAAAAAAAGAAAAGCAGACGCCCATAAAAAAACCGCACAGGATTTATTTCCTGTAGAAAAAAAAATGATTAATGCCCTAAAACGCTAGAATGGTCCGGAAATGGTGAATTATTCTACATTAAATATATGTGAAACAAATCCCCCACTCTAAATTCTAAATTGATTGTTTTTTTTTTTCTGCTAAGTTTTCAGGGTGTTCACACTTAATTGCTCTAGCCCTACCACTAACCTGAAGTTCAAGTGGTAAGCCCCCCTCCTCCCACAAAGACCCTCATAATTGTCTAAAAAAAAAAAAGAAGAAAAAAAACAAACAAACAAAACAAGAAAAACGCACAGGATTTATCTCCCATAGAAAAAAATAATTAACTGACCTAAAACGCTAGAATGGCCTTGAAATGGGGGATTATTTTACATTTAATTTATGTGAAACTGATCCCCACTCTAAATTCTAAAATAATTGTTTTTTTTCTTTCTTTCTGCCAAGTTTTTCCGGGTGTTAACATGTAATTGCCTAAATAAAAAAAAGTAGAATCTCATATTTTGGGGAGGCGAGGGGGTGAGTTAGCGGAAGGTGTTAATCTACAATAATGCCAAAGAAATCTTGCAATATATTCATTTTTAAACAGTCCTAGTATTAGATTTTAGTTTCTTATAGATAAAATGTATTACAATTCAACTTTGAGTTTTCTAACTTCTTTCTTTTAATGGATTCATGGTATTTTTAAGGTGTTGCAGCATATTTATGCGCACTTAGTGCAGATTACTTGGAAACCATTAATTTCTGGAGATTTTCAGTGGCATATTCTGATTCCTTGTACAAAAATACACTTATATGGTAAATTTCATTGCTTAATCTTGTGTTTTAACAAAGATATAACATTTTTACTGAAAAATTAGTGTAAAAAATGTGACGAAACGCATATGGTATTAAAGAGGGGAAAATATCCAATTGTGCGAGGCACAAAAATAGTCATAACTTCCTTATTTTTAGTCAGATTTAAAATTTTTTAAAAGATTCTTTCTTAGTGATCTAAGAAAGAATCTTTAAAAAAAATTTTCAAGCTCTTTCTATATATGCCATTATTGAGATATTTTAAGCAATTTAAATTTTTTCATGTGTATTGCTACTTCAAGGGACAGTTAGAATCTTAAAAAGATCTCTAGGCTGGAGTGTCTGAAATAGCTAGTGAATGTCTGGCATCCGGTAGGATGCCCCATCTCCAGCAAAACCAGAAAGAGAAAAAAAAACTGTATGTGTGTGTGTATATATAATATATATATATATATATATATAGGGAGCAGTACCTTGCAAGGATCTCCATTCTGAAGATGAAAATTAAGGGAAGGCTGCGATTGTCCCATGGATCAGAAATTACTTCTGTTATATTCTCAGTATTTCAACGGGAAATTTTGGAGTACATCAATGAAATAGAGATAGCCAGATTTCCTGCATGATGAGAGAGAGAGCAAATGGAATCGGATTGGTTAAACTCTCAAATGTCTATACGAAAGGAATTAGAAGATCTCTGTTCCTCTCTACATGTGCTAGAGGCCAGTGGATATTTGGACCAACAGTCCCTTCCATATATGTTTGAATCTACCCTGAATAGAACTCATTGATCGTTTTCAGTGAGACTCCCCCAGGTGCAATTCACGGGACCCACGTTTAGCGGTCGTGAAATGGAGAACGACCGAATGAGTTTCCACAACTTTTTGTCCAGATTTGAAAATTGTGTCGCGGGCATGGCAAACGATGTGGAGAAATTGAATTTCTTAAAATGCTCCTTGTCTGAGAGACTTCTGCTGTTGATTAATCACTTGAGTTGTGTCAATGCAAATTATCAGCGGGCACTCTCAGTGTTAAAAAAGGAATATCTAGATGTCAATGACATCATTGACAAAATTTTCCAAGATATCATCGATTTCTCTCCCAAAAGATCTTGGGGGTTTCATTAGCAGGACTTCTTCGATCTTGGAAGAGTTGCCCCACTCACTTTCTTACGACTTCTCTGAAGATGATTCAGCAGGAGCCCGATTAATGGCCAAACTTCTGTTCTTGAAATTTCCAAGAGAGTTGAAAGGAGAGCTGATTCTATTATGCGGAAGTAGAATTCCATCTCTGTCTTATTGCGAGACACCAGTGAGGCAATCAAATACCTGCAAATTAAAGGCGGCGGCATGCCTGGTCCTTCCCTAGGGATTAATCGAAGTAATCCACGTGTAACTTTCTCTAAATCCAGAGGATCCACTACCCACCGAGATGCCTCTTTCCAGGTTGTTTCGGATTTTCAACCTCCCTCTGGGTATTCCAGTAAATTACCTCCTGTCATTTGTGTTACCTTTGGTCGAGGAGGGAAGACTGTTTCAGTGAATTGTCTACTAGATACTGGCAGTGGCCGAACTTATTTGTCTGGTGACATCTTGCACTCCTTGGGATCTGTGGTTTCTGATGGATTGGATTGTCGCTTGAAGCTGACTGCCCTTCTTGGAGAATACGAGCGGAAGTTCAAGGAGGTGGTGCTGGAGGTTAATTTAGGGTCCAGCTATATGGGTACTTTCCGGTGCTAGTTGCCAACACATTGGACTTGTCTCTTCGTCTGAAGGGTTGGAGCTTATTGTTGGAGGAGTTCAGGCGGAACGGATGTTCTCTGGCTAGGCAATTTGAATCTGGTACTGATTTGGTCTCTATAGATGGAATTATGGGACTTGATCTAGTGCAGCATTTAGGTCCCTTGCAGGGTCGGGCTTTCTCTATTCCTGCTGATCTCATCCCCTTTGGTGAGATAGACTCTTTTTTTTTCACAGACCATTTATCAGTTCAAGGAGAGGCTCTTTTGTTCAACTCGGTAATGGAACATACACCCGAGGTGGAATCAGCTCATGTTTGCTTTGTTCTGGAGGCTGATTCAACCTATGTAGACCCCTTGGTGGATGTCTTTCCCTTCAGCGATGTGGAGAGAGGATTAAAGAGAATGTTCAGCATTGAGTCATTGGGGATTCATGATGGAGAAGAGATTTCAGGTTATGATCGTGATCAGATCCAGCAGTTCCAGAGGTCCATCACCTTCAGGGATGGAAAATATCATGTTGAGTTGCCCTGGTATTTGGACAAACTGGCTTGGGTTCCTTCAAATCATGCAATTGCTTTGCATATTCTGGATCGTGTTGTCAGGAGGCTGGAGAAGAAGGGGTTGTACCGGGAGTATCTGAAGGTGTTCGTCCAGCAGAAGGAGGAAGGTATCATTGAGGAAATACACGTAGCCTCACAAAGATTTGGGGATTATATCTGGATATCTCATCGACCCATTTTTAAGGCGGATCTGGCAGCAACTACTAAGATCAGGCCGGTATTTAACTGTAGCCTGAAGGTGGGTGGCTCGACTTCGCTTAACGAGGCTGCTTACTCTGGTGTGAATATGACGGGGAATATGTTGGACTTGCTGATGTCATTCAGATTGAATGATTTTGTCTTGCTTGCGGATATCAGGAAGGCGTTCTTGATGGTTCGTCTTGCCCTTGAGGCAGACAGAAACAGGTTTTGTTTTTTTGTTAAGGATGGTGACCGTCTTCGATGTTTCTGTTATTCGACCCTGATATTTGGGTTCACCTCCAGCCCCTTTATACTGGGAAGTATCCTGAGGTTTCATGCGGCCCAGTACCCCCTAGACGAATGTTGAGCAGCGATGGAGGACAAATTTTATGTTGACAACCTTGTGGTGACTGAGTCTGCCCCTGTGAAGCTTGCAAGACTTTATTCACAGGTCAGGAAGCATCTGAAAGAGGGCGGATTTGTAGTGCAGTCATGCAGCTCCAACTGTGACTGCCTGAGGGAGGAGATGAGAAACGATGGTATGTTGAGTGCTCATGAGGCCATATGGGAGATGGTGCTCGGGTACAGGTACGATCCTCTTTCGGAGGAGCTGTGCATTGCTCCTGTTAGATGTGATTCAAGTGCATATACTAAAAGGCGTATCCTTTCCGAGTCGGCAAGGGTGTTTGATCCTTTGTCCCTCTGTCTACCGTTGACCATAAGAAGTCGGGTTTTGGTGGGAGAGTTATGGAAGCAGGGTTTTGACTGGGATGATCAAGTCCCTCTTGAATTTCAATCATCTTGGAAGAACCTTGTGGAGGACCTCTCGGGATTGAGTAATATGCATTTCAGCAGACAGGCCCGCAATGGGAGCCGATCTGAAGAATTATATCTATTTTGTGATGCCTCTAAGGAAGCATACGGATTTGCTGCCTACTATGTGCAGGGCCTGTGGACGAGTGGTTATAGCACTTGTCTTTGGGCTGGACGACCCGGGTTCGATCCCATTCACGGCATGCAAATTTTCGGGTCTGAAAACTCCCTCTGTCCACCCAGCAGTAAATGGGTACCTGACTAAAACTCAGGAAGGTTCAAGGCAGCTCCGCCTTCCATATGCTGTGCCCTAGACACGGTGATTCTTAACAAATCACCGTCGCTACAGCCATGGGCAGTGTGCGATGTCGGCAACGACACTCGTGTGCGTCCAGGCTATGCGACCTTTACCTTTACCTTTTTTATGTGCAGGGCCAGCGATCTACCTTGATTTTTGCCAAAGTTAAGGTTGCACCGATAAAAGATAAAACGTTACCCACGTTGGAACTGATGGCTGTTTTTCTTGCCCTGAAGTGTCTGCCAACCATCTTGAATGGATGAAAGGGCATCCCTCCTTCCAGGGTGTGTAGCAACGGACGCCCAAGTAGTGCTGTCGTGGATTTTGTCACAAACCATGGCAAGCAAAAGTATTTTTGCAAGGAATAGGCTTAAGGATATTTTGCAGATGAGCCTTGCTTTAGATACCAGGTATGGTATCAAACTAACCTTCAGGTATGTCTCAACCACTGAGAATCCTGCAGACCTAGTCACCAGAGGATTAACCTTAAATAAGTTCAAATGCAACCTTGAATTTTGGTATCATGGTCCCTCTTGGTTGCGTAGCGGTGTCTTCCCATGGCCAGAGCAGGACTTACCCTGCCTTGATGATCAGTGCCAGCAGATCGCCCGTTCCTTAGCGAGTTTCACTGTGGTTACGACGGAGGAGTGTCCTTTTATAGTCTCTTTGCAGCGGTTCTCAACATTTACTCGCTTGTTGAAAGTAACTTCCTTGGTGTTCCGATTCATCGGCTTGACAAGGAAAAAGGGAGGAAGATTACGACAAGAAAGCTGCACTTTATTTGGTAAAAATCTCCCAGCAACAGGAATTTGCTAGGGAGTTGGATTACCTCTAGGATCCCATTGGAAAGTCTGCACCCAATAGTGTTCATGAGCTTGATCTCTTTCTGAATCAGGAGGGGCTGATCCGCTCTAGTGGACGTCTGGACAGGTCGTCTCATTTTACTTATGAAGTCAAGAATCCCCTGCTGCTGGGCAAGAACCATCATTTTACCCGACTTGTCATCTTGGACTGTCATAACAAGTGTTCCCATCTTGGTGTCAACTTTGGTTGAGTTGAGGCGTTGTGGCTATTGGGTTCCTCAGGGAAGGCAGGCAGGCAGGCAGTCAAGAGTGCCTTAACACCCTGTGCCAAGTGCAAGAAATACAATTCTAGACCTGTACTGCCAGATAACGTAACCAGCCTACCACTCCCGCGTGGGAATACAGAAGTTGACTTCACGGGACATTTTTGGGTGAAGGAAGGGAACATGGAGAGAAAAATGTACCTGTTGCTGTTCACTTGCTTAAGTGTAAGGGCAGTACAGATCGAGGTGGTTCTTGTCTTTTTTTCAGGCCCTGGTCCGATTCACTAATGTGCATGGTGTTCCGGAATCAATTCTGTTTAGCCGTGTTTGTCTCCTTCAGGACTATCAAGACAAGTTTGGGTCCTGTAATATTAAGTGGAAAACAATTCCTCAGTTTTCCCCTTGGGTTGGGGGAGCTTGGAAACGTAACATCAAGACTTTAAAATCCTGCCTGTACAAGGTCATTGGTAGGAGTAAGGTTGATTATTATGCCTTCCTGACTATTGTCTCTGATATTCAGAGGGCAGTGAACAACCGACCCCTCGCTTATCAAGAGTCCTCTGAAAGGCAACTGACAGTGATCACACCGAATGTTTTTAAAACCTAACAAGAGCCCAGGCTTGTTACTACATCTGAAAAGAGATGATCTCTCCACTTTCGTTCCTCCCAGCCGGCAAAGGTTGATTGAGACAATTGAACTGCGGAACCAATGGTTGACAAGGTTTAGAGAACTTTGGTACAATGAGTACCTCTTTGATCTTAGAGGAAGGTCTGCAGGAACATCCCAGATACCATTCCAGAACCGTATTCAAAGGAACGATGTAGTACTGGTCAAGAGCCCTCTAAAACCACGACCCTTTTGGACACGATGGGGTAGTGAGAACGGCTCGTGTCAAACAGGGTGATGGTCATGTGAAGGTCCACTCCCTAAAA